>JBBEEQ010000017.1:8750000-10000000 GCA_037950945.1 Hypolimnas misippus
AATTCATTATACAAATACAGTTTTGTTTTATTTCCATGACGCTTGTTTTTAGTGCCCGTTTAATAGTAAGTAATATATTCTTAGATGTCAGAAGTAAACCTTATCGCTTATAATATTGCCTTCTCATACTCGTGTACTTAATATACATAGGAATGTGTTGATGTTTTTCTCCTCTCATTGAAAATTGCAAAACAGCTCGTTAAGGAAACACGATGTTTGCCGCATTGAAATTATTTTATCATAATACAGTAAGGTTATTGTTTAAAGAGAGCGATATTATCCGAAGAGCGGGCTCCCGCGGCGGTCATTGTGTTCCTATATGGCGAATGTCAAAAGCGTCGTCTTAATTATCGGGCGCGGCCATACAATGCGGACTCGATTGCGCCGAGATAAGCGCTCTATATCTATCCGAGTGGTATTGAATGCGCCGGACTCGCGGCCCACTTACTGCCTTAATAATAACTTCAAACGTATGTCGCATTGTATTTCTGATTATTTCGATCTAAGCCCATTGAAAAGAGATAAGGCGTGTTTTCATGTTAGCTCTACAAGTAATACCAGAGAAATGTAAATAAGAAAATGTTGCTCGTTTTAATGCACTACTGGATGGCAAGATGTTCTGTAGGTATTTAAAAACGTTTTAATTACGAAAACAATCTAGACATAAGTAGGGATTTCCATCTCTAAACAATGACATGTATTTTTGTTATTATCAAAACTGGATTAACCTGATTGGCAAAGCTTGACTTTCTGGTTTCTCAAGATATATTAACAAACTATAAAATTAACGCAATTTCATTGTACCGTAACCTCATTTATTATGTCATTTTCCAGGGAAGTAATAAAACTAGGGGATTTCCGATTTTTTTGCAAAAAATGTGTGACCAACAATCCATTATAAGTAATTTTTCTTTTGTTGTCCTTAAGTAATTGTTTTCTCACAAGATGAAAATAAGAGTTTCCCATCACGCTAGATATATTGTCTCATAAGCATCGCTATTGCATCGTGGAATGAAATAAAATTTAGATTTTTTACTTTCGTGACTAATAGAGTTACGTTATTACATTTACACAAATTTAAAAACCACAGGTTACTCATTCGACGAACAAATTATCCATTGCAATAAAAGTATGTAGTAGGTGCATTAATACGTGTGATATGAAAAAAAAGAATGATGAAAGTGAATGTTCTGAAGGTAAATATGACACCTTAACCGGGAGCCGTGTGAAATGAAACTGACACGAGGATTTTGCGGTTAGCAACTTGCTGATAGCGTGTAACTAAAAGTATTTCTACTAAAAACGTAGCCTCGCGTCCTCCGACGCAAACATAAAATAGGTATCGATTACGATCCGCACTCGCTATAATCTTGGATACTTTATTCGAACTGTGTAGGAAATACAAATTAAATAGAGACGTTACAAGAACATGCATATGCGACACGCGTGTGTGCGTGTTTTACGATTGCTCATACCTCTAAAGTACGTGGTTAAGCTTTCTAAGGTCCGAGCGAAGTAAACATCCGGCCACTACCCGTTAACTAGCTACACGCTGCAGCTAAATCAAATATACCTATCATACCAAATCCCTTGTGTTAATTACGAATAATTATTTTTTATATGATTCGACTTTGGCAGTCACATAAACAGATTTTATGATCCTTGTTAATTAAGCAAAATTCAAGACTTTATACTGAATGGAAACATTCTTTAATAAGGTAAATTGGTACGCAAATATTAAGTAACAGAGTACATGTACGAGTATGATTAATAAACGGTTTCTAAAATATTTTTAAAGAAATTATGCAGTCTAATCAAAACTCTCTCGCTACCCACTCCTTTTCCGTGCTCATATTCATTCCTTCAACGTACATTGCGCGATAAATCACAAATTTTAAGATAAAATACCACATTACTATTATGGTAATAAGCAATGTTTGCATTCTTACATACTTTATGTATATAAATCTTCATGTTAAATTACATTAATCACATAGACGTAAATATTACAAATGCATCCGGTTATTTACTTACCTTAACGGTTTGGTTCTTAAGTGGTTTGTCTGGATCATGGATATATTCCAACGTGATGCCATAAAACTGGCCCTTATTGATGTAAGTAATACGGTCATCTTCACGGCGCTGCGAACTGCTGCTCGCCGTCTCCAGGTGGTACTTGAAGCCATAGGGGGAAAACCTGTGACAATTTAACATACATTAGTTCAATATATTGTGTGTATGTCTCACATGTGACATTCTTGTTCACTTTAAAAAAAACATAACTAAAATATAGTCATTTTATTTTTATTAGTCGGGTATTTACCCGATTTCTAACAATGAACCGAGAAAGTCATTGCAGCAAAAATTCGGTAGAAATGTATAAACTGCAGAGTAATCTTGTTTTTTAAACATTTAGAAAAAGTGCGATTTCTTCTTTGATGTTATCTACAGATACACGCTCGCGACAATAAAGTTTCCATGAAGTAAAGTAATAAAAGTGTGCAAAAAGTGGAAATCTTAATTGCCCGGCCGGTAGAGCTTGTCACCAACTTCGTTACATAAAGGCGTGGAGATCCAGTTAGTTGTGCGCAATGAAAAACTGCGTTTTCTCGCGATTTCCTGCGCGTGGGATCAGCGGAAGGAAAACCCCGCTAATTTAACTGCATGCATCGCGTGCTGCGGCTCGTTAGCGACGACGCGCGTGAGGCTTGCGACACCGCGACACGACCGCGCGCGCCTCACCGGCTTGTCGCCGATCTCTGCCCACGCCCGGACAAATTCACGCACCCTCACAAATATACAACCAGACCAGGAAATGGCGAACGTCATTATCAAAGCACTCCATTGTACCACGCCTTTAGTTTGAGTCGTTTACTTATGTAACTAGATAAAAAGCTATAAATCGTTACAGAATATTTAATCCACCAATAAATCTCTAAGCGGAATGTAGATAGCGAGTTAGGGTCGGCTCAATAGCTGACTCGCGGCCGGACCATTACTTTAAGCTTATTGAAAACAATTTGGTAAACAGTCCTGCTGATGTTAGCGATTTAAAGCGAGCACGAGCAGATAAAGGCCGTGTAATGCAAACGCAACCGACATTGACGGATCGGCCGCAGCGGTTCTCGCCTATCTGATTCTCTGCGAGTTATTTCAAACGTAATTTCCATTTGTGACGTGACTTGGTATTGTCATTTCAACAATTCTGATATGCTTTGTTAGATAGGCATAGTTATATCTTCCAAAACTAAATACTAATAGGAACAAAATATTGAAGGAATATAGCAATCCTTTGTACACATGTATACAATACTACACATTAATGAGTCTAATTTTAAAAAAATCTTATAAGTTTTCTTCAAGAACCTGTTTTAAATTAATTTGTTTTTCGATACTTCGACGTACAAAAATGTATACAGAAGTAATGTATTTAATTTGAAACACACATACCAACATTTAGGTATAATTAGCAGCTCCTTGTGGTCATGGAATGTATTATTAGAACATGTGTCACTTTATGAGAACAAAGATAACTCCAACTGTATTTCTTACAGAAAAATGATTTTTTATTTAGTTAAGAAACGAGCCGATATTTTATCACCTGGGAATATACGATCGGATCGTACTCAATAATAAACTACGCATTGTTTTCGAATGAGCTTCATTACAAATTTCAGCAGCGCAGCATCCGAAAAAAGTCACTTCCTGCGTGAAGACGAGGGCCTTTCATGAATAAATCAATCGACGAGGCGCGGAAATTGATGAGCGCACAAAAAGCTTCGGATCGCAGCGACAACAAAGTGCTGGCAATAAAAACGCATGCCGCGATAAGAGTCCGCTGGCAACAGCGCGCGGCGTCCCGCGGCGTCCGCGCTGCACCGCCAAATTAGATGCGCATAAATCTGACCCTTATACTTACAATACTATTACTGGCCGCGACGCTTTGTGTTGCGAACACCTTGTTAAGGGAGTATATGTTAATAGTCGGCTATTGACATAAATTATTTAAAGTATCTACTTTGTTTTGTCTGCCTATATACTTATTTTTAAAATTTAAAAAAATAGTATCAATATTAAAAACCTAGTACGAAACGTGCTTGCTTTAGAAAAGTTAAATTTATTCTTTTTACTCGGTTTAGGCTCTTTTCTTAGTAAAATAATATTTAAATAATATTTATCTTCCTTTTTTTATTTTCAAATAAAATATTTCTTAGCAATTACTATGAGTTTATCAATAAACATACGTATGGGCTTGCCACGCCATTGTAATTTGAAAGAAAATAAATTGTTATGCTGCTATATACGGAGAAAAGTGCGTGCATGTCCATCGTATCAATCGCTGATGTAAATTGAAGGACCATTGTGCGCCTGAGACGAATGCCAAGACTGATGAAGCGTTCTGTATAGAAGACCGTAAGAACAAAATACGTTTATACAGGATATTTATATTGTAATGCTACTTTAATCCAATAGTAGATACTAAAAAAACATTATTTTGATCGTTATTTCTATCTCAACTTAGGTACTCGTAAAGTAGAAATAATTAGATCGATCGTAGGTGTTCTAAGAAAGCTACGCATCACGATACGCGGTTGCAAGTTAATGAGAACGTTCGAGCGGTGTAATAGCAGGGCACAGAGAGGCGAGTTGGCGGCGCGACGCTCGTCACGCAGCGTCAACCGCCATACTTGACACTACCATTATTTGCAACATTCTATTTAATGAGTCATGGAAATATTTTCCGCGGTGCATTATCTGTTATCTACATATTGAGAAATAATAAATATGAAAAATCAAATAGTTTCAAGTTAAGGCCAAATCTAGTTATAGAAATATGCAACATTCTGACAATTTGAGTTATATTTTTTGTATATATGTTCGACTACAACTTCTTTACTGTCTAAATGTGGCACACCTACTTTGATATCGATATTTTTCGACAATTTAACCAAAGCTTATCAAGTTTTTCAGTAGCATCAACCTAATGTAACAATACAGATTCGATAAATAAAATATATATTCTATCGATTCAAGAAACTATATAAATAAGTTTTTATAATAGATGTTAGAGACAGTCAGTCACATTTTATTTACATGGGATGGTCTAATGGTTCCGTATAAACAAGTTTCTCCGGGCTTCTAAACCGCGTATTCTCCCCACACCGAAACCTCAAAACGCTTATCTGACCATTTTTTCACTAATATAAATAAATTAAATAATATTGAAAACAAAATTTTATCATTTTATTAAAGGAAGACATTAAAATTCATATGCACGAATATGTTATATTTATTTAAATAAAATATATATAATTATGTAGCAAATAAACTGAAGTTATTTATATTTAATTTACGAAAAATATTCATCGAAACTACAAATATGTTGACGAAAATTATAGAAGTAGATATTTTAAGATCAATAATATGCCTAACACAATGTATCTAAGTAACAATTGTACTAGAGTTGGTAACAATATTGCTACAAGAATAAATTATCTATCCGCCGTTAACGTTTCATTAGTTACACTTACTTTTTCTTTCACATAACAAATATTACAAAAAATCATAATATGAAATACATAAATTAATTATGATAATCTGTGGGTGTGTGTTTCTTTTTCTCTTTTATATGATAATTTGTTGTGAACCTCAAATATACTTGTTAGTCGGCGTGATATTTATGCATTGATAAATAATAAAACATTATTAAATTAATATTATCATTATTTTATTATCATTGCGGTATTTGAGTTCTCTTAATAAAAATCGGAATTTTAACAAACTCGAGTATAACCATCTCGTTAACCAACCTATAACTTTTGTACTTAGAATGCATAAATATACAAATTGCTCAAGAGATTAAGGTCACTAGATACTTGCACATTACCTAAGTACATTAGATACACGGGCACACTTAAACAGTTATTAACATGTCAAATAAGGGTATGAAAAATGGTAAAAGTAAAAATTATACAGAGAAAGATCCCATTACCACAATTATGTGTACGCTTTAAAGTGATAATCACAAATGTGTACATTAGCTGATTAGGTTACAAGCTGTAAAATGTTTATTCCCCTGTTGAACATGTAAATAGAGAGGAAATCGGGGGCACCCAGTAAAAAACTGAAGATTCGTAGCGTACTAGTACGTGATAAGTAACAGTACAAACATTTGAGATGAAACTCTAACGCAGGGATCGCCAATTAGTTTCATTCGGGGTCTGTTATTCAAAATATTATGATCGTCGCGGTTCGTTGCTACCCAGACTTTTACATCGTCACGTTGCTAAAATTAAATAATAAAATAAAATAAAATAAAATAAAATAATGAAATGAAGTCTGAAGTTCAGAATAAAGTTGATGCAGGTTATTGTCATTAAATTTTGGAGATGTTAACTGGTTGAAGTGACACAAATTATTTTTAATGGAAACCGAATCTAAGACGATTAAGTTCACAAAATCCGCACAAAGTACGCCGGCGATACGATCCGGACTGCGATCTGCCATTTGATGACCCCTGCTCTAATGCGTAAAAACAAAGTAGAGAACTGGTAATTGTATACTAGTTTATTAACTCGAGTCCATAAAGAAGACGAAGAAACGATCGATTTTTAGGCCAAATGCAAGCAAGTAATTATCGAGATAATAATGCTAATGCACTTATCATGTTGACGACTGTTTCCGCCGCATCGTACAACTCGCTCGAATAACGATTTGGGAAGTCAAAATTCAACTTGTTTGTTTAATTTAACTTGAAGATTTACTTTTTTTTAGTATGTATAACTAAGTATTTATATAAACAAAAGTAAACGTCTTTATAATTAATATTGTCGCCTGTACTTAAGGAACTTAACATAATTTAATCAAAATACGATACTCACATTTCTTATAACGCCTTCCGAGTACTAGGTGGCGTGGAAATAAAATAATTTTCATTATTCAATAGTTACCTAATAAGGTGCGTGCAAAACGGTTCATTACTAGATTCCAGTAGTGGAGTAAATCACTGGTTAGTTATATTTATTATATATTACGGGAGTTTCTACTTTACATTGCGTAACGTTATTAAAATTAAATATTAACATTGTTTTGAAGGAATTCAGGAATCCGGATAAAAAGTGTCTAATCTGTTTGAAATTTTCTCTGATAAAGCAGTTATACTATATTAAACGGCTACGAATGAGGATTTCTCGGTACTCTGAGAATTAATTAAGTCGTATAAGTAAATAAGTGAAACGTATACATATAAATGAATCAGAAGAAGGAATTTGAAAAGCGTTTGTGCCTTTATACGGGACGTTGTAAATAGCTGGCAATAATTAAATCGATGTCAAATGTAATTTTTTCATTCAAACTTTTGTTAATAATGGACAAAAGATTGTGAGCTTTTTAAGCTTCTTATTCTAGCCGTAAGCTCAGTCAACCAAAATTATATTGTTACAAGACAATTAAGAATGGGAAAGATAGGAAATTGACAATTAACACACACTTTCTGTTGCTTTCAACAATCACGAAATTTAACTTAGCACCTCGCATACTCAAACGAGTTACGAGATGCGCGCGATGATCCCGTCTCTGCTTCTAAAATATTCGTTTATTAAATTATTAGTAGCACTCTTACTACAATAAAAAATGCAGAGAATGTAAAATTTGTCCATTAAATAATATTTCAAAATGCAATTATGCGTGTAAGAGTCTAAGTGTGTGTCTCGAGAAAGGGCCGCTTTATCACAGATTCGAGAAGTGCAAAGTGGCGAGTCAATATAGTTCCACGGATGTTTGTTGTTTTCATCTATTCACACTCGCGACACGCATGTAGGTACACGGTAATAAAATCATTTTTATAATTTACACTATTCGTTAACAGCATAAGCAAGAATATTGAACTTTACGTTTCCGTTAAGTTTTGTTAATAACATTAAGCACATCGTGCAAAATAATACGAAATGTTGGAAGAAACGGCTACTACACTATTGATGTTTTTTTCATTGACAAACACACTTAAGAAAATCACTTACAACTTAGCGATTTGTATCTTGTCAGCGTCATTTTGCCGGCCGAAGTCGTGCCAGGGGCGCGTGCGGGGCGGTTGCGCGGGCGAGTGGTGCGCCGCGGGGGTGCCGCGTCCGTCTTCTCCCACGCCGGGCTGCTGGCAGATTACCGTGTACTCGAACGACTGTATGGACCACAAGACACGTCTAACTTATACATATATACTAAAATATTTGCTTTTTTGAGTTACTGGCAAAACGAATCATACGAATGGAAGTTGAAAAACCAGCAGGCTAATTGCAGCGAGCTACCGCTATCGCGACGCGGCATTTTGACAGTTGATTTTTAATTTTTGTATTAAAACGAAACAAATTAACTGCCAAAATATATAGTTGATAATTGATATATCGTTGCGATAGCGATAGCTAATTTTTTTAGAATAAGTTAAGGCAGAAAAAGAATTATTCACACACTAAACTATTTTTAATTTTTAGGCATGAATAAAAACATTGTTTACTTATATGTACTCAATATTATTGTCTATAAATGTTGTTATCAGTTTTTCTAATCCTCCTAGCTTTCTTAGGTAGCCAGAGATAAAACGACTCTACATTTAAAAGACGTTTCCGTAGGATTTTCCTTTTAACCATTTCATTTTACTTTATAACAACAGGTTATTTCCGATTTTAAGTGAATATATTCCCAGAAATATATAAACTTCTAAGGACTAATATCTTATATTATAGAAGTATGTAGTTAGAAACAGTGAAAATGTATGATCATGAAAAATACGAAGTATCCGCAGTTGTAGAATAAACTCCAAAGATTTTAGTTTAGAAACGATAGGTAATATAAAATAGGCCTTCATTTACAGTTTAAAACTGATACAGTATTTTATACTTCGAAATATTAAATTATTTAGAAGAAATCGTTATACTTATGAACTGTTACTGATATCAGAATTAAAAAAAAGTACTCAAGCGTTGATTTTACCTATTTTTAATATCCACCATGGACAGTTATTTAATCAAATCAATTATGTATATAATAACATGTAAATATAGACTAGGCTAATAAATCGTTCTTTTGATTGCTCGAGGTCACCACCGCTCCACGTGTATCCGAACTTTGAATAATTATTATAGTATTCTTTACTGATCTCCGTTCCGCAAAAACTTAGGAAGCGAGACGATCAAAGTTTACTTTTTTAACCATTACGTATCATATTCACTATATTATTAAGTTTTGTATGTATAATTAATTACATATAAGTTAAACAACACCGAAAACGTTATGCTTGAGATTACAGTGAATGTCTCAATCGATCTGCGGTATTTAATGACATGTATATGTTTGTTATGCTATAATGATTGTTACATACTCGGAGTTCTCAATGCGTAAACTGATTCATATTTATCTTATCTTATATTATATATTTATGTTCCATTATTTTACTGCAGTTAATCAATTAGCAACTTTTAAATTAAAATAGAATTACTAATAAAATATTATTAATAAACGGATCGTATTCGAACATCCCTACTTTGTGAATTGTCTAATACGAGGGTTTATTAGAAACTACCTTATTATGTTTAAATATCACAGCTCAGTACATCAAATTTTTGATATCAATAATTTTTTTATTTTTAAAATAACAGTATATTTCACTAACATGTTTAAATAATATGTTTTCACGATATATTCAAAGAAAAAAAATGTGTCATGAAGTTTGAGTGAGTGAGTTTGTAAATGACAAAAAATTAAGTTCAAAAACCATTACCTGACTAACGAAAAATTACGTTATAAAATAATGAAATAAAATAATGCTTTTAACCTAAATAGCCACCTACCTACCAGTATTTCGTATGCTACTTTGCCCTAAAGCTTATGGTGGCTTACTAACACTATTGTTTTGTTAGCATAGGTGGCACACGAACGCGGTTTAATAGGTAGTTGGCAATTTCAGATGAGATTATCTTGTTTCATATTTTTACATGTGATTTTTTGATGCCGCGTATTATTATTTTTTATTATTCAGGGTTATAATTTCGTGATAAAGTATTTACATAGCCGCCTTACATTTTTTGTTAAGGTTTCATTGTTTCACCTGAATCTAAAGAAAATATGTTTCGCTCAAATCTGAGGCCTTATTTTAGAATTTATTCCTAATTATCTGCACATGCAAGCAAACCTTACTATATATTTTTGAAATATGCTAATTAAGCTCTTTCATTCATCAAATTACGATAACTAGTTTAGAAGTTATGAGGGAACCGCTAACATACATGCATACACACACACATACATACAAACACACTAGTCGAAATCCTAAACCCTGTTTGTTTCGCCGTGGTCGGGTAAAAATAAAAGGTTTAGTATAACATTATCGGTTTGAATTCTAACAATTTAAAACTAAATAAATAACATTAATTACACCCTAAAACGTAGACGAAGTCGCAGAAAAAATTTAACATATCACAACTGTTGTTTTGATGTATGTGATACCTACCTAAAGTGTTGTCATAAGAATTTTATAGTGCTATACAATTTAAATAAAACTATAAATTGCCTTTAATATATGTAAATTGTTTTAGCAGATTTTTTAAAAGACGCTTAATTTAAAATTTATTTTTGATTAGATTTATAATAATATGTATATTCTAACAAGACAGTTGCTATCCAATTACACAGGTCTCTTAGATATTTTCCATGTTTGTTTGCAGCACAATAACAGATAAAATAATTAGATTGACACAGTGGCCAGCTCGTGAGCGCCACACCTAGGAATGACAAGTCCTTCAAACGCACTTAGTTCTGAGAATGATTATACAGTAGGAGTCATGTCAATTTGTTATTTGAATTATGCTAACTTATAAGTTTTAAGACAAAACGCGAGCGGTTCCTAGTCATGTCTTCTGACTTCGCGTCACGAACAATGTTTATAAGTACATACTTCATTAATAAAGATAAGTCTTATTGTTGTACAATCTCACATTAAATAGCTTCTAAATAATATATTAGATTTTAATACTCTTTTACTAATGGTATTTACTGAATTCAATTACGTAAATACTCTTAAATTTTGAATAAACTAATTGGTTTTTTTACTAATTACGTCTAATATTACATTTTATCAATATGACTTTTAGGTATGTGATGGTTGAAATTTAAAAAAAAAATATTATTATTTTTAACATTTGAATTATAATTCTTATAGTTTGAATATGGGTTACATTTTGTCAACCCATACTCATAGGTATATTTGGAATCATAATTTGACTAAAACACTTAATAAAACTTAATTAAAGATACATATTCATAGAAGAAATAACTAAAAGATAAAGAGCGCGGGGGGCTTCGGTGATAGTATAAGTTTAAACCGTATAAAGGATAATTTAAACATGATTCCCGAACTGATTTAGGTATTCTGCTGATAAACATGTTCAGAAGCCATATTTCATGTTGTTGAACAATTAAAACTCGATTTTATTTTGTTTGTATAAACAAATTTAATACAAGGCCCTATCCATCCCTTGATCCCGTGATTGATATCTATCTCACCATGCATGAAATGAATGAAATGTTCTTATAAGCCCGAATAAATCTAATGTGAAATTGGATATTTGGAAGCAAATGTGTAGTGTAAAAGTGTGCGTATGTATCTAGTGAGAAGCCCGCCTGCCCGCGCCCTCGTCTCTCGTAGAACCGACCTGCTGCACTGTGGTGTGATCACGGGGTGTGACGGCATCAGCACCGATGCCGCTGTCTGGTGAGGGCAGATCCACGGTAAGGCCTGCGGCAGCGATCACGCTCTTGCTATGGTAGCGAGGCGCTGAGTATCGGTCACCGAAAGCCGATGCCGATGCCGACTCAGTATCACTGTACGGTGGTGCAGCTCTCTGTTGATAACCTTCGCCGACAAAGTATTCTCGATAGTAGGGCTCGCCAGCAAAGGAAGCTGTCTGCCGAGGGTACTGGTCGCCATAAGGTGTCGGACTGGGCGTGCCTGGGGGCGCAAACATTTGCGCTGCATACATTGCCGCGTCGGGCAATAGCGAGCCAGCGGAGGAGGCCCGTGACGGTACCGGAGACGGCGATGCTGCTTCGCCGGGCTCGCCGACCGCCACCTGCGGACACACGCGCCTGTTACACGCGTTCTCCCACGACAATTGTCCGCTCCGCAAAGTCGACGCGTACATACCGCGTCGACACAGTCACTGCTTCACGTACACTAGGTTCGTTCGTTTATAACACAGTCACGATAGAGGTATATCAAATCCCGATATGATCATACGTTCCTACGGTTCACCTACGAATACATGCACAGGGCGGGCAGCGCTGGCCGGCCGTTTTAGGGCGCGGGCGGGCGCGGTTATTGTGACTCGAGCGAGATGCTCGGCGCATCGTACGCTAACTGCGATAAATTATACATGAATAACCGGTAAGGAAAGTGTGTGAGTGCGTGCGCGCGCGGCGGCGGCGTGCGAACGTGTGACGCACCTTGTGTCGCGGCGGCTTGAGCGCGTGCGGCTCGGGCTCGTCGACCACCTTGCGGCTGAGATCCTCGGGCTCGCGCTTCACGAGGCCCGCGTGAAGCAGGCCCGAGAGCTCGCCCAGCTCCGCCCCGTGCGCGCCATTGGCCGCCTTCAGAGCTCCGCCGGCCCTGCGGAGGGGAGACAGGCGTGATTGGCGATAATGCGCGCGCGCCACTATTTCTACGACCGACCTCGTTGCGCGCGCAATATCGCTTTACTGTCATTTTTGTTGTATCTACAATATATATTGCAATAAAATATAAATTATACTACCTATTTACTTTTTAATGAAATAAAAATGTATGATTATTAAGTAACAAATTATAATTCAAAACAACAATAATATAATATAACATATCTATATTGTAAGTTAAGTATAATCTTAATAATACCCACATGACAAATCTGGCTCTTACATAGACCCTAAAATGAATTTTGTCTCCATAATTTTAACTAACATTCTTATTTTAATTTGGCTAATTACGTTTTCCAGAAATGCAACTGATATTTTTACAAACCAGTTGTAGCTGTAGCAGTAGTAATTGAATTACGTGAAGTACCTATTTTTCTGTGACAGTATAAACAACGGCCAGATTGTGACCTCTACTTAATTTAAAGTTGCCACTTATTTTTCACTATCACCATAAGAAGAAGCAGAAGCAATGGCACAAAACATAAAAGCTACATAAAGGTCTTAAATAATCAACATTCGATAATTTGGCCATTCTAAGTCTAAGTACCCACCCAACCAATTTGAATTCCCACTCCGACTTAGCACAAGTAAAATATGATTTCATTTATTTTTAATTAAAAATAGCAAACAAAGGAACAGATAAATTACCTGCTGTTAAGTATAAACCGTTACCCATTGGCATTTACAGCACCAGAGAAAAATGATGGGGGGGGGGGGAATACGAAGAAAGTTAAAAAATGGGGCGTGAGTTAGGCCGGCCTTCATTCACCGTACGAAACGTTTTTACGCTATTTTACGCTGATTTTGCTGCGAGAGTGTGGTAGGTACCTACTGTCCCCATCGAAACAGCTCTACCAGAATTTAATTTTATTTTTAATTTTATGATAATATATACGCGAGTTATTTTAACATTTGATACTTGTGTTAAAGAAGTTGTAATATATGTACAACTGGAATAAATCATATTAAATCTGATTTATAGGCATTTTTTGTATCCAGTAGATAGTAGGTACCTATTAAGCCTTTAACTTTTTTAGTCGAAAAAAATCAGAAATTATGACATAAATAAAGCAAAAATAAAAACATGAGATTACGCCTACAAACAAGCAAATAAACAGACCCTTCTGTTTATAACATTTATATAATTACAAAATAAACAAACTGAGTGCGTGCCGATCACGTGCAGTGTAGGGTTCCGTAGTTACAATGTAACCTTTACAATTTTCGGAGTTCATATAGTTCATAAACTTATATTAATTACCTGTTAAATGATGCCCAATTTAATTTCTGCGAAATTTTCCTTTATGGCATGCGCCCTTTGAGGATGGCAAGGCGAAATATTTTTTTTCAATATCTAACGTAAATTCATAACAAGGTACAGATTCTGATGTTCATTTTGATGACGTTCGATGTCGTGTGTTCATTTCCTAAATATTGGGATCTGAACCTTGTTAGAATTAATTACGCCTGAATTTACCTTGTAAAAAAATACTTTGCCGTGCCGTCCCCAGTATGCGCAGGTACTTATAGTTCTTCAGATTGCACATTTTAAAACTTAGTCAAATATTACTCGTCAACTTCAACATCCTTTTAACTTTGTTCTATGTAGATACTACTACCGCGAATTTTTTACATATCTAGAAGCAACAGTTTTTTTGGTAGACTAACAACAAAGTTTCAAGTACTTTTCAAAACCCGACTGGCTAATTACAGCTCCTCGCGCTTCAAAATCAATAAAATGGGATAAGCTTATAGAGATCACGAGGGTCCTCCAGTTCACATCCGCCGTGTTAATTTTTTGATGCCTACACTCTGTATAAAAAAACAAATGACACCTCACACGTGTAAAGAACATACTTACATACCCCACATACATACATACATACATACATACATACAAACTTACCTACAAGTACATACTTTCTTTTGGCGTTAGTCGGGTAAAAATTACTACCTAATTTGAAGTTCAATATATCGCAAATGGATTTCTAAATCGACAATTGCACTTACCACCTAAAATATCTCTTAACGACCAGCGAACTATCCAACGAGGTCGAACTGTCGTTGAATACGACACCTCATGGGAAAAAATGAAAAAAAAAAGTCATTCTTTACATGTACGGGGAGGTAAAAACTTTTTTTCCCACTTTGTCGCCGTAATTATTATTTATACCTATGCCAAATTAGTACTTAGAACCTTTGAGCTGTGGACAGACAGACGGACATGCAACAACTGTAAGGGTTTCTAGTTGACTACGGATCCCTATATAAATTTTAAATATGAAACAGAACTTTTTTTATTTGTTAATAAAATCAACAAAAATTATGTAACATCATCATCATTGTAGGATACATATATGTAACTAATCAGTTTTTTTCAGTGTCGTCAGAAAGGAAAGGTTTTCTTTTGTATACCGTTAATTTTTCGTAACTCGTTTGTTTACAGGAATTGCACTGGATACCATCACAAATTAATTGCCTATTGGTTTCAATGTAGTCTTATCTATAAAAAAAGCACGAACACTTTTCGCCGGACGAAGTATCCACTTAGTCCGTGTTCACATTGCCCATTAGATGCCCGTTAAAGTTAACCTAAGTTAAAGTCATATCCAGAAATAACACCTTTATGATCATTAAGGAAATTTGTACTTAATTTTAAAAATCTATAGTGTTAAGTTATTATTTTTGTATTTCTGGTTTCATGGTTTCTGTAAATCAGCGTTGGAATTGATCTTAGTCGCCCTCAATGTGAGCTGAATGATTTATATGGATGGCAGGATAACAGTTTTTTTTCTATTCTGTTAATAAAGTAATAATCAAGCTAAACCATATCGTATTGAACATTCGCTAGCTCTACTTGTTTACGATGGAGGGGTAGGGGAAGCATGCCTCATGCCATGCGGTGGCATGTTCGGACGTGCCACGCCATTTTTAAATAATAAAGAGTATTCACTTTGCCTGAACTTCGTCTATTTTAAGTTCTTTCACAACAAATAACTTGGACTGAAAAAAACCTTAATTAATAATTAATAGAATTGAGATGTTAAAGCGATTGTAAATATTTATGGTTATTTCCAAATGAATTGTAAGAGTAGATTTAATATTTTTATAGTAAATTATAACTTATCTCTATCTAATATAAGTAAAACTAACATAGGTAAGTAATTTTTAATATATATAATAACGATAAGCACTCATCATATATCTTTATAATACCTCAAGTCATTATTTAATCAATGAAGTAATATTCGTAATTAAAATAATAAGTGAATAATTTATATAAAAAAATAAAATACCTCACAATAATATGTTTACAACTGAAACATTTGGATGCCCACGATTTCTTCTCCTTACATTGAAGAATTTTACTGTTTCTAATATATTTTGCAATTGATATACACGTAACTTGGAGAGTTGTTTAGCAATAGTTTGTTGATGTCAAGAAAGAGAATATATCGAAAACGAAGTAAAAAACGAAATAAAAAATAGCCACACTTCTGGATTATTTAATACTAGGTACCTAGATATAAAAATGTGCATTTTGCAATATTTAGACAATCCTTTCTCAAATATTTCATTGGCTACGGTGAATGGTTGTGGCCGATAGTTTGTAGTCTGAAGGGTATTAGAATAGCTATACCATAATACCCCTCAGACTACTAACTAACGTCTTATATTGAATCGTAATCACGTGCGCAATTGCATATATTTTCATACTAATTAAGACTGATATCTTATAACTGATGCTAAGCTATTATCCGATAGAAAGTATGTAACCTGTCTGCGGGGGCTGTAAAAGAAATTAGGCTAAATCACATTGTCAGATGTTCATCACAAATGGTTATCAATACTTACATACAATGCTGATCTGTTGAATAAATAAAAAGTCGTTCATTTAATTCAAATTTTTTTTTGGTAATCTTACAATCACGACCGCTTTCATTTCACAAAGCTGCGCTTACTAATGAGCTTGACGATTACGTAATTTATTAGTTAACAACTATGGAGTGTTTAAGGTATTATAATAAATTCAATCATTGTTGCTAATTTGAAAAAATATATCTATTAAGTATAAGAGCTATAGCGGGGTCGGATTCTAGGTCATACTTATTATTCTCCGAATAACTACAACATTTTTTTCGTTAATATTTCAAAAATGTATTTCAAAACAAATACAATTATTACGATAAATGTAATGCTTATAATAATTAATACCTATATTTTATTTTTGTATAATTATTGTGGGTAAAATAGTCAAATACATTTGGTGTTAAAAAAACGGAAAAGTTTAACTGTTTTCTTCTTAAAAAACTCTTTTGTCGGAGCCCTGGATGCCCTCTCTTTAATCCGGTTCTGAGCTATGCGTGTATAAGTTTAATTAACGTAAGTATAAAAAGTAAGTAATAGCCTGCAAATATCCAACTGCTAGGCAAAGGCTTCCTCTCCTATTAAAGAGAAGGCTAAGAGCTTAATACACTACGCTGATCCACTATGGATTGGGGGGTATACACGTGTCCTAAGTTCTCCCGGCACATGCAGCTTTCGTCGAGATATTCTTTTTTACCGTCGAGTATGAGACAAATTTAAAAACAAATTAGCACTTACTCTAACTCAGCGGTTCTAGCCGGACTTTGAACGCACAATCATCGGTTGAGATCGACCTGTTCTAACCACAATGCCACCTCGGCTCAGATATTATACGTTTATATTTAATTTCAGCTAGAGCTATAACCATAATTACTTTTTACTCAGTAGTTCTCAACCATAAATTTTAAAAATTAATCATCATTAGAAGATATTCGTTAAGGCTATTTATATGTACTTCAGAGACAGCAATATTAAATTCGTTTGATTTGTTCGAATGTAGTGAACACAGCCACCTCCGCGAGTGGCGCGGGGCGCGGCTTTCGTCGGCCGGTGTCAGTGCGCGCCGATTTATGATAATTGAAGACATGTTTCATTGGCGCTCAGATGTTTATTTTAGATAAGAACCTCTCATGGCACTATTTCATGCGTCCGAATTGGCCGGGATGCGCGACCTCCCGTGAGCTTCGAGCCCCATCGTCCGCGTGCGATTGCGATTCTCGTTTTATAAATGCAATTTACAAAAGATCGCGATGAGTGCGAAATTACGAAAAAAATGAGATACCTACTAGCAATGAAATATTTATTGTGGTTTTATACGATTACGTCCTATGTTTTAAAGTAAAATATTAATATTGTTGAGAAATTTAAGTTGATGCTTGTTCTTTTATTTAGCCTATTATAAAAAATAACGGTTTATTATGACATTGGAATGTATGATAGCAGATTTTAGACGAAATGCAAATTTAGTTTGCACTAATCCGAGCACGGTGTGCCGGAGGCGAGTTTGAGTAGATATCGTTATTCATGTGCTGAGCACAATGAGTTGTTTACTTGTCGATGTTCTTTGTACGTGCGCAAAGCGTTACGATGATTTCTCATCGTTATAATAACAGCTGAACTGTTTAGAATTATTAGATAATAAGAAAACATTAATTTGAGAGTGTTTACTATAAAAAAAAACTACGGATGTTGACAACCAAATAAATATAAATGTAACTTTCTCTTTGACAGCTTTATTTTATAATTACATGTTTAAGTTAATATCTATTAGAACCTACAAAATATATTTCTAAATAGTATTGTATAATAGTAAATGATTTTATAGACATTTATAAATACGTAACAAAATACTACTAAATAAAACATGATTATATGATTTCATAATAAAAGTTAGTCATACAAATATTTAGCTAAATCTACTTATAAATAAAACCTCATGGCTAAAAATACGTTAAGTGTATCAAATTTACTTTCTCAAACTTCTATAATCTGATATCGGTGTCATGCTACTTTGAATTAGCATAACACTGTCAGCAATAGTGATAAAAAACGAACTCTATTCTTAGAATCCGAACCACTTTTCGCATGCAGATATAAAATTTGAATCAATACACATTTCGAATGTACCAACTCGTATATCGCTCGTATGCGATCGCTTTTATAATTATTTGCAATGTTTACTTAACACCCTTTCACACATGACGAGACATCCATAATGCGAAGCTTATGGGGTAAGCTACCCTCGGCGAATTGATACTGCGGATCAACAAATTATCAACATTTTTCATAACCGTTTAAATAAAAATATAAAATGTTTTTATTAATTTAATTAAAACGAGGTTAATAGATATTGACGTAAGGCGGTAAAAATAATTCTCTATATAATTTATTTACGACATTACTCGTTGGCTGTTATTTTATACAGTTAGATATATTAAACGCATAAGTACCTACTCATCCACGTTATAGGCTAAATGGCTGAATATTTAATTAAGGCTAAAATTACTTTAAGCGTATACGTAGATGCCTACTCTGTTATCGAAGATAGATAAAATCTAAAATAAATAATTATTTCTTATTCTACGGAATCACGAGATAGGCAGTTAAACTCGGGTTGCGCTATCACGATAAAAATCAGAGGCGACGACAGTTTATACATCGTTTGACGAATAGATTAAAATCTATCGAGCATTAAAGCGAGATGAAGAAGGCGCATGCAGCGGATGTGAGAAACGTTATTCCATTCTATTTGAATATATCATTCTACCAAATGTAGGTTTATTGCTACTTTTCTCACGGAACTAATACATTATCAAAAACTTTAATTGAAAACGATTTCGCCATTTGTCTCAGCCATTAAATATTAAACGTCTGATTGCGTACGTCGTCTATAACAAATAGGTAATGAGTTATCAGATCGCTTGAGTCCTTACGAGGTCGCAATATGTTCAAGTGGTAATAATATTTAAAGCCACAGCTGGTATGTAACAAATCGCAACGGATACTATAACGGCATTAATTGTAATTTAACTTGTCGTCATTTAAATAGAATTTGTGCGCAGATAAAGACTGGTCAAGAAGAATGGTCAAGCCCCGTTTTCATATTTCACGTAATGGGTGATGGCCGCGACTGTCAGACGGTTCTTGTCGTGTATTATGTTTATAAGAGGGTCGGATGTATACTGGGGAAACGAATAGTATTAACTGTTGTGGCATTAACAATGCAGATATATCTTCAAGAGGAAACCGGTTTAACTCCTAAATGGGTCACACGGTTCCTGTCACAAGTTTTTGCCAAGCAACAGCAAGCATGCTACCAAGCGGGAGTTGTTTAGGTATAATTTGCTAAAATGATAAACGTGTAATACTGAAATCATTAAGCTAAAAATGATTCAAAAATATCAGCAAATAGATGCTGTATCTATTTACTGATTTTCAAACGTGTATAATTAATGTTATTGTGCAATTATTTTTTTGGGTCGAATTTATTTAAAAATTGCGTATAAACTTTTTCCATCAGGACGAAGTCGCATTCGACAACTAATGTGAAAATATACTTAATGTACTTATTATCATTATAGTCATAAAACTTTTGAGTAAATAAGCCATTAAACTAAAACAAATGATACTAGTATACATAGTTGACATTACTGTATTGAATTTTTAAACAACAGCACCAAATATGACTTAAGAATTCAATAAGTTGTTTAATACAATTAGTACTTATTCGTAATTTTCTTATGAAATCATTAAATGCGACAATTGGGGTAAGTCGTAAGTATAACAAGTAAATAATGAAATGCTTTCCCGTTACTTGAGAGCGTGGACAGTGACAGGGTCGAGGGGTCGAGGCCCTGCCGGGGCCATCCTAGCGCGTTTCTATGCTAATATTAGTGTTAGCATTCGAGAGACGCCGACTACTATTAATGGTTATAGCCGACGATTTCACTCGATATGCCTATAATTTCCGTAGTCTCTGGTTCTAAATATACATAGGTGGCGAGTTGCGTTCGCACTCCACGCAATGTGTTTACGAAACATGTCACCGCCTACGAATTGGAAGTAACATAATATAGAGACCAAACTAGTTAATTTCTACATCTATCGTGCATTCAATTCAAATATTATGAGCGATTTAGACAACAAATACAGCGTACCGAAACTGACGATGCTATGGCACTGAACTATATATCGGATTAGCATACAAACGCGAGCGGCGACACTGCGCTCGCGGATGGGTGCGGGCGAGCTGGAGCATTCGTTATAATTTTGAATGTATGAATGAGAAATAGCAGCACACGTCGCAGCGGCGCGTGGGACGCGTGCCGACAATGCATCGAGACAAGTCCTGGGCGTCCTTGTCAATGTGAGCCGCTTCCAGCTACATCCGTCTATTGTCATTATTTGTGTTGTGCACTCCCGTAAACATTGACAAGGATGACAAGCCAAAAAACTTCTCGAACGCCCGATCGCTGAGGTATGTATGCGTTAATAAATAAATGCAAATCTACTCTTAAATAGAATTTTAGAATAATTTTATTTAAAATAAACGATATTTTTAGAATTGAGACTTTGTAACAATATCATTACTTATTAGTGCGCCATACTCCAAAAATGGAATTTTGAATCCAGTGATTGACAATTTGTCTGTCACAAGTGTCATTAACACGTGATTGTAAAAAATACTTTATAATATATTTTAACCTTAGTTATTATTTTCCACAAATAAATAGGAACTAGTAGGCAGTAGTTTGATAATTTTGATTAAAAAAAGAACTTGCACTGGACAAGTTTTTTCCAAAATATGTCGTAAAAACGCAAAGGCCAATATAATATAGCTTAATAAATGCCAAAGTAATAAACATAAAAGTATTTAACATTTTCATGAATTAAAACTAGATTCGTCATAATTGTAAAATGTGTTTATGGAATATAATAAAATTTTCATAAAAGAATACTAAAGTAGCGTTGAGTGTGAAGTTAATATTATGTATTCTGTAGAGGAAGAATGTGACACGGCGTTTGCTCATTTTTGTGCCATTACACAAAAGATGCTGTTAACAACCTCTTTAAAAGAGCGAGCATAATTTGATCGGGGTCGCATTTCTATGGGAATACCGCTGAATGCGCTAACTATAAACTCTTTTTTTTCTCGGAATGATAAACACAAAAGTTAAAAATAATTGTATATGCATTTCAATTTAATGCTTTTTCAATAAATTAACTGTTTTACAATATACGCGTAAAACCTTCTTAAAATTGTTGTATTACATTTTTTTATTTAATAAAAAGTAAAACCTTATAGGAACATAAATACCAAAAGGTTATTTATGAAAATAAAAAATATGTTTTATAAATAATTGAATTGGATGAAAATCGTAAATTTTAAACTTTTTATAGAAGAATCGCGATTTTTCTGATTGTAATGCAAAAAATATGCAAATTTCATTATGATATATACAGAAGTAGATATAGGGGATAAGATGTTCGTCGCAGTTGCGAACTCTTATTTCGATAATCCCGCCATACGTATTCAAATGAGCGCCTATGATTTATTGAGTGGAACATTAACATTTTTATTATTTGTTATTCTTACACCTTTCTTTGGGGCGGAAGCCACGCGGCTTCTGTCTCTGGGTACTCGGCCGTGAGACTCGGCAACATTGCACCCTGTCTGAAACCGTACTCTTAAAAAAAATAAAAGACCCAATATTATCATAGTTTACATATAAATTTTACGCGAATTCATTCCGTATTCACTGTGCTTCGATATTCGTCGATTATAATGATAATTGCCTCTACACACGAACATCGACGTAATATACGGCCGTGAGAATCGATGATTGATTTTCCGGAATCGACTTCGATTCAGACGAACATCAAATTTATAAATGTTTAATGTTTATTTTTCGACTTTGATATAATTATTTTTTCCGCATTGAGTAATAATATTCGTTAAACGTTTATTAGAATAACAAAATTGTCGTAATAAATAGATTCAAACAGCAATCGCTAATTATTTTTATCTACTTACGACCAAACTTCCTTATGAAGATTGAGATGTGTTTCTTGCGCTAGCGGAGGCAGCTTGTAGTACTCAGTGACGAGGGGCTGCGGTTGGGAGTCGTCTGCCACGCCCAGCACTGCAGAAGTGGCGGCACTGAGCGGGTGCTCGGCTCCTCCAGTGTAGTAGGCGCGCCAGGACTCACCACTAACTTCCATCACTTCCTTGCGTCTTCTGTTAACAAAAACACTATTTTTAATTGGTTGTATCAGTAATATCTATATACTTAAAACCATTTTTAATTGAATCGTACGTATCAACTCGAAATCAGAAACAACTATAAATAACTTACTTCACAAAATGCCTAAAGATTTAAGTTAATAAATAGGTACATTTATAGCAAGTTTGAAGTTGTTTAAAGTTGTATCTCAAGCGTTTGTGCAATTTCGTATAATAAGTACTATAGAATGAGTCAATTAGTTTTCATAAAACATGTACTTTATCGAATGTGCAAACCTAAGTCAACTTTTGACGTCAGACATGAAACGACAGACCAATTTTCATTGAGTGTGTCGTATCAATGAAGTAAACGTAAAATACTGGTATCCCAAGCCTGTAGTTTTACAACTGGATCGACTACATCTGACGAACCAGTTATTAGGCGTGACCATTTTGGTACGGATACTGACCTTTGATGGTATACATCAGCGGGCGTCATCGCATAATACAACGATATAATACGTACGCTAATTGTTGCACACAACCGTGAGTCAGCAACCTGGGTGTCCGGTTCAAGCGAGCTTATTATCAGAAAGCCGTCTGGCTCAACAACCTCTCGGTCTAACGAAGAGCCTAATTCGGAAATTCGCCATTTTTCAGAAGCTATTTGAATGGATGGCCATACGTCACACGGGTCGGGTCGCTTGCTGCTGCACAACCTGAATGTAGAACAGGTCCAAACCACTTGCAGAACCGGAAGGATACAAGGCAAATCCCTGTTCCCTCGCCAACCAGTTTAGGTTGTCTGACGTCACAACCAGCGGTATACGACGATGCAGACAAATAAATAAAAAATGTTGGAAGCACGCGTCGGACGAGTTTGACCGGATAGTAGTTCTACCTGATTCCTGTTCCTGGTGGTTTGTTGATATCACAGGAGGTCAAATTTGTTGTGATTTTAATAAGAAAGACTTGACTATAAAATCGTCATCATCAGAATCATGTAATACTATAATACTCGGAATACAGGACAACGTTAAACTAGAACAAGGTATCTGTAGAGTGAACTAAAATGAATTCTCGGACACTATCAAAACTATTGAGCTCTTTCTAGCAGGTCGAGGTCATTGCGTTAGTCACTAAATGAAATAAATACTACATATATATGATTATCACCGTATATTTGAGTTATGTAGAACCTAAAGACCATTCACAACCGACTAATTGTCAAATATAAATTTTAACTGCAAAATATAACCATTTTCCAATCCTCAAGATCATACTTTCAACCCATGGTACAAGTTGACCACAAGAGATAAAAACAAAACACACTGTTAAGCTGTATCCAGTAAGCTAGACTACTATTCGTCAATGAATTAACATTAACTACTTAAGAATTTTACGCTAGTGTCAAATAGAAATAGAATATGCGAATGGGTTCAAAACAGAAAACTGGAAAAGCCAGCTTCTGGCATTTAACCAGCCAAAGCGTGAGTCATTTGACGAGTTAACTGGCAGGCGGGTGCTCCGGGGCGCGGGCGGCGCGGCTGCACCACGTGAATGAGATTCCGGTAGGTGCGCACGTAAAAATCGTGCAACGAATCTAACAGGTTTGCTGGGGTCCTTGCGAGGCCATCGGGACTGGTCTAACCTGCCCTGCGCACATGAACCTCGAATTTCCGATCGTTACCTATCACTTTTGCTGGCCACCGATAAGAAATTTAACTAATATAAAATAATCAATCAAAAAATATCTATTACAGTATCTATAAATAATTAATTGATCGATCTCTTTTGATTGTCAATTGTTTATGCCATTTAGGTTTCGCAATTTGCCTTCTCCTTGTCTGTTTGTTTGGGTTGACTATTGAATGGAGCGATTAGAAAGTATCACGCGCAGCTGTCACCAATACGTGACATACGCAAGAGCGGAACGGATGGCTCGGAGCGAAGGGTTGAAGGAATCACTGTAATACAAACAAAGCATTCGATGCGGCCATTCATCTGCGACCGTTTCTTCAGATAACTGACGCAGCCTTGGTAAAAAAAGAACATCTTATCACTTTATTTAAAATATTTTGATTTCGCATCTGCTTTAAGGTCAAATATCACGATCGTTAGTTTTATGTTTTAGCATTAGCCGATCATGACATCCATCAATGTCAATGTGTATTATATAGCATGCCTATTGCGAATAGTTTTATACTCATGAATATTCAACAGGAAATGACGAGGAAAAATTCAAAATATATTTTCTCGAAATCACTTAATCGATTTTATACTTTTAGAATTATAAATAATAAAATAATAATAATTTTCGAATTAAATGAAGCGTGAGTCATTTTTATCTGAGGTCGCAACGAGTTGTGAGCGAAGTGTCGGCGGCGGTGTTTCGAAAGGCGCTCGTCCACGTCGACGTCCGGTGTCGCGTCCAACTATCGATCATTCGGTTCGTTAATAAATAACACGTTGGCGTCGTTCGTCGCTTATCTCGGCTGTTCGGGCATGTGGAAAAATTTGGTGTAGGTGTCGTAACGGAGCGACACGCATGTCTGGTAGGGTTGCGTGCGCCCGCCTGGCGTGCTTATCCTCTCCGGTCGTTGCCTCGCAACTCGATTGCTTCATTATTAATCTTTAATTAAAACAACCACAGCCTCTATATAGATTTAAATATTGAGAAAAAAACAATTTAATTACTAAAGTCGTTTTGTAATGCTACAACGAAGTGACTTATTTATTTTTAACGAAGAAAATAAAACAATCCCAACACAAAAACTATACAAGTCCAAAACGCAGTCGAAACCCCGTTTTACAATCGAGAGTTTTATTAAATGTTAATTTTTAATCAAGTTAATATATATAAGTCAGAAACTTAAGATACACTAGTACCACAATGTTATATATTATGTTCATTAAAATAAAGAATTGCATTGCGATATTGCTGTTAGTTGAGTTGAATTACGCATTAGCCAAGGAACTAGCTTTGCAGCTACAACTGGCTCGCCAGCGAGACGGCAGGTGCAACGGGCGCAAGGGAAAGTGCAGGGAGCGGTTAAATCTACGCACGTTTTATCATCTACGATAAGAGAAACCAGCGTCGATCCCGCTAATGACTCATTAAGCCGAACCGACATTAAACCTTCTAATGCTCTAAAAGTCTATTATTATTTCTCAACGGATATCGTAAATATCATTACACAATTTCTATCTTAAACGGACCAGATATTTTATTAAATTCGTTAAATCGTTCGGTTTTAGTTCGTTGAAATAGAAATTAATCATAATTAATTACGAATAAAACGCGTTAATTACTTTTCCAATTTTTCTCGCTAAGCATAAAATTAGACATAATTAATTAGATGTGATAGTTATAACTATCAGTATTTGCGATGATGACATTGTGTCATTATTAATGTATTTTATATTCCCACATTAAAGCTAACGATCCGAGGTGGAATGTGGCATTGCTGCATTTCGTCAATTAAAGTATTCGCTCTTTCGAATTGTGGCTGTATTGGACGCACGCTGTTATGGGACAACAAAAAAAGTAAATTCTTCATACCGGGATAAATAAATAAGGGATGAGTACCTACTGCTCGCGAGCTACGCCGAGCACAGAACAAACCAAATGAGAGGCATTTTCGACAAACCTCTTTTTGCTCGATGACGAGGAACGCATATGCGATGTTTCATTTACGGAGTTCTTCACCGTATATGTATGGCTAACATTATTACTTCTGTTTTCTTGGCAGTATTATGTACGGACAACAAGAAATGTTTTCTTGGAAATATGCGCCCACGCAGATTAAAGATGGAAACGCAACATGGGCACTAAATAAGTCATGTCTCCCGTCCGCGTAACTAGTAGATCTTAAGGATTTTAAACATTATAAATAAATGCTTGTGAATAATTACCGATCATCACCAACATAAATATATTTTGTTGATACAACTACGGTGTTATGCGAAGAGTGTAAGTTATGGTAGATTTTGAAAAAAAAAACACTTGTAAATACCTAGAACAATATAAAATGTTGTTGCTCTAATGATCTTTAAAACTACTAATTTGAAATTATTCTGTCAACGGAAAACATTGCAAGTTTAAGAAAGTATTTGTATCGTTTTTACTAAAAATCCTACTCTCCCCAAACGAAATCGTTAACAAAATGGATTACAAAAAAAACACACAAGAAATCTTTATTTTACAATTATACAACCGTTGACCATTGATTGACGTCTTTCACGAATCTGACATCACGTCAATGAACATTTTGAGAATTATTTGAATTTAATATAAAATTTTATTTTATTCGTTCTTTGCATGACTCTAATCCACAGCCGCAGTCGCGTTGCCTAAACTGAATAGCCACTTCACTTCAAAGGTTTTATTATCATACAATCTTTGTAAACTTATAAAGTGAATGACAAAAGATTAACTTACCCAAAAGTAACATTTTTTTTATACTGAATTAAGTGACTATTGAAGTCTGTTGAATTTGAGTTCGACTTTTGGCCATACAGAGTTTTTGTAGCAAAATATGAAGCTAACCGACGATTATTGGTACAATATCTTGTATGCTATGACTTTCAAGGTAGTAAATGAGTATATATTTTTTTGCTATTACTTATAATAACAATGAATTAAAAAGAGGAAATACAATTAGTATTGAAGGTCGTCAGAGCCTCGTTGTCTATTGATCGGAGTTGAATGGCTCGACGCACCGCAGCCCGCTCCGTTCTTTGTACTTGCAATTACTCCAGCGAGTAAACTTGACAAAAACTACCAGACGTTTATCGCAGATCATTTTAAAACGACTTATCTTAAGCTGCCGTTAATTCTACCGAACAAAAAACTTACATGGTGGAATTTATTTTTATTGCGTCGACGCTACTGTCTTAAATATAATGTTATCATTTGATCTTTAAAAATAAGATATAGTTTATGAATAGTGAACCTTTCAAAAGTTATTATCGTTCTTACGGGTGAAACTTAAAACGTAGCTCCTCGGTTAGATATAAAAATGAAATGTTGATCGATGCTATGCGCACTAAGCCGTAGTATATTTAGTTAAGCTCGCGTAAACTGTCTTAATAGAAGAGTTACGGGCTTAGAAAGAAGAACGCCCGCGGCGCGTATTACTAACCGAAAACTATAATAAATGCATCGTTTCCGTTTATTGAGACTTTTCTAATTCACTCGCTTGCGTGTGGTCCATATTTAACAAACGCTTAATTTAATAGTTTGTTTTTTATTCATACATTAATAACTTTACATTCATAAAATACATTTGTATATTTTTTACCACAAAGCAACAATAATTTTATATTTATTTTGTTAACGTCTTTTATATCATTATAACAATCAAATTAAAAGTAAATTTGTAAATATTTTATTTTATTTTAAGACAGTTAATATGACAAAAACAAAAGATATTTTATAAACTTTTATTTAATTTAAGAACTTTTGTAAAATAAATTCAAATATAATAAAGTCACGTTGTTCTTTAAAAAAAAAGTTACGTATGTATATTCGATTAAGACCATTGTATAAAATCGATTCAATGGAAATGTTAATGTTTTCAATCTTGTGTAAAATGATAATATACGCATACGCATAAAGAATAAAACTTCTAACAATGGGACGGTACCTAATCTATAAATTTTATAAATAATAAACTGTACAGATAACAATGTAAACGGATTCACGACACTTTAAAGGGTGAGTATTAAAAAATAAAGCAGTTCGGATGCTGTCTGAAAATGAGCATGAAGGTATAAATTAGGAGCGACATGGTCTGCACAATGCGGAGCGCGGCCGCGGCGTGCATTGTGCCGTGCGAATTGAAACAGGTTGTGCCTGACAGGTATCTATATAATTTGATTTATGACCGATTATACTGAACTCCGGCCACTATAATTAAATCGCGAAGCTATTAGGTATGCCCGAAAGATCGGCGACACTGCCCACGGATATAAACCGAAAGTGATTTAATGCACCCAGCTGTGATATCGCTTTGTTTAACTACGGAATTTTAGATAAACCGTCGAAACTGTTGAGAAAACGTAATAATTTAGGCCGCTTGGATATTTACGATTGTACTCAGGATAAGAATAGAAATTATTTGCTTAACAACGAGCCTGCGTCTATCAAAATCTTTCGTACGGAATTTATGTTCCGTTAGATAAACACATTACTATCTCAAAAGCCGTTCTGACAACAAAGTTAAAAACTGTGCAAAACGATTATAAAATACCTACTTCAAAAAGTAAACAAAAAGTCAACAAACTACAAGGCAATATAAATACTTGTCGCATTAAGATAATTTATAGGAAACTGCCTTATGAAAAACGACTGAGAAAAATAAAAAGGATTTCATTTACAAACAAGTATCTGGTATCTCGGACAGAAGACGGCGCTTTACGACAACACGAATTTTTTAATACTGTAAACTTGCAAACAACTCGTCAGCGGACTGACAATTGTGAGAACGCGATCAATTATCCCTTTGCAAATAGTAATTGTCAACAATAAATACAGTACGAATTAACGACTCGGGAACGTTTTCATTATCGATTTGCAGTTAAAATAGAATGTCAATCATTTTACGAAGCAATCAGCGATGTAGCGATGGCGAGGTTGCGATGGCAGGGCGAGAGATAAGTTTTAATTACGTCCGACGCCTATTTACATACTGTAGGAGATATTGACGGATATCTCGCAATTAAGGGCGTATGCGTCTTCCTTTTATGCATCGATGTTAGGTCGTTCATTCGTCGCAGCAGATAACATCTGTTTGACGGCGAGATTAAAAGAAGTCTCTGAAATATTTCGTTAAAACATTCGCACATCTCGTCTTTAACCGCTTCCGTTTAATAAAATATTTAGTAACATAATATCGACGCCACTTTACATTGATTATAACTTAGAATACGCCTATCTTCACCATAAAATTTGCATGTCAACATTTAACTTGCAAATTGGTAACTTTATACGGCTACATAGGTACTAGCTTATTTGCCAGTTTATACGGATAGATATAAATAACTGTCTTGAAAATTCAACGTTTTATAAATGTTTATTAATATTATTTTGCAAGGGTTCCGATAAGATTGTAAGGATTATGTAAGCGATTATAGTTCGTTTAAAAGGATTTGACTTTATGAATCTATAGCGACCAGATGTATAAAGCGCCAAATCGGCGCCTGCTAATTGCGGAGGTCGATAATTTACGAGCAACCTGAATAGCTGCGCACCGCCATCAGCCTTCCGCCGCGCCGCGCCGCTGCCTAGTGCCAGCAACCCTAGACGAATTGCTGTGCTATAAATTAGACTTAACCGAGATGTATAGCTAGATACAATCTGCAAAAGTACATTAATAACTACTATCGTAATTACAGCAAATAAATTATAATAAAGTGCAATTATAAACATTATACATTGTCATAATTGATTGCCATTGTTCAAGCCAATTTTTATTTTTGCAATATACAAATATGTTTTTTATCGTTTGTTAATTCATACCAAATTACTATATAAATACTTGTTAAATAATTATGTCTATTTTTTTTAAGCCAGTTTAGATTGTAAGCTTGTGTGAACCTTTATACATAGATCGTTCTTAAATATAAAAGAACACACATAAAATTATCTTTTTACGTATTACGTAACACATAATACATAACATATATATATGTGTATATATATATATATATATATATATATATATAAATATATCTATAAACTAGGACCTAACAGTAATAACCCTGGTGTTTTTTTTTATTATCTCAAGACTTACATTTTTTTAAATGTTTTTTTTTTTTTAATTATTTACTCTATGCCTTCATAAGTATAGGGATTGGCAAATTACTATTATCTATCATATCATGGTTTCCAACGTTAGCATCTTCTGACGACGTCTACACAAAATTTTAGTCGTTCAAGATTCAAATGAGGTCTCTACCTATTAACATTCTCTAGCAATTGCTCATATATGTAGTAATTAAATTTACATGAAATAGAGTAAATTACCTTGATGATGGACGTTCCGCCCGCACCTTCTGATACGTTATCTAAATGCAAATCGAATAGTTCAGTCATCAATGGGTATCTACAATAAATCAGCGCCATTCGCGACCGTTATACGGACAACTACATAAAACCCTACGGGTTTATTGGCATACTCTACCTTCACATTTCATAAATTTTATAAATCGCTCTCAAACAATTTAAATCATAACAATAATAATGACACAACGTTATACGTTTGCTTTACAAAATTATTGTTTTTTTTATCTCTTTTAGTGTATGTACTAATGATGACTGGCATCTATTATTTTTATGCAGTGTAATTCAAACACATTATCGATATAAAATAAATCTTAACAAAGTCATTACTTTTCGTATTTAAAAATGAAATATTTTGAAAGAAACTCAATATTAACCTATTGCTAAAACGTTACTCAATTTTAAGTTGCCATTAAAATCTTGCTACCTCTGTTCAATAGATTGTCGTTTAAGAGTAATAATAAGCCCTTGACATTTTTTTTCTCAGATTTTCAATTAAATTATTGATATTCAAGACATTTAGAAAATCCGTGTACGCAGTCTACGAACACAACACAAAGATTGGTTGATACAGCTAGAAATAATAAATTTAGAAAACTTGAAAAATTTTAAATTTGTTATAAAATTACAATATTACAAATGGAATAAAGTATTTTTGGCATAACATTAATTACCTGGGCAACATATCTTTGTTATAGTCTGTAGAAAACTCCGCACAAAAATCATACAAAAATTATAAAACACATATACAAGTTCTTATTAAAATTACAACAGAAATGCAATTTCTTTTTGGATTATTGGAAATGTAAAACCCAAACTCATAAGATTTGTTTAATTAGAACTTTAATCTATACTAATATTATAAAGCTGAGGAGTTAGTTTGTTTGATTGTTTACTTGAACGCGCTAATCTCAGGAACTACTGGTCCGTTTTGAAAATATTTTAAGATAGCCCATTTATCGAGGAAGGCTATAGGCTATATATTATCATGCTAAGACCAAAATGAGCGGAACACCAAAAAAGAATGTTTCAAAATTGGGAGATATTTTCCTATTGAGAGATCTTACGCTACGTAAACGGTTAAAGTTTCGCAAAAATCATGTATGACAGAATTGTTCTCCTTTAAAAGTTCTAAAAAAAGTCCGCGACAGCATGTGTCTATCTTTTAAGGTTACCTCACGATAATCTTTTTAATGCTAACCAAATTTGTTCTTAAATAATACATTATTAGCCCAAAACTATTCCACGCGGACGTCCAATTCTCTTTGAATTGGCCTACAATTTGTACTTACAAACTTATTTCGGCAAATCTTCGTTAATATCTTTTAGAACAGACAGTAAGTCATGCCTTCACGAATTATGCTTGACGCATATTGCTTCAGTTTGAATGTGACGGCATTGTTTTTCATATAGGATCTCAATATTAACATTTAGTTTCAGATTACAAAGGAGTCTAATAATCCAACACCGCCTTGCGATAATTTTATTTTATTCACATTCAAAATCATTTTTTTAGAATTAAATTATAATTTAGTTATAATTATTTATTCTTATTCGAATTAGTAAAATATTTTTATATAACTAACACAACTATAAAACAAACAAATAAGCTACCTACCTCCCTTAAAAATAAGCATTATTTTTAATTTAAAATTACCTATATATTTTATAAAATCGTGAATCAAATATAAATTGTTACATTTATTACACTGAACATATTAGAATCCGATTAGAAAAGATAGGTAAAACGAGTTTAACCTTTTTTGTAGTAGAACACTTGTAATAATATTTTAATTCTCAAAACATTACGCAAATATCATTCATTCATATGTGGAGTATCCGTTCTTCTTTTAAAGTAATTAAGCGTATAATTATTCGTAGATTATCTATCAGTAACATGGTCTGTGGATTATTACATTACTTAGTATAATCGATACAAATAGAATCACGTTTGCATATTCCCGTTTAATATAGATCGAACCTTCGTTAATGATTCTATACATTTATTTACATCTTAATTCTGCTTAATATAAATATTCATTCGGTTTGCTAGCTTTATCTTTGTGCCAATAACGGTGAAACTGATGTATATAAATTTGAATTACCAGAATTGCTTGTGAATTTAAAATATTGTTTTGAATAATATACTCCCACTAATTTCAACATGTTATCCATCTAGCTTTTGCGTCAACGTCGCTCGCGGCTCTATATAATCTAATCTTGGTATAACCTTTACATTTTTCATCTTGTTATGGATATAATGTTTAGAACGATTTTTATTATTACGTGCATATATTAATATATATTCCTATTAGCTATCACAAACATAAAATTTTAAGATAATATAACATAACAATAAAACAAACGGACAAACATAAAATTTTATTACCACCAGATAAAACTTTTTCTCAGTCTCCAATATGCGTATAGTATTTCAATATTTAAAATTTGCAAAAATTTTAAATTTTGAAATATATGTTTATCGTTTTTTACCGACTTCCAAAAAAGGTGGAATCTCAATTCGTCGGGGCCTCTTTTTATGTGTAATGGAAAACGGCTAGGCCGATTTTGTTAGTTTTTTTTTTTAACTTTGATCAAAATTGATTCAGTAGTTTTTACTACCTAGATATTGTATGAACCTAAAGTATACTCAATTGATAATAAGATGCGCATAAAATTTATTATAAGACAATAATACTTGTTCTCATACGTTTCGAATTACACATTAATTTATGAGAGAAAACGTAAACCATGAGTTGTAAGTATAAGAGGTCAAAGTGGCTGGAGAGACGGTAGACATTACTCATCTTATCTTTTAAATGCCTCAAGCGATTCCTATTACTTCTATTAAATACAAGAGGATGTGCGATGGTTTCCGTTTCCTCGAAACAACAAAATGTGAGAACATTCGCTTGTTTTTTATAACGCCCATATTATCACATTGGGACGCTGATAAGCAATAATGTGTCAACCCACAAAATGTCAAATTTGGAGTTATTGATGCATTTTGATACTGCATCACCATTTAACACGAATCAAATAAAATTCAAGTCACGTAAACAATATAAGTATGGCAAAAAGATTCTTAATTTAATGTTTGAAATTTCAAGTGCTTCCAATATTTTGCAATTTATAAAATAATCTCAAATATTTGAAAAACTTATTATTAGATAACACATTACATATATCAATCTGCTTTTAATTCATAATAGCTTTTATCAAAATAGAAAAGAAAAGATAGATATATACGTCTTCAAATAAATTTGTTAAGAATGGTTTTGATATTTTTAAACGCCATTTTCTCAAAATGAAGTCCGTGTGGCTTGACACATTATTGCTTATCAGCGTCCATTTATAGGTTATCCCAATCAATATAATTATGACAACCCATTAAATTAATTCCTAAATATTTTCATTCGTATATGTAAGTCTAATAAATATTTCATAAAATAATTAATTAATGTATAGATACTATTAATTATGATTGTCTTCGTAATTTTTTTTATTTCAAACTGCATTTTCACTACGTTCTCACTTATCCATCCATTCCATCTTCAAATGTGCATAGTACTATATACAAATTAAGAACAACAAGAAATAAAACGTGTTCAAAAAACTACGGGTAATATAAAGGTAATTAAGAAAATATTCTGCTTATCATTAAATATTTTTAACAGAGTAAAGAGAATTTTAATAAAATCGATTTTTACGGCGTTTAAATATAGAAGAATCATAAAAAATCAGCAATTTTATGTAGATACAGACACTTAGTGGCCACAATTATGCAAATACGGAACGTCGATTATGGCCTAGTAACCACAGACTAGTTACAAGAATTTATAGTTTTACTTATTCTACTCATTGAACGGGCTGAATGTCCTCAACCAGAGACTACTAATTACTTATGCCATTTAAAAAATATAATGAATTGCTTATAGATAATGATAGACATCTATACCTACAATTACAATGTAAGACAAAATAACAGAACGGTCAACATGGGTTATTATAATTGAAAAATTGTAATTAATTTACATATATCAAAAGAAAAAATATATGAATTACTTATTATTATAATCTTATTAATTTTTAGAGAAACATACTCGTTAATAACTAAGGCTTTTAAAAAATAAACTTACTTTAAAAGCAAAGTACGCAATTTCGTTTGCTTGGATGACATACCCATTACAGTTATTTTAATTTAAAAACAAAAGTGATAAAACCAATCAGAAAGTATACCCTTTCGAGTTTCACATAAAAATGGAATTTTCAAAATTAGTAAAGAAATGTTGAAGTTCTGAGGTACAAACGTTTAAAAAACTTACGCTATGAATTGGGAATTTCCTTTTTTATGAAGTCGGTTAAAAACCGTCAATTATTTTTGCGCATAATTTCAATTAAATTTAAGGAGAATAAAACCTACGTGAGAATAATTTAATATCGTTTATATTTTTTTAAATGCTTTCTTACGACTAAACTTGTAAAACTTACAATATGCGAGCAAGCTACATACACACAAACGTCAAAAGTATGTACTTAATAATTTTCACGAAATTCTTTGTATATGCAATTATAAGTGCATTTTGTCGGTGTGTCTGTTATTAACTTAAACGTACGATGTTATTTTAAGGGCCGTAATGGCCGCTCCAGCAAGTCTCCGCAATTTTTTTTTCGGAGCGCTCACGGAAAGCTATGCATTTAAACGCTTGAATTATGAAATTACAGTATTGAGGGCAAACATGGGCTGATAGGAGGCTAAACGTGCGATTAAGTCAGTTCCATTAAACTGACGCTTTTTGTATAAATATTTTTATATTGCGTAATTAATTTTGATTTCAAAATTGACTCTACTTAAATATGACGTTACACAATAAACAATACAATATCTCTAACAAAAGCGAGGGTATATTTCTTATTGTTTGCAATCATATCCCAATACGTTGTGTAAGTTCGACACTCAGAAACAATGGCTGCCTATAGATCAAATCACTGTATTGATTCACAATGCGTAAATTCATTCTGTTATGACAGGCGAGCATAAATTCGCTGCAGGACCCTCGGAGGCTGCGAGACAATACGTACCCCATTCAAACTGCGAGACATTATCATAGGTCGCTATAACGCTTATGGACACAGGCCGAAGAAAGGGTAAAGACACAACAAAGACGATGAGGGTTGCAATTTCTTAATTATTATTTATAAGATAAAATGGTCAAGTGTGAGTCTGTAAACCGTGTGAATTTAATTTCACTACATACGTACAATTTTTTTTTTTCGAAAAAAATAAATATGTCATTAAATAATACGCCTACGTCTGGGATAATAGTATCCAATAAGCTATTTTAAAGTATACTATTTCCTTCCTAAATTTTTGAATTAATAAAGGAAAGTATCTCTAAATATCTAGTGATCAGCCCTGCAATAAGGTAAAACGGATCTCTTGAGAATAATTTTTCAATTGTCATTAATTCATGTTTCACACTATTAGCACATAAATGATATTATAACATCAAGGTGAGCTGTAGTGTTATAAACACCTGCAAACGACCGCAAAATTATAGACTCTCGGTCAGCTCCCAGCGGGCTAGCTCGCGCGCTCTCACTACCCACAATAGATTTGGAGCTCGCTGGGGACAAATTGCGAAATTACTAGTTAAAGTGTAATAATCACGGGTTTAAAGAGCTCTATAGTAATGATTATTTAATATACTACATTAACAAAACATCGTATTTGAAATAATAATATCTAATTAACGGTTTTTATGATAAAGTTTTGGGTGGTTTTAAATAAATACATTCAAGAATGTTAAACCTAAACTATTTTATTCGATTCATTTAATTAGTTATTTAGGTTTAATTTTTGTTTCCTATGATATAAAATGAAAAGATAACAAACATATAAAATAAAAAGATAACTTTTTTTTTAATTTGTTATATTTTCATTTTAAAATATTTAAATAGCATCTACAATTTTAAAGAATTAGAAAATGAATTATGAAATTTTTAATATAGATTATTCGTTCTTTGTATTGCAATCTATTTACTAAATATCTTCTAAAATCAAACGAAATTGGATCCGCCTGCGGTAAAAATATAATTATAAATATTCGTTAATGACAACATACGTCGGTTGCACAAAAACCCTTAAGCATTGCGGACCCTAATAAAGGGTTGCGCATAAGAAAGAAGCAAAAAATTAAGAATCGCCCCGATGAGCCATTATCTTCGCATGTTAAAAATAATATGGTCATAGGGTTGCACATTCATGCGAGTCGCGTCCAGGAGCGCATTTGAATACGCCTTTGTGTAGGGCCCCTGCCTGCGCCGGACTTCACACGCTCCCGGCCCGGCAGGTACTCTGTCCCCATTCTCCCCGGACTTTAATACTACAATTACTACCACGATATATAGTTTAGACGATGACAGTATTTAAACATTATTTATTACTTATTAGTAATAATTAATATTAATTACAATTTTGTGCAAATTTACCTAATCGTTAATATGTTAATAAAAATTAATTAATTAATTTAAATAACATAAAATAAGTATGTACTTATTTAACATTAATTAATAAATTTATAAATGTATACGTATACCTAATTATATGTATAATTCAAATTATATATTGAATTGTCTATGTCTGTACTTATATCAATAAGTTAAAATAATTAAATAGTACAATTATACGCCACAAAGTATCAAAAGTTATTCGTCTTCTAGTTTAATGTGTGGTATTTACGAGAAGTTAAGTTACGCACTTACGAAACATTATCAAATATCAGGTGCCCATAGATTATTATGATAACCTAACGCACGTTAAAAATGTATTTAACGGTATCACATTTACTCACTCCGACTTTGTCGAGACGCATCAAATTAGCTAATGTCAGAAAGGCAAATGTCAAGATTTGTTTATTCCGCTATGTGACGGACGCACTTCGCTATGCGCAGTGCGAGCGCGGCAATTGGTAATATACGATTATTATTAGTTACATCTATTGTGAATGGCACAAATCGTCGACTAATTTCTATAAATGAATTGAATGAATAGCAGCGACAAATTGTAAATTTGCGTGTAATAATACGTGTAGTTACATTGAAAATACGCGCTAATATGTTTCTTTGTTAACGAAGCTTTTCTTACAATAGCTACTACATGTTACACTGTTATATCTGTGTTGATAATTAAAAAATATTCGTGCTATTATCCATTAGCATTGTTTATTCTCTAACAAAAAATAATTATAAAAGAAGACTCTTAATTTTATGAGCGTCTGGTTGAGATTTATTTATACCGTTAATTAATCGACGCCTGTAATCCAATGGTTAGCCGTGTGTTAGAGCAAGATGGAGGTGCAACAACGTTAAGGTCAGGCATATGTTAGAGGGTCCGCTTAAAACCGACGTCGTGTTTCGGAATTGAAAGCCATTTAGAAAAGTTAACAGAACGCCATAAATTTACATTCCGAGCTGTTGCACAACCTTCATATGCGATTAAGATAAAATAATCTCTCACTATATTTAAATTTGATTATAGTAACATTTTTTGGAAGTTAATTACAATATTGATATGTCAATAATTTTCTTTATTATTCGTATTAGTTGACTGAAATATAATAAAGATAGAAGTTTAAAGTTATTTAATGCGTACTGTAGTTTACTATTGCTGAAAATTATAACGTGATAAATAAAAAAATATTTTGCAATTAATTTATATGGTATTAGTTTTTGCTTATCTGAAGAAGTAAAATAATATATCGCGTGTTACGATATTCGTATACACTGGCACTTAACCAAAGACCCAGCCTTAGAAAGCTCGCGCACCAATAAATACTCGTCCGATTATGATCTACGGCGCGTAGCCCGTAGCTACAATGCATTCAGTAGGTATGAATCAGCCTTCCACTCTTTGCGCTGATAATATTTACCAGTAGTTCATCCTTACTTCATAAATCTGCCCGATAAATGCTTGATTACGAAGATTTATAAAGCTCACAGGCGACTAGCTGTTTGTTCGATGAGATTGAAATATTAGAATTCAATCTAATTAGCGACGTACGTATAAAATAGCTAGCTCAGTTCGAACGCGTCCATGGTAGAGCACAGGCTCCTGGGCCGCATTCCTCCTGCACTCACTCACGCGCGTACCTAGAAAAACTTCATGGGCCGTGCATTGAATTCTCGGAAAGACGCTAAGTATACAAAAAACCTACTATGTAAGGATACAATGAACGTCAACATACCTAATTACTTTACTAAATGTTTTATGTGTTCCCTTAAGAACCATACTGTTATCGAGCTATAACCGTTTATTGAAGAATAAAGCTGTTTGAGTTATTAAATTAATGTTTAGATTAAATATACACATGTATGTATATCCATTACTACAGACAATAGTTATACAATAATTAACTACACTGGAATTAATACATAAGCTAGAGAAATTTTCAATACATTAAATATTTGGTATAAGTATGTAACAGTCAGGTCACGTGGTCGCCCAACAGAACGCACATGTGGGGCCGTACGTCGACTACTTTCACGCGAGCTGGCGCACCCATATTAATTGCTCCCGTTCTTCGGCGAAGCTTTATTTATTGCCCTCTCTGGTGATTGTAAAAAGATTTAAATTTACATTAGTATTTAATTTTATCTCTTATGAACAATCTGACATGACACTGTATAAGTAGACATTGATGATGTACTGTTAACTTTTTATGCACTATAGATTTATATAAGTATGCATATATAATACCATATAGATTAATAAAATTAAGATAATTCTAAAACAATTTGATGAGATCTATACAATTATCTACCGTTATCTCCGTAGAGCTACATTAGGTAACGAAAAAATCAATTACTATACGTATTAGCTAAACAAAAATGTGAGTGGTCGCGCGCCGATGTCAACGATTTTAGAGGAATAAATATTACCTGTTTGCACAAAGATCGACTCCACAACTAATATTTGATATTCGAAAATACTATTCTAATGTATGTCGCGGCACACGAGCCTACACCGCATCTACCTGCCACGTCCTCTCTCCGTGCTTTTGACACTTTGGCGGCTCTTTTGGTCTCCCTCTTCAAATAAACTTTTATCGTCTCCGATTTTCTTTTTAACATTTTTTACTCTTTCTACTTTTCCACGAGTTTTCGCAATTATTATTAACACATAAATAATTGAGTTATAAAATTTTATGACTAACAAAATGCTATTTGGTATTTTTAAAATATAAATTCTCAATAAAACAAGCACCAGTGCTACCATCAGCGAATCGATAACTTTATACGTTATCACATTAATTACAATTTAAATCATAAGTTTAATCGAGGTTTCTCATTAACGATAAAATGTGAACAAAACTCGATACATATTCATTAAACACCTAATAAGCGATAGTATTTATGTACGATTTTTTAAGTTTTGACACAGATGCCGGCTCTCAACATTAACTTCGATTTTTTTATAATCAAATTTTAATAAATAACACATTAAGCAAAAAACAGCTACGCTTCAGGTCTCACGGTCAAACTCGCAATAAATTTGTTAACGAGCGCGGGCTGAGCCACAATGCGGAAACGTTACGTTAGGCCTACCTTATTTTTAACCGTAATAACATGTAATAAGGAATTATAAAATACGATCAGTTTGTGGATAAATCAATAACGACTTTTATCGGTCTTATCTAAGAAAAACATTAAACAAACAAATTCATTGAAGGTTTCTGGGCAATTTAATTAACCTGTTACCCTACAAAACATTTCTGTTTTATTTTTTTTTTAATATTTACTTCATTAGGGACGGTTATCAGCAGTAAGAGTAGTATGATAAAAATGCATGCATGAATATATAGAATTAGGAAAACTAAATAATAAATAACTAATTATACTAACAAAACCCTTGAACTTTTCAATTTTAGATAAACCAGACTATTAACATAAGAATCCAATGACCTTAAAATTGAAATAAAATAATCAGTTTGAGTTGATGGAAAATTCATTCGCACGACCACCTGGTACATGTGATATAACAAAATATTCGAACAAACTTGACATATCCATTTGACTAAAAATATTAAAACACTCTTAGCCTCATTGAAATAAGGATTACAATGAAGAATCTACCGATATGGATGACTGTTACGTTTTTTAGGTAATGATCAAAGAACAGGTCACACAAACAATAATCAATAATACCTGCGAAACGGGTCGAAAACTGGTCACGGAGGGGACAACTCGGCAACCCCGAATTATCGTTCGAGGGCGTTTTGCATGTTGCCGTTGGACACTGGTCAGTTGAGTCGTCAGTATGATAAGGGTCACGCGTGTACAATGCGATGACCGGTCCACCCTATTGTCCGAGAATTCAAATTAAGAATAGGTTCAAATCCGTTCGTCACGCGGTCCGTCAGTGCATGGCCGGCGGCGGTGCGGTTCGGGTGCGACGCAGCTCGCTACTGCCCGCAGCTTGCTACTACAAACGCTCGGCGAGCGCTGGGCGGGCTCGGAGAAGGGTGACATTGCAACTCATCCTCTTTGTTTAATAAAAGATAGGGTTAAAACTATTAAATAAATAGAACTTGTGTGTACTGATGCTGCCCCAAGATATTTCACCTATGTTAAAATTATTGTGGTAGATATTTAATATATTCTTTAAGTAAAATTTTCGATATTTATGGTTGTGTTCTGTGATATACTTACATTTTATATATTATCTGATTTCTGCAAAATATACCAGTTCACTTTAAAAAATATTAAACTCGCTAATACTTTAACTTTTCGACATCCTAAATTATTTTTATTGTCTATATAGCATTTTTAAAAGAGGTCATTTTGAATATATGAAACATTTTCGCCATTCACTTTTTATACTTATTATAAGTACTTAAAACTCTGAAGGAATCCAAAAACTTTTAATCAAATTATTATCGATGTACTGTTATGTATTAGATAGGTACTCCGAGTGAAAGTTGAGCATGTAATTCTTCCAGTGTTTATCACACGACGGTGTAATTAATTTTTTATCAATAATAATTTTAGATACTAAAAAAATTGTTACATTTAAATATACAGTTTTTATCGTAAGAGTAAATATCATTAATGTATACAAATAAAAGTATAAGTTTACTTCGAAAAATGCACAAACAGGCATATTTGCCACACTCTAAAAAACATGTTAATATCAAATAAGCTTTAACCTTGTTCGTGACTGTAACCTAGGAAGCTAGTCATTACCTTCATTTTTGATCTACCGCTATACTATCAAGATTATAAATTTAAATATACTTACCTCTAACATCGGTGTAATTTAGTTGTGATACCGCGTGAGAAAAGTTCGAGTACGCAAGAATTAATTAAACTAATGGGCAAAAGAAGCATAAAACGCCGACAGTGGCTGTTTAATTAGAAGTTTAAGGTACGCGCAGACGCGCATCAACATAATAGACGAATATCAAATATTAAGTATAGTTATAGATTTAGTAATTTTGTTTATATATATATATATATATATATAAGATGCCCTAAAATTAATTCTTCGATGCAACTTTAAACGCTTATTAATTTAAAAGTTTAAGATAATTATATAAAATAATAGGTAAACATTATATCATACTACTTACAAATGTTATTATTATTAAAAAATGATATATTATAAAGTATAAGTGTATTACATATTATTACAACCAATATTCTTATAGCCTGCTTTGTGAAAGAGTCTTTAGAATTGTGTAAAAATGTTATTACCATATAACATTAATAAGAAATTGAATTCCCAAAAAATCTTCATGGTTACTTGGTTAAATTAATTGATTCAATTGCAATAAGCTCATTTAAGCTCAGTGTAATATAAATGTCTTATTGACAAATGATTTTTAAAAAATGACCTATGTAGTTTAGCTTAAAAGGAAAACTAGCTTTAGGTATTTATAATAAAATTTAATAATAGCGTTGCGTAATTTAATAAATTTCAATATTATATAATATATTTGAATTCACAATATTTCTAAATGTTATCTGTAATTTTATAATTATGGTTGTAAGTAGTGAGTTGTAAGTGTAAAATGTAGATATTATATAAATGATATATTACCGAATTAAAGACAATGTTTATTGCTACATTTCCATAAAGCAAAAATGTAAAGAGTTAGTACGTGTATTTATTTTATTTATACTACCTATAGAATGTATTTCGCTTTCGGTAGAGATGTGTTTTATGCAAATTATCAATAATATTATAGTAAGATGTACTTACAAAAAAGTAAAATTTACAGTTATTATTAATATTTACGTAAAAATATCAATAAAGCAACAAGCACATTCCGTCTATATGTGGTAATTGATTTAATAATTTGACACTATTATATATATATATACCTTATATTTTTAAAATGTCTTATTAATTTTATTATAACATTTTACATAGCGTACTCTACATAATTATTCAAATCAAAAGCCAATGCCGTCCCGAACTCACACCGTTGAAACGAGAGTTAAATCCCGACATATTCTTATTATATAATGATAAATATGAGTATCGCTCCAAACGATCTTTCCGCCTGAAACCCAACCAGTCTAATTTGCTAATATGTGCGTACATTGAAGATGCTACCGCACGCTCTGGAATTTTATTCATATGGTTTCTCGGAAAGATTTTAATAAATAATCGCAGAAATTAAAGATTAAAACACAATTTTAAACACCCTCACATGAAATGCGCGGCAATATTGTAATTTTTATATAAATTATAATATGCGTTACAAATTAAAATCGAACTGAATATACTTACATCATTTTTATTTTTTTGATGTGAACAATTACGAAATCAGTAAAAAAGGTAGCACGAATGTATTAAGATTTAAAAAGTGTATTACAGATATATTTAAAAATCGAAAAATACGTCTATAAACATATAATTCATTTGCCTTAATGACCCGTCGTAAAACGTTCATTTCCTTAATTTTGTCCAAAGTAAACATAATATCAAAGTCTAGCATTGATTGTACAATAAAATCTAAACTAGAACACTTATATCGATTGATTAGTACTAAATTAACTTAAAAGATTTGCCGTCTTCGAGTTTATTATAATCACCATTAACATGTATTGCGTTACAGATAGCAAACAATTTGGACTTGTTTTTTTTTTACCGTTTTACATAATTACAAAATTATGCCTTATATTGACGAGAATACGTAGCAACACGCAGTTGCTGCTAGGGTTGTTAAATTAATATTTTTGACATACTTTTATATGCATTATCTTATAATTTTTAATTTTAAATTTATTTTATTTATATGCATACGTTATTGTTACAGATATAATTATTACATATTTTTTAGTTCAAAATGATGCGTGTCATTCATGTACACCAGTGCCCACAAAAGCAAAATTATTTATTTATATCAAATAAAATTTTTGCAATTATATCCACTGATATTAATAAAATATTCTTGATACTTAATTAAATGTTAATATTATACATCTCGTAAATAAATATGTTCATAATATTTTTTTTTAATTAATGAAGTCGACAACCCTACTGAAGCGCGCCCACTCACTAGCGGCTAATAAGAAAATCAGAGAAGCGCATTTGACCGAGATGGATTGTCATAGATAATGTGTCATGTTATTTTTTAAGTAGGCAAATACATTATAGTTGCAGTCAAAAAATATCTAATGGAATATTTAACATTATTCCTATCAGCGTAGTACTTTTACATATTTGATTATCGAATACAACAAATCTTGTAATAACCTACATAATATTAATTAATAATAACTATTTAGTTTGAATGAAGTAATCCGAAAAAATCAGAACTACTTTTAAAAAATATTCTTTATCTTTATTAGGTTAAAATAAAAAATACATGTTTACAAGGATGTAATATAAGTAGTTACTTATAAAAATTGATCTCGCGCAAGTAGTGACTGTATGATTGGCATAACGAGCACAGGTACCGATTTTGGTCAATAATAACCATAAGTATAGTGAGTACTTTCGCGTACCGAATGAAATAATAATTGGAGGGTCCGATTTATCACATCACTGTTCTCCGAAATGCCTGAACAGTTCTTGTGCAAGCCCTTCACGTCGTGCGCACGAAAATATCTCGAGTCCATGCCGAGTGCACTTAATTATAGGTAGAAAAATAAATTCATGGGAAGCTTGGCGGAGCGGATTTTTATCTTTGTTATTTTACCTAACCGTTGGCGATGCAAAAAAAAGACAAATGATTACGCTACCGAAATTGTATAATGTTAGTTGACCCCTTTCTTTACAACAAAGAGAATCTATAATATCACAAAGGAGGGGTCAACCTTTCTCAAAACGTTTTCTTCCCACACTGGTCAGTTATCCCTAGTACTGGTCATCGGCGGTCATCAAATGTTTTGTTCGCGTATTGTCTCCCATATAAAAAGAGCCCCTTTAGCTTTTGATATAATTTCAAAGACAGTACTTAGGTGTATGACACCCCTTTGAATAGAGCCAAACGGCTATTCCCCGTGTGAGCTATACTCACAGGTGTGTCTATGGGGGTATTATTAGACGAATATCGTATAAATAACGTTTTGATTTTTTATTTTAATGTGATAAAAAGTAATAAATTGTATGAATATAAAAGAATCTATTTAATTAAAGTACAAAAAATATTGTTAAGTTCTAGATGTAAAATAAAATGTTTAACTAAACTTTTTCATTTTAGAAGTAATATGTATAGTTTTAAGTTAAATATTGGCTATTAGTAACGGCCGAGTTTCATTAAAAATGCTTTACGTGACGCGCGCACTCCAATACATCGTATACCTATATATAATTTAGCAATTGTATTTTTGGATTATGTTCCAATGCCCTTAAGAAATCAATAAAAAAAAATATTTCATACTCGAAGCTTACTTGTTCTTGTTAGAGTTTTATAAAATGCATACATTTAATTTTACACTTTAACAAATATCGAATAGGAATCAGTTTTCTTGTACGAAAGTAAACGTTCTACCTATATATTGAATAAAGAAAAACTTATAATAATTTACTTGAGTACAATTTGAAAGGTGTTGGTTGCATAATTATATAAATAACGAATATATATGTATGGCTTTGTCATTCAATATGAAAACTAAAGCAATAAAAACAATATTTTATTACCTTTAGCTGCAGATACTTCGAAAGTTTGTTTACATTAAGAGCAACAAAGTTATAAATGAAATACTAACTTCAGAACTGGTGTTAAAATATATATAATCCTTTAGTGTAAAAGCAACCAGAAAAATATAAAGTATTCTTAAACAATATACTCGTACGTGACGTAACCGAAAAAATAAATTGCGTTTTTAATTGATTTTAATATCAATATGATACTATACGTCTTAAAAAATCTTATTATTTTAATATAAATTTCTTTCACGACTTTTTATAATATTAGTGTTTAATGACGATTGAATAAAAAAATTAATAATAATAAGTTTTAGGCGACGAAAAAACAACAATATTGTTACGAATTAATATCAAAAGAATTATTTATATTAAACAATTCGCGCGTTACGAAGAAAATCTGAACGTGATGCTAAAACTCGAAGCGAAGAGGGTTTATCGACACCGGAGAAAGTAGACATGATCATGATCATGATAAGCCACTCCCTGACGATAAATTTATGCGCCCTTTGTTTCTTTTCAACGATTTATCAAAAAACTCTCCTTTGTGACCACATGACGTTAATCTTTATACGTGAAACGTCATAGGCAGGTCAACTGGTCATGGTATTGTTATGCAATACGTTGGTATTCTTATAAACAATATTACTACCCAAAAAAATCCTCAACCGAAACTTCTTTTGAATATCGGTATATTATCAATTTTGATAGAAAATGTATTTTGTTATTAAGTAATGGACGTGGCGTCAGATAATACGGCAAAATAATAACAAAACCCGTAATGCATGTGCCGTAAATTGCTTATTTTGTTCACAGGCCTCGGGCGGATCAATTTGACCCTTATCGAGAAAATAACCAATAAAAGCGAAGTCCTATTACGTGCACCAAGAAAAAATTAATTGTTCGTTATTATGGATTGCAGATAATAATTGATTGTTGTCGGGAATGGTATATGTCGCTATCGTCCTCGTTGCGTGCGAAATTACATTAGCTACTTATAAAGGAGCACCATGATATTAAATTAGTAACGAGGCTCGCCGTTTCTTACAATTCAAAATCAAATGACTACCTTACTACACCTACCGAGACCGCTTAACAACCGTAAAAGGAAACTTGAAGTTGATAGGATAATAGAAAACAAAGATAAAATTTGTAAATAACTTAATATATCTTATTTTTTTTATTTATAAATATATATAGTCTAGGTGGCCTAATTCCGTCCATGGAGTGTATCCGTCTACTCGTTATTCAAGCGCTACATACAGTTAGAGCTTTGTTAGTTGTGGCGCTAAAAGAATATAAGATTCTAGCTCTAACAATATCACTTAGATACCAGTGCTCAATTAAACCTGCACGGGCCCGCAGCAAAAATGAATTCGTTGCAATTGTTTTAAAATTTAGAATATGAAATGAATTTTTACGTTTATGTCGTCATGCTTAATTGACATTTGCTCTCTTTGACTTTTAACGTATAATAAAAAAAAATGCTACAATATCTTAAAACTATAGTTGTAAAGCTTCAAGAAAGTACGTGAAAGATTTTTTACGCACAGACGCGAGGCCCGTAGCATTTGCTAAACCCGCTTCTAGATTTTTAACAATTCTTCTTATACGATAAGAATTATGAGCCTATTATTTAATTTTTGTAAGACTCTCTTTGGCGGTTATATTTTGCATTAACAAATAAGATCTCATAAATAATGAATATTTACCCCCTGAATATTAATTTGGGTTTAACAATAAATTAAAAAGTAACTTTCGGGAAGGTTAAGTTTTTTGTCTTGTGTGGTAAACAATCTTTCTGTAAAATACTTCAATTACACTCTGTCTTAATAAAGCATTAAAATACTCTGTTTTACATAAAAATAACAAATACAAGTTAATCCTATTGTTTTCTATTTATTTACCTATAAATAAATAAATAAAACCAATTTACTTGATGAGCAAAAAAAGGTACTCATACAGAAAGATGTGAGAAAAAAAATCGAATTACCGTACGTTTATATCTGTACAATTGTACATATATAGCTATGGGTGCGTCTGTTAAAAGTACCTATAGCCACTCCCAATGGGCAACATATTTTTATACGCAGCCTCTCGCACACGAGCGTGCCGCTGTAAATCATGTCATTTGACAAGCATTGATAAATTGACCCGATGCACCTAGCAAAAATGACATACGTCTATTTGTAGTATTTTAACTCGTATTTCAACACAGTAAAAAAATCGAGATTATCTAGCAGATACCAGAGAAATATGTGATACTTAACTATGTAACTTTCACAATTTAAAATTTTTACATACTTTTATTTAAAGAAATAAAAAGTTACGGTGCAAGAAAGCTAACATGATGTTAACCATAAACCTGTTACTCGTATACGGACAAGAATCCTTTGATAACTCGCAAATCGCAATTCATAAGTGACTTGAAAAATAATATGACAAGAAATAGGATTAGTAGGATAAGGAGTATTGACTGTCATTTGATTCGCACGCAAACCCACTTACGAATGTAACACCTTATGTTCTATTAATTTCAAGAAAAATATCCTTCCCATAAAACCATATAAGTTATTTCTTCGTGCACTGATGTTAGTAATATTCACAGAAATCATAAACTTTAATTGCTCACTAATAGTATCATGAATTCTTAACTAGCTTCCTAACGGACACCGCCGATAAGCAGGCGCGCATTTATAACAAAGTAATCGAAGTTGAATTGTTAATTGCGTACGTCGTATGAATTTAAAAATGCATGGCATTTAAATGCCAACTCAGTCGCCATTTTAGCTCTACACGAAAGAGAGAGACTATCACCTTGAACATGATTTAAATCTGACAATCTTCAATGTTACTCTCGCTCGTACCAATTACAATTAATTAAAATATAATAAATAACATAGCTAGATTTTGTCTCAATTTCAATTTATTTTTTCATTGGTGATATTCAACACAACATAAGTTACACTTTTTGCAATGCAACGTCACACTAATTTAATAACTTTTAAGTTATTTAGTGCGATACATTTTTAATGAATGAATTTTCTAATCATTTATACACACGGTTATACATTATAGTTATGACTATAAAAACATCAATGGTTATATACCCTTATACCTTTTTACTCCATTCCAATAATAATATTAGGACCATAGATTTTTCGTTTGCTTAAAAATTGACTAACAGCTTCACTTATTTTCTATTGTTTATTAAATTTTTATTTTTAGCAAAGATTTTTTTCTCAGTGGATGCCTACGTCATAACATCTACCTGCATGCCAATTTTCAGCACGATCCGTCCAGCGGTTTGGGCTGTGCGTTGATAGAACGCCGTGTCAGTCAGTCCTTTGAATTAAAAATAAGATTACCCGATTTTTTATCCATAGAGTCACAAAAATTATCCACTTACTAAATTACACAGAGACTTGATAGCGAATAAACAAACATTTAGTCTAGCGTACTTTTTATATCTAAAGATTTAATCACGGAGATCAAGCGTCCATAAAATAATCTCCTCTGAGTCAATATAAAACAAAACTATTGAACACAACAAAAAATAATAAAGTATCTCTTTCTTCGTAAAACGTTTTTTATTTTTCTTAATTAAAAGTTGCTACGACACTTCATCGTTTACTAAAACTATACTTTTAAGTAAAAACATTTAGAATTAACCTTTTATAATTACTGATACATATATATTTAAATGTAATTTTATTTTTGTATGTTTATTTATGACACGTGCCGGTTAATTTACGTTGACCAAAATACAAACAGCGTAACCGATTTATTACAAGTAGATTTCTATTTTAAAGCACATTAATTTAGATAGGATACAATTTAAATACTTTAAAAACAACGAAAAGAAAGTTTACATTGTGTAATTAGCCCAATTATTATTAAAAGCTTTTGATCTTTTATATATTAATAGTATTTGAAACTAGTTTTCTTTGAAATTAGTTTTGCCGGTACCACATCTAATCAATGAAATATTTTTACAATCTGTCTTATTATTGTCGAACTGCCTCTAAAAAGTCGCTGATTAATAACCTGCTTATAAATTAAATTGAAAAAAAAACCACTGATTATCTATATTTAACACAACACACAGTCTAAATCTAGATCGAGAAGTATAAGGTTTTGTACGGAAGTTACTTTTAAACCGTAGGTAATCACTAAGTAATGTTTCTGAAAATGTATTCCATAGGAAATAAACTACGAACATAAGCGCGTCTTATAACAAGACCGACGTTACAGTTGACGCCACACAATGCATAGTACACGATGAAAAAGATAAGTTTTCACAACACCTTAACAATAAAAAAAATGTAACAATATTGCTGCGTTATGGTTCATTCATCTACAGATAGTCATCATTTCTTTCCTAGTACCGCTAAATTACATTTCTAGTAGCTGTGTAACACGTTTACGAGGTAGTTTCACGATGGCATGGTATATCCGTAATGGCTATCACAGTATTATATGGACAGATGCCAGAGCGATATAAACATATTCTGTACTGTGTAATTTATATCCGTAAAAGATAATGTGCCGAGGTCAAAGAAATTGTATGTAAAGTACTATGTGTAACATTTAACTAATATCAGCGATCTAAGTTTTCTTAGTAACTGAATAACTCTAAGAGTCGTAAACATAAATGTACGATTTAGTTAATGTTTTTATAGCATATGTAAGTATTTGGTGTTTGAAGATATAGAAATTAAAAAAACTGTTGACAGCTACAAGTATCGTAATTGTGTAGATAACGTAAAATATTTAAAAATAATCATTGTTATTTACTAATTTCCATTGTTTTGTTTAACTAAGTCATTAAAAATATATATAAATAAATTATAAAACGTTACTTGAAATTAGAAGACGTAATCATCAAATCAACAAAGCAAAAATTTAATTAATATTTCTTCGCTCATATAAGATTCAGACGTTTATAATCGATGTCAACAACCTAACAACAGAGTCGTCTATTTCAACACCTAACAACCAATGGCTCGATATCGCTATAAAATTTATGGAGGCTCTATTTTAAACTGAATTAAAAATGTGATGATCATTAAAAAGTTGGACCGTGAGAGAGTGATAAAACCTAAAAGTAATTAGTTATTTAAAATTGTCGGCAATAGTGATCCTCTTTTATATATATAAGGTTTTTTTTTTATATGTTATTTATAAGTTATTTACAACTTATTTCTGAATTAAGAACAATTAAATTATTGGTTCGTATCTTTTAACAACAATTTTCCCCTTCGATTTTTTTTCGTTGTAGATAAAGTTTGGTTATAGTTTTTGGCAAATATATATGACAAATTATAATATATCAACAAAGTTTATCTTTATTAAGTTTTTAAGGAAAGAATTTTATCGTCTGCTGCATTGTTTGTAAACAATACCAACGAACGGGCTTTAGTTGACGCAGCACTAAGTTTTCACCTTTACCCTACCCGAGATAAACGAATTCCCCACATAGCGTCCGAAACGAAGCAATCGATTTCATTTATCACGCTATCCAAGACTCTATATTAAACTCACGCACGAACGATGCCAAGTTTAAAGGAGACCCGCCAGGATATTTATTGTGACTCTGAACGTTAAATCCATTGCTCATGGTAACTGTGCACTAAAACTGTAAATAACTCATTCTTTACACACAATAATGATTAATGTAAAGTCGAAGTTACAAATATCAAATCCGATGACTTTTAAAATCATAAATTCGTAAGGTTAGAATTTCATTTGTAAGTTTTACTCTCGTACAAAAAAAACTGATAACCTAGTAACAGTTACTTAGGTAACCTTATGAAAGCTGTTAATATCAAAAATAAGGCACCGACGGTAAATTCTTTTAGGTTTACAGCGATAACAAGCAACTTATGTAAATCTTCATCAAAGCCCGAGAGGAAAACTTATACCTTAGTGCAATTATCGCCTAAAAGTTAACTTATGAAATTTTATCCATAAACTTTACAAATACTAGACGTATTAGAACGTAGAAGATTCTTTAATGACCAGCCGTTGTTTATAAACCATATCTCGTCTGAAAACCTAGTTTGATATAGAGTAAATTTTATTTATAGAATTGTGGTGTCGTAGTTATTTTATCAAATTATTAGAATTGCATTTAATGTTGAATAACGCAAAAGTAGAAAGAATTATGAATCGCTGGCATAATTTCTATGGTGGTATCTATTTAAATTTTCGCTTAAAAAAACACATATACGTACGTTTTACGTATCAATACGTAAAATAATAATCAGTTTTGTTTCCAAATTAAGTAAGAATAACTTAAAAAAGTTTTCATTCCAATTAAGTAACAGTAACTTAATGTGAATTTATATAAATAAGCGTTTGTTCGTTACGCGATGACGCGTCGTCTACTCAACATAGGACATCTTCATCCAGAAAAAATATTGTTCATTCGAGGGATCTAAAAATAGCTTTTTTTAACAAAATAACTATGGGTTCTTTTGATTTATAAAGTATTAATATATCACGTATAAAATGTAGTGAAAGAGCATTCTCATACAGTGAAATATTATTAAGACAGATAAATATTTAAACGAGTTTTATTCCTAAAAAGTATAAAAGAATTACCAATGTATAAATCTTTTTAGAAACAATGTTTTATTTTTAAAACTATTTCATTCAATTAAATGGTAAAAAAAATATCCCAAAATTTAAAGCACGCGTATATTTATAACAAATATTTTCATTTGAATATATTTTTTTATTATTTATAATTTGTGTATTCACAAATAACTTTACCAACTATTTACTTAAAAGTTTAATCATAAAGAAATATTTATTTAAGTTTAACAGTTTATTGTCAGAACATTTAAAAAAATGTTATATGTACATATTTACACCTACATGATAACTTTTAAACGTATTACATCACAGTCTCAATCATTCAATGCAAGTCCAAAACAAACCTACTAACGTATCGAATTACAACTGAGTGAAATAAATTTACTTAATGAGGCATCTAAGTGGCGCGTTTAGTGCGTTGTAATAACCGAATCACGTTCGTTTTTCAGCTGGCAGCCGGACAACAGTGACGAATGGCGACAAGCTACGGTACACGTGAAACGAGATTTATGCTCAACTAAATTAGCACGAAGGGCGGAGCGAGAATAAGTAAAATGCATAGAAAAACATTGCACGCGTGCGTTTTGACCTATCACTCCGTCGATCTGCTTGATACGCATACGCAGCGCACGCACTTTATGTTTGACGTTACAAATGGAACCTCCCACAATGCCATATTATTAAATCCGTGCTCGCGTTCCGATAGTTATCGAATAACCCTCAACATAAACAACTCATTTTAAATTGTGTGTAATTTACAAACGTTTCGATTTCGATGAGCGAGATTCTACGTGTATGTAACATTCGTCAACGTTTTAATAATTATAATTTTTACTTTATTAAGTTTGATCTTGCAAAGCTCAATCCGTAATATTATAAAATTTAATCATGGCCAAATTACCGCTCGGACGGCGGAACTGGCGGTTACGCGTTAAAGTAATTAGCTGTAAATCTCGACATATGTGAAACTAATTCACCCGCAGGCAACGTCGCCGACCCACTGGTCGTGCTGCTGTTAATAAAACGTTGTAAATATATTACTGACATTGCGTAATATTTTAACACCGAAATCCTTTTAACAATATAAAACGCGTAGACTGATGTAATTTCATGTGATATTATCAGAAATGTAAGCTAAGATTATATTTATGTACGTCGCTATACAAGAAACTTGCATTTATTAAGTTGGCGTTGGCTTGTTTGTTTATTCTGACCCTAAACAGAGACTAAATTACAAAGGTTAATTTTTAGATATAAATTTAAATAAAAACATATCGCTATAAATGAGTCTTTAAATATATCCGATATAAAATAAAAATTATTTTTCTGATAGAAAGCTGCACAACTTCGGAAGGATATAGACTTTACAAGTTCTATTTATGTTGCATATTTTTTCAGATATAGCTAATTAACTACCTTTACAAAAACTATGCCGGCGAAGCCGGGTGTAGAATCTAGTTTTAAAATCATCTTCGATAAAATTAGTATTCGCTACCGAACGAAACAGTTAAATTTAAAGGTATACTTTTTTGTAAAAAAGTAGAGAAACTTTTTCCAAGTTTACTCTTTATATAGAAAACGTATATAAATAAAATAACAGCAATTAATTATTATAAGAATAGTAGGTATGAACAAATAAAGCAGTCGTTAAAAGTTTATTGTTTAAGTACATAAAGCTCAAGCTGTACATAATAATTTTAAAACAGCAAAAACATTACTCTGAGAATTTATGAGCTCTAATTAAGCTTCTTGTTTTACGAATCAACTCTATAGGCACTGAAACTAATTATTAGTTCTCTGTGAACTTTTTTATCAGCCGCTTGAACAATGGGAACGTGACCGCACTCGCGATCTGCCTCGCTTTATTATAAAAGCTTGCAGACTCACACTGTCCACTACCGCTTTCAGTAAAGAGCGGATACATTGCCTTCTTCATATCTCGAACGAATACGACCCTTAGTTACGATAAGTAAATGCCAAAGCTATATAAATGTAAATTATCTTAAAACAAGTATCAAATCAGAACGGTATTCAATGAAACTCTATAAAAACAACAATATTGCAAACTCAACGCATTCTTATATTTACAGCTGTGATTACATCGACGTCGATTGCTTATCGTAATACCTATCCTCGGGTTTATTTTCGTCTCGCAAAAGCATAATCGTATGCTTTCGCAATAATCGTAATGAATAAATTATAACAAATTGGTTGTTAGGTCTTTATTTAAATAATATAAATTAAATTGGTTTTGCGCAATTTAAATATCAACCAAATTTAATAATATAAATCAGTTTCTACACTTGGTACCCAGCTGCGTTAATATGATGCATGTGCCTTATCCTTCCACTCTTCAGTTAGTTGCTGTTTTGTATAACAATTTGTTACCCCTTTATGTGGCGAAAAACCAGTTCTTTATTTCTGATTTTAAGTTAAGCTGTTATCTACATGTTCTACATCAAGTAACCTACATATACATCAAATATTAATATTTAAATTTTAATTTTTCATTCAACACGTTATCAATATTCATAATTATTGTATTTATATAAAACAATACAATTATTAAAGCTTCTACCGTTGTTCTACTTTAAATTTGTTGTAATACTAGTAGTTCTTTAACATTATGTTTTTATTATATAATATGTGTTAAAATTACCAATTATTTATTAATTATTATCACTTATATTCTTCTAATACAATATCCGTACTAAAAATACGTATGTTAAAGTACCCCTGTCTTTCTATTTGTTTGCTTGTAATGTTTTCACGCCTACAACCGTATAACCAATTTTGATAATTTTTTAGTATAGATATATAATAGATCTTGAAGGAAGACAAGCTATTTTTGTTAAGAAAATAAAACTTAAAATTTGTAATTTATTTAATTATATATATATATACATCCTTTCCAAAATTTTCACATCTTTAATTCTAAAAAACTTTTTATATATCCTGTACTGCATAACCATATATTATAAAGATTAAGGTTAATAACACTATGGATATGATAACTGCTAAGAAAATGCCAAATACCTACTTGCAGTTTACGTTTATATCTATACGTAATTGTTGCTGAACCGCGACAAGTAGTGACTGTTTATAAATACTTCAATGTAATGTTTTTATAAACCTCTGTAAATTATATTTTAATAACTTTGTTAATTCGGTAATTTCAACGACTCAGTCTATGTGATATAAAATTCTATAACCACATTTTTACACATTTTGTAATTAGATCTAAATTTCAACATTTTCCTTATTTTTATAAGAATTCGTTTAGTTGGTAAAATGATTTATTATTCATAGTTTGATTTTATCACTTATTCATGTGTGTTTGCAATAGCAAGACAAGCGCCACCTGTTAGCGACAAACCAAATTATTAAGAGGTTTGTTCCGTTATCAGAGACATCTAGTGGTAGGAAGGCCGATGACAATATTCGACATTAATAAAAAAATATTGTAAGCAAATTGTCTTGTTCGTATTTCCAACTTTATTATTGTAATATTAAATTTTATACTTATTTCAACTTTAACGAATAATGCCACTTATGGTACACCAATTGAATACAAAAGCTAATTTGAATTCCGTTTTAACGTAATATCGGCAAAAACGTTCCCTTAAGTTTTAGGTAAAACAATATAATTATAAGAGTAAATATGAAAGGATTTTAAGTTCACCATTGATTGGCCAGAGAGACATGTCTGTCGTCCGCGCCGCAGTATGCCAGGCACGTTCACATTTGTTTTAAATAAAATACAATCCAGGTATAATGAAACGAAGGAACTGATGGATCGCTGCCGTCTCGTTAGCTAAGGGGGTTTTCTCGCTTCAATTTGACATCCCTTACGTAGGTAGAGTATACCGTTTATTAAAGTATAAATAATAACTAAGTATTACCATCATGTACTTTAAACGTAGGTCAAACACATTTAAAATAAACAATTATTTAGTTTTTTTTACTCGAAACGAGCTCTATAATTAAATTAAAGTAAAAAGTAAAAATGTAATGCCTATGCCAAATCTTTACCATATCAATCATCAACTTACGTGAACAAGCATTATCTTTTGCTTAAAGTTTTTATTTACTTAGTGTTTTCATTGTTTTGTAAGTACATATTATGTAAATAATTTTACAATTCACCGAAATTATATTTTTTGTGTTTAATTTGTATAAGAATTATTGGTATGTACTATACTTTTTAAACTCATTAAGTATTCCTTAGTACCTTAATAAGTTTAATGAAGCCCTATACATTATTAATGAACGTCAATACCTTAACAGTAGAGCTAAAATAAACGCTTTACGCATTTACAGATATACTTCATAGTTTAAATGAATCGTAAATACTTTATATCCGAAATTTATAGGTTATAATGTTTAAACGTGATTTATAATTTTTTTTATTGCTCTATATAATAAATACTATTGTTTTTAAATCTGCATTATTAGAATTTTGTTTTATTTGTGTATATTGTTAAATACTTATTAAAGTAATGTTAGTTTTTTTTTAAATATTTTTTGTTTAATAGTAATAGGAAATAGCCCCTTAAGTCATAAATGTTCATAAAAGGAAGATGCACATTCTCTTTCCATAACCCGATAACGTTTATTACAAAATTAATTTCAATATATGGAAACTAATTATCTCTTTAATCACAGCTAATGGAAAATTTATTGGTGATGTAAGACGATAGAGAAAATTATGTATCTAATAAATTTTAAAGGTAACTTTTATTACTTTCTACTATGAAAAAAATAAAAAATATGCTATTTTATTAAGTTTATACTATAAAGAGAAATAAGATATAACGGATATGTTAAAGAAACGAATGAGCGTAATAGGTGATCTATTTGACTTACATAACCTTTAACATATGGTTTGATCTTTTAACTAACAATTTAGATTGAAAAGGAATCATCAAGTTATTATATTTTGCTACAATCTGCTTCATATTTAATAATATAGGTATACTACTTATGATTAAAATTAATATACGTTCTCAGCTATATTATAACAATTATCCAGAATTTTTCTTATCGTATTCCCACTTTTATATTTTTAATTAATATATACTTAATATTAAGATACAAACAATAAATAAAATAATGGACTAAAGTAATGTTAGTTGTGTTAAACGCTCAAGTCGTTTCTTTAATATTAAATTGGTTAATTCCTTTTAAAGTCACTAAAAGAGGTATTCTGAGTGCGCGTGCGTTGCAAAAGTAAACTATTATATGCAATTATACGACCGCTTAAACCAAGTGCTTCGCTGCTTAAACCCCAATTACTCTTACTGGGCTTTTATATTGTACATTATGCTAAGAAAACGACAAGATTTCTGTAGAAATAATTACACCTGAACTATATAAAAGCGCATAAATCAAATATTTAATAATGACGTCACTCGTTTCTTATAATATTATTTTTAACTGGCCACTCGCCCCGCTTTTACACGGGTTATACAAAGGTTATATTCGAGTTGTCTTTCTTAATACATATTTTAAAATAGAATATCAAGCGACCAAGCTATCTTTTTGCGCCTACAGCCGCCCCTCCTCTCCTACTCGACCAATACCTGACATATCCGTAAAGATCGACACATTCTATATCATAGACTTTTCTTAAAACTTTAGTGAGAAATAATGAGGCCATACAATACATTTTATATAATACTTATGTATATAAAATATATCTGGAATAATATAGGTAAGTGTATTTTTTGAATGTTACAATAATTTTGAAATAAAGCTCGGTGGACTTGAAATTTACTTTTCACATAAACACCTACAAACATACAAAATTAGATCTTTCCCTTTATTACATATGTTCTATACTAATATTATAAAGCTGAAGAGTGTTTGTTTATTTGAACGCGCTAATCTCAGGAACTACTGGCTCGAATTGAAAAATTATTTTTTTGTTAGATAGTTTGTTTATTAAGGAAAGCTATAGGCTATATTACATCACGCTACGACTCATAGGAGAAAAGCAGTGACCATAAACAGAAGTAAAACCGAGAGGGGCAGCTAGTTATTACATATTACATATGTATTTTAACGGAAATATTTGTCGCATCTCTGAACAAGCTTAAATATTTAATCTCTATTTAATAATAAATACCGGCGATATATATAAATTGTATATTTCAAGCGTTTAGTAACTACATAAAATATTTTATAGATACTAATTTATTATGTATGAATTATTAAAATAGAGATTAGTTCCTTTGATTGGGCAATCAAACGAAACGAAAATTATATTTTAAAGGAAGTAAAAATAATTATCAATGTTATTCATTCGATTTGGCAGTAAAAGCTACATTTGGAATCGATCAAAAAAGTTAATACCACAAAGCCGTTATTTCTGCGAAGAAGTTTGTTATCAATAGAAATACAATGTACGATTAATGTTAACTATACCTGTATATAGTGTTATATATACATTGTGTAATATAACTTGTTATTAAGGAATTCACAGTAAATTACAAAATTATTATAAGAATAAATATCAAATATCAATATTTAAGACGCGTGAATAAAAATATTTGATTTAAAATTTGGAATTGACATTCTATTTTTAATAGTTCGAACAGAGTTATATGTAAAGTGGTCGTCAAATACTGAACAGAAGGGTTATTAAGCAGAGCTATCGTTATAGCAAAGCAATACGTTTTGAAGGTTGATTTGTTACCTATTCTACAAAAATCAGAAATTAAGTGTCAAAATGTATCGCCTTACGATAGCGGTAGCTCACCGTAATAATCCTGCAGTATTTAATATACGTAAGCATAAAATAAATAATTTGGCTTTAATCTAAAAAAATATGTACAAAATATGAGCCTACTTTTAACCGACTTCAAAAAAGGAGGAAGAAGGTTCTATGTTCGACTGAGTGTCGAGCAATCGAGAAAACTCTTCAAACATTAGAGACACGTCTATATACCAATTTAATGGAACTCTTATTTTTTACATGTATTAAATTAGTTTTTGTAGTCGGTTTTTTTAAGTTTTTATTTCTTGATAATTTTTAATACATCTTAGTTAAAATATAAAAGTATTATTTATATAATTAATATGCTTATAGAAATAAATTAACGTGAAATCTATCAAAATGGATGAATTTAGATTTGAAGGTAAAAAAAACTACATAAAAATATAAAATCACCATAAATCAGTTGGGTAGTATCTTGTTTTAAGAGGAGTTTTTTATTGCTATTAAAATATTAGTAACGGTAGATCTATTATAAAGTTAGCTATGTTATAAAGTACCAAAAATTAGTGCAGGGCCGGGCTTAATCATCTAAGCATCCTAAATGACTGATTCCTTTGGCGACCTTTACTGTCCTACTAATATTATAAACGTAAAAATTCTGATCTATATAAAACTTGACACTGATATTGTTTTGGTCCAATGCTTTAATCAAGTTCCAAAATGAGCTTAATTGGTTTATTAGTTCGAAGGTATAAAAACAAGCGAGCTAAAACAGAGTTCAAAAACCATTTTTCTTTTAAACCAAAATGTGCCAGCCGGCGCGTGTGGCGACCTGAAAGCCTCGGCGCCCCGGTCGGCCGCCTATGTCACCTCAACCTCGAGCCAGCTTTGAGTGAATATTTTTTTTAGGATTTCGTACCTAAAATTAACCAACCGGATCTTACTAAGCCTACGTTGTCGTCTATCTGTTTATACGTCTGTCCAACCTTTATTTACGTCCCTTACGTATCTTTTAAATCGTAATAGGTATACATTTTATTGTAATTGTCATTGTATTTACATAATATGTAGCGGATATCCTAAAAAATACTAAAAACCGGCCAAGCGTTAATCGAGTATTAGTGGTACGAAACAGTAGCGTTCCAGTTTTAACAATAAAATCAAAACTTAAAAAAAATAGATAGCAGATGATGATGATGATGATCGTCTTTTAAAATAATATTATATTTTATGTTATTAAATTTTCACGGCCACATTAATTAAGGTCAATGATCTGATACCATCTTTAATTATATTTACTAACTGCTGTTACGCGACTCCGAGTTTACATTTAATATCGGGAATATGTTTGCCAGTTTATTACAAAATGCATTTATTAAAATCTAAATGCATTATTGGAAGATGCCATATCATAACACTATACGATCGATTATTTTATTTAATATTGGCTATATATAATAAACATTAATCTATACGAGAATCACTAAAATTTAATATTAAGTAAAAAAAAACAGATAATAATTTTATTTTGATGATTTCTGCGACATGCCTGATATCATCAATAAATATTAAATAAGATATACATATATTAACTATGTTTTTCCTTTTTCTCGTGTTATAAATTTAAATAAGTTATGCGATAACTATAGATGATAAATTTTTGAATAGTTATTAACATCTATGTATAATTTTGTTAATTAGCAAATATTTTTTTTTATTTAATTTTATTAACTTCGTACTCAATTTAACAGTTTTTTTTTTGTCTTTTCTACTGAGTATTTTTTTACTTCGTAATAAGGAATTACTGGTTTCTAAAAAAAGGTATTTCTACCAATTTGCTGCTGTTCAACTTACTATTGTGAAGTTACATAAATTTTATGATCCTGAATTTGGCACACAGCCCACAAAAATAATTTTTCGATACGAATATGAAGAACGGGAATGGCGCTAGGAGTAATAAAAGCATATGGTGTTGTTTGGGGTCAAAACATGTACCGAATTGGATTTTTTTTTATCTGTCAAAAAAAAAATTATAGCCAAAAATAAATTTTGGGGAGCTCTCTAAAATTACTGGATCAATATAATTACTCAAAAATTTGTAGTTTGTATTGATTTTCAATTGTTTACATATTTGCGAAAATAATAGTTAATTTATACCAAAATTATTTTCTAGTATCTAAAATAGTTGTGAGTCAGTTTTTTATATCATTGATTTGTTTGTTTTTGAGGTTCTATTCCAATTTCTTTAATTTTAAACCGACTTTAAAAAGGTAGAGATTCTCAATCAGTGTATATTTTTAATGTGTGTTATCTTAGAACTCTGTCATTACTTAACCGATTTTGAAAATTGTTTTTCTTGTATGAAAGGGTACACGGAATTAAATTATTCTTAACTTTTTAGTTCTTTATTTATTAACAAGCAATAAAAGCTTGTTTTTAAAAATTCTTTTTTATTTAAAATTTAGAACTATTATTAATTATAAAAGTTACTTCAAGCCGAATAATAAAAATCTGCTAAAAATAAATGTTACCACACTTTTGCCGACTATTTTCATTAAAAAATGGCCATACTAACTACGGCTACGGAACCCTTACTCACGGATTGATAGGCACTTGATCATATTTTTTTTTGGTTTGTTAAGGTTAAGATACAAATTGAAGTTCCATCCAGTATGTAATGAAGAACATTAGCATGTGCAAGTGGTGATCTTACTGCGAATTCTTGCCATCTTCGGGGGATATTATTGTCCAAATACGGACTTAAGCACTGAGAACTTTTTCATGATTTACCTACAAAATATAAATACTCATTTATAAAAGTAGCAACAAAAGGACAAATAAATCGGTGTGAGAGAAAAACAGCAACAGCATTTAGCTATCCATATAAAACGTACTGAATGTAACAGAAGTTTATTTATACTTTTCATTTTGTATTTAATGTAATATGTGATCGTTTAACTTATATTGTTTAAAGGCTTGGCTGAGATCACTTGCACCCGCGCCCCAGAGCCAGTCTTGTCAAGAGAAAGTTAGCAACGCCCTGTTATGGCGGCATTTCTCATTACTCAGAACCTTTTCTCCTTATTACACTAGTAAATCCTTTGCATTTGTTAAAAAAACTAATAATTAAGACTTTGTCCCAGAATATTTCATAAAATATTAGTTAATAGAATGATTAAATATTTTCTCTAACTTTAATATTTGAATTTTTTTTTGTTTGTTGTTTTTAACATTTTATAACAGACAATGTAATATTTATCTAGTAATTTTAGGTACACAGTGTAAAAAGAAGTTTTGAAATAGGTGCATCTTGTAAAGTTCGGTATCATTATGATTTTGTATCTTTTTAACAAACAAGTGTATACGCAAAAATTACCAACATCTGGTATTTCTTGACCACATTATATAGATACTTTTTTTGTAATTTACATTATAGTCAAGATAGGACTATCTTAAATTAATAGATTAACAACCCAATAAACCAACATAGCACAATTCGGATCTGCAAACCGAGTGTTTCGTACCGTTACCGTACACACAATGCGCGCTAGGTGTGTTTTTAGGATTCCGTAGTCAACTAGTATTCCTTATAGTTTCGCCATGTTGTCTATCTCTTTATTGGTCTGCGGCTATTAGTTGTTATTTGGCATAGATGTACTCTTAGAAAGTGGTAAAATAAAACCTTAAAAACTTTTTTTCAAGATACTTCCCAATTATAGTTATATTCCTTGGTGTATAAGGTGACGTTTAAAAATATTTTGAATGAATAAGAAGATTTTTCCATTTAGAAATCTGTTTGTGAAGTATCAAAGTTTAAAGAGCTAATGTTTGCTAGAGCCGCACACTGATATTATAGAATTATAATTATAAAATTATATATAAGCTTATGGATCTTTACACCCAGAATGCCAATCACTGTGGACGATGAATCATGGTGTGAATCACTAAGAGAGAGTATCTTTGGGTCAACAAGAAAAGTGATGAACTTATCAATATTAGAAATAGGATTTTTACATCAAATTGTATGAACGTAACATATATATAGTTATAAATCATAATTGGAGTCACAGCTAAGCTAAGTTAAAGACTTTTACCAGTAAATGAGTAATAGTACCTCATAAAATGTATTTGGAGACGTAAAAACGAAAATTTCATACAAATTACATTTAAAATTATTTAGATAACATTGTAAATTGTGTACAGATACAGGTATAAAAATATAAGTAAAAAAACTAATAGTTAGTTAACCATATAAATTCATGTATATCATTCGTATATTGTAAAAGGCAACTACAGAACCCTACAATGCGCGTGCCCCGACACACACTGAACCGGTGTTATTATTATTTGTGGATTAGTTTAATAGTTTGAACCATAATCATACCCAGTTTAATGTTTGTATGTTCTACCGTCTTTATGATAGAGCATAAATTTAAAAAAAAGATTTAAAAAACACGTTCCTTGTATGGGATCTTAAAGTTTTTCTTTTTATTATTAGTTGATGTATCAGACAAAATTAAAAAAAATTCAACCACCTATTCAAAGTTCAAAGTCCTTTTAAAGGACGAGGAAGGATATTTATAGATGAAATACCTATGTTAAGTAGGTCGACGAATTTTCCTGTATTAGGAATTATGTTTTTTATTCGAGTAATTTTAAATAAATATAATTTACATAATTATGTTTTTCCTTACAATCGACGAAAGAAAGACTATTTATTAGTAGAATCGACATGCAAACAAAATCTATTCAAGTAATCTGTTTTTCTCTTTATAAAGATATTAAAAATCGAAGAAAAGAATCGAACAGTAGAAGAAATATCGCTCAAAAAATGGATTACTTAATTAAAAAAAATCTCAATTATAAGAAATTTTAAAAAAATTGTATCATAAAATTGAATACTTGTGCAAATTGGTTTTTTGACAAAGGTTAACGGTTCAAAATTATAACTATCATATCTTTTAAAGTTATTTACTTGAATACTTAATTAATATTTAGAAACAATATTGTTTTATAGCTTAACCAACATTAAACAAAAATAAATTCGTCTAATACACGGGCGCATGCGCATCATCACAAGAGTGTGACCTCTCCTCGGCGCGCAAAGCAAGGTCACGAACGCGCGTGCGACTCAATCGTGCGTGACTCGTGACCCGCTCGCGCACAACACCACACCACAATACCAATTTCACACCACACAAACTGAACGTAGAGTTCATTATCATTTGTTAACTTCTTTGACACTGCCACATTGTACGTAACATCGACGTTCAACGTCTCAGCTCGAGCATTTATACGACGCGATTTGATATTATGCGGACCTAACTATGAGTTTAATAAGGCTCACAGAATATCTATTTTAGGTTTAAAACATAGAGCTGCTCGCTTATACCAAATAGCGACACGCTGAGATCATAGACTGATTTGTAAAATTAAACGACCTTTATATGTGTGCCTGAATATAAGAAATGCGTAATCACTGTAGCTCAATAGCTTATAAATAGCATTTAATATAAGAAATTACCTTATTTATAATTCATTTAACTCTTAAACTATACTTTCTATTTTAACAAAACAATAATAAAAATATTTTCTGTACACATAAAATGCTAATTTTTTACCTTTTTTTTACTTATCAAAATTTGATAAATCATTTTTACAGTATATACATATTTTACTAGTGACCTACCCCGGCTTCGTACGGGTGCAATGTAAGTTTATATGAAAATACTACAAATCTTGGAATTCTCGGCTTTTCTCTACTATAATAGACATATATTATACATATAAACCTTTCTCTTGAACTCTTCACTCCGTATATTGATAAAAACCGCATTTAAATCCGTTGTGTAGTTTAAAAGATCTAAATGTATAGACGGCGGAAAGCGACTTCATTTTATACTATGTAAAGATATCGATGCTTAAAAGGAAAATGTTGCTAACATTTTATTCGTTGAAACAAAATCTGCATATTTTTAAGGATAACCAATAAAAATTAGGAAAAAGCTAAATAAATTAAGTATTATTCCAATTACAATAAATAATGTTATGTAGAAATAACTCTTTTGTAGAAGTAACTTTGTTCGTCTATCTGTTCGATACGTTTTTATGCCTAAGTCGTTTAACAGATTTTGATGAATTTTAATTTAGATAAAGTTTGGACCTCGACAAAGGACACTTTTTGTCACGAAAATAGATATTAATAGGAAAGAAACAGAGGATGAAATTTGGATGTATGGATAACCCATTATCACCCAAAGAAGTTGGCTCTTGATAATAGATAATTATTCTAGGTAATCGAATTAATGTCAAATATTTTTTAATTTGTACCAACGATATAGGTAATAAAAATACAACGTTTTGACGTGTTTCAAAACTCGAAAATTATTAATGGATTAAACACAACATTTCTGTAACTTTGTAACCTGTTCTGCAAATCTAGTTACTTTTCATTAATAAACTTTTTAACTGCAGATATATACATATACACACACACACACACACATATATATATATATATATATATATATATATATATATATATATATGTGTGTAATCGAATTAATGTCAAATATTTTTTAATTTGTACCAACGATATAGGTAATAAAAATACAACGTTTTGACGTGTTTCAAAACTCGAAAATTATTAATGGATTAAACACAACATTTCTGTAACTTTGTAACCTGTTCTGCAAATCTAGTTACTTTTCATTAATAAACTTTTTAACTGCAGATATATACATATACACACACACACACACATATATATATATATATATATATATATATATATATATATATATATATAAAATGAAATATCAAACTTCTTTATCTTATATACACGAACATATTGTAATGGTAAACTCTATACAATTTTTATAACTTATTTGTATACACAAAATTGTAAAAAAAAATATATTCATTGAATTCAATAAATTATGAAAACGATGCTGACCAACAATAAAAATTAATTACCACGACGGTAGTTATTTTTTAAATTCAAAATGATGATAGTAGTTAATGCTATATTAATATAATTGGTCATACAACGGCTTTGGCAATTAACGTATTTCTTTGCGAGTTTATGTAGATAGAAAGCGGTTGGAAGTAACGGTTAATTGCCTTGTACCTTATATGATTGTAGAAGAGTTGACCAAGAATGGGATACATTATTCAAGGGGATCATTTACATCGCAGTGCAGCGGAGACGTGGCGGATTGCGACTCCTTGTATGTAGTCGGTGGCGCGCTCGGCACTCACTGTGACACGCAAAAAAACAGACCATATCGTCCGAGTTTTTCTTTTTATTATAAGTATAAACAGTAAATTCTTCAACTGAGTTCTAAAAAAAACTGTCCTTGCATAGCATTCAATAAAAAATATAAAACACTTATAAGATGCCGAGATATAATTTATCCCACGTACTCCAAAATCCTTCACTCCAAACATAACAGTACGTAGTTTATGTTATTTTTTGCACGGCTTCATAAACCTGACCATCTAGGTTACCGACGAGAACTAATTAAGAATGTAAACTATTGTGCCTCGCTTAATGAAGTAAATAAAAATTTATAAGCCTGTAAGCTGTCTTAAAAAAGTGCTTTCGTAGTCAGTTCTCGATTTAAAAATAATTAAAGCATTCATTAAAGTATTGTTATTGCAATTGCAGTAGCTGATATCGATTAAGTGCAATAATTACATCGGCATCCGAAAACATTGGTGCGACGTGAGTGAGAGGCGCGCCCTTGTGGCGGCAGTCCTTGCCGCAATGTCGTAGTTTTCGGCCCCCGTGCACGCACCCCGCGATAATGTCGTACTTTAATAAAACGTTTACATTTAAACCTTTGTCAAGATATAGGTTTACGCAGTTCGTAATATGCTAATTACAATGTTAGATTCTTTACCTCTAGGAGTTTTACCTACATTATAACAATATTCTATGAATGACAAATACTTTATTTGAGCGTAATTTAAATTCAGAATTTGTAATCCGAGCGAAGTCATAATGACATCAAGATATTTTAATCTAAAAAAAATAAATTCTATAACGCGGACCAACACAAGCAATCGTTGTTTATCTTCATCATAAACTTTACCAACTCCAAAATTTGAATTTCAAATCAAGCCGCAATCAATTCAAACCATATTAACAAAAAACACGATGCAAAGGCTAATATTGCTTAATCGCTAAGAAACCGATCTATTCGGGCGACTCGATATGAATCACCCACGTCTTATCTCACCATTCCCTACTTTATCGTGTTATTAATATTATGGAAATAATGAATTTAATTAATGAAATGAATACCGGCAAAAAACGAGCCATCATAATGAATAAAATAATTCTGACACCGAAAAACGCTTTTAAAATGAAAGTTTGCTAAGACTAAATATTTTTGTAAGTTAATTTTAAATTAATAAGAATATTAAATAAATACGCAATGCATACATTCCTTATGATATTAAAATGTCGTGCAGTATAACGAATCAAGTTAATAAAATCGTACATTCATATACTTATATGGCAAAGCTAGCCTTGTTGACGACTGTTCCTCTCAGTCGCACAGATCACCTCTCTGTTCTCCGTCTTTATCCTACTAATAAGTACGACACACACACAAACGCAGGCGCCCTCATACACTCTCACAATTTCCGTATGTGTGTGCGTACAACAAGATGTCAGTACGATGAATAAACAGTTTCTCCGATTTTACGATTCAATGATTACAGATACCTATCTATGCAAAGTTGGATAATGATTTTGAAATATTAAAGTGCTATGACGCTATTTCTAAATGTCTGTGTATATGTTTCTGCGTATATATATATATGATTTTTTTAAATGAATATTTTTTAAATATTATTCATGTCAAAATCAGAATTTCTGAATATATAATAGTGCTTTTAATAAAAATATCCTAAATTTCGATTTCATCGAAATGCACGGAAACGAACGAACAGTTGTTGCTGTTTATTAGATTAGTTAGAATGTTATTATTTTCCTTAAACGTATAATTTCAGTGTAATAATACTATGTTCAATGAAAACATACGTCGCATACTATCAATGTTTAACATTAATATACAAAATATGTTTTCATAAATGAAATAATTCTGAAATATATTATTATGTTCGTAAAAATATTATTCGTTTATAAAACAGCAATTTATGCAAAAAATGACGAAACACAAACTAAATCCTCAACAGTACTCATAAATAACTTTTTTGTTTGAGCTATTTTAAGCGAATCAGTTATTAATTACTATAATACAATAGAAAACTTAAAGAAACAGGGTACAATTTGTTAAATATACACACACGTATAGAGTTAGGTTCAGTCTATTAACTTGTTAATTATAATCCATAACAAAAATCAATATCTACATTATTTACATAATTTATTTATTCACCCTATTTTAAACGCTAAATAAGTCTATATAAGAATAATATTATATATCACCAATGGCAAAGTATCCATACAAAACAATAGGTACACAATATAACTATGTACATGATACGGAGATAATGAAAGTGTTTTATATAAATAAGGATAATAATAAGAGTTAAGATGAGTATTATAGACGGTTAAAAAATAGTGTGCATCTCAATTGAACAAGTTGCAAGCGCAGACTTAAAGTAAAGTTGACAATGAAATTAAAATCTAAGCCACAGATTATGAGATTCTGACCACAAAGGTATCCCCGAACATAAAAGGTTGCATATCGCTATGAATAATTAATAGGGGTTTGAAGATGATGCTATTTCAATCGTATTCACCTGAACATAAGAATGAATTTTAAACAAGCTTTTTAAAGACCTTCCAATCCATTTTATAAAATGTTGATGCCTTCCATCCCAACTTTCGATATAAGATAATAAAACACTATAACGGATGAGCTGGACGTTTGCTGTTGCTATAAAAAACTCAACTCACATTCGATTCTGTTTTGAGAGAGCATTACGAAGTATGTACTCGTAAACATGACAAGAACAAGGAAATTACTATAACCGTAAAACTATTTTGATATACCTGTGTTGACGTTTTAAAATATTAAATACATAAATAATATGACATCCACAAAATCATTATATTTGAACATTGTTATATTTTACTTTCAACCATCAAACCCATACTATTCTTTCGATCGAAAGAAATTTTATCCCCCGTCGAGATTTCTGTCGGACGCTGCCGCTTCGTTGCCTACAATATTGTCGGTCTTGCGCGTGTGTGTGGTGCCCGTATGTGTGCGTGGCTATCTACAACCTCCATGTGATGGGAAGTGAACCCTTTACGTGAGGGAAACCGTTTTTTATTTGCACTCGGACAGCGGCATCAGGTAGAAAGGATGATCGTTAATTTTTAAAGGACACACTGAACTCTGTGTTTATCCACACAGTCAGGTTAAACCGCAAGTCGCTATAAAATATTATTTCCCAAAAACGGCAACGCTGTATATATTTTAAAACATTTTTAGGTATTACTAAAATAAATCTACTGAGTTGAATAAAAGCGATATTATGTAACCGTGGACCTCTTCCCGCGCATTTCATGGGAATGAATAGGAGCTCGTTGATGTCTTTTGTTACAACGTTTTAACGCTCACCTCTACCTACCATCTAGTGATCTTATTTTCGCAATATATTGGTTTAACGTTGTCAAATATTTTGAATACAAATAGACATTTTATAATAATATATTTTCTTAGTATATGTATAAAAAGAAACCGTAACTGAATGACTGATTGAGTTATCACCGCACAGCCCAAACTACTGAACTGATTGGTTTGAAATTTACACAGATAGTTATTATAACGCAGGCATCCGTTAAATCGGATTTTTAAAAACTCCACCCTTAAAGGAATTAAACGGGAATTAAAATTAGTAATGATAGAATAGATGATAATAATGCATGGATTTAGTATAGCTGGATTTCATACAGGATGTTTAATATACACATTTGTAATTTTTAAATGTATATACTTTAAAACATAATTTTAAAAGAGTACCTATCGAGTTTCTTGCCGGTTCTTCTCGGTAGAATCTACATTCCGAACCGGTGGTAGCTTTTCATTAATTTAAGCAACTTTTATTTGTTTTGACGATTCAAAAGTGCTTTTAAAAGCCTACTTGAATAAAGTATTTTTTGATTTTGATTTTGATCGATGAATGAAAAAATACGAATACGTACTATAGTTATAAAAATATAGCTTGTTTTTAGATTTTTAATATTTACGTTTATAATTGATTTTTAATGAAAAAGAAAACGAACGAACTGGCAAACGAGCGGACAGGACCCCTAATATTAAGAGATCACCGGCGCCCATTAATATTGCAAACTAGAGGAGATGCGTTGCCAGCTTAAAAAAGAATAGGAAGTGAGGGAAGCAATTAGGAAGGGAGCTAGGATTCTGGCTCTCTCACTCACCCTACGGAACGAAGCTATATTAGCTACTTCACGTCTATCTTCTGTGAGGTACTGCCCCGGTCGAGCTAGATTATATACAAGCATACCAAATACATTATAAGGATCTTTGGTATGTAAACATTATTTGCTAGATTGAACGGGCAAAAAGTTAGGTTATTACCAATTATAATTGTAACTTTTTGCAATTTTATCAAAAATTATAATTGTTTAACATATATATATGTATTTATATGGGTAAACATACGTGATAATTTAATTCAATTTAAATGAATAAAAATCAGGATTTAGAAAAAAAATTATAACTGTTTGTATCTCGAAAAAAAAGTAGTTTACCGACGAAATAATTACATTAAATAATGATCTGGGCGAGAACCCGAGCGATGGTAAACTCATCTCGAGGGCTCGCCGCGCGCAGCGAGTGCGAGGCAATAAAATAAGACTGTGCCGGGAAGCGGGGCTGTCGCCTGGCCGCGGCCGAAGTCATCGACGAAAGCGGAATAATATGAGAATATTATTGTCTACCTTATTACTTGTTATCCAATTAATTTTATTTCTAAACGCTAATATCGTTTTAGGTAACTAGAAATATTCTTTCAGTCATAAATCACTTTTCAAAAGTTTATTGTGTTTTATATTTCAAATCATATTATCTTTTCGCCGTACTCGCGTGACGGGGACCGCGGATCGACAAAAAGTCATCATTAAAGTCTCTGAGGCGCGGCGGGTGAGGCAGCGCAGCCTCTCGCTCCACGTCCTAAACGATTCAGTCGACTTTTTATCACTTACCTACCAATCCATATCGAGTTTATTTATACATTTTTACTAAGAGCCTTTTTTTATTTTGTACATGTTTATCATTAATACCTGCGCGCCGTATAATACTATTAGTTGGATGCCAATTATGACTTCAGTAATCTGAATTTACCTCAGCATTAAGGCTTCGTTGTATCTAAATGGCATACGTTTTACATGGTATTTCAATTACATTAAAGATACGGTATTTGAAAAAAATGAATGGGATACACCGTCACTTCTATGTATATCAAACTTTCTTGATTAGAAGCACAGTATTAAACATATTATATCAACAACAAAGTTTTATGATGAGGATATTTTCGTTGTAGTTAGTGTTAAATGTACTTATATCGTATCGTATACAACTAAATGTGCTTTGTAGTTTTACCCGTTTTATATTTCAATGCTTGTCAGATTGTTTGATTTTTATTGTTACACAAAACGTCAGTCTATAACGTTCCCCAAAATAGACCGACAAACGTAAATAAAAAAAATATTTCTCTAAATAATAAAGAATAAAGATATATTTTTTTACTTGGACTGGTAATTTCTGAAATTAGCGCGTTACACAAACAAACAAAAATTTTGTTTGTTTTTATCGCGAGCAAATCTTAGTGGACTAATATCTTCATTAATAAAACTGTCTATTCTTTCATGTTAATAATATTTCATTTGTCTTTTTGTATATTTTATTATTACTAGCGATAGCGCGTTTATCTTCTGACATGATATACCTTAACTCAATTTATTTCTTCGTCAAATAGAAAAATGTTTTAAGATAAAAAAATACAGTCAAGTTCGAGTTGAACTCAGTCTGAGTCGAAGGGTTCCGTAGCATAGCAACATTACATAAACTCTTTTGTAAATGAAAGAAGCGGGGCGCGGGAAGCGGAATATTTATATATTTATTATTTGTTGTTATAGTGACAAAAAAATACACACTCTGTGAAATTTTCAACAATCAACATTACCAGTTCATGAGATACAGCGTTTTAACAGAAAGACTGACGAGCAAACACAGACAACAGAAAAGAGTGGCGAGCAATTAATAATTGGGTCTCGTTGACACCCTTTTGGTGCGGATCCCTAAAAAGTAACATCTCTAGAAACCTCAACTCGTTCATGACTTTGAAATTCATGTTTCTGTTAACATCTATGTTATAATTAATCCCCTGCGTAAATGTTTAACACGATGTCGTAAATGGGAGTCCGTTCTTTTAATAGAATATGTGAATTTTATGAAACAGTTTAAAACAATAAAAACACCAGTGGAATGAGGAGACTTTAAAAGAAAATGTCTTAAAAATTGATAATACAATTCATTTGAAATATTTAATAAAAAATTAACTATCTTTAAAACTCAAAAGTATTTTAAAAATATTTCGACAAATTCAATGCATACTGTGCTTTAACTATATAAGAATACATTATTTTCGTACAGCAAACAACGGAACATTATTACGTATTTACAAAGCGTCTACGTAAGTGATATTAACCTCAAATTATGAATGACAAGCACGTGGCATCTTTAGCACGGATTACGTTCTGTGGCTTTAAACTATTATTATATATGCGCTATAATGTCGTCAAGAGAATGAACAGCAAACGTACTTTGTATGACATTCATGTGAAGAAATAAAATATACTTTGTAGACTTTTACGCTTTTTAATTTTTTGGTTTAAAACGAACTTTATAGTCATCTTGCATATACATTTTTTTAATTAAAAGCTACAATTGTTATAGTAAATAAATGTATTAAAACTTAATTCCTTACATAACAGAATATATTTTTTAAGACTACGACAGGTACTATAGGTTTTCGCAACACCCAGTTAAACATATTTATTAGGTCAAAGAGAAAATGAAAACAATATGACTCTTTTTAACAATTACCCTTTGTTAATATAAATTCTTCGCATCCAGACAATGTCATAGGCAATAACACCACAATAGATCGTCTTGTGATGGAATAATGGCCTTTGTATAGTAACGGTCAATAGAACCGAATAAATAAGTGACAGCAATTTAACTTTATAAGTATTCGACTATACATTTATCTTATTGTAGACTACTTAATTGATTATTATATTCAAAACAAATTAATAAATTTGTATAATTTGAAAAAAAATATGATATTTTAATATAAAGATTTTAATTCCGAAAAATGCATAATCATCAATAATCACAATCAATTCAATATTTTATATACCTGTCTCAATAAAAAAAAACTTTTTTTATCTAGAACGTGGAGCGGAGCTATTGTGCTCTGTTTATTTTTTTTTAATGGCTATAACTTGGTGATAAATATTTTTAATAATACAGTAAAAGTATGTACGTAGATTGTAAAGAAGGTTTTCAATTCGTAGCAAATTTTTGAATGTTTGTTAACGCAGAGCTCAGACATTTCTTCCTTATTTAAAATAAATAATAAGAAAAAATTTTGAAACGATGTCGTTTCAGATTGGTCTCATAGAATTTTAACCATAGTATACGGCTATACCATACCATACGGCTCAGTAGTTTAGTTTTTAAAATAACTGTCATAAGTATGTATATCATCCAAGCAAACGAAATTGCATACTTCGCTTTTGAAGTCGTTTTATTATGTTTTAAGTCTTAGTTATGTTAATTGCCATTAACGTAGAATATTAATTAAAATATTATACATAAAACATAGGAACCTAACATTTGAATATCTGCAATACAAAAGATTTAAACTGTCTGAACATTTAGTAAGTATTAAAAGAAATAAACGTCTTAAAAGAAAATAAAATATTTAGGCACAAAAGTGACTTGTATCAATATATTTCTATACAAAAAATAACAACGGCCGTGTTCCGAACAGAGTATAAAATTACACGTTTCTTATAAATTGCTCAACGTTTTAAATAAATGTTTAAATGTCCTAAGATTTTCCTTATATCATTTTCGATTCTTTTTAGTTTGTTAGTTGAATAACTTTATGGATCAATAAAAAACGTGTTAGCTATATTTTAATTATATGCAAAAATATTGTCAGCCATTTGTAATATATGGGTTCTCGCAACAGCCATTAAACCTACCTATAGGTTTAAAATGTCTCTAATTAATTATTTAAATACCTGTCAAAAATGTTGTCTAAAGTATTTGAAATTGTATAAACGAAATCTATATATTTTAGTTAACATGATTCATACTATATACTTCACTAACCAACTCATAACATTTAATGGGTAAGATTCGAAAAAATCTTGGATTAATAGTAGTATAATGACTGTTAAAGCGATGTTTGAATATCGTAAGCCATCAAATGTGTGCGAGTAGCGGCTGGAGTAAGTTTGAATCGGCCGGACACGGCTCTCGCGGCAAGTTCAAGGTGAGCACGTCGCTCCACCCACACGCGCCGCTCCTAGAGAGCCCGCAACCGTTACACCGAACACCACGGTGGACGGTGGACCTCCGACACAAATTACTAAACACATACTCATACACCACTCACTACCACAAACACTCATTTGTTTATAACTCAAACATCTACGAGGTGCCAACATGAGAATAATTTTTGTTAGGTCCCTTTAATTATTATTAGCTCCACTAGAAAGATTTTCATAGTTGAAGGATTAGTAACGTGGCTTTGTTAAAGTTATAAAAGCTGTTCATAGAGATATATTTATATTTTGAATATATTATATCTTCTGCCTTTTCCATGATGTTTACAAAAATCTAGATTTTCGCTTTTGTAGTTTGTAGTATCTACTATATTTAAAATATTTTATTCAAAATAAAAATAAACATTTTAAATCCGGCCAACAATTATATAACAAAGCATAAGCCGTGATGTTTATTACATTATATTAGTTCGAATAGGGTTTTTTTGTAACTAATCAGTAGAGTCCGTCTCCTGTCTTAAAGCAGTAATCTCGTGCTGCCAAATAAATTTTAATGAGATTATTATAACTAAAATAATAGTATACTATTGTATTTATGGGGAAGATCAAGGTATGTTGGATATTGATTAAACATTTATTTAATTGTGTCAATATAGTCAGAAAGATAAAATGCAATCCGGCCGCAGTCGCTTTCTTGGCGGACTTTGACATTTCTGTTACAAATGCACACAAAAGCTATAGGAATTGTCTCAAATAGCATAGGTTCTTTTTGGATACGCTCTAACTATTTAATGTGTTTCAAACTACTTAAATAATCCCATCGTCAGTTTTAACCGACTTTTAAAAGAAATAAAATATATATACTTAATATATAACAACATTTATTTAATAAACGCGCTCTAGCTTTTTATGACAAAAATGTCGTTAGAGTTTTGTTTTTTAAAAATATTTATAGTATTTATAAAAAGTTTAATATGTCATAATAATAATAAATATAATCAAATTATTACCTGGGTATCGTTATAACTTGGCCTAGTTCATCAGCCAGCACAAGGACAGTTCCTTGCCCGGGGGCGCCCACTACCACCGACACACCTCCATCCACCAACTGACCAGCTCCACTGACAAGTTGCCCATCCTCCAGCTGTCCACTTATCATTTCTACTCGCTTCTGATCCGGCGTCGTTGTATATATAACAGTTTCTTTATCATCTTCATAAATAAGATCTATCGGTGTCTTCTCATCGATAGACTCCATACCTTGATCATATACATCAGGCTGAACGGGTACTTTGCTATCGGGAGCGTATGCTGCGAGTTCATGGGGTGAGTGACGATAAGAATGCGCTTCGGGTGGATAGCCATCATCGGAGTCCATCTCTACCTTGTGCGGATAGTAATCATGTGCAGGTTGAACGGGGGTCATAGTAGCAAGGACGGCGTGCGCGGGCGCAGGCGAACGTGGCGCGGAAGGCGGCGACGCAGCAGCTCTAGGAGTGCGCGCGCGCTCCTCGCAAGAGACCGGCTGAGGCGACGCGGACATGACGCCGCGCTGCTCTCCCACAGTGACGTTTTCAGGCAGGCGGAGGCGCCACTCTAGAGCGCCCCGCACTACGCTTGAATGCCCCAACTCTGATAGCTGAAATATACATTTTTCATAACATTCCTGATCTTGAATATTGCAATATTATCCAAAATATACCAGTGGAATGACGTGCTCATTTTATTCAATAACTTCAATAATTTACTTATTTCCGAATACATCATACCGGTAACTAAAAACCTTTTCTTATGTCAATTCAACTATCAATAATTCGTGACTTTTCCATCATTCTAATTGAAACTGTTTGTCAATATGCGTAAACCATTAATAAATAACATTAAGGTGATGTTTTACAATTAACCTCCATCTTAGATAACAACAATGGTATCAGCTGATCCAAGTCCAGTTAGAACAGAACAAGTATCAAGTGGCACCTGATTGGCGAGAAGTGCCCGAACTCGTTCAAGAACTGCACTGCCCTGGCGCGGGCACAGAACGCACCACCGAACGGTACAAACTGGATACACATTGTCAGACTCACGTGCCTTTTAACTTATCGACTAACGTGGTCAAAATATACAATAACATGATGTTCATTAATTTAACAAGTTTACAATTTAACAAAATTAAATTTATGTAATCTTATTAACGGAAATTATATTTTTACTTCAGAACATAGCAATAATGTTTCAATATTTACTTTTGACATTCCAGTAAACTTTTGTATCGAGGAACAAGATTATTTTGAAATTATCCTGTCATACCTCTAAAGCTTTCACGAGATCTTTTAAGTTGCGGAGGCTGCGAGGGCCGTGTAACAGAGACAGGAAAATGAAAGCCTTTGTCGCATATAGAAATGTACGAGTTAAAGCGGGACAGATACAGTCCAGATCGTACAAGAATTTGATACCTTCCGAGATACCTACTTATTTCATAGTAGATGTTTGTGAAAAGAATAATTTACAAAAATAACAATAATTAAATGATCTTATGAAATAAAAATCTAATGGGTTTTAGGAACTGCACTAATTAGAATAATGAGTGTGATGTTATAATTATCTTATAACAATTGCATTGTCGACATAAAATTTATAAAGCGACAAGAAAAATATCCAAAAATTCACATAAAACTTATAAGATTGTATTTGTAATGTTTTCTTTTTGTTTACAAAATTTTGCAATTATACAACCCCTACAGTTCCCTTGCAATTGAACTGAAAAATAAAAAGACAAAAAGGCTCCGCTGCGAAGCTGCAGCCTCGAAGTGTACTCTCGCACACATTGACACATGAAGCTCGCCGAACACTTCGATACGGCAAGAAATAAACACACGTAATTCACTCACACAGAAACTTTAATATGATTCGTGTGCTGTCCAAGCATTAGTGTAAATGCACATACTCTTAAAACAGTGATATTTCACTATAATACAGCGAAAACAAATAAGATGTTGCCGGACAAAGGAAAACTATTTCATACATAAAATCATACGAAACAATTGCTTATCTAAATTTACTTTTAATCGCGTTATAGATACGTTATTTATCATCACTTCCTAAAGAAGGTAAACGAGCACGTCATTGCACTGGAACTAAGGTCGGGGGCGGCAGCGGCACGTTTCGGGCGTCCTGGCGCAGGCCGTCACGCACGCGCGTCAAACTAGTCTCGTGACGTCACGGCCTGCCCGGCGAAATTACAAAACCGGCCAAGCAGCTCAAACGAGTGCGCCAAGAAGCGGCGCGGCGCAGTGACGAACGCGCAGCCGACCGACCCCGACGCGCCACTGGGATGTCACATACCGTGGGCGGCGTCACGACGCTGCAGGCGGCGCGGGCCGGTGCGCGGGCGCGGGTACACGAGCACGCGGCGAACGGCGCTACGGAGCGCGGGCGCAGGTGCTCTGAGCGCAACAGCCTCCGCGCGCCGGCGCCGCCGCCCTCCGCGCTCCCCCGCACCGCCCGCGCCTCGCTCTCGCACGCACCAAAACGACGAATTTATCTTCCGTGCATGCTGACCCTCCTACCCGAGGACGTTGCCCAGGGTGCCTTTGCATTCTGATCGAAACATATTTCTGAACGTAATTTTTGATAAAATTGTTGGAACTCTTTAATTGTTGGATTCTTTACCCATGTATTTACTACACAAGCAAATAAATGTGATAGAATTACTACATGCAACTTACACAACTAAAGTTAAAAAAAATGCCTGAACTTATTATTTCGGCAAATTTGTGAAGCCGCGTCACGTCCAGACAAAGATAATTTAGGTGGAAGAGTGCCAGCGGCAAGGCTCGAGGCTACGTCGTAACTTGCAAGTAACCGTTTCCACATAGCACTTATGATAGCAATTTCAAAAATTTTGATTAAACTCTAACTGACTTAAATTTCGGAATTGTCAACTATATTCTTTATTAACTTATTAATTATGAAATAATTTATGTTACACTTCGTTAGTGTTAGGTGAGAATTACACTTATAATTATTGCTCTCAAACTTTCCTTAATATTTATATAAGTCATTTGTCATTCCTTGTACTGAAATACTTTTATTAAACTGAAAAAAATCTGTCAGTGCTCTGTTTTTGACACTAACTTATGTAAGCTATACTAGGTTTGGGAAGGTAACTATTACATAATTACAGAGTTGTCTTATATCAGTTACGTGAATAAAACTTACAAGTGTATTTCTCGCCTTAAAACACACTAAAACTTTAGACTTAATACTAAAGGAAAATAAACTGTAATGTACTGTAATAATATACAAAACTAAAATGTTAAAGGTACACAAAATAATTAAATATTGTTTTTATTATAAACTAAAAAACCTTGAGTTTAAATTTTTATCGACATTTTAAACTACATATAATTGTATTTACACTAATTCTAATATAGGATACGATGCCGACAGTGTAATGCTAATGAATATATAAAAAGTGCATTAAAAATAAACAATTCATATCCTCCATGCTGCTCCGATTTGGGATGGCGAATATATATCTATATTTCTCACGACATGTTCCTTCGCCATTGAGCAAAGAGAATTTTAAACATACTAGCACATCAAATCTCAATAATGTCAACCCGGATTCGAATGCTGACCGTTCAGTTGAAATCCCATTGTTCTATCCACTGGGTGAGATCAGCCATCATTTTTGTATACGGTTTTTTCCATTCTTTTAAAGTCTTATTTTCGACATAGCTAATACGCATAGAATTAAATAAACTAGGTGCCCCTCGCGTTTTCACTAGCGCTTATCCTCTGTTTTATTGCCCCGCACCTATAAGCCGTAGCGTGATGTAATAGATATAGCCCATAACGTTCCTGAATAAACGGGCTGCCTAACGCAAAAATAATTATTCAAATCAAAACAGTAGTTTCAGATACCCTACATACAAATTACAAACAAATTTTACCGCTATAATTTTTGTATAGATAACACAAATCCAATATGATGATGTAATCGCTGCAGGTGTCAATCTATCTAAATGTCGTGCATATATATTATTGCTAAAACAGTTATTATATCATATATTTTTGTAAATAAGTTAAATTACTATAAACTAATTTAATTATATGTATGTGAAACTAACATAACAGGAAAGTAAAAAGCAGGGGCGCAGACTCCGTCGATGCTCGGGAACTACAGCACTCATTAGAACACAACAATAAACTCTGGGTGCCGAGCGGGGTGCTAAGAATCGACATCAAGAAATAGATCAATAACCACTTTTTATAGATGAGCATTTTTTCACGACCGTTTAACGCTGTGGATTAGAACGCCGGTTGAGACGTAAGGGTCGCGGATTTTATTCCTGGATCAACACAAATGTTTGTTGATAAAACCGTATTATAAATATTTGCATTGAGTCTGGGTGTTTGTGACACTCGTTATTTCTGGTTTCGATAACAGAAGGGATTTTATATAATGATTTTATTTTTTATTTTTATGAAACACAATTAGTAATTAAATACGCAGTATAGTAAGACATTAATTTATTTGTAGATCAGTGTACATTTCTCTTCTCTTCTTTTTGAGTCATCTAATGAGCACGAGCACCCATGAGGTTTTCTAAAAGGCGGCGCCCTTGGTTAAAAGCATTTGCACATTAATATACATATGTTTACACTCAAGATGTTCTACTTGTTAATTTAGGTATTCGAATTTTCGCCAACGCTAACAAATACATTTTTACTTGTTAACCCAAAAAGGGGGGTGAGATCATACATCCCTAAAGAATAGATTAATTTTGATGCGGTATTTTTCGTTTTTAAGTTGATCTAATCCATATAGTTCTCAGCCATAATTTATGAAAAATCGATTAGAAATTTAAAGGTTATCAACTCTTTTCTAGTTGTTAAAAGATGCTGTAAAACTTCTACTGGTCTTATCGACTCGAAATTACTATACTATTAATTATATTAAAATAACATTGTTATAGTTAACCATGACCTGATGGTGTAGCGTCATCTGGATACACAACTCCTCGCCGACTCACGACAAAAGTTTCGTTTTTTTCTTTGTAAATTTTCAATTTTATATTAAAAAATATACACAAACAAAAATCTCGAGATAATTTCAAAGTAAAAACCAAGAAAACCAAAAGGCTGGTCACGTGACGTTATGACACTGCACGTGAATATTTGCAGCTCAGCAGAAACTAAATATGCACTGTTTTCTTCATAAACCATAAAAAGGGTAAATGTGGATGAAATTATATTATATCTTCAGCTTTGTTACTCATAGTACAAAATTATCCATTTATCCATTATATTCCTTGATTTTCAGTGATCTCCAAAGTGCGATACACAATGCCAACCCATAACTAAATGTAGCTCAACTAAGTAATTAATATAGCCAAGTTTTACCCGAAAAAATGATGTTTTGGAGTTTTTTTTTTTAAATAAAATATACGTATAAAACACCTTTCTCATATACTAGCTGCTGCTCGCGAGTATTCTCGTCTTATTATATAAGTAATATAGAGCGTTCAAACATATAATATGATTATGTGAAATGTAAAAAATGCTAATGAAAGAATGTTGAAATAATTCAAATATTGTTGATAAGCATCCTTTATATGTATAAATTCTTTATATCTATAAATGCCAATCAACAATAAAGAACAAAGCTAAACCAATAAAACATGTTAATAAAATAGTAAGAACTTAAAAAAAATCACTTATGCTTAGTTTAGATATTCGGAAATTAATCGTTGGACGAACGACGAAGTTCTTAACCTTTGTTATGATTACCTTAGCTAGTTAATATCAACTTAACATTTCGATGAGAATGGGAAAGTTGTAGATTTAAAAGGTAGAGCGTTAAATTTAATATTTTTGATACTCTTAAAAGTAGAACACATTTTTAGAAGTTACAAGATTATATAAAATTATAATAAAAAAAACATAGTAGATACCTAAGTGTACGACTAAAAATTTTTGTCTAACAGTCTGTCTGTCAAGATGTTTTTCTCGCGTGGTGCCTTTTGGGTTGTTTGAGTTTAGGACTTTAGTTGGATTTAAACTTTTGCACTATTGTTTTGACAACTTATTATTGACATTTTGTCTCGGCTTAATTGTACATAAGAACAAAAAATAAACCTGGTCAATCAAAATCAAAATATACTTGCACTTTTGAATCGTCAATACATACAAATAAATTACATCAATAATGAAGCTACCACCGGTTCGGAATGTAGATTATACCGAGAAGAACAGACAAGAAACTCGATAGTTACTCTTTTAAAATTGAGTCGATACATTTTTTATGAATTACAAATTGATTATTTATCCTTTATGAAATTCAGCACTTACTAAGCCCACGCATCTTTATCGTCAAGGTAATTTTGTATAAAGTAATATGCTATAGCTATTAGGGACTTTTTAACATATAATTGACATCTATTCATCGAAAACTGCAAAAATTTCTGGTGGATTTTATTATAAAAACGAATACCTTGCCCTAGAAAGAAAATATTTACTTTGTGAAGTTGAAAACAAGGTGGTATAAGTTTATTTTTCTTTCTCGTGTTAATATGATTTTTGTCACTATTTCTAGCAAAAGAGTGAATATTTTTGTGAATATAAACTATATTGTTATAAATGTACAGTGACGAAAAAGTAAATATACCTACTTAACTAAAAATATCCCGAAGGGAGATTCGAGCACCTAAACAACAAAAACCACAGCAGCTCTTTTATGTAAGATATACACAGTATTAATATCAGTAGTACTACCCCATGACATCAATCCATAAGACATAATACTATATAAATAACCAAAATATACTAATCGAGCTGTATCAACATCGGTTAGTTGACGAACTTTCCTAATCGCGTATGATGCGAAACTGAGTCTTCCCGTACAAGATAACAAATGAGAGTTCCACTGAAGTCTCATAATCAAAGTTATTCCTAAAAATACCGTTGTACCAGTAATATCAAATATCTCATTATTTAATATTAAACTATAAGTTTGCTGTTAAACATTAGGCAAAGTAAATATTACATATTTCGTTTTATTAGCGTTAAAGACCAGATTATTAGATGTAAACCAATATTGTATCAGTGATAATGCATTGTCTACATCATCATAATTAGTTTTATTTATATCAACTTTAAAAATAAGCGAAGTATCATCAGCAAACAATACAATACTTTTAACATAAAACGGAAGATCATTGATATAGAATAAAAATAGAAAAGGACCCAGAATTGAACCCTGAGGAACACCCATCTTTAGGACAGATTCAAAAGACTTTATTACATTTATAGTAACATCTTGAAGTATCTGTGTCAAGTATGAAGCAATGAGATCCAGAGCTTTACCTTTCACACCATAATATTTAAGATTACATAAAAGCGTTAGTCCTCCACGCAGTCAAATGGCTTAGACAAATCACAGAATATACCAATAGCATTCTGTGATTTCTCCTACGCATCATATATGTGTTTGAGTAGTGCTATTTCGCCGTCTGAAGTCGCCTGACCTTCAGTGAAACTGTATTGCTCGATTTGTTGTAATTAGGCTACTGCTAGAGTCTACCACAGTATAGGTTTAAAAGAAGACGGACTAATTAATGCTTTATAATTTTATAATATTAGCTGTACTTGGCGTGTATTGAATGCTATTTGCGTGCCCAGAACACCCAACTAAAGTTCCATCACAATTTGATGAATGGTTTTCGAACGCATAGAGGACAAATATACAAACATAGATTATTATTTATCTAGATTAAATTATAATTATTTTACAGTACTATTATGTGCACATTAATATCACTATGTTTGTTATGTTTACAAATTCTTTCTATAAACGCAATATTCTTAAAGATTTTGAAAAATATCCTATTAAAAATTATGAAAAACTTTTAAATCAACTTTAAAAAGGAGGAGGTTATCAATTTATAGTGTGTTTAAATGTTTGTTACCTCGGAACTCCCTCAATTCTCGAACGTTTTTGAAAATTCTTAACCGATTTTATTTGAAAGGGTATACATTGTTGAGGCGACTTTAACAAGACATTTTTTAAAAAGGGGATCCGTCATCGGAAGAATAACACGTAATTTCATTTACTTGAATGACATACGTATTCCAATTATTTTGATTTTAAAACCAAACTACCAAATCCATTTTGATGAAAATGCATTAGGATAAATTAATCAAATCGGTCCAGCCGTTTTCAAGTAATCGGTTAACATATATATTAATAACTGGTCAAGTGCGAGTAGGACTCGCGCACCGAGGGTTCCGTACAAACTTATAGAAATCTATATAAGACTAACCCATCTACGCCATTTGTGGTCTTCATCATCAGTTCCAACATAAGTTTACTATCAAAAATACCTAAATCGGTATACGCTTGCCTATAATATTTGAGGAGTTCCCTTAATTTCTCCAGGATCCCATCATCTGATCCTGACCTGAAGACAATGGGACCACCTTGGAAGTATACCTTTTCAAACAAAAAAAAATTTTGAAAATCGGTACACAAATGGCGGCGTAATCGGCGAACAAACATAAAAAAAATTAAATACAAGATCGAATTGAAAACACTCCTTTTTAGAAGTCGCTTAAATATAATCAAATATTATGTAAATATGGATCACGTCCCAAAAACTATTTTGAAACTATTGAGGAGCACTTTAATTTAAAACACAATTATGGATGCAATCCATGGAAACACAAAATTTTATTGTAAGTACTAATACACCTTATACTTTCAATAAAGCAAAGTTATAGCGCGATTCAGGATACACTTAGCGCCATCTCTTGACAATTTCAATGAACTAACTTGTTGACTTTGACATTAACAACATAATTATATTATATTTTATTCTCGTTTTATTTTTATTTATATTCTACTACACTCCACTACCCCTGCACTACGTTCGTAAAATATTTAGATTTACATTATCAATCAAAATATCGAAATATATATTAGTGTTGCCAAGACGAAAATAATTAGTCCTTAATTCGAACAAAACTAATTGTTTATATATAAATAACTAATTATATTACTAATAACCAGAAGACTTATATGTGTAGATAAATAAGTAAATTAAATAACTCGATCTGTTTGAATTTAATTTTAAAATTTTCGTACTAAGTCAATACGAGTACTTAAATCAAATCGCGTGAAGCTCTTATATTGAATGTTAATTACGTAATGACGTTATAAATCGACGATAAAACTTTTAAATGAAAAGTTTATTTTATAATTTTTAGCGCGTTTAAATAATAATTAAAATAATTTTTTTTATTAATCGAGCAGAATTATATCACAGTTAATGTCATAATGTTGTAATAGATGGCATTAGCTGTACGCTGCATCGCGCTATCATTTTGTTAGCTGCGATATATAGATTGCATTGCGTTGTTTATAAAGGTTTGCTGCTTTTTAATGTTTTCGTATTGATACAAATTTCTTCTCAGTGTTTGTGAAATTGTTTTTTTGACTTCTATGTTAATTTGTTACAAGTAGATATAATTTTAATTCTAAGATTAATATAATTTCCGCTTGATCAATTTACAACTTGATACATTTACGCGTTCCTGAGAAAAAGGTTGAAAGACAGACGTACAGACTGACAGACACACGAACAGAAATTTACGGTTTTCGGATTTTTTCCTTTATGTATACCGAAGGACCTTGCTCCTGGCCAAATTTCATAATGCTTGGTCAATGGGAAGTACCCTATAGGTTTTGATTCCCTTGCGAAAACGTTAAAAACACTATCATACTTAAAATATGTGATATAAATGACCGTATCTTTTGATTGCGTTAACTTAGAAGTTTGATTTTTTCACAGCTCTTAGTAATTACAACTCTGAGTACTTGACGTTGATAAAAATTTGTTACCTTCACGCGTTTCTGAGAAAAAGGTTGAAAGACAAACTTACAAACAGACAAATATACATATAAAAATTTACAGTTTTCAGATTTTTTCCTTTATTTGTACCATAAGATCTTACTTCTTGCCAAATTTCATCGTGCTAGGTCAATGGGAAGTACCCTATAGGTTTTGATTCCCTTGCGAAAACGCTAAAATGGTCAAAATATACGACATATTTTCCATTATCTTTTGATTGCGTTGACTTGGAACTTTAATATTTTCACGGCCGCATGTCATCGTAGACTTGAGTATATGATATTAATTTCAACATGATATGTCTATGCATTTCTGAGAAAAAAGGGTTGACATCCCGACAGACAGACAGACAGACAGACAGACAGACAGACAGACAGACAGACAGACAGACAGACAGACAGACAGACAGACGGACAACAAAGTGATCGTATAAGGGTTCCGTTTTTCCTTTTAAGGTACGGAACCCTAAAAAGTCCCCGGCGTGAATTGAGAACCTCCTTTATCCTTCCTCCTTTTTCGTAAAAACATCAGAAATTGAATAGAGGTTTTAGTGTGAATATGGTTGACAACATTTTTTCGGCAAAATATAGTATTTTTCATTATAAGCTATATAAAGATATACCTACTGTGACGTTTTGTTAAAATAAAAAAGTATAGACGAAGGCCCATGGACGCGAGGTGAGGGGGCAGTCGCTAGCTGTCATCGAACCGAGTGGACGTGCGACCACAGCTATACATAAATAACAATATTTGTTTGATTTATTACCCTATATTTATACGAGTAACAAGCGGACGTCACACCTACATAATTTTACAGTACCTAATTTTTAAAATTTTTGTATCAAATGAATAAAATTAAAATTTTTGACAAACATATATTTCTCTATTTCGCCTTTATTTATTTAAAAACCATATTTTTTAGGTTTATTAAAATTTTTAGGAATTGTTTTTCTTAAATAAAATTGACATATTTTCACGTCATATTTTATTTTAATCAAAAGTTATGTTTGGGCTCGACACTATATCCTATGGATTGGCATCCAATTATCAGTTTTTTCTACGAGCCTATAAGTGAGAATGATTACTAACTAACTTTTAATCATTTACTTATATCCTCAAAAGTAATTCTTACTGAAAATTAATTTTAAAACCTAACAAATTTTTTTAAATACCTAATCAACGCCCCCTAAATCCGTATCCGTATTTTTAATCCGTAATGCTTTTACAAAAAAAATCGCGCTCTTATTTCTCCATATTTATATAATCATAATATTAGTATAATAACAATAGTTTAAATACGTATTTGTTTGTAAGTTTGTATTTAGGAGGTAATTTCTGAAACTACTGACTGATTTAAAAAAATATTTTTGCTTTGATAGTTCGTTGAATTAGGAAATATTTAGGCTTTATTACATCCGCTACTTAATCTTGAAAACTGTGTTTTCAAGCCGCTATTATCACTTAAGATCCACGTGCTAAGCAGCCTTTACTCTACTGATGAATAAAATAATAAAATTATTTTCTAACACAAAATGGTTCAATAAACCCTTGTTTTGCCTCTATGCGTTCTAAAACTATTAATTGTTATAATTCTTTGGTAGAATTCTAAGAACGTCCACAAGAGTTCCTGCCCCAAAAAATCTATTTATTTTTTGTGGCATTGCAACGTATGCCGAGTATAGCTAGTTTGAAATTAAAAATCTTTCGGTTTTTTATGGCTGCGAGATACTGGTAGCTTAGAAAAAAAAACTAAATTAACTCTTTCGGTTATAGTGTGCTTATGATCCTAATTTTTCCAACCTTACAAAAGACTTTATAAAAAATATCCAATTACTCAGCCACCATCTAGCACTATACATAGTGCCCGGGCAAAATGATAAATAATGCAGTTTGAATGATGATTAATCATATTTCCAAATTTTACTTATCTTCATTCATAATACCCGGGCATTATGAACAATGTCTGCAGTAATCACTTCGCCCATAAGATATACATATAAAATTTAAACACAAAGTCTCAAGCTGGTATTGACGTAAGTCTAATATAAATACCAGGCCAGTCGGAAAACAAGATTTAAAACGTAGTTATTATATGATGCTTATATTTAATTGTTTAGTTAAGTACGGTGGTTAACTTATTTAGACCATTAAGCCTTTGGACGCGTTACGCGCACAATTCTACAAACAAAATTTTTAGCAAATTTGACGGGGGCTGAGATAGTTAATACATTGATATTACTGCACACATACTCAAAATTAGTTTACAACATTACGAACACAAGCAAAAGGAAAACATTAACACTAGTAAATAATGTACACACTAATATGTCAAATACGTTATACATACAAGAATTGTATACTACAAACATAAAACGACAGCTTTTGTTTAATAGGAATGAGGTTATTTTTATTTCTCAAAATATGTTATCGATTTCGATATTACATAAGATAATTTTATACAAAAATTTATCGATATTTCTGGGATTTGTTGGAAAACTTTTTACATAATAAAATAATAATCTTATTTGGTAACAAATATTTATTAAAGAGTATCTTAGAGTGTCGAAAAGTAACTACGTACATATGTATAAAATATAAAATAGAAAATTACAAAATAATGAAACCTGTACATATTTAATTACTATTTCACATGACAAAAATTTAAAAATACTAAAAACTGGATGGTGTTATGAGAGCAAGAAAGCTAATAGTTTTTTCCTTTGACATAATCACTGACGCTCATGCTGCCGGTACGCTGATCGGCAGTACCGGCGCCGGAGTTACAATAAAACCCGACATGATATGACCAATATCGCTATGGCTGAGGAATTAAGTTGCTGCATGAATTCCTATTATTTAGATTCCATTTTTGGCTAATATGTTATTTTTTTTAGATCCTCTGTTCAAAGTAAAACACGTGGTAAAGATCTAAAAAAAATGAAACGAAGGCAAATTAACACATTCGAAAGCTTTAGTTTTTTTACAAGAGATTTAAAAACTAAAATATAATGGATCATTAAATTACATCAATTACACGAACCGAAATTATTTTCTTTACTTTGAAAAAACTGTTTATAAAAACTCATTTTTACTTTTATAAAAGAATATAAATTATATTTTCATCGATACCTATTTGCATTCAACATTATGACAGCACTATCCAAAACAAAAGAATATTGTCGATACATTTGAGATTTTAACATTTAAATAATTTTTTACTTTATTAGTTTAATAATAAAGTCAAAAATTGCAAAAAACGGCAGTGACAGAAGGAATAAAATTGCATAAAAATATCTCAACACCGATCCGATTATTTTTTTTACTCAAACAATCTATTTGTCATGTTCGAGAACATTATTTACGATAATATTTATATAATATTTTATAGTGATTAATAAAAATAGTGAAATAATTTTGTCAAAAATAATTACATATGAAATGTAAGTTCCTTTTTTGAAGATAAGATGTGTTTGATCTCTTATTGCTAATGGCTAACTGCACTGATTTAATTTTTTTATGAAGCTCCGTACGTAATAAAATGATTTTGATATTGTTGAAAATCGATTCCTGAGTAGTTTTTATAAAACGCGTTAGATCATTTCATTATAAGATTTGCTGGAAGGGAAATGACTTCTAAGGCGCGTCCCAATGCTTTATGGTCTAAGTTAACTTATAAAATATATTACACTTTTTTATTGAAAAAACTTAATCTTGCTTTTTTCATGATATGACTTATCTTTTTAATCACAAAATCTTATACACTATTTTTATACAAGATTAAAAACTTATTGATTATTCTAAGCTCTTATCTTATTAGATATCTACATTTCGTAAATCATATTTCATAATCATATCAAAGCTTTATACGTTAGTAACAAAAAATAGTGTCTACTCGTATAGTATAAAAATAACATCATTGGACATTGGTATCGAGTCAATTTATTACCTTTACCACCAATAGTTATGCAGTATTATAACTATAGACATAGGTGATTAGACCGAACTCTCCATAGCGAGGTGTCAAAAATAATAATCAGTTGAGAATATACAAAAGAGACTACGAAAATTTCGACTTTAGATAACAAATCAAGAGTCTAATACTGTAGACAACTATTTCTTTCCATTATTATGATTGGTCGAAAAAAGATATTTAGACGTTTCTTTCTACAAAGTGGTTAGTTTTTGAAAATTTATAATCGCTCCAGGTCTAGGTGTTTATGGTCTCTCCCTACGAGTACGAATCGTGTAGGAGATGTTTAACAGGAAATCGGCGTGGGATGACGTAGTCTCCTTCTGTGAGACCGTTATGGTCTAGAAGGATCCCGTCCGACGAGGACGACCAAGGCGTCGTCATCCTGGCCTCATAATAGGGCGCACTCCTGCGTGAGATGAGGGTCCGGCGCATTCATTTTCATACGCCTCCGAGGAGGATGGCAGCCGGGATAGCCTCGAACTGCCGTATGCGCCAGTGAGGTGTGCGGGGTTTTAGTGGGTATAAATCTCTACATAACCTGGTCTCCTCTCCAGTCATCGGAAATCTTTTTGAAGATTTCCTCTACGTAAACAAAAAAAGCTGTCTATGGTTGTACTCGTAACTCGTGCCTCTATTAATTTCTCGCTAACACACCTTTTCCAGGTATATTGACATCATCACACCACCCGATACAGACTGCAAGAAAAAAATAATATTTACGTATATTGCGCTTGCATCTTCTTCAGTCGGTCTGACTTCACAAAGAAACAGTATGTTTTGTTTAACAGTAATATTGTTTTATTTAACAGTATCCGAGTTTATTAAAACTTATAAAACTAATAATTATATACCCTTAATAATAATTTTTATTTAATTTTAAATCGATCAGAAAAGTTCTTACATTACATCTAAAACTAAAATATTGATCATTTTAATAAAAAAAACGAACAAGAAATAACTTAATAAATGGAAATAAGAAAAAATTTAAAGATAAATTTAAAAAAAAATGTGTAAATGTTTCCTATATAAAACAATAAGTAACAAATAAATAAATAAGTATTTTTTTATTAGAATCGAGGAGGCTATAATTTGTTTAGTGTCTACTGGTGTTGTGATACCGTATGATTTTTTTATTTATTTAATGCGTTTTTACATAATTAGGTAATCATAGTTCATATCAGAAATCATTAGAGATCAACTATTGTTAATATTAAAAAAACATACATTTCGGAACGAATTTTTCGCTTGAAGATCTCATACTTTTGATAATGTAATATAGAAACTTGAGAAGTTGAAAGTTGATTTACATTAACTGTCATTTTGACGTACAACTGAGCATCTACGTGGTAAAAAAAGTAGGCAATTTGATATCTCTTTTACTCATTGGTTCTTTAATTTGAAAGGCTAATTTGAAAATTTGGCAAGAAACTTTGTAAGTTACATTTATTATTTTAGAACTTTTAATGCTCGAGTTACACAATATAAAGCTATTATCTATATCGCGTATAAATAACTGTAATCGTAAGTTGTTGTATAAGTTACAAAACTTTTTTTTTGTTTTAACTGAATTCCTAACCTAGTCGAATACAGTGGAAATTAAAGGTTATCGGTTAAAACTCAATTCCCTCATTTTTAATTTATTAATTCGACATATAATTTTAGAAAATTAGTTGAGTTTAAAAGTTTAATTACGTAAAGGTTTAAAATAGTAATGAAAATATTCTAGAGTTGCTATCAATTTTTTTTTCATGTATTTAGCATAGTTTTGGGTTATTATTATTTTAATATATTAATTATAATATATATAATTATTTTATTAATATATATGCGCACAAAACTCTTAAGCCTTCTAAACATAACAGAAATTGTTTTAACAAAACTTTGATTTTTTCAGAAAATGTCTGCCTTAGTTCATGAAAAAGTTTGGCTCGACAAAACAATCTACACAGACGCCGAACGAAACTACTATGAATCATTATCAAAAGTAAGTAACTAAGTAATTTTAAATACTTCATACTTATTTAAACACCTAACTTAAAAACGTGTTAAATAAAGTTTTTACATATTGAACAGGGGACCTTACTCCGTATAATAATATTTTTATATTAAACTATTCATATTTAATAAAATGATTGGTTTATTTTATTATAAAAGTAAAGGTTTTACCCATATAAGAATGTATTCAAATTTAATTTCAGCTGTAATATTTAATTGAACTCCCTTCAGTATTAGTTTGAATAGCAGTTTTAGAAACCCCGCTACTAAACAGATTTATTTTTTAAAAAGAAACAAAACTGCCTTTCATGAGGATTTATTACAATTTTTAGATTTTTCGAAAATATAATTGAAAAATGAGACAATCTATTCCTATTAAAAATAGTAGGAATTTTTCACTTAATAATGTGTATGTTAGCATCAACTAATAACATTGAAAAAGTTTATGCTTAATTACTTAATTGTTTAAGCAGACATTAAGTTACATATGCACCAGTCTTAAAACAATGTAAGTTAAAACCTTTTACATTTAGCTTAAATAAATTTAAAAACAAAACCTGACTTTGAATAGTGTTTTAACCCATATCTATATGTGTATTTATCGCACCTATATTGTTAGAACATGCACCTAATTTTCCTTTACTGACACAACTATATAATATATATACAGTTCTAACTGTACTATATCGTCTGTAATTGCAAGTAGATGGTGGGTTCCCACTTTGGATGGAATTAGGTCCCTGGAATACATATATATTTTATTCCTTTTATTTAGTTTCATATATCTCAAGCAATTGTAATTCTAGCCATTTTATTTTGATAAAATCCAACATTTGAAAAAATATTTATCATATAATTTTTCTTTTGAACTGATCTTAAATTTTTGATTTTTTTTATTTTAATTACATTTTTGTACTAACAGGGTCCAGCCTCTGCAGCCGGATCATCTTTGGCTAGTGAAGTGGCAAAAGCTAGACAACATATCAAAAACTCACTAGAATGTGTAAGTATTAAGTTCATATAATAGTGTATTAATAACAGAAAGAAGAGAACAGAAGTTTCTTTAATATTTGGTATATAATTAATGGGATTATAAATATACATAATTATATATTCTTGAAAAGTTCAAAACTGAATAATAATGTGACATTAGATTCACAATTAACATTTTTATTTTCCAACTCTTAAAATAGTACAGCATGTTCTCTCTCTTGACATAAACAGCCTGTTGCGAAGGAACTCTCCAAGTGACATGTACAGTAATCCTATTCACAATATATAAAATATACATAAATCCTAGATTCCTTATAAGAAGAAAACAATATAGTACAGCAAAATTGTAGCAAAATTTAATATATAACTTTTAACGTAAACTCAATAAATTTACTTAATAGAAACAAAAAAAAAACATTAACTGGCTTACTACAAAATATTTAAACAGATGTTAAACGCGTGTTTAAAAAAATCTGTACTACAAATCCGCGTCTAAGCACAGTTTTGAGTTAAACATGCTTTAGATATAGATTAACAGTTTAAGTGAGTTTAATAGATGTCTAGAAAATATTTCAGCTGTCAAATGTAACATATAATATTTTATCAATAATTTTTTTATGAGTTTATTCACTGTTAAGCAATCTAATATTTTAAGCAATGTTTAATTTTTAAACACTTTTTAGCTAGACACATGTTGAACATGGTTTTATCTCATTATAATTAAATCTCATTATATGTTTTCACAGATGGACAGTGTTGCTGCATTAGCTGGAGTTCCAAACACTGAAATTAACAACAAGCTAAACAATTTGGAAAAAGAAAACTCTGAACTTAAAAAGGCTATTGATGACTTGCGCAAACTTGTTATCAGTCTACAAGTAAGGGTTGAGTCATTAGAATCCGTGGGATCTTCTAGAAGTGTTAAAAATGAAGAACCTAAAGTAAGTTTATTTTTAGAATTATGACAAATGAGCATCAATATTAATGAAACAAATTAATAAATAGAGTTTATATCATATTTTAAAAGTCTCCTTAATGTTTTTTAATAATTTTTATTTTTACCATCATCTAATGGTTGCATTTCATTTTTTTGACATGATCAAAATTAAATTTATTAGTATCTTATTGGGTGGGGCTAGCACACAATGGCACCTCACACATCACATGTTCTTGTGTTGCGTTAGGTTAGACAACCACCTTTAACACAATATTATATTTACATCCCCTATTTCTAGAATAATTATTAAGAAATATGCTTGACTGATAATTTTTTACAAATATTCAAATCACCACAGGCAGCACCTGCAGCAGCAGCTCAAGAAGAATCAGATGATGGTGTTGACTTATTTGGATCTGATGATGAAGAAGAAACTGCAGAAGCAGCTAAAATAAGAGAAGAACGACTAGCTGCATACAATGCAAAAAAAGCTAAAAGTTTGTATGCTTTTAGATGAACATTTTCATCAAAATATAACTGAAAATGTACTAATGTTTATATTCAATTTCAGAACCAGTACTCATTGCAAAATCAAACATTATATTGGATGTCAAGCCATGGGATGACGAAACTGACATGAAAGCTATGGAAGAAGCAGTGAGAAGTATCAGCAATGATGGCCTCCTGTGGGGTGCAGCCAAACTTGTGCCTCTAGCTTTTGGTATCCAAAAATTGCAAATATCTTGCGTGGTTGAAGATGATAAAATATCTGTTGATTGGCTAGTTGAAGAAATAGAAAAGTTCGAGGATTTAGTAAGTTTTTCATTTCAATCCACTTAAAAATGTAGATCTAGGAATTTTTTGACTACCTTATCCAAACAAACAGACCGCCTCTTAGAACCATATAAAAGTGTTAAACCGGGATTAACTGATCACTTCATACTATCACACAGTTAATCACATGACAGAGATTTAATTTAGCTCATTGTTATTATTATTTTTGGAAAGCTCCATAGAGATGAAACAGGGCTTCATAGTGCTTTAACTTGTACAAGCCTACTGTCAACTGTGTACAAATTCCCAAGCCTACTGTCTTATAAAAGAAACAATAAACAAAAGCTCTTTTTTTTTCAATTTTTTTTTTTTATTTCCAGGTTCAAAGTGTGGATATAGCTGCTTTTAATAAAGTTTAACATGTAATTACAATAAAAGACATTTGTTATAAAATTGTCAAAAGTCGTTTTTTTGTCCTTAAATTCGATTTAGTACAATAAATAATTCATTTACATAATAAATGCAATACACAGACAGTAGAAATTAATTCTATTAATACACTTCTTAAAGTCTGAACATGAGCAATAATTTATATACTTTTAACTAAAAAATTATAACTTTTCAAAACTTGTCATGTCGAGTCTTCTATACAGGGCCAGCTTTAGTTAGACCAGGCTAGGCTTACTTAATAGAGATTTTTAGAAAATAGCCAGAAATCGTCATTTTTATAATAAATTATCATAATTAGTAAAAATTTCTCCAGGATTCCATCAAGAGATCCTGACCTGATCATCTGTCAATGGGACCATTTTGGAGGTATACCTTTTTTAAAAAAAAAATCATAATCGATCCACAATCGGCGGAGAAATCAGTGAACAAACATGATCAAAAAAATACATACAGACGAACCTCCTCCTTTCCTCGAAGTATTTTAAAAATATCATTGATGTAGGCCAAGCCCAGATATACTTTTATCAAATTTTGCGTGGTACTATTTTTAACTACTACTTTCCTAAGTTATTCATTGTTTAACTGCTTGCTTTTTTCTGGTCCTGCCCTCCCCGCACCCCTCGCTGGTGCGTACGGCAGTTCGAGGCCATTCCGACAGCCGTCCTCGGGGCCGTATTAAAACGGATGCGTGGGACCCTCATGCACCCACGGCCCGATGGCGCGCCCTATTTATTCTGCCCTGGGCACTGGTAGGGCTAGGAAGGCCGGAAAGACGACGCCTCGGTCGTCCTCGTCGGGCGGGATCGGCTCTCTTCCGGGCCCGCCCTACTATCTCCTTCTGGACCAAGGCGGTCTCACAGAACCACACAACACGGCCTCCCACGCCGATTCCCTACGGAGCATCGCCGACACGACTGCTCGCAGGGAGAGATCTCGTCCGATCTCCTGGACCATGACTTTCCTTTCGGCGGCCCATGCGGGACACGCCTTCAGCGTATGCTGGGCAGTGTTTTGGTCCGCCCCGCAATGGTGGGAAACTACCGACGCCTCGAGTCCGATCCTACACAGGTATTCTCCAAAGGAGTCGTGATCGGTAAATACCTACTTAAGCCAGAAGGTGACTCGTCACTTCCTCCTCCATCTAGGCCGCGAAGGCCGGCAGGACCGCCGCCACGACGCGCTTATGCCCGTGCCGCTCGTCGCGGAAGCGGGCGCACCACGTAGCGACAGCCCTTCCGTGCTCCTGCCGCTTCTGCGGCCTCGAAGACCTCGCACCTCTGCGACTTTGACGAGGGACGCGGGTCCGGTCATAAACCCTCGCATCCCTCTCCGCCAGAATGTCTAAGAGTAACTGCTTGCCTGCCCTATTTATTTTAATTTAATTCCTTGAGGTTAAGGTGGCTAAAATTTATGAAAGTATTTTTAATGGCAATTAGGGTTTTTAACGTCTCCGCTGCGGAATGCCCCTGCGGCTAGATGTAACAAAACGCAGGCATCCATGGCATGACACAACGTGACACGCAGGCAAGATGCCTGCTCTTCGTTACAGCAGACGGAGACTGCTCTCTCTCAGCGCCTCCGGACTTACAAAAACGCTCTAGGATTAAAACAGACCCGTAGCAGGTAAAGTCGGGGTTAGCTGATTCAGCTCTAATATCTAACTAAAGCTGAATCAGATGTATCCAGAGCCGTTAAATAAATTTTTAATAATTGGCCTAAGCATCAATTAGCTCGTTCATTAAATATTGTAATAAACGGTACGGCTGCATATCACTCCGGACGCTAGTCGAACGGCGCCGAATAGTAAAAAGGTTAAAAAGGTAAAGGCCATGTTCATAAAGTAGTCATTCCGAACAAAAACAGGATTCAAAAATCTTTAAATTTAATTTGAATGTTACTATTTGGGTGCCACTTTATGTCACGCCTGTGACAGTATTTTATAGTAGTTTTCTTATTTAAAGGATTAGAAATACGCGACTTGTTTTTTAGTTAGTTAGTTAAATATATAAAAGTAAGTTAACATAGTTTTGTTGAAAAACGCGCAACTCTGTGACATTTAGTTTTCTGAATATTCCATATAAAGATTTTTTAAGAGTTTAAAGTTAAATTTTTCAAATTTGTTGCGTCTATGACAAAATTATGTGACGCTATGCACATAAAAAATGTAATTACAACTACATATTGTGGTAGACAAACTCATAAATTAAAACAAAATAATTTTTAACATATATTAGGTAATATCTAAAGTTAGTAAGGTAAAATATAAAAATATACTTTTAAACAATTTTGCGAGGAAATTTTTACTATTTCTATTAGCCAACTAAATTATTAACATAATTACTTTCTCGTTCATGATAGAGCTCAAAGTTTAATAAATTTTGACCTCTTCTAATAAAGCAAAAATCTTCTAAAAAATTAAACGATAAGCACTTTTATGTAGAAATTTAAAGCTTTTTATTTAGAGACTTAAATTTCTATTTTTCTATGGCATGGCTTATAAAAAAAATAAACAACAATATTTTCTCCCATGGTAAGGGAGCCATGAAGGAGTGCTTCCACTCCGTTGCATAATTAGTCTGTTGCGAGTTCACGTCCGTTGCGGTGCAATTTTAGACGACTTGTATCCATTGTTGATATGTAATTTGGTGTTGACAGTCCTAAAAATGCTATCAAAGAGTAGGAATGTTGAAAATGAAAAAAAAGACGGTATATTGATATTTTTTAAAATTTCAATATCGGCATCGATATATCGAGGAAAAAATATCGATATATTAGTCCAATTTTTATAAAAGTAGTGGTTTTAAAATTATAATGAATTCAGTTCAGCCTACCTAATTATATCAATAGTATTTTTTATACAAAATTTTAATGTACAAAAATCTCAATAAAAATGAAGGTATTTTTATCAATATACATTTATTAAGCAAAATTACAAAATCACATATTATAAACTGAAAAACTTTTCTAACTTGAATACCTATTTATCAGGCAAACCAGTATTTTTCCGTAGTAAAAGTAGAAAAACTGCTTTTTACATGTGCCACTGGAAGCGGGCTCCTGCTAAGAACTGTCAGATTTACGTCGGAAATCACTTTTTCTGAAAGTATAGAGGAAGCCGTAGCTTAAGTGACATATTTTAAAGTTAGTCAATGATCATAGACAATTTATTTATTTTTTTCCGTACGTTCCTATCTTTTACGGTTTTATATTCTATTTTCGTTTTTTTAGATTTGACTGCCGTTTCGTTACATAAATAAAGAAATTTATCGTTTTGATACAAAAAATATCGATTACATCGATATATCAATATCGTCCCTTAGCTGACAACACCGCTCAAGTCGAAAATTGGCTGTTTTTACATTCGAATGCCATTGGATAAAGCTGCGTATTGCGCGTCGAACCATTGGTCTCATGAAATAGATTTCAATAAATCAGAAGCTGTAATTCAAAAAATAGTAACAGCGCTCAAGTCGGTTGGCGTCGCAACACCGCACAAGTCGTTAGTTTGTCACACTTTTCGCGCGAAAATACTTCGCGCTCCGTGATTATTCCATTTTTATGTGAATTTTATCGCTGAAAGGTCTATGCAAGAAGTTTTAATAGAAGATTAATAGGTAAGCTATAGAATAAAGTAATGTTCATTGATTCACGCGTATTAATTTAGAAATAAACGATACAAGAATATCTTCACTTACTTAGGCGGTGTTTAGGACTGATGTCAAAACATAAACGGCGCAAACAAAGTCGCAAAGAAGATAAAAAAAGAATTAAACTAGGTTAGTAGTATGGGTTTGTTTTGAGGTCCGCATTTATTTTTTTTTTTGATATTTATGTTTTAAATGCAATAATTCCTACTATTTGTTTTAGATTTGAATCAAAAAGATAACACTAGTTCTTCTGACACCAAAGCATGCAGTTTTCCTACTAAATATGAAACTATTGCAATACCAATAAATGATCAAAACTTCGGGGAGTTCATAAAAAGTATTATAAGTAGCCAGGATAATGTGAATACAATATTCGACCAGAACATAGACTTGGATAATATTGAAAACATTAACATTCACAATTTACAAGTTGTAGAAAAAGTTGGTAACGACTTCTTTGATTTGCAATATAATATGTTATATTATACCACCCGAATGGTATTATATAACATATAACATTAATTGCCATTCTTTTTATGATAACCTTCCGTACAACGTTTGGATATGAAACTTCAGTGGAACTCCCATTTGTTATCTCTTACGGGAAGACTCAGTCGTACGCGGTTAGAAAAGTTCGTCAACTAAACGATGTTGATACAGCTCGATTAGTATATTTTGGTTATTTTCATAGTATCATGTCTTATGGATTGATGCTATGGGGTAGTACTACAGATATTAATACTGTGTTTATCTTACAAAAAAGAGCTGTTCGTGGTATTTATAATCTAGGAGCTCGAGACTCCCTTCGGGATATTTTTAGTAAAGTAGGTATACTAAAAGAGTAACTATCGAGTTTCTTGCCGGTTCTTTTCGGTAGAATCTACGTTCCGAACCTGTGGTAGCTTCATTATTGATGTAATTTTTTTTATTTTTTCGTGTATGACGACTCAGAAGTGCTCGTGAGAGCCTACTTGAATAAAGTATTTTTTTGATTTTGACAGCAATCACTAAAGACTGCAACTAAACTAAAGACTAGAGATATTGAGTATTCTTTATTATTTATATTATTTTATTAATACTATTATATCTTATTTCTTTTGGATTAACATTTAAAATATTTACGTAAAAAAAAAATATTATTTTATTTACGTTCTAACTAGAGGTGTGTGTTACCAAATAACTTCAAGCAATTGATCTCAACAATGTGATTCTTAAGATTTAAGTTTTAGATACCTTTGTTATAAAGAACGTTAATTTTCTTAAAATATTTCTCAATAAATGCTTTTATTTGCATAATTTTTAATACCATAATCCCTAACATTTCCACAAACAACACCGCCTAAATCTAATAAAATATCAGTCAACACCGCTCAAGTCATAAAATAAAAGTTAAAATAAAAAAAATCGACGAAATAAGTATAAATAATTATTTCTTAACCGCTAACTAGAATATGTATTAAGTAGCAATAGAACAAAACCACAGATATTTTAAAATAGACAGTTTTTTTTGTCTCCTGTAAAGTTGGTAATAATGACTTAAGCGGTGTTGTAAGCTAAGGGACGATATTTTTTTATCTGGGCTGTCACAGAGTAAAGGACAAATTTTCAATTATTATAATTTTTGACTATTTAAGGAGGTATATATGTATGGTTCTTTGTGTGTAACAAAAAATATTCATTTATATTATTTTTAGTGTTTTGGGCACCTTGCCTCACTGTGACATCGATAGTTACTTGGGTTTAATATAGTTATTTTTAGTATTAAAATAGGTTTCGAAAATTTTGTCAAAGTAGTAATTAATTAAATAATAAATACAAATATTATTTTTGATATGTACCTTCCAGCCATGTCTAGAAAGAAGAAAAATAGCTAATTTGACAAATTCGAGTTGTCAATTGTCATTAAAAACAAAAACACGGTCTTACAATTGTTACTTTCTGTGGATTATTGTTTTAAATAAGTACTATTTTATATAATACAAATTTTAAGAACAATTAAAGATACATTTTTAATTATTTACCAAAAAAATATTATAATTTACTTAGTTTTTTATAACCTAAAATATTAAGCATGATTTGTCGAAAGTGTGATGGCCCTGGAACATTTACTATAAGAAAAGAGTATTGTTATTGTAATGAATGTTTTATTTCTATGATAAACCATAAATTTCGAGCATGTATTGGAAAAAATAAAACATTGTCATCTAATGAAAAAATACTTATCTGTTTGTCTGGTGATGCAAATTCTACAGTTTTATTGGATCTGATACACAATGGCATTTCTTTAAATAACCATAAAAAATTAAGAGTGGTTCCATATTTTTTACATATTATAGGTAAGGTTTTGGTTTAAAGTCATTAATAATAACCTAAATCTTTTACTTTAAAATACAGTTATCTAAAAGAAATTTAAATTTATGTTATAATTTTTCTACACTAATATTTTCCAACAGTGTACTTTAAGATTATAATAAAAAATATTTTTCGATATAATGCTCAATGTTTACTTTCAGAGAATGAATATCAAGATGAAAAAGTAGCAAATTTAATAACTGAACAATGTAAAAATTATAACTTTTATATTACCGTAGTAAATATTAATGATCATAATCAACATTTAAAAATTTCAAAAAACATTTTATCAAATATACCATCCTCCATCAGTCAAGATGTGCTTACGAAGATAAAACAAAACATTTTTGTAAAAGTTGCAAAGGAATTAGAATGTCGTACTATTTTTACAGCTGAAACAACTACTTTATTAGCCACTAAACTTTTATCTAATATAGCAATTGGCCGTGGTTCACAAATTGAAAATGATGTTGTAAGTTATTTATTGGTAAAAAGTGTCCAGTATTTTAATTATTTATAAGAGATCACTTATCAACAATTATATCCTGTTCACATAAGTATGTTAGTCTAAACATGAGATGAGTTAGAACTCTTGCATGATACAGTGGAGTAAATGAGACTTAAAACATTGAATGTATATGATATGAATGTACATTGTTATAATCTTAATGAATATTTTTAGCTGTTATATGACATTTATAATCTTTTTTACCTTTATTGACTTATTTGGTAAATAAACACATCTCGGAACAAAAATCACAAATCTGAGAACACTTGCTCTGTATTATTGTTTCCAACTATTTAAAAAACTAAATTCTGTATGAATTGAACTTAAAACTGCTAAAAACAAATAATTATTTAAAGACATTATTTTGACATTTTTAATTATTTAAGAAATATTCAATCATTTAAATTGAAGGAAAAGACTACTATTACTATACTAGTTTAGTGTTCTAAGCAGCATAATGAGCATAATTCAGATCAACACTTACATGAATCGAGGTATAACTCACTAGGCACTCTATTTTTGAAGGTGTAACTGATCTGCTTATGGATTTTGAGCTTTTTTTTAAAGACAATGCAACTTGTCTTTTACTACCATTTCTATCATTTTGAATGTTACATTACCTGTGATCAAGTTGTACTAAATTATATGTGTATAATTTATCTTAAAAAATTTTCATAAACAACTGCACACAAAAATAGTTGATTAATCTCAATCTTAAGTAATATATAATTGAAAAATTCCAGGGGTTCGCTGATAAACGAGGAGATGTTAAAATATTGAGGCCTATGAGGGATATCAGTAATGAGGAAATAGATCAATATATAAGAATTAAGGACCTGAAACCTGCTAACACTATGCATGATAATGTTTATGAGACAAGTCTACAGTCGGTTATAAAAAACTTTGTTATAGATCTTCAAGATAACTATCCAGCTACTGTATCAACAGTGTGTAAAACTGCAGATAAAATTAGTTCTGTAAATAATAATATCAATAAAAAGAAGTGTGTAATGTGCCAGGTAATTTGGATTTAACTGTAAATCAGTTTAAAATTGATTTGCAGTATTATTTCAAGTTAACAAATTACTGACTTATTTTTCAGAGCAACTTAGATTGTAAGAAATTAAATCTGACAGCAGTAGATGCAACAATGTTTTCAAGAAAAATGTCATTAAGAGGAGTAACAAGCTATGAGGATGAAAATATACAACATATTGAAGAAGAAAATAATTTAATGTTTCCATTTATCTATCAAACTTTATGTTATTGTTGTAGTAGAAATGTTTCTCAACTAAATGATCCTATGTTACATGCATTAGTTTCAAACAATAATGAAAAATGATTAAATAAATTATCAATCTATATAAAAAGGTGAAATATCTTTAAATGCCTAATTGTATATTACCTACAGATAATATTTGGATCATATATTGTCATCCCTATTTCACGAAAAACTAACAATTCGGTATCATTATCGCTGTTGAAACTGCTGTTTACACTTTATAATAATAATTGACATTTCTTAAAAATTTATTCCGATATTATAAAGTTGAAGAATTTGTTTTGTTGAATGCACTAATTCTGAGGATTCCAATTGAAAAAATATTGTAATGTTGAATAATCCATTTATCGAGGAAGTCTATATAACACCACGCTATGAATAACAGAAGCGGAGCAAACAAACTATTTGAACGTCATTTGTACATTTTTTTTAGATGATTACAAAAGAGTGTGTGTGTGTTTCCTTGTAAGATTTTTTTACTCAAAAATAAAACCTTAGAACCGTCCGCGTTCTGTTGAAAACTATGATTTTCATCGATTTCGTATCTGTAAATTTAACGTTTGTAATTAAAAAATTACGTACATACAACTCCTCTTTTTTTTTAACTTGGTTAATAAAACCTATCAAATTCACGTGGGTAAGTTGCTCTTTGAAGTCAATATATGTATAATAGGTGCCACAATAAAAACGTGACCACCTTTTGGAAAGTTTAAAACAATTATGCAACTTGAAATACCCTTAAAGGCTTCCAAGCTTGCCGTTTCTACAATACTTTGAAAGGATTTGAAATAAATAAAAAACATATATTTGTTGTATTTTATAGGAAGACTAGCTACTTCTTGGCTACTTTTTGGCTTCGTACGGCTTATATTGAGATTTTTAATACCAATATCATAATTTGGTCTGTTAAATCGGCTATTGAGTCGTTTTTTATTGAAATGGCATAAAATATTATATTTTTGATAATGACATTAAAATACTATTTTTTTCAAATAGCCTATTGATAAAGGAAAGTGGGCACCATACAAACACGAGGAACATTCGTACATTAAATTTTATAGAAAAACTAAGCAACGCACAAACACATGTGGGTTGAAATACCATGTGATGTTGCTTAACGAAAATCGATTTGGATATTGTTGAAAATGTATTCCTATCTAACAAGTTTATATAAACGCGTTAGATAGTTTGTTTATAAGATTTGCTGAGTGGAAACGCGTAAGGCGCGTCCAATTGCTTAATGACCTTTATAATAAATTACTAACAAAAATAATATTAAATAAAAATCATAAATAAGATGTAATAATATAATCTTACGCGTACAACAGTAGGACAGCTTACCAAGTCAGGACAAGCGAAGATTTGGGTCTCCTACGATTTGTTAGATGGCTAGCAATAAATCTTTACATCACATCTCCCTGTACGTCAGGACAAAGTTACACGATCCACCACACAAAATATGCGATGAAATGTGATGTGTCCCAGGTATAGGACTTTATCAGGAGGCTTAAATGACATCGAACCAGAACACATACGAAGACATTTTGGGGTTCGCCTTTGATAATATTGTGGTCGCCAGTTGGACGGGGGAGTGGATCGTCTATTACTAAATGTGCCAAAACCACTTGCTTCTTAAAATTTATTTTTAGCTCAAAAGTTTTTAAAAACTCATGTTATTGCAGGATAATATATATGCTATTATTTAAGAAATATTCGAAAATGTAGATTTTTTTTTAATTGAATAAAACCAAGGAAAATGGTTTTACAGCTTTAGTACTATAAGAAATGCTTAAAAGGGCAAGTTCTATCAGAATATAGCATTATTTTATTTTGCTTTCACCTTAGGAACATTACAAATTCTTTGGAAATAGGTATAGATTGTTATCGTCAAATGGTATGAATGAAGATTTTTACAGTTACAAAATATCATTGATAGCTAGGCAACAATTTGCAAGATCTTCCAAAAGGAAAAGGATCTGAGCAACTTCTACTGGTCTAACCGGCACGAAATTTCTTATACTGTGAAAAATATCAAATTAACATTGTATACGTAATCTCGACCTAATGCCTCACCAACTACTAATTACAGCAACTACAGCAGAATTATAGTGTTGGGGCTTGTTGAAATGGTCACAATGATTAAGCTGTCGAGGGCTTTATTTTTTTTAATTTTCAATTTCATGTCATTAATGAATTTCATTATTAAATTCATTATAGTTTCAATATTAATACGCTAATAAAGTTAACATAACATCGATGAATATAAAATATTATTTATTATAAGGCATATTTCTGTTTAACCCTTAGAAGGGGTTTCCCTTTTGTTATTATGTAATTCCTAAGTTTTTGCAAAGATTTTTCACAGAAAAGTTTTGCAAAAACTTTTTTCACAGAAACTTAAAAATTTTGATTAATATATATAATAGTTAGTTGGAAAGATGCGTTCGATTAAGTTTGGATCAGGGATAAGATCATTTAAATATTTTTTTCAATAAATCACGCAATTTCGTAATAATTAGCAGCACGATGCACACGATCGTTTCATACTGCCCCCTTTTCTTCTACCGCACGTGTTGCCTAAACCAGCCGGACGTAAACAATGGACCTCTGAACAAAAACAACACGTTTTATGAATATTTGGATAATCCCACTTTATCCCAGAAGACTTAACGCTGATATTTGGATGCCTTTTATCTTTTTCTTGTTTAATGTTTTTTTTTTTTTTTTTATTATTTTAATAATAACTTTTCAGACATTTTATGTCTTAAAATGAAAGTAAGTAAAAACTAGCTTTTGCTTGCTTTTATGTACATTTTATTATGGAATACACATTATATTTTTTACCATTGTGAAGTTCGAGTATATCTGAGGGAGAAGAAGTATCCGTATTCGTTTCTTTTTGGCGGATACATTTACCTTATTAATTTTCAATAAATAGATGGAATTTTATATATACGTATGCCGATTGTCATACTAAATTATCGACAAAATAAAAGAAAAACTTACGCAATGCAAGTCGTAATATGTCTTGCCTAATGCTTAGTGTTATGTAGGGTTAACTATCATTTCAAGTGAAGAAGTTTAGTAGTAAACTTTTAAGTAGGAAACTTCGTATCCTCATATCTTGACACCAAATATTCGTATTCGTGGATATACATATTTAACGATTCGACACATCACCATTCTCTATATGGCACGATATATATACACCTTTTCGCAAATGCAAAGATCAAGTTACCAAATCGTATTGCATCGGAAGAACGTCAATCTGCTACATAAACGGAAGCATATAAGATACGATCAAACATTAGTTTATTATTAGGTTAGAGCATATGAGCATCCCAGTGTATTTCAACTCGTATATAGATAAAAAAATGTATTAAAACTATGAGTTTCAAAGTGGCTCGTTATCAATTTCATACTCAGAATTCAAATGGAACTCGATAACTCAAATTATGTACGCCATCTGGTAGTTCAGTTACAAAATCACTATCCACTAATAATTGAATTCATTTTACCAATTAATGAAATATTTATCGGTATATTTTTTACCAATCTAAGTAACTCACTGTTTGATTTGAAAAATTGTAATTGTGTTTACTAATCTTTAGCAAGTTGATGAGGGAAGATTATGGGCCTATCATCATACATAAGCATTTCAAAAGATCCTCGAATATAACTTATAATCAAACCCGTATGTAAAAGTTAGGGCGGGTAAACGTAAATTATATAACAAGGACCATTCAATCGTAAGAATCATTAATGAATAAACATTTGATTTCAATCATTGCTCCAACTATTATCCCCTGCAAAGGATCTAAACGAACATTGAACAAAATTTTTCGATTTTATATTTAAGAAATATATTTAATAAATCTCTATATTAAAGTATAAAAGGTAATTATTAAAACGCATACTTTATAATGAACAAAAAATCCAAACCATTTCCAGCCAGAGTTAGTTTTTTTATTAAGAAAATTTTGTTGCATTAACTTGAAGTTATCACACTAAAAATAAATTATAATCAATGAGGCCCATTTTAACGCTGCAGATTGATTCGATTGAACTATATTATGGGACACTAACATAACTTACTAAAAATATACTAAAAGAAGCAATATTTTATTTGACATATCTAATAATTAAATTTTACTGGTATTCATATAAATCATGTAATGAAAAAACAGTTACATCTTAAAATTTTGTATTTATCACACATATCTACATTTTATTATTATAACATAAATACAAAATTTTAATTGAAGTACCAACAAAAAGTTGCTAACCAGTATTTGCAAATGGTATGCAGGTGTTATCAATATATCATACAAGTAATTACAATATCAATACCATAGGTTAATAAATGCAAAAGATCAAGTGCAATGAAACTCCAGATATTTTTTGTTATTTCAATAATTCGTATTGAACTTTACATAAAAGATGGTTGTTGAATCTAAATTTTTTAAAATTTTAAACCCATTAGATACTTGAAAGTAACAATAGTGTACATTTCCTTGGACTCGTTGGTTTATACCAGAGAAAAAACACTAAAAACAATTAATAAACCAGATTTTACTAACATTAAACACTAAATTATATTGTCTTTCCAAATTTACTTCCATTTAGTTACATTGGAAATACATCAGAGTTGTAAACTGAACGGAAACAACACACTTGGCCATATCCTCTCTGTATTCATTATGCTTTCAGTGAACTGTATTTGGTGTTAGTCTTGGCTCCTCCTCTCGTTCTCAGGAATTCATGTACAGGTAAATACTTCAATATATAGTTTAATAAAGAGCATTATGGAATTCAATAACGATTACTCTGCTGCATTTATTGGTCCTTGCAACGCGTTAGGACTAGGAGAATTCGAAGAAACCATTCGGCCTTGCTCCTTTACAATTGGGTCTGAAAATAATAAACAACTTTAATTGTACATGCAATTAATTGTAAATGAAAATGTATTTATTATCACTTCTTAATTTGACTTGATATTCAGAATTTTAAGATTTAGGTATATTTTTCTAACAAGTAAATAAAAACATAAATAATAAAGGTTAAGAAATAGTAAATTAAAAAACTATATGTAAAAAAAAACAGTAAGGAATTATCTATTTGGTATTTTGTATAGAAAATTATAAAAATTTTTACTAGTTAATGAAGTATATTCTGTTTTACATTTTTTTTAATACTTAAACTTTAATGAAGACAAAGATAACTCACAAAAGTAAGGATGATCCATTGCTTCACGAGCTGTGTAGCGCTCGTAATGGTCGTAGCGCAGAAGGCGATCAAGAAAGTCTAAGGCTTCAGGGGAGACCAAATGTTGATTTTCTGAATGCACAAATCTCTCCCACCGTTTACGAGAATGTCTGCAATATGATATAGTATAAGTTTTAGTATAAATATGACAAAATTTATAAAATAAATTATACATAATTTTAATTAGATTAGGTACAATCATATTACCTTCCAAGAATGTCATTAAATCGAGGATCTAACTCTATATGATATTTATCCAAATATTCAAATAGCTCTTCAGTGCCCAGCACTTTTGCAATACGTACAAGCTGGTCATAATTATCATGACCATGGAAGAATGGTTCTTTACGGAAGATCATGGATGCTAACATACATCCTAGTGACCACATGTCGAGTGAATAATCATACATTTGATAATCAACTAAAAGCTCCGGACCCTGAAAAAAGACATTATATTTAACATTTCTAAATTTAAAATTTGAATTAAATTTGACAGATAAAAAGAAATCTACCTTAAAATACCTAGAAGCCACACGAACATTATATTCCTGCCCTGGGTGGTAGAACTCCGCTAGACCCCAGTCGATAAGACGTAGCTTTCTATTATCATGGTCAATCATAACATTATGTGGTTTCACATCTCTGTGCATGATACCCATACTGTGGCAGTAATCTAAAGCCTTCAAAAGTTCATACAAGTAATACCTGGTGAAAATATTTGCAGATTAATGTAAATGACCAAACTCACAGATTCTCAATAAAAATTAATCTCAATAAAAATTAAAGGTTTAATGACCTTAAAAAATTATTACCTTATATCATAATCTGACAATGTTTGATATAGTTGCTTAAAATCAGTGTTGTTCACATGTTCAAAAATTAAAGCTGGTGTGCGAGATACTGGATCTTTGACAACAGCTTGTAAAGTAATTATGTTTGTGCCTCCCCTTAGGTTCTCTAATATTTTAATTTCTCTTTTAATCTTCTTCTTTTTAACAGGCTGCAATAAAATAATTAATCACATAATAGCTCAATAAATTGTTAACGGTATTATATGTAAACATTAATATAAACTAAAAATTTGAGAAAATTGTATTTTCAACATGAATATAACTTATTGTCTCCAATTTTTTATAGATATGTAATTGACTGGTACTTAACTAATTTAACTTTAATATCCGCTATCCACAAATGTAATTCATTATTTTATTTTTTTTGCTTAATTTAATAATATTCGGACATACTTTAAATTCATGAAGTTAAAACCTATTCAAATGAACACAAACATCTTTTTTACTATAATGAATTCTAACCATTGATGATGGAACACTCACTCACCTTCAATATTTTTACTACACATTTTTCATTATTTGTGATATTTATTGCTTCGAATACTTCACTGTATTTTCCGCGCCCGAGCTTTCGTACTAACTGATAGTCTTCTTGGTTTCCCCAATCCACCACATAGCTTTCATAATCCCAATATTCTCTAGGCTTTTGTGAATTAACATCGGCATATACCCGGGCTCTACTAGGTACTGCCATCGTATTATAATACGGTCTTTGCCAACCTAAGGTCTTGTCGACGACACTCTTACCGGAAATCGCATATGTCTTGAGTAATGATACTGTGAATAAAAATATTTTCGACGTCACTTTGAGACATTCACTATAACACTTGACTACAGTAATTTTAATTGTTCAATTTGTCACTGGGAGTCATTACTAGCGATTGCGAGCGATTACGAGTCACTTGTATTGATGTATAACCTAAAAACGACATCCAACTCAGTCATTTGAAATTAAACTATGCGACTATATTAAACATTAAAAGGCCATCTTACACTATTCAGATACTAATTATATCAGATTCTTTGTTAAATATTAAATACAGTTATGCCATAATTATGACATGAACTAAAATTTGAAAGTCTTCAGAAGAAAAACGCACGCCATTACTCGTCAAATGATTAAATGAATCGGGCACATTCCCATACCTAACACATTCCTGTAGATTATCCTATTTTATACAATAAATAGTTTAAGCATACATAAACTTTTTGAAAATTAACAATTAACTGGAGGTCTAATATACAAATTACACTTTTATCACATAACCGGCACAAATTCAGCAAAATTCAAGATGGACGCCCATCCATCCATCTACCATTGCTCTAGTCTTGGTCTCCTCTCTCCCTCCCGCCCCTACTATACACCATTTTGTCGACTTGTTGTTTGTTTGACACTATCTACAATATTGCGAGTGAAGATTATACTACAGATTGACTAAGCGAAAAAAAATTAAAAATTGTTAAATAAGAAAGTATAAGAATTATTATTATATATTAAACTTTAAAAATTGAGAATTCAATTTGAATAATGAGACAAATGATATATTTCAATTTTTATTCTATTAATCTGATTTAGTTATTTAGTCGAATATCATTTATAATCTTATTTTCAAGAGTACATTTTGACTATATAATATGGCAAATTTTAAGTAATTTTATTTATATATCACAACGGATGATACTCAGGTGTAAAAATTGAGGGAGTATGAATTGTGTATTTCAAATGAAGACCGAAGAATAAGGTTACCATACCGAATAATTAGGCAGCTAGTGATGAAACTACGTAGTTACTGTATACTTTACTAAGAAGGGAAAGAAACGTTAAATTTTATTACCATTATTAAAAGTTTTTATTACCATGATAGATAAATTTCTTAGATTCTGATTTTACCGATACAAAGAAGAAATATTTTTTATGTATTAAATTTTAAAATATCTAAGATTTTGCCTATTTAGGCGTAAAATAATACTTGGACTAGCCAATCATAATAATAATATTTACCCAAAAAAATTAAATCAAAATATGCTCTTTTCGAAATCTTGATGTATTTCATGTTCAACTTAAGTTATTGCTCCTATTGAAAAGCCGAACTTTAATGTAAATATTAACATTATATTAAATAATTGTTGAAACATGCTGCTTTGCTTATAAACCATTTCTTCTTTTTTAGTTTAATCAAAACAATGCTTTAAAAAATCTCGTATGAGTCTGATCTCTTCAAGCTTGGATTTTGATGAAACTTTTGTAAAATTCGTTAAGGTATCCTTAAAGAACAAATAATAATATAGCTAAGTTTCACTTGTAATGGATAATTAATATGTTAGAATTTTTCCAAATCTAAATTAAAAGTTACATTGGAAAAACTTGTGTAATGCTTTAGTTTATGGGTACTTCTCCTTTCTCATCGGGCGTAACATAAGACTGTAACAGGACAGGCGGGTCACCTGATGTTAAATGATCACCGCCGCCCGGTGATGAAGTAAAGGCCAAGTGGTAAAGGGAAAAAGGAATTAAGGAAAGGAATGAGTAGGAGGTAGGGCTTCGCCTGTCTCACTTACCGCCGCAAACACAGTTATATTCGGTACTTCATGCTGATTTTCATTGAGCTACAACGAGGCTCTACCATAGCAAAAAATATTATTCATTTAAAGCAAAAAAAAACTTTTCGATAGAAAAGTTACGAGATTAACGAAGGTAGTAGGTAGGTAGGACAAACAAACTTTTCAGACTTATATATTAGTATAAGTGTAAAATTTTTTACTAACTAAATTGTAATAAAAATCACATTGGTATTGTATCGAAATCATAAAATGCTTACAATAAACAGTAAAAATAAAGATAAAGCGAATCACAAAAATATTTTTAAATAAAAAAAAATGTGGACTAAACTAATAACAGTTACCATTAAATTTTATAAATTGCAATTGTTCTTTAGTACGCCGATTTTGATTATACTCATTAACAATATGGTATAAAGAACATCATTCATTTTGTTTAAATTTTCAATTTTCGGTAAAAAAAAGTGCGGTATTGTTGTAAAACATGCCACCAAAGCTGTAGTATAAGTTATATTCTACAATAACATAATTTTTTGGTAACCTTCAATCTAGAAAATATAATAATTCTAAGCTTATTTTTGGCATCAAAATTATTTCATAATCCAGTGATTTTCGAAAATATTTTTACCTTATCTGACAAAAATGTTTAAAATACTACTAAGGTAAATCAAATATTTTTATTAATTTTGAAAAGATTTAGATTTGATCATACTAAGACAGGTTAACCTAAGATGTTGATAAAAATATTGAAATAAGAAACTAAAAACTATTAAATTGCTTTATTACCGGATGACTTTATTATTTTATAAGTATATATCATATTTTTTTATATTTCAATAACATATTAATAAATATTTTTAAGCGATTTGTTTAACAACTAGCAAGCTAGTGCTATTAGGGAAGTGCGTGGCGGCGCGGCTGTCGCCGCACACCGTCGTCACGGAGAAGGCGGCGCCCACGTGGTAGGTGCCGGGCGCCGCGCACAGAGCACGCACCTGGAAGTATTCATTATTAAATTATCTTTTTTACGGTTTGTGCAGTGGTCTGAGTGGAGCGCGACAAACATCTGTATTGGCCATACCAATGTTTGTGGTGGTCTGGGTGTTTGTGTTGTATGTTTCCAGACCCCTAACACAGGATCAAATCAACCTAATTGGGCCATTGTGTGTGGAGCCTTTATTATTTTTATTGATTTAATTTGCTCTAGCCTGCATTAGCGGTTTCGTCCGCATCGTATGTTGATCATGCGTTAACAAGTTTTTGCGTATAAGAGCAACAAACATCCATCAATCGAGCTATCCTCACAAACTTTCACGTTTAGAATAGGTTTAGAATGGAATATAATACAACCATTATACAGCTAAAGTTAAATGCTATAATAAAAAACAAAAAATAATAATATTAGTATTATTTACCTGTACCCGACGGGATTCAAATTTCTCTAATGTTACATTTAATCCCAACTCTTTGGAGTCTGGATCGAGGCCATTGCTTAACGCGCCGGTCCAGCCGAGCTCCCCAGAGGATTCTCTGACAGGTTAAATAATATTGTGCTATTCATATTTTTATATCGGTATTTTTATTAAGAGAATGTTAAGAAAGATACATAGATTCAGATAGTGGTCAACACAAAACCCAATATGTTTACATATTTTCATTTTTTTAATTGTAGAGAGGGAACCTCCAAAAATAAATTTTGCTAAAAGGAAATTACAATTTTGCTAATTTCAAATAACAATGGTTTACGGCACTTACCTATTTTGTTGTTTTGACATATCAATAAATACCGAAACGGGCACACCATAGCAATTCACTATATTTATGGTTACTGGTATCATGCACAATTTATTAGCGATAAAGTTATGATCAATGTAATTGGAATGTTCTAATCTAAAAATAATAACATTATTTTTTTCTATTTTCTCTTTTTTGTCATGCAAATCAGGCCGGTTATCGATTCCATCAAGCTGCGTTGTGTTCGAAATATCCATATTTAGTTTTTCTCTTTCGTGGGAGATTGTTTTAGTAAAGCAATCTAACCAAAGGCAATGTTGCCCTACAGCGGTACGGCCATTCTTTTTATTATATGCCTTCCATCTTAATATAAACATAGACTGTATAAGTCCAGTCTTTTTTTCAGGATTTTGTGTAATAGGTTCAATAGGCTCTAATAATGACGATATTCCATCCGAGACAAATTTTGAGTAAGGGGGCTTGTTAACGCTTAGTCGACTCTCTGGAAGATGTTTAGCTATTTTTAGGCAAGAAAATTCCACTTGACCTTCTTTTAACGCTTCGAATATTCTAGCACTTTTTAGTATTAAGTGAACTCTCTCACGAGAAATTAAAACGTTATCCGAATCGAGTGCCGTTATGAGGTCCGTCAACCTCCATTGCCTGCTCAATAATGAAGCTTCTAATATTTCTAAGGTAATATCATCTTCTTTTTCATTACATATATTTTTCACTTCGACGGCTAAATGCATATTCTCAAAAGCGCGCTCCTTAGTAACGCTTAAACCTCTTCTCGGCGTAGTTGAAATTTCAACAACTTCCTAGAAGAAAAAGGCAGAATTTGACTATTTTATTACATTCAGATAGCTTCTTTTATATTGCATTATATTTATATTTTAATAAAACATTTATGTAATCAAAAAAACACGAACGTTTGGAGTAATAATGATATCTCTTTAATATCTTTTAAGAGAGTTTTGGACCATCTATATTAATAAAAATAGGTATATATTTCTACTAAGTCCGTATATGTATATTGAATTCCATTTTTAGTTTGTACTCAATTATATTGTTATGTTTCAGTATTCTAAGCCACCCAAATATTTTTTTGACGTACTAGGGCGTAATATGAAAGAGATAAAAATAACTGGTCAAGTGCGAGTAGGACTCGCGCACCGAGGGTTCCGTACAAACTTATAGAAATCTATATAAGACTAACCCATCTACGCCATTTGTGGTCTTCATCATCAGTTCCAACATAAGTTACTATCAAAAATACCTAAATCGGTATACGCTTGCCTATAATATTTGAGGAGTTCCCTCAATTTCTCCAGGATCCAATCATTTGATCCTGACCTGAAGACAATGGGATCACCTTGGAAGTATACCTTTTCAAACAAAAAAAAAAATTGAAAATCGGTACCCAAATGGCGGCGTAATCGGCGAACAAACATTAAAAAAAAATTAAATACAAGGTCGAATTGAAAACACTCCTTTTTAGAAGTCGCTTAAATATAATCAAATATTATGTAAATATGGATCACGTACCAAAAACTATTCTGAAACTACTTGGAGCACTTTAATTTAAAACACGATCATGGATGCAATCCATGGAAACAAAAAAATTTATTTTAAGTACTAATACACCTTATACTTTCAAAAAAAAAAAGTTATAGCGCGATTCAGGATACACCTAGCGCCATCTCTTGACAATTTCAATGAACTAACTTGTTGACTTTGACATTAACAACATAATTATATTATATTTTATTCTCGTTTTATTTTTATTTATATTCTACTACACTCCACTACCCCTGCACTACGTTCGTAAAATATTTAGATTTACATTATCAATCAAAATATCAAAATATATTAGTGTTGCCAAGACGAAAATAATTAGTCCTTAATTCGAACAAAACTAATTGTTTATTTATAAATAACTAATTATATTACTAATAACCAGAAGACTTATATGTGTAGATAAATAAGTAAATTAAATAACTCGATCTGTTTGAATATAATTTTAAAATTTTCGTACTAAGTCAATACGAGTACTTAAATCAAATCGCGTGAAGCTCTTATATTGAATGTTAATTACGTAATGACGTTATAAATCGACGATAAAACTTTTAAATGAACTTTTAAAGTTTATTTTATAATTTTTAGCGCGTTTAAATAATAATTAAAATAAAAATTTTTATTAATCGAGCAGAATTATATCACAGTTAATGTCATAATGTTGTAATAGATGGCATTAGCTGTACGCTGCATCGCGCTATCATTTTGTTAGCTGCGATATATAGATTGCATTGCGTTGTTTATAAAGGTTTGCTGCTTTTTAATGTTTTCGTATTGATACAAATTTCTTCTCAGTGTTTGTAAAATTGTTTTTTTGACCATGGTCAACTTCTATGTTAATTTGTTACAAGTACATATAATTTTAATTCTAAGATTAATATATTTTCCGCTTGATCAATTTACAACTTGATACATTTACGCGTTCCTGAGAAAAAGGTTGAAAGACAGACGTACAGACTGACAGACACACGAACAGAAATTTACAGTTTTCGGATTTTTTCCTTTATGTATACTAAAGGACCTTGCTCCTGGCCAAATTTCATAATGCTTGGTCAATGGGAAGTACACTATAGGTTTTGATTCCCTTGCGAAAACGTTAAAAACGCTATCATAATTAAAATATGTGATATAAATGACCGTATCTTTTGATTGCGTTAACTTAGAAGTTTGATTTTTTCACAGCTCTTAGTAATTACAACTCTGAGTACTTGACGTTGATAAAAATTTGTTACCTTCACGCGTTTCTAAGAAAAAGGTTGAAAGACAAACTTACAAACAGACAAACATACATACAAAAATTTACAGTTTTCAGATTTTTTCCTTTATTTGTACCATAAGATCTTACTTCTTGCCAAATTTCATCGTGCTAGGTCAATGGGAAGTACCCTATAGGTTTTGATTCCCTTGCGAAAACGCTAAAATGGTCAAAATATACGACATATTTTCCATTATCTTTTGATTGCGTTGACTTAGAACTTTAATATTTTCACGGCCGCATGTCATCGTAGACTTGAGTATATGATATAAATTTCAACATGATACGTCTATGCATTTCTGAGAAAAAAAGGTTGACATCCCGACAGACAGACATCCCGACAGACAGACAGACAGACAGACAGACAGACAGACAGACAGACAGACAGACAGACAGACAGACAGACAGACAGACGGACAACAAAGTGATCCTATAAGGGTTCCGTTTTTCCTTTTAAGGTACGGAACCCTAAAAACGAGTCGAAATTGAGAAATCGACTGAGTATCGCTCAAATTACCTGTGAAAACACTTGAAAATTTATTCAGTAATTTCGGAGATTGGCGTATTAAAACATAGACGCGGTTTTACATTATCCCCGACGATATGTCTGATACGCGGACATATTTAACATTTAATAAAGTTGTATGTACTGCGACAAGTCTGATCGCGAGGCACGCGGTTGGAATATATTAGATGATTCATTCAAATGGGTAATTAGGGAGAAAGCTAAAACTATGGGAGGAAGAGAAATTTGTTGAAATTAACCATGTTATGAATTTTGAAGTTAAGAAAAAATGTATTAAAAGATTTGCAGGAAAACTCGACGTGGCCCGGGAATCAAACTTGATTGTTTTTAAAAAAACTTATTTTTTCATTATGTCATTTCTTGTTGTAGATATAAATAGATTAAACTATGATGAATAATAGCTTTTTAACCTAAGCAAGGTGTAAGAAGTAATTCTGGAAATATTTTAAATTCCTTTGTTATAATTATGTATGACGTATACTTATGATATATCATTTACCTTAAATGCTTATGTTGTGCAAGCTTACATCATAATCGGATTAAGAAACACTTAAGTCAAATTTAATGTGATAAATTGATTTTGACAGTTGGATTTTAATCGCTAGTCACTATATAGTTGAAGTGCTGACAGTTGCGAAAAATATATAAAAAAACTTTATTTATTATAAATATTAATACTAAAACTTATTCCTGACGACCTCTACTCTATTACATTCTGCAACAAGAAGAAATAAAATAAATAAAATCTTTTGAAAGAGTACCAGGCCCACTCGATTCCCGAGTCGTGTGCAGCTGTTTCTGTAAATCTTTAAATGCAATTCTCTTAACTTCAAAGTAGGTGACATGGTTCTTTTCAATAAACTTCTCAAGTCTTGTCTCTACCGCGGGTGGATCGGGACTCACGGCGGGCTGGAAGTTGAACACGTGCCGCAGCAGGCGGTGCGGGCGCGCGCGCTGCCCCGTCTCGTAGTAGGCGAGCAGCAGCAGGCGCGGCGCGCGCGCGTGTGGCCGCAGCAGCAGCGCCGCGCGCGCCGCCGCGCCGGGCGCCAGGCGCGCGCCCGCCAGCGTGCAGCGCCGCGCCGCCGCGCCCGCACGCGCCGCCGCGCGCGCCGCGCGCTCGTCTGTGGGGAATGCCAGGTGTCTAGGGTTAAGGTTGCCAAATGGCCAGACAATCCGGGAATGTCCAGTGATCAGGAACTAGGTCCTACTGTCCCGGATTCCGAACACCTACTAGTTTCCTACATAAAGGAAATTAAACATTACACCTGGTAAGAAGCTACTTTCCCCCTTAGACATCTGCAACATTAGAGAAATTGCGGGTAGGTTGCAGGTTTTTACAGAAAAGTTCTCATTTTCATCTTAAACATCATATCATCCTTGGATCCTAGGTATCCTAAGAACTGTTAATATAACAATGTAATGTGATCTTTTAGCCGATTTTACAATATTACTATTAGGCTATTACAAAGTTGCTCTTATGTTGTCTTATTGTCTAATAACAGAGCAAAAATCGACTGTTATGCTGTCTTTACACGGTGGCCGATTGAGATTATCCACATTGATGGCCCAACGTGTAGAAGATCCAGTGTCGTAGTAGCAGCCACTACGACCTGTAATGGCGCCTGATTGCCATGTAGACCACACATCAAAGGATAGTGACGCATAAAGTGTGACGCTCTCTAAACAATGGAGTGTAGTGCGAATCATGATAGGCATTGAACTTTATTCGATTTAATACGCAATTGACAATAATTAGCCGCTACATACTAGCAAAATAGCAACTTCCGTGACTATAAAATGATGACCGTGTAGAGGGCGCGTTAGAATCGTAGGCAATATCATCGTATTCCGACGCATTAAAATTAGACTAAAACATGGAATATTATCGAAACTAAAGGAATCAAAATATTGTATACAGTATATAGTTTGTTGAAACTTTTGAAAACAGTAAATCTACTAACATTAAAGAAAATAAAGTAAAATAGAGTTTCAAACCAGAAAAATTAGGTGGTTCGCGATATTTTTCGTCGTACAGCACTTTGAAATCATCCGCAGCTTCGTCGGTGTTTACGATGCTCATACAGTCCGGATGCGAGACGGCTACGTACAAATTTTTCATCTCGACGGGGCCGACGTTTAGAAATTCAAGGTCTACTGTCAAAATTTCTCCACTTATAACATCCGGACTAAATTCTGATAACGTCATCTGAAATTTAAATCAATAAACGTATCACACTCAACGGCGCCTATTAAGATCTCATGGGCTTGTGTCGGGGTAAACACACAAAGCAAAACAAACATCCTTATGGCCAATGCAGACGTTTGCCGTGAGCGGGGATCGAACCCACGACTGTTAGCGGTTCAGTCAGTTGCAGTGACCACCGCGTCAACGTGTATGTCATTTATTTGATATAATTACTTAATGAAAAATATAAAAATACGCGAACAAAAGTTGATATAATATTTTTTTATCATAGCAAGTCTTGAAGAAATAACTAAATTAATTAGAAAAACTTTTAGGGCAGATTATTAAAAATAAACAAATTTAATTGGGAGTTTTTAAAAATGAATACATATACAGTTACCTGCAGGCATGGCGTCTCGGGAATAACAATTATTTGCAATAGTTTGTCTGAGCTGTTAGTTTCATTTTGTAAATTCAATTTGCCAAAAATTGATACACCATTTTCATTTTCCTTACTTTCACCTACGTTTATAAGTCTGCAAATGATAGTATAATTTACTTAAAAAACGTATTATATATGGACACACAAAATCAATATAGATGATCATACCTAAAGGCTAAACCGTGTATTGTCAATTGACCTATTTTTAAGGGAGTAATAGTAAAATTTAATGGCTTTTTGCAATCTCCATCTAACAAGAAAGATTTGATTTTTTGTACACGTATCACATTGCTCTCTAGTGTTCGTCCCGCTGCCAACGACGGCTCGTTTTCCAGCACTTCATCTCCGGCCGTCGCCGTATCCTCGCTTGGGGTAAATCGCCATAGCAATTCCATGTCTTTCAAGAGTAAACCAACTTTTAACGGATTATATAGCGTGACGGATATCTGTATCGGTTCTGAAAATAAAATAAATCTCAATTATACTCGATAACAAAACGTATCTTGGCACAAAATCTCGACACGCGGCGATTTAACAAATCATAAGTTAGTTTCGTAGTGTGTCTACAGTCATCATTCGGCGGTCGCTATTAGCGTCAAATGATATCATTAACTCGTTGTCGATTGAGAGGATAGCATCAGTCTAGATTAGGGTTGTCAGATACATGTTCATACTTTCAGAGATAATTCGACCTATTTACTTAATAAATATACTATTGTGCAACACAAAAAAATACAATCATTCAAATTTTCGAAAGACAATATGTATTTCAGTAAAAAATTAAAAAAAATTACGCAGCCAGCGTCGCGCTCACCTCCCTGCGACACGATGGGGTGCGCGTCGGAGGGCTGCGTGTAGAGGTCGGTGGTGGGGCGGAAGATCATGGGCGGCGCGCCGCGCGCCACGTGCAGCAGCGCCTCCTCGAGGCGGCACCACAGCGGCTCCAGGGCGCGCGCGGGCGGCGCGGCGGCGGGCGCGCGGCCGGGCGCCGACAGCGGCGCGGGCCCGCCGCACGACACGCGCGTGCGCTCGCCCGCCAGCCGCGGCACGGGCGGCACGGGCAGCCGCGACCCGAACTCCTCCGCCGTCGACACCCATTGCTGGAAACGGAATCCCTTCCCGGTCACCGGCTACCCACACTCGCGAATGTGCGAATATTATAAACGGATTCAAACTGTTTTAATCGATTGTATATCTTTTACGTTAAAACGCCGATACGATAAACCCGTAATAACAGATTTTATTCCGTTTAAAATAGTTTTGTACCCTATGAAAAATCGCACGATTAAAAACTAATAATAGTACTCAGTGTTATAAATTTTAAAAGTAGCAAATACTCATGGATATGACTTTCAAGCGACGTCCATCTGTTCGTTTCGATCGATCGGCTTTGTGGCATCTATTTAACTTCTGGTTCAATATGCATTTTTTTGAAATGGAACAAAAAACCAATTGATTACTTTAGAAATTAAAATATGGTACTTAGTGAATTGTAATTGCATAATAAAACAACTCCTTGGAACAATATTAAATAAAGAAAGTACTTACTAAAATTTAACTCAGTAGAAATTGTTAGATAATTTAAAAATAACTTGTGTATATGGTATATTATACAAAAATATAATATAGAAATTTAATAAATATTACAGTAATTAAAATATTTTTTAGAGCTAGTTGGATTTAAAATTTGAAACTAACATCAATAATTTTATTGCACTCAAAAATTCTGCCAATTAAAGCTATATGCTGTGATGTAGAAAAACTATTTTAACCTTTAAATTTATTTACTTTTACGATCTAATGGCTTATGTTATCTCTTTAAATGCGCAAGCTTACAAAATTTAACAGTAAAAATAAAAACCGACTAAGTGCGACTCGAACTCGCACATAAAGGATTCCGTGTCACCGCGCAAGGTATAAAGGTATAACACAATGTACTTTTTAAATACTTTTATAAAAGAAACAAGTTATACGCTATACACATACACAATACGCATGTTACAACTGTTCGGACCAATTTATATATTTTATTGTTGTAAAAATGAGTTATTAATATAAAGTTTTTTTGTTTATTTAATGTTTAACTAAAAATACTTAATCTCTAATGAGTTATCGAACAACAACTCTTCGAGAGCGATTCACACTCGCACCGATTTTTATTATGTGTTTTAATAGCGGCAATAGAAAAAGACACTGTGAAAATTTCAACTCTCTGCCTGATGCGGTTCACAACAAAGACGCTATAACAATATATTATAAGAAATAACGCTCGTATGGAAGTACGACTCGCACTTGACCTATTTTTATTATTTGTTGTTATAGCGGCAATAAAAAGATAAACACGTTTTGTAAAAATTTAACTCTCTTTAACCTTCTTTCAACCTTAATGTGTTTAAATTTGCCAAGTGCAAAATGTTGAAAAACTTTTTAAAATATTTAATATACAGACAATGACGCACAGATAATCGTTGACCATCTCTATAAACCACATTAGTAATCGTAAAATCAGTACGCGCTTAATCCTATCTAAAACACATAATGTCAATCAAATCAGTGTGTTGTTTACGATTTAAGTTGCAGCATTAATAAATCTATCGATAAAACGAACGATTCGATTGATCTAATACGATATTTGAAATTGAATTGTATTGTGTCGAGAAAATAAAATTGAAGGTATGTTTTACTTCTTGTTTGATATAATAGAGACCTCCATGAGGCAATATTATGTCAGTTGTGATAGTTTTGTACGTGAATCACCATATTGTAAATTAATTAAATTGGTAATCAGATCATGTAACATATTATTTAAAAACGTTTTGGAGATCATATTGGTTATATCTTTATGTCGAATGTTTTCTTTAGATATAAAAATGGTCTAACATAACTTTTCGATCTATCACAAATGACAGATAACAGATGTCGATATAATTGCGCTTGAGAAAAAGCTACGACAATTAACTAATTTTTATAAAAAAAAATATCACTTAGGCTGCCGTTGCCATCGCGGGTAGATACACTTAAAAGGCGATGGGAACCCACCTGGTGCGCGTGCATGAATTTGCGCAGGAAGGCGTTCTGCTGCGCGGGCGGCTGCGGCGAGGCGGGCGCGAGCGGCGCGACCAGCCAGGCGGCTAGTAGTGGTAGCAGTAGTAGTATATGCTACGTGTCCTACCTGGTGCGCGCGCATGAACTGTCGCAAGAAGGCGTCTTGCTGCGCGAGCGGCGCGGCGAGCTAGACGGCTAGTAGTGGTAGCAGGTGGTATATGCTACGTGTCCTACCTGGTGCGCGCGCATAAACTCGCGCAAGAAGGCGTCCTGCTGCGCGCGCGGCTGCGGCGAGGCGGGCGCGAGCGGCGCGGCGAGCCAGGCGGCGGCGTCGCGCGGCGCCCGCAGCGCGCCCGCCAGTCGCCCCAGCGCGAACTGTACGTGGTCCGTCGACAGCCGCCAGCCGCTTCCCGCGTACACCTCCAAACACACCGAGACGTTAGCGAGACTAGTAAATAGAGAATAGTTGTATTCAACTGAATATAGCTTGTATACATGCTGCCTCGACTGGAGTAGTACTACACTTTCATAGAAAATTGGAGTGAAGTCGCTAATATAGCTGCATTTCGAATGGTTGGTGAAAGAAGGGGAAGCCTAATCCCCTTTTCTATCCTTATCACTTCCTATTTCATGCCTTATTTCTTTTTAAGCAATAATATATTTATGGCTCCACTGGTGCTACAAATATCTATATCGGTTGTAATCACTAACATCCGTTGACCCACTTTCTCATTTGCCTACTACAACAATACAAATTCTTTTCATAAGATTTACATTAATTCAAAACTTATTCTTTAACGGCTAAAATAAACAGTATGATTCCTTAATAAAACCATTTACTTGATAGGCTTGCTTGTAACATCTGTATGCATGTTTCTTCTGACCAGCCTTTGAAAATCGGTGCCCAGCGAGTACCATATGGAAAGCATATTTCCTCGACATAATCTTATTACTCGGTCCCTTAAGAAAACATAAAGCTGCCTGTTCTAGAAGCATAGCGCTACGCAAGTCGCTATCTTCCGACGTCATGCGTATTAGCTGCTTTGCAGCTTCACCGAAGTACCCCGCGTTGATCAAACAGGGAACAGAGAGCAAGGTGGCCCTTACTGCGTATTGCACCATTCTGAAATTTTAATCAAATTCTATCATAGATATAGAAATCCCCTGTCACAATATTTCTCAGTGATAAGTTCCAATAAACTCAACTAAACTTTTGGTGTAAAAAATTGATTAAGGAGTATTGGATTTATTTATTATATTGTATTGTTATTCCTTATGAATTTCATCAGTGTGTAACAGATGGCGGTGTTAGTCAGTATACATATAGCAACAACTTCATCAACATTTTATATTAGCGTTGTGTAAGTATACAATATATGGCACTTTGTTTCGATTTCAACATAGCAACAAATAGCCATGCTTGTAAGTTTATTAAGAATTTCATTAAAACCAATATCGTTTGTGTAAGCAGATTGAGCTTAGTCCTTCAGAAAACATATCTTACCTGCATGTATTGAGATAAGTGACAATACTCTCCTCCATATAGCCAAAGGTTTTACGATTTGCTTCGCCCGCCATAAAGGCGCTAATAGCAGCCATTTCTAGTGCGCCCGCATAACAAAGCCACGCACTGTCTGCATAGAACTCTCTTTTTGCTGTGTGATAAGAGTCAAACGCTCGTTGCCATTGCCCACATAGGAACCAGAGGTCTCCAAGTCGCCGCAGCTGCAGTTCCGGACAATCACTTGAATATCTAAAACAAAACAAGAAATTATAAGCATTACTATATTTTTGAATTTGTTGATTGATTTAAAAATACCATAACTACGTAGCCATTAAAATGTTTAAATATAATATAATAATAATTCAATAAAAAACTTTAAAATTTTTATACATACATAACGGTATTATTAATTGCTGTGTTGCCCGATTTTCCAGTGGTAAACCATCTTTTTGTCGCTGATAGTAAAGATCGACTAACGCCTTTCTTATTAGCCACCTACAAATAACATAAAATTATTAGCATTCAACTAAATATGACTTTTTTATAATTACGACGGAGTATTGGTTTAGTTTTAATTTTGTATTAAATTTTTCTATTCTAGTCAAAATTATACTTTTTTATTGTCTTTTAAAACAAATTTGAAACAATCATATAATTAAGCTTACCACTTCTGTCAATTGGGCAATTTGTCTTTCTAAATGTGGAATTAATGCTTTCGATGTATATTCTTGCAAAAAACATTTTATCGTTTCTATGTCATTCTCATTTAATGCTACACCATGGATTTCTGTTGAACTATCTGGAGGTTTTCCAAGTACATTTACACTTTCTGAACTTCCAGAAAATGAATAAGGCTGGAAAAATCGTATGCATAACTAATGATTATAAATGTTTAATTATATTTTTTAAAATTTTAATGATACTTTGCTCTGCCAGTTTTACCTGCAAACTGTTTGCATTATCATATACATCATTTTCACTTGTAAGAGGATGAATACCTTCTGAGTTTGTTCCCTGTTTCTCTTCTAAATGACAGAAAAAACTGATTTAAACTTAAGCATGAACATTTAAACAATTTTATAGCAATATAAAATTAAATATTAATTTGTCTCGCTTTTAAGCTAAGAATTAAATTGAAAATCTCAAATAATAAAACTAAAACAAATTTTTAATGTTTAAATCATAAAACAAATTAAACAGAAATTTTGCAGTTAATTAATGCCACACTTTACCATATAGCTATGTATTCTTTCACATTATTTTAAGTAATATCAACATAGCTGCTACTAAATGAAGATAAAATGATCATCAACAATAGGGATGAATAATGTTATAAATATGTATCAAGATAAATTTATAGGTAATTTTACCAAAACTTTTAACACATTCATTGTCTCTAACCATTGTATAGATTATAAGTGCACAGACATGGTGTGTGTGCATTCAAATAGGGCAGTGAATATTTTAAACAGTAACTTATCTAGATAGGCTAGATATAATCACAATGTTGCAGACTTTTAACATATTTTTTGAGATCTAAATATGTCTCATATGATAAGTCAACACTAAGCAGCCAAATGCATGCTACAGTTTACAGACTCCCTAAATACATACACAAGGACTTAATATAGCATTTTATTAAATACTACTTTTGAATTTTTACCTGGGGTTGTAACATTTACAGGTTGAAATACAGCTTGGGACTCAACAGGTGTAATGGATACTGACAAGGAATCACTCTGTAAAAAAGTAAATATTATATACATAAGTAACTAAAAGTAAAAAGTATTATTCCAGTTTATAAAGTATATTTTATTAATATATCGTATTATTTTAAAAAAATAAACATCACCACATTTTTTAATTTTGATTTGGAACCCTATTATTATACATATAGTATCAAAATGACAAAATTTTACTTAAAACAATTTTTTTTGTAATATCAGTTTTGCAGTATTAATGTAATTCAATTTTTTTTTGTATGATTCTTAATATACAATAATACTTGGTATTGTATATATTGAATGGTCAATCTTTGGATTAAAACTTATTATAGTTCATTATATTAAAGTTGGGAGTTTGACATTTTATTATAAATAATTTCCTTACCATAGCTTCCGAAGATCTTTTAAGGTAATGGCTCCAATAATCAACTGATAGTTTGGGATCCGTAAATTGTTTAGAATTAATTGATAACATGAAACAGTTTGTTGGTCCAAAAGTTTGTTTTAATGTTTCAAATGTTTTATCAGCCCTGAAATTTAAAACATATTTAGTTTTCTATATATTTGCAATAATTTAAAAATTATTTTAGTATTATACTCTTACGTTTCTTTGGCAACAGCAGAGACATCATGTAAAAGAAGATAAGACTTAAGAACAGAGCTATTGAACCACTTAGGCAATTTAGGTGGAGTAACATTCTGCAACTGTGCATACTGTTGATTTAATGAATTATATACATCAACTATGTTATCATCCAGAGTAGTTGCAACAATAATACAAGCCAAGTAATGATTAGTGAATTCATGGTCAGAAGGAAACTGTACTTCGAGGTAAGTCTCTCTCCAAGCATCAAACCAAGGTGTTGCATGTGGTATATCAATTGTATGTCCTTCTGTAATTACAATGATTAATCAATCAAAAACAGTGTAACTTTAAATTATAAGTTTTCATGCTAATCAATTATGCAGACCAATATTAAGTGAAACTGTTTTGTCATCATAATTGTGTAACACTGCATTATTGAGTTGTCTTCTAGCTTCAGTTGGTTGAAGAGGTTTCCAATTGACATCTCTTATTACTAAATTGAAATTTTTAACATTACAAACATTTCCACCTGGTTCCCTTAAATTTCCTGAAATGGAGAAAAATGAAAACATTTTTATTAATTAATTTTAAAATCGATTTTGGTAATAATGAATCCGATATAAAAAAATAGATACCTTCCCACTCCATCAATGTAAATGGTTGTAAGAGCTCTGGTAGTGTTAAATTGTTCTTGGAAACTATATTTTCTACTTTTTGGCTGCATAATGTTGCAATTATAGGAGAAAAAGAACTTTGAATAAATTCTTGGGCTGTTTTAGTCATTTTTGCGATTTTCACTATCTTTTATATTCTAGAATACACAATACTTCACATATTTTGAAGATAAGAAACAAAACAATAATGATCTTAATTGACTACTTATTCTGACGCATAACTACATAAGCTTTAAAATAAATATAAAATCTAGATATATAATTACTAGTAAATAATAAAATTATCGGAAATAATGATAATTACAATACAAATGTCATTGAGCTAATTCATAAATAGACAAAATTCAGAAAATTTCACTTTGAAGTTTGATTTTGACAGTTTGTCAATACTCGAGCCTCGAAAAACGTTTTCATCGAGGCCGTCGTAAATTGTACCCTAACAAATGTGAACTCATAACAGACTAAAATACCAACTGTTTGTGCGAATGGATGGACATAAGGCCTTTGAACATCCTCAATTTAATTTACAGCGCTCATGTTACCATTTACAAAAACGAGCTCAGTCCGTCAGTTATTCATAATATCCGCCCATACTATAACTGTTGAGTCGTTGTATGGATGCACTTCTTTAACGCACGTCAGTGTTTCAGTATTTTCAGGATGACGGTACACTCTTACCCTTATAGTATCAGGTTTGAGCCCAAATCAAGACTCATCGCAAAATAAAATTTTATCCCATTGTTTTCGGGTCCATGTTTCGGATCTTAGCCACAATGAACTTCGTGCAAGTAATTGCGCAATAGCGTTTTTAGGAACCAGATTGAGTTGTACCTAACATATACGCAAGATGTCCTTTACATGGGCGATTATTGTATTAATTATAATTTTTGTTTTTAAATAAATTTCATAAAATAAATATTAGTTAATAATAAATAAAATTTCTGATTGGCCGAGCTGATAAGGATTAAGCGGCGTATTTTCCAGGGAGACAGTTTAAGCCCTTTGTGGTTTTGCCTGGCCCTCAATCCTCTAAGTACATTATTGACCCCGAGAAGGACGACAGCCGCGATGGCCTCGAACTGCCGTACGCACCAGCGAGGAGAGCGAGGAGGGCAAAACCTGACTTTGTCCTCCCCACACCACACGAGACGAGCTCCGCCAGCCACAAGCGGAGCGTCGTACGGGAGGGGCAGTGGATGCGCATGCGCAAGCGATCCCGAGGCCTCTCCATTTCCGTGCTGAGCAAGGCCATCGCAGGGGTTTTAGTGGGTATAAATCGCCACATAACCCTATATTCCCCCAGGAATCGGGTATCTAATCGAAGATTTCTCCTGCGTAAACAAAAAAAAGTACATTAATAGAGAATTCAGAGTTAGGATTTCGCCTTCGTAGAAAGAGTACAATCATATGACACCTACTCTACATGCCTTAAACTTTATGTATCGAAACGACTAGATTTAGTCAAACTCCTATAACTCTCAGAAACCTTTAGCAGTTCTATTGGAATAGAGTTTGATCTAGATAAATGCGCTGTCATCCACATAGAAAGAGGTAGAGTTGTATCACCTGAGCATATACAACTTACAAAAACATTGTTCCTTAGATCTCTCGACGTGGGTGAAAGCTACAAATATCTTGGAATGTTGGAGGCACTAGGCATTGATTACGGATCTATAAAACAACTGGTGAAGGAACGTTTCTTTGGCCCGCTGAAAAAAGTTCTCAACAGTTTTTTGTCAGGAGGAAATAAGGTGCGTGCCTCCAACAGTTGGGTTATGCCCTTACTCGTTTACACCTTCGGCATTTTAAGATGGACCCAGACTAAACTGGACTCCCTGGACCGCCAAGTACGTAAACTGCTAACGAATGTATCATCCTCGTCCATCTGTGATGAGATTATACATCCCACGAAATTTCGGTGGTCGTGGTTTTTTTTTTCAATAAAAATCTCCATAATCGTGAGGTGTATACTCTCAGGAATTATTTCATAAGTGTAATATGCATAAGTGATATGAATAAGGATGTTGTAGTAGTTGACAAAGGTTTTACCCCGCTGTCCTTAGGCAAAAAGAACTGGCGCAGGCTTATAGTATTAGACACACTATATCGCGTGGCCATATGGAGGAGCAAGGAGCTACGAGGGGAGGTCAAAAAGTTCGCGGAATAAGAGGGAAGGAGGTTGAAATTAAAAACCAAACTATTTTTCTTTTTCAATATATTCTCCCTTAACCCTAATACATTTTTCAGATCTCTGAAATAACTTGTTTATACCATCGAAAAAAAAAATGATTTTTCTTTGGTTTCAAAATAGGCCAAAAATGCAGACTTCACTTCTTCATCGTCGTCAAATTTTTTTCCACGCAGTTCTTTCTTCATTTTTGGAAATAAATAATAGTCACTGGGTGCCAAGTCTGGACTGTAAGGTGGGTGGTTCAATTGTTCGAAGCCGCATCGTGGCACGTGTGAACGGGTGCATTGTCGTGCAGAAGGAGCACACCTTTTGACAACTTTCCTCCTCTTTTTTCCTTGATGGCTTCTTTTAATCTTTCAAGTAAAGAAGTGTAATACTGTCCTGTTATAGTTACACCACGTTCTTTATAATCGATCAGTAAAATACCTTCTGTATCCCAAAAAAACAGTCGCCATGATCTTGCCAGCAGATTGTGTCACTTTGAACTTCTTTGGAGGAGGTGTGCCTTTTTTATGCCTCTGCATCGACTCTTGCTTCGAATCAGGTTCATAGTAGTGAACGCAGGTTTCATCACCAGTAACGATTCGGGCCATAACTTCTTCCTTGCGCTCTCTACAGAGCTCCAAAAACTGGCGAGAACAATCGACACGCTCGCATTTTAGAAGTGGCGTGAGCATTCTCGGAACCCATCTTGCACTGACCTTAGTCATGATCCCAAGATGATGATGTAGAATATTCAAAATAGTTGTTTCGGATACTCCAATCATTGCTGCAAGCTGCTACTTTTTCAACCGGGCATCTTCCAATATAAAATTTTCTACTTTTTCGACGATTTCCGGTGTGGTGGCCTCAAATTGCCGTCCAGAGCGAGGGTCGTCTTCAATGGACTCTCTTCCTTGTTTAAAAGCAGGGGCAGAGTCCGCGTAAACCGCCAACAGCTCTTGAAAAAAATTTCTGAGCGGATTTTCCTTGTTTGGTAAGGAACTTAATAACGGCGCGGTGTTCAATTTTCTCCATACTGGCTGACTTCTTCCCGATTAAGTTGTTGACCGGCCGATAACTCAAAAGTTAATGACCCAATTAGGTTCAAACTTGGTATATATACTCTTAATGAGGTGCTTAACTAGTGCCTACCTGGACAAGTAAAGCTACCCCCACTAACCCCTCCATTCCGCAAACTCTTTGACCTACCCTCGTACATGGACTGTTCTACAAAGCCCTAATGTGTTCGGATGTAGACCTTTGTACGGTTATAGCTTGATATTATAACTTTTAAAGATAACGTTAATTTTATTTTTCTTACAGCTTTTAAAAAAATTCTTGTTTTTAAAATATTCACAATATATTTATTTGACGACCGCTCTGGTGTAGTGATGCTGAATGTATTTAAAGCCGACAGTTGCGGGTTCGATCCCGCAGGCAGATATTTATAGTTGTATAAATATTTGTTCCTAGGTCTGGGTGTTTGTCCTTGTGGGTCTCCCCACCGTGCCTCGGAGAGCACGTAAAGCTGTCGGTCCCGGTTAATATCACAATCACCTGATAATGATCGTTACTCGTAGTAGGGAAATTATTTTAGTCTAAATGGTTACTGGCTTGCCTTCAGAGGTTGCAGAGGTCAGATGGCAGTCGCTCAGTGTAAAAATCAGTAACTCGTCAATATCTGGACTAGAATAGAAAGCAGACCCTGGTATAACCGGGAAAACGCTAGGTAGATGATGACTATATAATATTTATTTATTTCTGTTTAAGCTTGTTACTATATAATTAAGTTTATTATGTTTTAGGGAATTATAATAAAATGTATTTAATATCACACTTTGCCCTGGGGTTAAAAATCGAAATGGCAATCAAAATTAAATACTTTTTATCCACTCGGCCGCGGTGGCCAAACGAACACGCGATTCCGATTATCCTCCTTAAGATACTTTGGAGTGGATAAAAGGAATCATCCAAATGATTTCTAATTTGGTGTGATGCTATTTTCCTCTTTTATTTAGCTATGATGTATAAACATAAATAAAATAAAATTTAACGTTATTCATTTATTTATTAAAACATCCTGGATGTTAATAAGGCCACAAGACACAGCTAAAATATCATCCATGACAGGTATCAAATTATAATCAACACAAGCATGAGGTAATAACATGTTAAATTCTCTTAACCTATTTATTACACATTCTATATGAATTCTTAATGTAGCTATTCTTTTTGATTCCTTTACATTTTCTTTTGTATCAGGAATAGATTTGTAAACACATTTTGGTCCTTTAAGAATGCCATCTTTTTTTGCTAATAAATAAAATAAATCTTTGAAGCCTTTGTCTGCCACAACTACTGTTTTAGAATGTAAACACTCAAGAAAACCACAATCTGTAACAATCATAAGATCTGTTGCCCTGCCACCATATCCATCAGATATAAAATTAACCAAGCCATCATGCGTACAAGAAATCAAATATTTTAATGTATAACATTTCTTATATTGTGACCAAGTAAGTGACTGGTGGACTGCATTAGATGGCTTTTCTATCTGAATTTCTAAGCAATCAATGATAGAAACAGTATGTAAATATTTGGATCTAAATGATGTTGCTAAATTATTGTCAATCTCTGAAGGTGTTAACCATAAAATTAAACTTTTCATTTTCTCTGCTAATAAAGGTACACTCTTTGAAAAAATTCTACTAATTGTACTGTGTGTATACCCAAATTGTAAGGCTAATATACTGAAAGACTCATTTAGTTTTATTTTCTTTAATGTAATTAAAATATCTATTGTAGGGAGTGGTATATTTTCACTGAGTAATTTTATTAAATAGTATGATCTTTTCGGTAAACCCAACAACATTTTAGGCTCTTTTTCAATAGCTGTTACCACACAACTACACATATGGTTTTTAAATTGTGTTTCTTCCTCTGAATCATCCTCCGCATTCCACTTTGATTCAGAAGAACTTGTATCTCTATCAAAAGATAGTGAAGACAATGGTGAAGAGTGACTGGAGGATATGGATGGTATATTAGCATTATCTTGAAATAATTTTCTTTTATTATCAGGTGCTAGTTTCAAAGTAGATGTTGATGTTGTGATAGATATAGCAGGAGTCAATGACATTGCTGTACTTTTTGTTTTTGCACACATATTAAAACTTGTACTTTTACTTCTGTCAACAGCCATTTTGATCTCACTATATATAGTGGATACAGAAGTGCTGCAACTAGCTTCATTTGCATGTTTGATTTTAGAATCTTGTTTGCATGCATGAGATGAAAACCAACTAGTACCTACTTCTAAATCATTTTCTGATGATGAGTCACCACCACTGATGCTTTGTTGAGACACAGATTCTATTATTTCCAACTGTTTTCTCTTTAAGGAACCTTTTTTTATTGGTGGTGGCTCAGTATCTTTTTGACAAGTAAATTTGTGAGGAAGTATACCTTTCTTTAATCTTAATCTAGTTTTTTGTTTTTCTTGTAAATTCATAATTTTATACTCCATATAATTAGCTGTATCTCCTTCTACCTGAACATTTAAACAATATAAATTAATAGGAATCAGTGTCTTAAAAACAGTGTAACAAGCAATATAAGAAATATTGTCTTCTTACAATTGGATAGAACTGAGTGCATGAATGAAGCAAAATCCTTGCTACGAAACACTAATATTATTATTGTCAACATCATACTCTTATTTGTATAGCACAAAAACGATTTAAGCACTTACGTCAAAGTGATCTTCACAACAGTATAAACAAGTTGATGGGGATATCATATCTCTTTTCATAATTTTACACCACTTTCTTCTTATTTCCACACCTCTTGGGACAAGGAAAAACACTTTATCGGGTGCATTCCTTATTGTATTTTTGCACTTCGGTACAATGCAATACTTGTAGGTTGATTTTTTGGATGGTTTTACAAAAGTAGAAGGTTGTTCCATGATTATGTTCGCTGAAATAAAAACACAGTAGAATTGTCGCAATACTTCTTTAATTTAACCTTTCCCCTTATTAGTTTGTTGTTATAGACTATGACGACACGTCAAGGGAGCTAAAATTGTAGGCAGAATATACAAGTTCCAAGCCGCCGTAAATTGCACCCTAACGGACGTAAATCATAATAGACTAAAAATGTGAATGGAAGCATAATAATGGCTACCCTATCATAGGAGAAAACATTGTTGTTTTATTTATTTGTAGCCGTTCCATAGAAAACTAGAAATTTAGGCCGCTAAAAAAGAAAATACTTCGAAACTCCAAATATAAGAGTGCTTATGGTTAAATCGCATTCATTAGAAGAAGTCAAATTTTTTTGAGATGTATGATTAACGATAAAGTTTGTACAATGATTTAGTTGGTTTATACTATAAATAGTAAAAATTACCTCATAAAATTTGTTAAAAGTATATTTTTACATCTTATGTAATACCTATATATATGTTGAAAATAATATTCTTTTAATTTATGTGAGTTTCCCTACCACAATATAAAGTTGTTTTACATTATTTATATGCATGATGGCACACAATTTCGTCACAGACGCAACAGACGTGACTAAACAAATGTGAAAAATGTAACTTTAAACTCTTATAATATCTTTATATGCTATGGGATTTCATGAGAAACAACAATATTAAGCAAAATTTAGGTTTATTTCAAATACATTTACATCCATCCGCATCCGCGCTACTGATGCGCAAAATATTCTGCCAATGTCACGTATGTTGGAGAAGATATGAGGTAGTCCAAATACTTTATAATTCTTTTAATAATATCACCATGTTCTCTTTTAACATTGGCAGCCAAGTGGTAAGCAACGCTTCAACTCACGAGTACTGTATATATCAGTTGCATTAACAAAAATATAAACTTTTTAAATGTAGTTACAAACTCCTTAGTATTAGGTATATGATATAACTGCAGAGTTAGGCGTAGTTAACTACTTTTTGTAATCTGATTACTAATAAGGATTAAAAGTAGTACATGTAGTTATGATTACATGTAATTTAACTACAAGTTATCAAACTACATGAAATGGTTGTTAGTTTGATTACTGTAATCTAGTAGTTATGATTAATGATTACTTGAGTTCTAAGAACTAATATTTTGCTCATTAAATAAATATGTACTGTGTTGTAATATATATTTTGGAATCAAAACGCATTCTACCGACATACAGCGAACGATTGCGAGAGCATGTTATAGCTATGCACGGGAAAGCATGCTTAAGTCTAACAGTTGCGACATGACCACGACGCGACGCTTTAACTACCTACTAGAGATGTCCCGGATATCCGTATCCACAATGTATCCGCGGCTATCCAAGAGAGGAAAAAAATCCGTATCCGTAAAAATAAAGTGAAGGAACCGCCAAAAAAGGAACGGATATGGATACGGATTTTTCTTCTCTCTTAGATATCTGCGGATATGTGCCCAGAGTCACACTAAATTATAGATTATATATTGTCTGTCACGCAAAACGTCAAGTGGCGCCAACTATCGTTTCAAGGTCCCACGCACCGACACCAATTAAGTAAGAAGGATTAGACTTTTATCCGCATTTGCGGATTTTGATACCAGATATCAGTATCCGTATCCGCCGACGGATAGATATCAGTATCCGTAGGCGGATAATTATATAAAAAGGTTTTAATAATGATACTTAATGAATTATTTAAATATTCTATTAATATTCTATAATTAATTAAAATTATATAAATGTGTAAACGACTTCACCTAATTTTGTGCTCTGCGCAGCGTAATGCGCATAGGTGAGACCAACACACTTACGTGAATTGAGCTAACATATAAAATGTAACTCATATTTTTAAGATTTGATATTAGATGTTTGACCCTTAGACCATAAAACAACTGGACGCCCCTCACACGATTTTTCGCCTCAGCCAATTTTAAATTATTTATTTATTTAAAAATGAATTGATTTTTTAAGGACATTAAATAGGTAATATAAACAGAAAAAATAAAACCTTTACTTATTTAATATTTTTGTTATATGAAGCAGTAGAAATAATTTTAAAAAATGGCCGTAAAACTTGTAGCCGTGGCATTCAGAAACTTACTTTTCATACTTTTTTCAAATAGCCCTTATCTCCGAAATCAAGAGACTTTTATTAAAACGATTGTTTTTTTTCACTTGTCCAGTTACGACCTAATCTGTTACCCCCTTAAGTTAATAGTTAATTTTAGGGACATCTGTATGTATTCTATATTATTATATATTATATTATATTCTTCTATACTTGTGCCACACCATGAAAAATTCATCAAATAAAAAAAATGCATGTTGCTTATATTTAATGAAAAAATCTTTTACAAAATTTTGGTATACCTAATGTTGATTTAATTAAAAATAATTTTAATAAAAAAGTAAAATCTTAAATGCGTCTCTTACACAATAAATTTATGTATAAAAAAAGAAAATTAATACAATATGTAAAACAACTATAATCGTTTAAGATCACTTTCTAATACTTAAGGAGTTATAACAACTTTGCGATTAGTCTAGCTAATAAAGATAATTTCGATTTCATTATGTTGCCGGAATGTTAAGTAACTTGAATATTAACAATCTGGGACGATTAATGCATTATACATTGTTTAAAATGAAATCGAAACAGAAACTAAAACTTATCTTATATTTATTTACATCTACTTTTCTTTATTCAATCTCGTACTTAAAAAAACACGTGAATGATGCAACGAATAATGTGTTTCGTTGTAGTCGAACTGAATCAGCGTAATTAACTTGAACTGATAGTCATATTAGGCTGTAATAAACAAATCAATTTAATACTTAATTATTAATATTGTTATTTATTCCTTTAGGGGCTACAAAATACAGATTCTTTTATAAAACTCATCGATAAAGCCATATCATTAATAAGACCAATAATTAAATTTAATGACGAAATTTATTACAATGCTAAACATAATGATTCAGCTCACTTTTACCAATAAACAAGAAATGTTTATTTTTTATTATTGTTTTGTTTTTATCAATAAAATAGATTAATAGTGTACCATGCAAAGTTCAGACAACATTGCTTTTCTTGTATAAAATTGTAATACACATATTAAAAAGTATTTCAAATTTTAATTACTACAAACCTAAATATAATAAAATAATTAAAAATGTAAAAATAATATGTTTATTCGCTTATTCCTAACCTTAAAAGAACATAATATCATTTATACCATAGCTAACAAAAAAAAATATTATTAAAACATTATCATTTTATTTTTATATTTTTAAATTGGTCGACAAGTTGACTCATGAAGTTCAAATCAACAAAAATACTTTACAGCTGCCGAATTTTTATAACAAACAATAAATGTTATTAGAAAGATCATAATTTATTTGATAATTATTCTAAGGCGAGGCTTACACTTATAAGTTTTGTTCTCAGAATTTCATGAAGTTATGTATAAGTCATGCATAAGTAGTGTGATGCCATTTCACCTGAAAGAATTTACTGAAATAACAGTTTTCGTAAGATTACCAATATAGGTAACTGTTTTACCAGGTTATGGAGTTGTTGTATATCAATTACGAGAGTAAAACTTATTAATGTAATTCAACGTTATCAACCTTAAATAAAGCAAGGCAAAGATTAAGATCAAATGATAAGGTAAAATGTTTTTATAAATAATTCAAAAAATCGCATCTAGAATGTGATTTTAATAATAGTGTACTTTTAAACCACCCTTCCAAAACATATGTTTGTGTTTATATTTAAGTTGATCCAGTGTAGATGTCCATATTTATGATCCATATAAAACATTTGTATCTTTTGATATTATCTATTTATCTTTTTTCACTGGTTTTAATTAATATATGTATTATATTTTATATGTATATTTCGCAAAATAAATCTTTTTTATCTCCAATTATATTCAGCTTTGTTGTCTATTACAAACATTAATTCTATTTTTTTACATTGAACTTAACTTAAAATTTTATGTTTATATAATTTTTTAAGATAATTTTCAAATGAACTTTGTATTATGCCAAAAGGGCTCCTATAACAAATTAACATAATACTTATAATATTTACGATTGAAATATCATTTATGTGCACATTTCTATTACCTTGTTTTTTGTTAAGTATACAAGTTGCAGCTTCAGTAATTAATGTTCAAAATGGACCATATGCATACTGGTGTATGTAATTAAACACGTGCATTTGCATAATGATACGAGTCCTGCTCTAACATTTTATTATCAATCGTTGAATCAGATATCTTCGTTACATTTTTTATAAGTGCTTCTAATTTTTTAAATAAATAAATATATATGTATTTATATATTTTGTGGGATTAAGAGACTTTTCGATAACATTATATTAATCAAAATATTAGTAGTAATTATTTATACCTGCAACTTGTAGTATACAAATAAAATATATACAGTTAAGATTTCAAGGCAAAATTACTTTTGAAATATCTGTATACAAAGTACTCATTTTCTATATTATCCATAAATAGCTCCTAGCATATTTTTAAACCAATAGGCATACCATGCTTAGTTCGTTGCAGTTGCAATGTCGCAACAACTATCCACTGAAGTGATTTAACCCGAGCCGACACGCGACGTCCATCGAAATGACACAACTTCTAAGAGTATGTAAACACTATTCTTCATATATCATCATCATAAAAAAGTGTCAAACATAATATCTCCACACCGACGCGCGACGTGTCGTTCGTGCTTCGATATGACGTGACAAAATCTCGAATGGGCTCACGGGGGACACTATGGAAAGCGATCACTATTCGAAGTTGGAATTGAACATATTAATGTTAAGGTCCTCAAACGTGGCGGCTCCGCCCTGGTCCAGGATCTGCAGCATGTCGGACAGCTCGTGCGGCGCGTGCCCGCCCTCCGCGCCCGCCGCGCCGCCCTGCCACGACCACATGCCTGCCGACGACATCGCTACATTATGCACATAATATGCGGTCGTAAGAAAGCGTAACGACAGTTCCGTGATGACCAATTAAATTAAATAAATTCTGTACTTTATATTTTGCTTTTACAATGTCAAATAATTTCTTTAAGGATGCTATAAAACATATTGTGTCGTCTTTTATAAATATTACATGTCTACAATTTACAAACGAATTCAGTTTTTTTTATTAAATAAGTTAATAATAAAAAAAGGCGTTACCGTGCGTCGGATGCGTGGGGTGTGTGGGATGCGTGGGGTGCGTGGGGTGCGGCGGGTGGTGGTTGTGGTGATAGTGCGCGGGCGGCAGGTAGGCGGGCGCGGGCGGCGAGCGCGCGGGGCTGCCCGCGCCCGCGCCCGCCTCGCCGCTGTACGCGTACGTCTCGCCGCCCGCGCCGCCCGCCGCGCCCGCCCCTCCGCTCTGTGAAACCAAATTATTTTATTATTTACAGTAAAAAAACATAATGTGCACACATAGATAAATTGGTAATTATTATTCGATTTCCAAATACGTACTTGTTTTCAATTCGATTAAGTCTACACTGCACTTTTTACCGCATAATAGCAAGTTTATGCGGTAAAAGTGCAGTAGATTTGAAAAATATATATCGAATGATGTAAAACTCACAGGGCGCAAAGTGGTCCAGGTGGTGTGCGGCGGCGTGTTGGCGGGGCGGTGCGGCGAGTAGTCGGGCGCGTAGTGCGGCGCGTGCGCGGCGTAGGGCGCGCCCGCGCCTCCCGCGCCGCCCGCGCCTGTCGCGCCGCCCTCGCCCGGCGAGCGCGCGCCCACTGCGCCTGGTTATACCGTTGCGAAGGTTACTAACCGAGCTCCACAGTAGTATGATACGACAGAGGACACGAACGCGATTATTTGAAATAAAATTTTAGATTGACAAATTATACTGTAAACTAAATTTTTACCTATTAATGATTAAATAAACAATCTACCGGCAAACATACCCGATGAAACGACGACCGATTACATTTCTAAACAGACTAACCTGGAGGAGCATGATGTTGTTGATGTATGGCGGGAGGGGGCGCCTGGTACACGTCACGCTGGCGTAGATGATAATCATAATTTTCTTCGGCTACCGGTTCTCCAGTTGTACTTCCCAATGACCGACTATTAAAATATTTTAAATGTGTGTAATTTTAAATATAATTATTTTAATGTAATTGTTTAAAAGAAAGCAAAGTATACACACTAGTATCTGTGCTTAAATGTTATTATTTGCTGAAAATTGTCCTTTTTAACTTGTTATGGTCATACTTAATTAAATTAGAAAATTGTCTAATGTTCATGCTTTCGAAAAATTTTCATCTATATCTATACTAATAATAAAATTCTACCGGGTCGCTGTCTGTACATGGAAGATATATGAAAAAAAATATTATAGGGGGCCTTTATCAACGCAGTAGAACCCAAAATAATGATTTTTAGAATTCTTATCTGTTTGTCTGTTTATCTGTGCGTTTGTGCACGCTAATCTCAGAAACGGCTCATCCGATTTAAATGCGGTTTTCACTAATATATTGTAGTAATCTCTGAAACAGCTGAACCGTTTTGATGGTACTTTTTCTTGCGCTTAGCAAATGTTATAAGGAGTGACTTAGGCTTACTTTTATTTAAGATATTTTTTAATCTATACATATAAAAAATTCTAACGGGTCGCTGTCTGTACATGAAAGATATATTTATGAAGAAAAATAAATATTGGGCGCCTTTTACCTACGCAATAGAACCCAAGACAATAATAGTTAGAATTTTAGTCAGTTTGTTTATCTGTGCGTTATCTCAAAAACGGCTTATCCGATTTAGATGTATGGTCATTAATATAATGCAGTAAGCTTCACTTAACATTTAGTGTTTGTTTCATTTAAATCGGTTCATAAATAAAAAAGTTGTCAATTTAAGGGTTCACCTCGAACATTATTTTGGACTTTTCACGAAATGTATGAAAGTATATACAGTACTTACATAAAAAAATCAATTTTTAAAATTTTTGTCTGTCAGTCTGTTTCTTACGACTAATCTCTGAAACAGCTGAATCAAATTTGATGGGACTTTCACTCGCAGTTAGGGGATGTCCATTAATCGCATATTTTAAGCCCATATTAATGAGGCCCAAAGGAGGAAGAGGAGATGGAAGAAAAAAATCACGAAATATCACAAAGTCTAAAAAGTTCTTTAAAACATTACGTATTTAATGGACAGCTAATATTATAAACATTAACTTGGGCTACGTTTATTAAAAAATATGTATTTATTTAATGAATAAGTAAAACAGATAATTACGCGATAACAAAATATTGTAGAAACCGATAAAATATCGAACAATTTCCGATTTAAGAAGGGAAGCTATACATCTATACAAATAAATAAAATTAATATGTCTGTTTGAAATTTTAAATTAATGCATGTGAAAGTATATTATACTGAAAGTATACTAACAACAAAATTACCAAATTTAAAATTTTTGTCTGTCTATTTGTTACTCAGTTTGTTTCGGCTAATATCTGAAACAGCTGGACCGATTTTGACGAAACTTTCACTAGCAGAAAGCCAATGTAATAAGGAACAAAATTGAAACCAATGATACTTCATTGGTTTCAATTTTGTTTTCAACTACTGTGAACAACATCTGATTCAAATAGGGAAGATATATATTATATATAAATATAATAATTTTAAAATATAATATATTTACTGGGTAATTTTTTTACTGGATATGATAGACCAAATCCGGAACTATAAGCAATGGCAAAAAATAATAATTAAAGGAGTCACAGAGCCGATTTAGATAAAAACTAAAAATATATCATTAGTTTTTTGAAAAATAAGTTTTCCTAGCCAGAAACGAACACGATGATTTTGCAAAAATTAACATTCTGTATTTTTGCATCATCTGATACTGTGACATATTATAAGGATAAACTTTAGTCAGGTCATAGTATACAGTTAAATGCAATAAACAGAAAAGACTAATTTTTTACAAAATTCTATCAAATTCATACATTAATTAAATCTTTAGTAATTCTTCAAAAAAAAAACGATCATACCCAAAAGATAAATTTTAAAATATAACGGGATGTTGTTACGCTAATAGTGGGCGAGTACAATAGCCGAGTGAAGTGAAATGTACAATTTCAATAAATTGATTAACCTTTTTAAGAATTATCTAAACCTACCTAGGTGACGGGGACCAAAACAAACGTCAGATTCTATCAACTTTGTATAGCTCACATAGAATAAATAGACAACATAAAAGAAGTTACTGTGAGTTATTCATTTTATATTTTCGATTGTCACACTCTCCTTTCTTACTTTAGTAGGTGACTAGCATTTTGATGCAACCTATAAACAAATCGTTCGAAGTAATGCTTATTTTTTTTCTTAACTTACCGGGACCCATGACTTAACCCACATATTTGATTATGTCTGTGTAGAATCGATTTAATGTTATTTTGTATAAAAATAAATCTTTTCCTTTTATTTTCGCTTACTATTACTTTCCTAAAGTTGATTCTTACAGATGACACTATTAAGTGGTGCAATAATGTTTTTTTTTTTTTCAAAATTAGTGGGTTCTATTCCTGACCAAGAAAATCATGAAATCAAAAAAACTTATGATGCAGTTTTAAATTTCTCAAAATCGGACACGAGACTCCTTTAAGTATTTTTCGCGATTCCTTATAGTTCCGGATTTGGCCTATCAAGCTCAGTTAAAAAATTCATCCGATATAAAGGTTATTCTAATTCTAATATAATGTAAGGAGAACCTCGGCGGGAACATACTGTTTTACAATCAAAATTTTAAAAAGACTAGCACAAAACACTTTTCTTCAACATTTATTGTGAACACCGTGGAGGAATACCGTATCTGAGTTAGTGCCTGCTTATAAATACAACCAGAAAGTTTCCAAATCCAAAGTAAAAGGCTCTTTTCTTGACCGCAGGCTATTATAACTTTGCTTTGCAGGAGACATGCCAAGCATTCTGTTATCCACGCGAACGAAGTCGCGGGCACAGCTAGTCAATCATAAATCTGAATTATACGTTTTCCTTTAATTACGTATTTCCTTATACTACTAAACATAAGTATCTTAAGTTCCATTAATTTCAGATGAATTTTTTTGAATCACGTAACAGCACAACCTGTAGATGCCATAACAGAGTGTATAGAATTGACAATACTAATAAAACTTACTTTGCTAATGTATTTGTGCACACAATGTATTCCACGTCATCATTGTACGGGTTCAAAAAAGCAAACGCTGATGTTCTCAACCAAATCCATTCTCTGCTTTTTGTGCGAAACCGATACATGAGAGATATGATTTGTCCTTTCAGTTTTAAAACTGTAAAAAAAGAACAACAGATTATCATTAACACAGCCAATATTCATAGTGGCATAATGGAAATATAAAACATAGCTAATGAATATTGGTCAAAGATAAACTATAACTGGATGCTGATAAGCAATAATGTGTCAACCTTCAAAAAGTCAAATTCGGAGATAATAATGTATTTTTATAATGCCCTTTTAACACTATTAAAAAAGTCATCTAAACTAAATAAGTACGGAAAAAAAGTTTTTAAATTTAATGTTTCGAATTTCATCTGCGTTTATTATTAGATAAAATTTTTTATTGTAGCAATCTGTTTTTAATTCATACTACTTTTTATCAAAATAGGAAAAAAAATCACTACGAATAGGTTTGAGTATTTGTGAGTGTTAGTTATCAGCGTCCATATATTAAAAAAAACGTCGGCCGATGTGTGTGCCAGTACCTTGGTCGAAGTTGTCGCGCATGTGCTGCTGGTCCTCGGGGTGGTAGAACTCGTAGCACAGCTTGCCCAGCAGGTCGGCGGGCGCGTAGCCCAGCACCTGCGCGGCGCGCTGGTCCGCGAACGTGAAGCGCCCGTCCACCGAGTGCCGCGACACGAACTCCACGCCGCCGCCGCACAGCCCGCCCTCCGCGCTGTTCGGCGTCGACGTCACCTGCGACCCCACACGCTCTTATCCCGGCTATTCGCAGGACCGGCCCTAACCATCTACGCGCCCTGGACTAGTATTCTTTTGGCGCCCTTTTATGTCTGACTGATATTATAAACGTTATAAAAGTTTGTAAGGTATGTTAGGATGTCGGTGCATTTAAATGTATTTTGACACTCATATTTTTGATTCAATAGTTTGATCAAGTTCGAAAATGAGTTTTTGATTAATTTAAAAATATAATCAATGGGCCTCTTTCTCTTTATGGGTATTCCCGTATGTCCTGGCGTCCAGGCGTTCACCAGGGTTGCCCCCTAGAACCAGTCCTGTCCTCGCGACAGCAACTCGCTTCTTAATGTCAAAATACGAAAAATCGCTGCTAAGAGATACGTCTACATGATGACTTTGACGTCGCTAGCGAGCGGCTTCGGCATTGCACTGCATTGTACTACAAGTTTCTTTTGTAGGTTTTATTATATACTAATCAAATAAATTGTGGTGCGTGCTTTGTATATAGAATCATTCATTTAATCAGTTTATACTCGCCGTGTTTGTCAAGCAAAACTAATGAATTTTATAGTATTAGGTCGACGCATAGTATTAGAAAGAAAACTGCGGCTGTTCATTCTTACACTAATAAAAATTTACCGTATGAACCGGCCTGTTTGTGCGTTTAAAATCGCGTCGTAAGTGCGTGACTTTCTGCACTTAAAACTAATTGGCTAATTGATATTATTTATTTGTCAAATTATATTGAATATAAATCATATTATATCAACATATTTAAGCTACGATAGATCAAAATTTGATAAATTACCTGCAATCTGCCAATAGCGACGAGGCAACAGTGGGACGCGTGAAGCTCGTCTTCGACGGGACGGTCCATCTGCATCCCTGGAAACAAATCTGATTTCCCAAAACACATAAAAATTGTAATTCCGAGACGAGAAAAAATTTTATCATTTTTTCCCATTCAAAGTCGACGACGAGTCGTCCTACCACCGATCGCCCATTACCATCGTACGCAGCGCTGGATTTGCTATAGGGCCACTAGGGGCCAGGGCGGCATAATTTCTAGGACGGAATTTTTCACTGTGCCCCAGCCAGGCACTTAGGGTAAATCCGGCCCTGTTCGTACGCGTGTAGGGTCGTGTCGGATCGGCATACGAACCTGTGGGCGGCCAGTTCTTGATGTAGCCGGTGCAGTGCACGACGGCGTAGTTGTGTCCGTCGTGCGAGGGCCCGAGCGAGTTGCGCGCGCGCAGGCGGCCGAGGTGCGCGCTCTCCGCCGCGCCGCCCACGCGCATGCGGCAGATGAAGCCGCGCCGCGACCCCATCACCTGCCGCATCGACGCTGCGGGCAGTTCACGATCACGATACTATACCTCGAAACACTAAGTGTGACGGTCTGTACTACGAGAGTTACGCTGCGCAGAACAATACACTAGGCACTCGGACAGTGAAACGACTGCCGAGAGTTCACAGTACTATACTTCGATTCACGTATTCCTCGTTATACGTAAGTGTGTTGGTCTGAATATGAGGCGAGAATACTCAATTAGTTCTGAAAAATATTATGTACATTCTATGTTTTAAGTCTTGCTTCAAATGTACTATGCGCGAGTTTTGACTCCTGTTCCGAAACCTTCAGAACAAATATTACATTTTCATAGATTAAGTCATAGTGAAAGCCGCAGTCATCCAAAAATATAAATTAACAAGTTTAAAATTCAATTCAATTCTTTGATATGTGGCGTTTAATTCTGCCAATTATATACATGTTATTTCGCCAATGTCGCGTGAAGTGAAGTAAACACGACGGAGAAAGTTTAAATTTAGTAAGATTTATCAATTTTCAATTTTTACTTTAATTTTTTGATTTATTGTAAATGTCTCCTATTATAATAAAACTCGTCATTACACATTAGTGCAGTCGATTTAGTCTTGTTCTAGGGTGTGGAATCTGCACCACCCTGACAGTAGCGAGTAAAAGTGAAAGTGATTGGTGGATTCTTATATTTTGTGAGTTAATAGTTAACTTTCGTAAATTTTACCCAAAACTCCGTTGAGTATTTGTTGCAAAACTAACACTAGGCATATTGTTAGGCGAGCCATGAAAGAATAGGTATTGAAATAAAACTATTTTAAACGGATTTAAATCGCGTATATTAATTATTTTTATCATCCTGATGTTTCGAGCACTTTGCAGCGTTTAAATCCGTTTAAAATAGTTTTATTTCAATGAATAATAATCGCGAAAATCTAAGACAACGATAATAATAGGTATTGTTAATAAAGACTAATTTAAATGATATGGCATATTAGCTCTAAATTTAAAAGTGAAACTGTCTTTGATGTAACTAAGCTTTTGAATTTGCTCCCTCAACATACACAAATAAAATATTATCTTACATTGATGGCCTTCTTTTTTTACAGTTCCCGTTTTAAGATCCAAAATACGACCAGTATTTTGTGGTTCCTGGGTGCTTAATTGTTCCCGAACTTTTTCGACGTCATCCGGATGAACTTGATCGTATAAACACGAAGAGTACCATTCTCCCTTAAGATAAATTTTGACAGGTTAGAATGCGATAGAATGTGTGTATGATACTAAAGATACAATCTTTAAATCGCACTTCGTCATACCTGAGAATAGTTAAGTACTGGTGCTATACTATCACTGACGTAAATGATGCGACCAGTATCGCAACTGACTACAAATAAAAACCCATCGGCAGCTTCTAGAATTAAGTGCTTCAATTCTTGATCGGTTAAAAACGAAGGTTTATAAGTACCATCAGTCGACGTGTTTCCAGTACCTGCAATAGAATCAATTATTATTTCCAAATAAGTATTTTAAGACTATAAATATATAACTTATAATAGTAAATTCTTATAAGCTAAATCCTTGCTGTACAATATATGTATATATTTACATTTGATTAATTATTATATTTTAAATGTTAGTTTCGCTTACCCCTCAATGCTTTCATATGCGCTACGGCCATGCGCAATATGGTAAGTTTGTCTGGTTTTCGCGCGAGAGCGGAACATGTTGGAACCATGTCAGATAGTTCCGTAATATACGCCGTCATCTTGTTTCTTCGGCGACGTTCAATTTCACAATGATTCTCGCGGCTAAAATTTGTAAACAATAAAAATAATATTTAATGTTTTTTTTCTAACATACACTAAAATTTTAACCTAAGTTTATACCGTCATTCAAATTTGTTAATAAGAACATTGTACACAATTTCAAATTTTATGTCATGAATCCGTCTTTAGAAATATGGTCATAATATTTACATATCTTATAAGCGATCTTAATTTCTGTTAATAAATAAACAACGAGGTGTAGGTAATTCGTGATAGGTCACGTTTTCAATCACAATATGGCATCTTAGCGAATTGATGTCATTGCTACGAGAATGATAGTTGATTTTTTTAATGAAGATAATTGCAAATCGTTAAGCTATTGTTTATTTCTTAAGGTTAACGTGAGAAAATATTTATTTTATTTATCTAATTAAATTAACGTAAATTTTGTGATGCTGTTTTATTTAGAGTGCCATGTAATGACACGATAAAATATACCGTATGTATTTTATTAATCTTCTCTACATACAACTTTAATGTAAAAAAACGATAAGCAATTTAGAAAATCTTTTTTGAGTAATATAAGGCATAAACCATGCAAGAAGTCTTGTGCTATTAGAGTTTAATTTAGTTTATTAGTTTAAATTTGTTGAAAAAAAACAATTATTGTCAGGTCCTTTAGGTCATTATTAGAAGACTAAATATATATAAATCTTTAATTATTCCCAAACGATTATAAAAAAGGATATTAACTGATTCCATGATTTTAGAATAATGACCATAATCATATAGCACATAGTAAAAATGACCTATTTTTTATGGACGGTTACATACGAAAAGTACCTTGTTATTAAAGGCGTAATAAGGACCTCGAAATACGGCGGAATAGACTCGTTTAATTTTTATATAGCGTATCGTGGTGTTAATTAATTTAGGTAATCCACATTTATACGTATAAAATGCTTTGTCCAATGTTTGACTAATAGATCAACGCACAGCTGAACCTGCGAACTTTTTTGGAAAACAGATAGTGGCTTAAAATAATAATAAGTGACTATAAATATTCTTTCAACAGTTTATATATATTCAACAGACAGTAATTTTACCAGATTTCTAAAAAATAATCAAATTCCAAACTTTACGCGGGCGAAGCCGCGAACAACTGCTAGTAAATAAACATATGTATAAAAATGTTAAGAGTATACCTCCCCACGATTTTTTTGCGTAATTTAAATTGAAATTATTTTTATTCATTTGATGGATTCTCAATATGCCTACAAAAAGGGTTACTTCAAAATTTCTATTGTCATCAGGTCAGGATCTGATATTGGGATCATAGAGAAATCGAGGGAATTCTTCATATATTACAGGCATACCCATATTAGTTAAGGCATTTTTATAGTAACTTGTGTGTTTATTCTTAGATAGCAAAATTTGGTGTAATGTACCTGATGATAAGCACTCTAGATGGTCACTGGAGCTACTCAACAACAAGTATTTCACGGGTTGCAATTTGATTAGTCCAATATGATTGCTACTCAATTTATGCTTGTCATATTTCATATGGTAAGGTTGAGTTGATGGTGAAACACTGAGAGTATAATAAACAGCCCTGCATTGGGTAAAGCAATATTTTGTAAATGGTGATAAGCAGTTGACATTAGGCTGTTGTAACTTTTTACTCGAGATTGACTTAAAAATATTGTATTTTTTTTTTGTTTTTCTAGTTTTTAGTAACTCTTCATTCAAAGATTCATCAACAACTTTTGAATTGTCAATACTGGCTACTTAAAAAGACCAAATATCTAAGAAAATTAAATAAATAATGATTTCTGAAAATTCAGGAAATTAAAACATATATTAATAATATTTTTATACATATTTTGAATGTTCAACAAGTACTTTTGGAAAGCTTGTCAGGAACACATCAGGTTGATGTGTTATTATATTGTTTCTGATTACCTTTTATGAACCCTAATAATTTTATAGTGACATAAATATATTAAACATTTTTAACATTTTTTTTGTACATATATTTTTTTTTCAGCTTGAATATCAACAGCAAAAATATATGAATATAAAATTAACTATTCCTGCTTTAAAACTTTTCTGTCCAATACAATTTATTACTTTTATAATTTAAGCTTTTGTATAATTTGTGATATTTATACTAAATTAGTAGTTTTTAAAATATGAACATAAAACACATAGAAAATTAAGATTTCCTCTTTTTCAAATTGTGAACAAAACAATGAAAACAATAATAGAAAATAAAAATATTGTAAAATATTTTTTTTGGTTAGTGCTAATGAAGGAAATAATATTAAACTGTTAAAAGTAGATTTAATAAAATGAAATTAAATACTATGAGCTTATTCGGTATATCTAAACTATTTAAGTAACTAAGTTAAATTACTATATTTCAATACCTTGCAAATCTCTCTTTATCTTGAATATTGTCCTCCTCCATCCTTGCGTATTTCCCACCACTTGCGTCGTCTTCATCGGACCTGTGACAAAAAATATTTATGTAATTATTAATATTCATATTTTAATATGAAAAACTTGACCTAAATAAATTTAGCATTATTTATTGTATTGATTTAGAAAGTAATAAAATAAAAAATTGATAAGTAAAAATAGTAGTGTTCCATACCCAATACTACCAGCTCGACGCTTTTGTATGTCCTTGGTTGGGTCAGCCCCTACAAATATTATATAACTTGAATATTTGTGCAAAATTGTTATCAAATATATTTTATTAACTTTATTAGTGATTATATATATATATTTTAAAAGGAACATATTAAAAAAAATATCTAATATATGAAAAAATAGTAAACTTGACTCCATCTTCTTAGTTAGCAAAAAGTATGCTACATAGTATGTTACATATCTAAGAATATTTACAATGATTGATAACTAAATACAATCAATGTAAATATAACCTCTAACTTTAATTTTACATTCATAACAACATAAAAAATTAAACTGTTAATGGTATTATATCCTATTAATTAATAAAATAAATATCTATTTGCATATAATGATAGCAATAGGGGATGAAATAAGAAGCATGAACAAAAGTAATGTATTATAATTTTTGTACATTATAAGGCGTCTTGAAAACAAAAATCATGGAAAATGTGTATGCTTAATTGTAGTTTTTTAACCAATTTTGCTAACAACGCGTCACGCGGAGCAACGAAAGAGCAACGTCAATAGAAAATAGGTCGATTATAACACATGTTTCTATCACACTTACCAAAGTTTCATACGGAAAAATTATCTAATGTCACAATAAAGAAATCATATCAAATAATATTACAAAACTTTTAATATTAAGAACAAATAATCTGCAACAAGTACAACATCACCAACCGGGGATAGTGGGAGCCACGGCAGACATCTGTCAATAAACTCATCAGTCCACGATTTCTTACCCTATTTTAGAATAAAATTTAACACTATTTTCCAAGTTAAGGCAATTTAAATACTATTAACACACAATGTATGTTTATTGTAATTTTTCAACACAACACAAACGCCATTTTTCATGAATAGATGACATGACATTACCTTGCCAACCACAGAATCTTAAAAAATTGCCAGTTTACACAGTTTACAAAAAAAGAAACTCGCCAGATGAAAAAATTGGTAGAACTGTTTGTTATTTAAAAATCAAAATGTAAAAATAGCATGAAACTTCACAATGTGTAAAGGTACACAAATGTAAGTGATTAAAGGTATACAAAACCATACGGGCTACGGCAACGATCCGGCCGGCACTCGACAGGTTACCTCTCTATTAGGCTACATTTCAACAAACAATAACTACATTTTTAATACAACATTTATAATGGGAGGTGAACAAACCATCTGATTACTGAGCGCGATGATTTTTTTTCTTGTATTTAGTAAATGTATTAAATTTGTGCCTTTTTTTTCGCACCGATCTTTTAAATTGTATAAAATAAGATTTAAGGATTTGAAACTGGAAACAGATTCGTAGGGTATGTTTCGTCAATTTTTAGCTTGTCTTGTAAATAAAAATTGTAATGCTGCAATGTAGATAGATCAACAACATAGCAATCTTTTGATCGATATAAATTACTTTACCTGACTCAGATAACGATTTATATTGAAGATGGAATGAGAACGAGGAACGAGATCAAGCGAGAGATCAGAAAATTAAATGCAGTAATACGTAACGTAAAACAGAGTATGCAATATCACATACAGTAGAGATGGATAGATATCGTAGATTAGCGAACGCGCTAAGCTTCTTTACCATTAAAGAAATGTTTAAGTGAGCATTTAATATTGGTCAAAAACTTATACAGTTGCTCAATGATCAAAATTTTTTATCAATATTAAATGTTCACAGATAATGTCAAGTTACATAGTGGTGGCAGGATTCCATGCCGAGCCCTGGTGTACCTTTTTCAAATTTAGCGTGGTAAGCCAATTTTTAACTTAAGATTATAAAATAGCTTTTTAGGAGCTACTAGGATTTTTTATGTTATATTTCGTTAAGAGTAAATAATATTTTTTTTATATAATCACATAACGAAAGTATTTTGTTTTACGCTAAAACTTTACTAAAACTAATATAATAGGTTTTAAACTTTTCCAATAACAATGCCAAGTTTTAGTTAAAGATTAAATAATATATATTACTGGTCATATTGTTCTTTTAATTTTTGAAAATGTTGACAATGTTAAATAATTAAATTTCACAATCAGGACTACTATTTTTATGAAGTCAAAATTATGATAATAACGTAAATTTTGTCTTAAATAATAAGAAAATCATGGATGTAGAACTTGAACTATTATCAGATACTGGTACAAATTGCAATATGGCAGCAAATTCGGACACTATATCAGAAAATAACCAAGCAAAGTTAGATACATTAGAGAAAAAGGCAGTGCATCTAAGGTTATGTCGTTTTAAATACCTTGGTTGTCGTATAAAAGTGAATATCTAATAATATATGAAATTATTATAGATTAGTTCTAGAAAAGGACTTTAAGGCAGCAGATGTCAAGTGGAGTTTATTTGTAGCCGCTGCCTTCAGCTTTCGGTATGAGAGCTGCCTCAGACCATTTCCACCAGTTTTCATTAAAAATGGAATTAAAGACATGGACGAATTGGTACTTATGAAATGATATCTGGTAAAAAAGTTAAGTTGTGAAATTAATAAATAATAGGTCTATTTAACAATTTTAGTTAAACGTTATTTCGGAGGTACCTGCTCTGGATTTGGTTTTACAACAGTTGGATAATCTTGATCACCTAGCCAATATAAGAGATATCCTCGATTTATTATTCTACGTGCTCGTGAGGTTAAAAGAACCAAGTCTAAAAACTGTTCCCCCGGAAGCAGTAAGTTTATTAAATATTATTCAATATTTAAAATAATACAATCTAAGTATATTTAAATAACTTCAATATGGTCATTCGTACTTATTATACTTTACCTCTCCATTAGTATAGCCAGGAAATTATAAAACCTCATTATTAAATAAAAATGTGTGAAAGAAAATTTATTTGTAACTGACATTTCAGAGAAAAAGCAAATTTTACTGAAATAATACTGTTTTAATCGAGTTGAGAAACACTACTGATTCTTGTAACAAAGACTGTAAAAAGTTCGTAACGCCGCGTCGGGAAGATAAAAATAATTAATACACACGATTAAAATGCGTTTAAAATTGTTATACTACTGACAGCGTCGTTACGCCACAAAAAAAATATACTTACCTATACGGCTATACCTATACTTAATCTCTATATTTCCTATATGCAGCACGATGCAATATTAATTAATGCGCACTCCTTGTTGTCCGCGCCAAAGCCACAATACATCTTTCAAGTCGTCAGTTCAAATAATTCGAATGCTGAGATGAAATGGAAGGGGTTATCAAAAGATCACAAAGTATTTTATGCGTATCATGGAAATCGCTTGGAAAATTTTTTTGCGATAGTCAACTTTGGACTACAGCAACATTTAAATAAGGTTTCCTTTACTTATGTCAATTACAGTAACATGTAACTACAGTTTAGATTTTTAAACTTAGGAAAAATCATTCAGTACCTACATAATAACACTGTTTATTGTGATATCTAAAAATTTCTAATACATTTTCAACGTTCTAAATTGCATTTGGTTATATCTTGCGCATAAAGTCAAAGAACTATTTTTGGAAATATAGATCACATTTAAATTTTACAATACAGCCTATGAACTCATATCATGTATATTATCATTTATAAATGATTTGTTGGAATTTTTACGAAGTCTCATTTATCTCGTACAGACAACGTTGACGGGAAGTGGCGTATATTTGTCGTCAGAATTGAGTTTGTGTTTGCCATATAGCCACGGAGGTTTTGGCTGGGGTGCCAGTTGTATCGGAGGTCACTTATCATGTGTAGCGATGTGCGAAGTTATCGATGCGCCTGAAGGAATCAATTACCAAAAACCTGTCACTAACGAGGGTAAAACTCTAATATTATTTACCACTACTACTTTTTTCTAATAAACTACTAATATGTCAGTTATATATACATATTGTTATTAGAAATAGGTATATAATGAGACTATTTAGAAAATAAAAATATAAAATATAACTTAAAACTACCTCTTGCTTAGTTCTACACCTACCTACATTTAGAAGAAACTCGTGATGTGCCGAAACAAAATAAACCTTGGATTAACTTATTACGTTAAATCAAGGTAAATTCATATTGGTAATATCCGCTTTTCAATTGTTATTAGGCGATACCGCATATGTAAGCGAGAAAAATAAAATGGTATTCGATCAAAACCAAGGAACTCGACTTGTGCATTATGTTGTTACAAACTGTGACTTGATAAAAGTGCGGTACTTACTAGTATACGCTAAGCAGCCTGCATCAATGAGGTTCTCTACAACGAGTTCCAACGGGGATGGTAAAAAACCGCTTGATCACTTCAACCAATTACATGTTATATACAAGTGTATAGTTTAATATTTTTTGCATTCTTACAGCGGGTCTTCGCCAGTGGTTCGCTAAACACAAATTGTTTTCTATACTTCTTGGTTACGGACTTATGCTAGCGACTATTGGTTTTGCAAATAACCAACCTATGCAGTATTATTACAAAATTTTATTGAAAAAATTAGATGTGGCGATAAACAATGCAAGACTGTGAAAATCATATATTTTATTGTAATAAAAAAATTTAAAGTGTCACTGTAAAATATATTTTATATATATAAATATGATGACTATCTGTACTATCTATTTACTTCCCGTTGCAACACAGATGATGATAATCTAATTACAAAAGGATGTATATCATTTTAGAACAATGTTACCTTTACATTGCTTCCGTCATGGACTAACGCATAATCATTGTCTGATCTGTTTTTATTGTAATGTCCAACCTTACACAATGGGCAGTCATCAGTTTCAACTTTTGCATGCTTTGAATAATACAGCGTCACTCTGATCTGTATTAGTCTTATTAAATTGTTTTAAAAATTTGGTCCTGATGTGTCAGTATTCAAACCGTTATGGATTCATTGTACATTTGGTATATTTTGTTGCTTTCGTGTTCTGTTATTAGCCAAGATCCTGTGGCAAATTTACCTCAAGGTCGTGTAGTTGGGGTGAGAGTGTTAATAATTAATTTTTAAACAATAAATCTCACTTAACTATTCTTGTCAAAAAATTTTTCTTTTAGATAAAAGTATTTACTGAAAATTCACTTAAACCTATCGAAGTCTTTTTTGGAATACCGTACGCGGCTCCACCAATAGGTAGATTGAGATTTTCGGTGAGTGTTAACACAAGATGTTGTCAGGAATGATTTCATATAATAAGAACTGCGCCTGTATGTACGTTTAACTTATTGAACTGTTTTCCCGTAGCCTCCGGAACGGCATATAGGTTGGAGAAGAACTTTATTTGCTCATCGAATGCCACCACGTTGTCCCCATGCGGGAAACGAAAGTGATGTTAGCGAAGACTGTCTATATCTTAATATATGGACTCCACGGGTTTGATTTATTATTAAATAGTGCCCTTGGATATGTAAAAATTAATAAAATTACAATACAAAAAAAAACTTTTTTTTAGGTAGAGAGTGGATGGAAATCTCCAACCAGTAATTATAATACTATACAGTGATTCTTGGTTAAAAAATGGTGTCAATTTGCCATGCCAAGATTTAGCGGCAGAAGGCTTTGTAGTCGTAACTGTAGCTTATAGACTTCATATTTTGGCATTTTTTACTCTAAAATCAGCCGGAGCACGTGGAAATCTTGCCTTACTAGATCAATATATGGCTTTAATTTGGGTACGAGAAAATATAGCAGCATTTGGAGGTGATCCAAATTCTATTACACTAGCAGGACATTCTGCTGGAGCAGACAGTGTCCTTCTTCACATGGTGTCACCACGTTCTATCGGTAACTCGTCATTTTCTGTGTGAAATATTAAAAATAATAAAGATAAATATTTTAATTTTTAATTCTCTGAGGGTATGTTAGGGAAAAGCGGCCAAAAGCGGATACGTTTAGATTCAAGGCGAAAAATCAATAGCTTGTAAAAATAAATAAAAAATAATAATGACTAGTGTGTTTTATGTCGCATACAATTAGTAAAACGGGATTAAGATCAGTTAAATAATTAAATTATAAGGAAATTTGTAATGTTAAGTTATCTCTGGGGTTCTAGTAACTAGTTTATTCGTAATTATGAATATATTTCTGAGAGTAAAGACTAGCAATCTATCCTAGAGAGAGGGAGGGTGCGTACTACCGACATATAATAATAACTAACTGATCAACGAGCTACCATAGACAAAATACAGTATTATTTACTTTTATGATATATTCCTAACAGTAAAACTTAAAGAAAGACTGCTTTGCGCGAGTGGAGGGCCCAACACTGTTTTTGGTAAAAAGCAGACACATCGAAAAAATCCATAATAAATCAAATCTTTATTGTTATATAAGAAAAACATACAATTATAGATATTTTAGTAAGAAAATGATAATATAACAAAAAAAATCCAAAATCACTATGAAGTTTTAAAGTAACAGTGAATGAAAAAGTGTCCAGAGTGCAATTCTGAAGTCAAATCAAACTATTTTTATTATATAATTTAAAAAAAAACACATCAAGCTAGTTGTAGGCAAGGCGAATAAGTAACCAACCGGTTTGTCCTTCCCGCTTTGCCCTTATAGAATACAAATTCAAACTTAACTTAAATTCCGTCAAGTGCATCTAATTCAACGCATTTAAATTATGCTTAAATACACAATATTAAGATAAATTTATAAAACGGGGCATACTTAAGCTATATATTAAAATATCCACCAAGCAAAAAAAAAAAACACATTTACCACGTGTTTTTTTTTCGAAAATCACCCAATTTAAATTTCTTGATGCACCTATTTAATTACACGCCTGTGCCTTTGGCCTGTGCAGGGTCGGACGAATGCCCCACCGGAGTGAGAGCATTGTTGCGTACTTATAGCTATTGCCGCGTTTATTTAAAAAGACAACTTCGCTTTAGGTACCTTTTCCCTATATCATCTGTTATCACTGTGGATATTTATTTATTTATTTAATATTATTATAATATTGTTGATTTAATCAATAATATTTTGTATCAGGATTGTTTCATCGAGCTATAATTATGTCACCACAAAATATTTGGAAAGCTATTGAGAAAGACAATATTCGAAATAATTCCAATCTTGAAAAACTATCAAGAAGTGTTGCAGAATCACTTGGATGTTCGAGTGACAAAGAAAGCGAAGTTCTACAATGTTTAAAAAATCAACCCTTAATGAATATAATGTCGCAATATTCGGTAACTACCATTCATATTTGTCAGTAACTTAAAACAAATATTTTATTTTGGGGTATACAACTTAAAGTGTTCATTTAATATTTTTCTCATCAAGGAATTTTATTACAACGAAAACCATAAAATGCGTATGTATGTTATCTTGTATGGCAACTTCTTTTTATTTGTATTTATTTCATATACGGTCTTCGTCTCAGTCTTTAGTTTCACAAAAGTGAATAATAAATGATGAACCTGGATCGTCTATTTATTAGATCACAGAATTATTCAATTCACATCGAGACATACGTCACTGATTATTTATACATACATAATTTATGACGTATTCGATATTTAACAATTTGTCAGTTTGAATTGTATTATTTTCAGGGCAATTGGACGGATATTATTCAACCAGTGCCTGACAACTTTCTTCCAGAATCGGAACAATATTTACCGACGTCACTTTCGGCAGCGCTGGCTTGGTCGAAGTCACCCAGTATACCACTAGATGTGCTGATAGGAACGACTGACTTAGAATCTATTAATTATGGTAATGGCACAAAAAAGCACAATTTATTACCTTAATAGGTACGACATTAATTTTAAAACAATTCATTAAATTAATTTTTAAATATGGGAATTAATTTGCAGATTACAATTATGAAGATGTTATAAAACACGGCGTCGATAATTTATACAATCAAACAATCTCTACAATTATTCCAAAATTGTTAAATTTGCTTTCGATGGACCGTCAAGAAACATCGACAATTGTAAATAAAACCAAAATACAGTGAGGCTATTTTTAAAAAAAGTTACTCAATATTTACTTAGTGTATATTTTTCAGTTGCCACATATCATTCAATGGGAATTTTTGGGTCCTAAAATAAGAAAAGAAAATGAAAAGCAAATACTAAATACGGTAGAAGCGATCGCGAGAATGGAGACATCTGTTATATGGGAAGCCGGATGCGCCTTGCTAGCGGCGAGACTCGCTCGTCGAATTTCCCATTTATATGTTTATCACTATTCACAACCGTTCGGTATGAATTTAAAAGGTCAACGTTTTAATTTTACAGGTAATAATACTGTTATCAAGATATATTCATTTTTCTTGAGAAGTATTTTGATACATTTTGGTAATATAAATCAGCCCGGATTCATATAAATTAATCGACGTCTATTATACCGCAGGTTCAACTCACGGTGGGGAATTATTAGCACTTTTAGGAGACGCGCTAATGCTCCAAATAGCTCGTCGACCAACATCACAAAGTGAAAAGGAAATATCTATTAAATTTAGAAAATATGTTAAAAATTTCGTTACTTATGGGTCCGTTTTTTTAATATATTTCACTAAAAGTTAATATTCATTTACAAAGGATATGTAAAAAATAATTATTTAAAGTTCGCCAGGTTCACAAAAGGAATGGCCAAGGTACATGGTGGGTGACTCGTATGTACATGAAGTGTGTGATACCGACTTCGCCTATCTCAACCAATACAAACTCAACAAAAGAATATCCTTCTGGCTGCAGTATTTACCACGTCTATCTAATAAATTTTCTTTAAACGAGCAAGCAGAAAAGATTACTATTGGCAATGGTAAACGAACTGTTCTAGACTTATAGTAAATTTCATAACGGTACATACCCAAATAAAATAAGAAAAATTCAAACAGTACATTACATTTTCAGATGGGAATCGACTCCGCGGTGGTGTTATAGCCCTGTGTTGCATTTCTGCCATGTTTTTAATGCTGTTGGGTGTTAGTGTTATTATATTGCATAAATGGCGTACTCGGCGACCCTTTGATATCGATTCGCATGTTGCAAAATAATCACTTTTTTAATTCTATGATATTGAGCGATATAAACTAGACTACAAATAAGTCAAGTCGTAATTATTAATATGTAATACCTACTTACAAATTATAGTTTTAATCTCTATTCTTTTCATAATTACAACGAAAATAAGAACTTTTTGTTAAATATACGTCGATTCAACTAAGTCTAATTTTTTGAACTATTATTTACGTTACGCAGTACATAATATTAGGCTTAAGTACAGTCGTTTAGAAAATTAATTGAAATGATTAAAATGTTTATTACTTAAACCATTAAGCATTTGGTCGAAATTTTACTTTATGATATTTAGAGGAAATTTTATTAGAAATAGTAGATAAATTATAAAAAAAAAAACAATTAAATTTTTAAATGTAACTCCCTTATTTTGAACATTAGATGTGTTTGACATCTTCTTGCAGTTATTAATTGCACACTTTTTGTTTTTTGTCACAAACATGGCATTTATTACATGTTAGCAAAATCGGTGTAGATATGAAGAAAAATTAAACATTTTTATAAAAATATCGCTTAAATATATCTTTAATTTTTATTTTTATTTATTTCACATCCGTGACGACTTACTGTCATACTACAAAAGACGCATTAATACCATAGAGTAATATGATATAGATTAATACCATGTTGAACACGTGTCTAGCTAAAGTATTTAAAAATTAAGCATTGCTTAAAATATTATCTAAATTACTTAACAGCGAATAAACTCATAAAAAAACTTATTTATAAAATATTATACGTACATTTGACAGCTGAAATAGGTTCTAGACATCTATTAAGCTAGACGCGGATTTGTAGTACGGATTTTTTTAAACACGCGTTTAACGTCTGTTTAAATCTTTTGTAGTAAGGCAGTCTGGGTCTAATCAATGAATTCTTTGATTAATGAAATTTAGTTATGTCTGGTAGACACATGTATTTTGCCAATGAAATGAAAAGAACACGGTGATTATATAAACGTTTCGTCATTTAGTTTTCTGCATATTCCAAAGGCGATTTTGCAATGTAAGTAATGAAATTAATGTTTTTAAAGTATATATATTTGAAGTAGAGACAAATTTTGCTAAATATTATTGTTTCGCATTCACATTTGTTTAGTCCCGTCTGTTGCGTCGGTGACGTAATTGACTGACGTCATACACATAAAAAAAATGTAAAGATAACTTTAAATAATTTTTGACAAATATGTAATTATTACAAGGTATAAAAGTATAATCTTAAAAAAAAATCATGAGATAATTTTTACTATTAGTAGTATAACGCACGGGAGGGGCAGCGGATGCGCATGCGCAAGCGATCCCGAGGCCTCTCCATTTCCGTGCTGAGAAAGGCCATCGCAGGGGTTTTAGTGGGTATAAATCTCCACATAACCCGATCTCCTCCCCAGGAATCGGGTATCTTTTCGAAGATTTCCCCTGCGAAAACAAAAAAAAAAAAAAAAAGTAGTATAACGCAACTAAATCATAGATTTCAAATTTCAATCACTTTTTACCTCCGCTTATAAAATGATATAACGATAAGCACTTTATGTATGTGAGATTTCCAACTTAGAGACCAAAATATCTAATTTTCAGTGGAACGGCTAATAAGAAAAGTATATATTTAAATAAATATATATTTTCTATCATTGTACAGCTTAGACCATTAAACATTGGAACGCGCTTTGCAAAGCATTTCCCCTGCAGCAAATCTTATAATGAAATGATCTAACGCGTTTATAAAAACTACTCAGGAATCGATTTTAAACAATATCAAAATCGTTTTTATTATGTACGGAGCTTCGTAAAAAAAAACAATTTGTGCAGTTGGCCATTGCATAAAGAGATCAAACACATCTAATCTTCAAAAAAAGGATCTTACATTTTATATGTAATTATTTTTTTTACAAAATTATATCACTATTTCTATTAAAATCACCATAAAATATTATCATAAATATAACATTTATAACGGCATAGGAGACTAATGTCTAAAATTTTATTTATGTTGTTATATAAACGAGGACCAGCGTGTTGACTTTGACGCTTCGCTAGTACTGTTCTGTAAGGTCCAACTTTGTGTACATTTCTTAATGTGTCAACAGTAGTCAATTCAATTCTTTGGTTAATGGCGTCAACAGTATTCTTTTGTTTTGGATAGTACTGTCATAATGTTAAATGCAAATAGGTATCGATGAAAATATAATTTATTTTTTTATAAAAGTAAAAATAAGCAATATCGTTTATTAGTAAAGAAAACCACTTTCGGTTCTTGTAATTAGCGTAAATTAAAGATCCTTTCTATTTTAGTTTCTAAATCGCTTGTAAAAAAAACTAAACTCTTCGAATGTGTTAATTTGCCTTTGTTTCATTTTTTATAGATTCTTACTACGTGTTCTACTAGCCAAAAAAGGGAATCTAAATAATATGAATCTGTTATATTTATATTGTATAACAAAATAGATCTTATATGATATGTGTAAATACTGTTATTGCTGTCACGTGTAAAAAATAATATAATAGTCGTTATCCGAAAGTCAACTCGCTTTAATAGAATCCATGCAGTAGCTTCATTTCTCAGCCATAGCGATTTTGGTAATACCATGTCGGCATTTTCTGCAACTCCGGCGCCGGTACTGAAAAAACTATTAACTTTCTTGCCATCATAACACCATTCTATCCGGCCATGATTTGTACAGTTCTTTTTTATTTTAATTTTTGTCATGTAAAATAGTAATAAAAATGTATTAAAATAATACAGGTTTCTCTATTTTGTAATTTTCTATGAAATATTTTTTACATACATAGTTACTCTTGGACACTCTTAGATACTCTTCAATGAACATTAATTACCAAATAAGATTATTATTTTATTATGTAAAGAGTTTCCTAACAAATCCCAGAAATATCGATAAATTCTTGTATATAATTATCGTAAGTAATAGCGATATCGATAACATATTTTGAGAAATAAAAATAGTCTCATTCCTATTAAACAAAAGCTGTCGTTTTTATGTTTGTAGTATACAATTATTGTATGCATAACGTATTTGACATATTAGTGTGAATGTTTTGTTTTTGCTTGTGTTCGTAAATGTTGTAAAACAATTTTGAGTATGTGTGGAGTAATATCAATGTCTACCACAACCCCCGCTAAAAATTTTGTTTTCAGAATTGTGCGCGTGACGCGTCCAAATGCTTAATGGTCTAAGTTGTACAGTAACCATCATAGTGCTTTACATTTTTAGTCTGTTACGAATACATGTCCGAGTGTCTTTGTCTATGAATAAAAGCCAAAAAAAAAATAACCATACACCGTCAAAAATCAAAATAGAAGAATACAGTTTTTATGACTAAGTTAGTAAATAATTACACGAGGGTTACAATTATTTATAAACAACATGGCATTAGCTCTACAAAGACGAGCAAATGTAAGTGATTTTTTTCATACAATTTATAAATATTATTAAAGGAAATTAACAATATTATAAGTGTTTTTTGATTTAAGGTAAGGCTTCCACCAGAAGTTAATAGGATCTTATATATAAGAAACCTACCATATAAAATATCCGCAGAAGAAATGTACGATATTTTTGGAAAATACGGAGCTATACGGCAAATACGAGTGTAAGTATTCTTAACTTTTTAAAATACTGAAGATTGTATGTAATATTCTTATTTTAATGCAATTCAATTCTTCGTTAATTGGCTTTTAACAGTCAAACTGTTAATTTAAGCATGCTGTGTACACAACAGTTTTGATATCTTGCTAACCAAAATGTCATTTTTCACTATGAGGTTATATTTGTTTTTATATATAAATTAAATTTCTAAATGTTTAACGTTATTTTTAACTGACTTAAAACTATAGGTTATGTTTAAGATCAGTATGTATTAATGTAAATTTTATATCTCCTTGGTTTTCTTAGAAACGGTTGATCGTATTTGGATGGTGTATTAGCTTGAGGTTTTAAATCCATATTCTTCAAAGAAGGTTCTAGTATAATAAATAAATATCATATATTACGATGTGATGCAGATCTATGGAGAAAAATTAAGGAACTCTTCAATTACCATCAGCAAATGACCCTACTGTGATAATTTGTCTATTTATAAGTAGAATAATTCTATTTGAAATCTGTTATATTTTTCTATGAAAATTCTTATTATACTTGAAAACTCCAAAGCTTTTTACCCAATTTTAAAAGCATTTATTTTTGATTATTTTTAGACATTTCAATACTATATAAAATATCTCTTGCAGTGGAAATACACCAGAAACAAGAGGAACTGCATTTGTTGTGTATGAAGACATATTTGATGCCAAAAATGCATGTGATCATTTGTCTGGGTTTAACGTTTGCAATCGATATCTAGTAGTTTTATATTATCGATCAAATAAGGCATTTAAGGGAATGGATGTTGAGAAAAAGCAGGAAGAACTAGATACTTTGAAGAAAAAATATGGCATTTCAACTGATGAACTTCATAAATAAATACTTTATTGACAATACAGTATTTTTATTATATTCCACATCAAAGTGTCAACAGCCTACAGAAGTAACTGGGTAGTTCAACATAAAACTCTCTATCCATATGGGTTTAATTAATGTATTTTCCAAAGTTCTTTTTAAGTGCAAATATTATAATAAAATTAATATTACTTTGTAATACTTAAAAAACTCAAAAGTTTTGTTCTTTTAAATAGATTTTTTAAATATCCTTTTGTTTAAAATTTTTTTTAAACATACTTTAATGTATTAAAATTCTATTTGTCGTGGAACAACAATAATTTCTATTAGAAGTTGCTGAACTGATTTAATAGTAACGGGTAAACGCGGTGACATTGTTGTGAGTCAGGTGGACGTAGTCTTGTTGGATAGTGGGGTACTGTGTCATGCAGACTTACGTTTGAGAAATCGAACAGTCTACACCTCCAAATCGAAACTGTCGGTTTACCTACCTAGTGTTTTTGGTTATACCTAGGTCCAGTTTAGTTTTGATACAAGATTGTGATGTACCCCGTATCACCGAACGTAGACGAAAACACTACTATCGCTCAGCCATCGCTGTCGCCGTCATATTAATTATTTAATCAGTTTGTCTGACTTATTATTGATTGCAAAAGAAAACATTAAAAATGTAATATATATTATTTCAAGGAAAAATAAAGGCTTAAAAATAAAAATATATTATTATTAACTTCTGATCTCTTCAAGAGTATTTTCTACAAACATTTCATAAAAAGTTTGTATGATATGCACAGAATACCGAGTTAAACTTAATATTGTCAAAATATAAAATCATAGCTAATGAATATTGGTCAAAGATAAACTATAACTGGATACTGATAAGCAATAATGTGGAAACCCACAAAAAGTTGAATTCGGAGATATTGATGTATTCTGATAATGCGTGATGCATTTAACTTTATGCAAAAAAAATCATATCATCTGAACTGTCAAATCATAAAATTTATTAAAATATAAAAGAAAAGATGGATATTTACACTATTATGATATATATATATATATATATATATATATATATATATATATATATATATATATATATATATATATATATATATATATATATATATATATATATATTTGTCTATCGATATCGGTGTTTATTTGTCTATCAATTTAAATCTTTCTGAATAAAAACTTGATTTATTATATTAACTACTTGTCCTGATACAGTAAGGTTAAATCAATTTAAATTAAAAAAGTGGTGTAGTGAGTAAACTGTTGAATAAATAAAACCTTGTTTAATACACAGTACTTTTATTTTGATAGTGCACAAAAAACGGTTACTAATGTTTCAAAGATAACTACGTCGTACAAGTCAGCCATTGCTGGTAGATGCATGGTATTGTAAAATATTTAGTTACTAAGCACTAATATTGTTTTTACGTCTATATTATAGCAGATTAAATGGAATAACATGTTTTTTTTTTATATTAGAGTAAATTAAATAAGTCTTAATATATGTCTTTATACCAAGTTTTATGATTTTTTTTTGTTTTTCTTTTTTATTTTATAAAAGTAACGAGAAGTTAAGTTTTAGGATAAAATCAAAATCTATATAGAGATATATAAATATCACATAACAAGGTATTTTAATTGTAACAAATATGAGATTAATCTCACTAATGACTATTTTAATAAGAAAAACAATTGACAATAAATACTACTTTCATTTAAATGACGTTAAAGAATCAATAAATTTTAGTTCATATACTGTAATTAAGCATAAGAAATTTGTTTTTTTTTTTCAATAAGAAAACAAGTAACAAATGAGATCAGATCTGTACAGTCAGTCACACATGCACAAAAAAAAGAATGAATAATATGAGTTAGTGTTTTCAGTCAAAATAAATGCATTAAGGATATCCAAAATTGTCAATATTCACTACAATCAAAAACATAGTGATAAGACAATTTACGTTTTAACTGCACAGAAAAGAATTTTTATATTTAAGTAACTATTTAGCAATATTTATAAATACGTTCAGTTATTGCTTTCAAATGACATTTTACCAGAAAATTTCAGATGTTTACAAGGAATTGACACAAATGAACATTCAAATTATATAAACAAAGAAAACAATTGCTACCAAAGTAATTGTGAATAACAAACTTAACTATAAGAATATATCACGTTTTAAATTACGTAAACATCTAACGGCTCAATAAAAAAAATAACTTATGTTTATATTTTAAATATGTTGAATTAAAAGGACGATATTTAAGAAGCTGAAGCTAGTCGCGCTCGGTCTTCAGTGACTAATTGTTTGTTTATATAAATATCTTCGTCTGTAGAGGTGTCTATGAGGTCGAGTGTGAGTAACGGTTCCGTAGGGTTAAGTGGATCTTTGCCTACTTCTTTGCAAACGCCAACAAATTGTTGCTCCACGCATAAGTCTTGAAATCTGATACAGTCCTCTACAGTCCAATCTTGATGAAGAGGTTTCACATCTGTAAATTTAAAATCAGATTTTTTTTAATTACAAGATTATGTGAATTAATGTATTTTTCAAAAAAGAAATTTACAAAAAAATGTTACACTTGGCACATTTGTCAATTTTTACTACTGGCTTAATAATACTCGACTCAAAGTGGATTATGCATGCATGCGTGAATGCAGCATCAGTTTTAGCTCGGGGTAGAACGATAGTCTATTAAGGTCTTTTGTTCGACGATTATTCATCGCGTAAATTGTACTACATTTTTATATCAGATGAATAATAATTCCCAAACAAAAAAAAATCAGTGTTACCAGATTTAAATTTTTAAAATTCAGATTTAGCAGAATTGCGCCTCAAAATCATATTGTTCTTCTTTGCTGATAATTGTATTCCTATTTGGATGCTGATATGCAGTAATGTGTAAAACCACAACATGTTCAATTGGGAAATATTAATGGGATCCGATTATGCATAACATAGTTAACGTAATTCAAACATTTTAAAGTAATCTAAACTAAATTAGTAGGGAAAAAAGTTTCCTACTTTATTGTTTTTTATTTAAGTGTTTCAAATTTTGCAATATACAGTAATCTAATAAATTAAAAAAACTTATTATTATACTAGCTGTCCTTTGCCTTTACCCTCACTTTTATAGTTACTGCTTCTCTCCTACGAAGCGTAGTGTGATGTAATATAGCCTATAGCCTTCTTCAATAAATAAACTATCTAACACAAAAATAATTTTTCAATTCGAACCAGTAGTTCCTGAGATTAGCGCGTTCAAACCAACTCTTTAGTTTATAATATTAGTATAGATAAAAGTTTTTATTACTCCAATCTACTTGTATTCATTATTCCTTTTATCAAACAAATAACAAACTCGTTAATATAATAGGTTTGACATGTTTAACTAAAGTCTGTGTGGCTTGACATAGTGTAGCTCTATGAGCGTCTATTTCTCCGAGAGCCGCACCGTAGAGGCGCGCCTTGATGGCCTGCGGCGGCAGCGAGCGCGCGAGCGGCGCGGCGGCGGGCACGGGGCGCAGCAGGCGCGTGGCGAGCAGCGCCAGGTCGCCGTAGTCGCAGAAGTACACCGACACCATCTCCGCCGACACCGCGCTCGCGATCACCACCCTGCGGGCACGCTCGCGAGTTCCGTACCCCGTTCCGCGTGAGTCGGTCTGAGCTATGCGCACGACGCCGCGCAGAACGCAAACTTAGGCACCGGGACTGCCGTTTAGACATTTCTTTCATTTTAATTATTAAATGCTTCTTATACAATTATTCATGTCAAAATAATATGTTAAAATCATTTATTAATAGCAGTTTTTAGTGCAATTAATATTGGATGTTCTTCTCAAGTAGTTAAGAACATTAATACTGAACAAGTGTAATTATTCGAAAATTCGTCATTTTCGTTCCCAGATATGTTTATTTAATAAACAACTCAATTAAAGATGTAATAAATCATAAATGTCTTTTAAAGGCTGAGAATATTCATTGTTTTTATTCTTGTTTACCTTAGACCATTAAATTATTTATTCGACTGTACCCTGTGCGAGTTCGGACTCGCCTCGTATTCAGACCAACACACATAAAACGAGGTATACATTTTGTAAACGTGACCGTCGTCGATCTGTTAGAGATTGCTTTGGGGCGATGGCGCCGCTCGTCATTGGAACACCAAAAAATATGACAAGTTGTATATTTATATTCAATAATTATCGTTTGTTAAAAATAGAAAATAAATATCAAACGGTAATATCGACACTACTATTACTTACAGCGTTGAAATCATGCTTTATGAAAATTATCACAAGTTATAAGAAATGTAATTTATTTGTATTATGTAAAAAATATTGTATAAAAGCTGAAGTGTGCTAAAATTTAAAGTCAACTTTATAATAAATCAATTATATCATTCAATATCTTTCGGAATGCATAGAGGACAAAGATACAATTATGATTTTTATTTGTATAGGTAAATAAGATATTATACCTGTACCAGGAGTCGTCTTTCTCGTAATATGCCGTATAAAGTTCGCCATTACACGGTTTCGTTGGAGCTTCCGATTCGGGAATCTTCGGACACTCCACTTGCAACGACGCCATCATCATCTGCAGCGTGGGCCTGGTACTATTCGGTTGAACCTTTCGAAAATGGAGATACATTAGTGGCACAACATGAAGCCACGGCAGGAAATGACCATCCTAGTTTCAGTTTCACACTATATATAAAGAAATCATCAATTAGGCACTGGAGGTGGATACGGTTAAAAAAATATATATCACAAGGCGGGTATAGTAAGATATCACATGTGTTATTAAAATCGCGACTTCTAAGACATCTCTATCGCTGTGCATAAATGTACAACGAAGTTAGAGCAGAGGGCCGCTGGACGGACGAACTCACGACGAAGTTCCAGGGGTTGGCGGCCATGGCGACGTACACGTCGAAGCAGCGGCCGGGCGCCGGCAGCGCGGGCGGCGGCAGCGCGGCGCGCTCGCGCGCCTCCGCGCCCGCCGCCGCCGTGCGGAAGATGCGCTCCTTCTTCTTGTGCAGCTCCTCCAGGTGCTTCGTCGTCTCCTTCTCCTCCTCCTCCTTCGGGGCGGCGCTGTCGGGCGAGGTGAGTAGTAATCATAATTATTTATGTTTTTACCAATTATAATTTTCACATCTGTCTCTTTACGTACTACTATTAGTATACAAAAACAACATAAACTTTAAACATAATTTCTTTTTTTTTAATTATGAATTACTCCTTATAAAGGTGTACGTCGATACTTATACCTCGAGACCTGCGAGAAAAATCTTTTGTCATACAGGTATCTAAATTTAGGGGGCCGTGTTGAGCTGATGCATTCGTAATTAAAATAAATTATAAGAAAATTTTTAACCGAGGTAGAGCCTAGCTGTAGCCCACTACAGTTCCAATACGGGCTGGCTACTTGTTTACCAGTTATTTTTTATTATAAAAGTTTCATTATAATGAGACATTGTACTCCTAAGAGAATCGAACGTGTTTTTTATCGAAAACCCATAATGTATCTAATTTAATATTTCATTTTAAATTTTCGTGAATAATCAATAGGTCATCTATGTCATAGATTCATATATTTTACTATAACAGCCTGTAAATATCCCAGAACTCGGCTAAGTCTCTATTATTAAGCAGCTTAGGAGCTTAATCCACTGTGGATTGATAGATTTAAAATCTGTTGGAATTTTTCTCGACACATACAAATTGTCCTAACCACTACATCATCTCTGCTTCTAGTATATGCAGAAAGCCTACTCATCAATCCACAATCACAGCTAATCAGCATAATTTTAAGTGTCATTATATATTATTATTTATATATTCTTAAAAAATTAAGAGAGCGAAGCTAATGTATGTATTAGCGATTTTACAAAAAAAGTAGAAAGTCATAGAAATTAATTATGAATTATAAAAATTGTTCGTTTCACAAATATATTTTAATTAATTTTGTGTATGATTATGACTTAATAAAGAATAAGACATCAATAAAGTAAACAGGCCTGTAAATATTCCACTGGCTAAGGCCTCCTCTCCTATTAAGACATCAATAAACGAAAACAAAAATTATCATAATTGTAAAAAAATAGTATTAACTTATACTAAGTGTCTTGAAACAATTATTATTTTTTTTTTGTATTTTTAGTTATATTATCATTATTAATTATTGATCAGGCAACCTAACTTGTTTGTGGTGTAACGTTTTTCGGTCACTAAACATTAATTCACTAATAATGCGAGACGGCTCGCGTGCAGCGCCAGTGAAAGTCGCGAAACGCCGACACGCTCTGATAACAGCAAAGCTATTACATTACAATGCCTTCTAACCGATTATAATATAATTAAATGCATTCTTATCTTAATAAGTACATTTTTTTAAATTTAATTTGAATATGTGCTTTTATATATAGCAAATAAGGTGCACCATGACATAATAATATTAATGATGCGTTTATTTTATTTATTTATATTGAACCATGGCAATTTCATCATAAGTAATTTGCTAAAATAATATATTTAGTATTTTAATGGTGGAAAGTAAGGTTTTGTAAATTTATAATTTCTTATTCGCCAAATTTTATATGACAGAATTTCATATTCGGGTCATAGCTGTATGTATTAATTTACGAATTAATCATATGGGTACAATTAAAACGAAAATTTAATAAGAAAATTTCGAGGAACGTATTCACGCGTCGTAACGGAAATCTAGCGAAATTTTCGTTTAAAAGTAGTTTGTGCTCGGCGGTGGAGAAAAACAATGCGTGCGAAAAACGTGTTTAGGAAGAAATTCTGTCACATGCATATCTATATCGATCCTCAGAGAAGCAGTGTGTCGGAATAAGCTTTCAACTTTCTCCTTAATAAGAGAGGAGGCTCTACCAGCAGCGAGAGCGTAACATATCCGATGCGAGATACTCAACAGTTGCAGATACTCGTACTCCGTGAGGATGGAGTTGTTGACGGGCACGAGGAAGTTCTTCGGGCCGGAGCGCACGAACAGCTCGACGTGCGGCGCGTCGCTCGGCGCGGCGGGCGGCGCGGCGGGCAGCGCGCGGCACAGCACGGCGGCGCCCAGCAGCAGCTCGCGCAGCCGCGCCACCATGCCCGCCGCCGCGCGCTCCGCCGCGCCCAGCCGCACCTGCTGCGCCTGCGCCGGGTACGCCGCCAGCGCCGGCGAGAACGCGCTCAGCGGCACCAGCGACGACAGCGGCGCGCGCAGGATCAGCCCGCTGTCCACCAGCTGCGTGCGCACCGTGCCCTCGCCGTCCAGCCCGCTGATGATGCTGCAGCGCACCCTGCGCAAATATTGTCGAAGTGCCACCGACTCTATTTAAAACGATTATAACCGGCGTTCTATCTATTCTGTAATCATTATTTTTCAATAGCCCGCCAAATAAAACTCGCATACTAAAAAATATCCAAAGGACTTCTCGAATGAGCTACGGCCGCTACGTTGCTATGTAAATTTGTAATTAAACGACACGCAATGCAGTACACGAGCTACATTCTGTCGGCGCGAAAGAAATCCGAGAAGTCCAGGTGAAAGAGATAGAGGTCGTATAAAGAAGTAGAGAGCAGACCAGTCCCCCGCGAGCGTGCGCACGATGTAGAGCGCGCCGGGCTGCGCGGGCGGCGCGTGCGGCGCGGCGGGCAGCGGGCGGCGGTAGGGGCCGGCCGTCAGCAGCGCCAGCGCCGCGCGCACGGCCTCGGCGCCGCCCGCGCGCGCCACCCACACGCGCCCCTCCTCCGTCACGCAGCCCACCTCCACCGCGCACAGCTTCTGCGCACACAACAGCGGTGAGCGGCGCCCGCCCGCGCGGCCGGGGCGGGCGCCGGCGGACACGTGCCTGCGAGAGCGTGAAGGCGCCGGAGATGCAGAAGTCGTGCACGATCTCCTTGTTGAGGTTGAGGTCGCGCGGCGTGGACGTGTCGAACAGCACGACGGCCACGGAGGGGTCGCCGGGGTCGGTGCGCGGGCCGGGCGCGGCCACCAGCACCTCGCCGGGCAGGCGGCGCCGCACCAGCGCCGCGCCCGCCTCGCTGGCCGCCAGCTCCTCCGCGCCCTCCAGCCGGCACAGCACCGCCTGCACACGAGCGGAGCTATCACGCCGTCCACCGTCGCCTCTGCCGAACCTTCGGCTCGGTTGCGTTTAAAACTTTCAATTTAAAATATTCGTAACATTTATGTAAACTTTAAATATGCGCGAGACAACCCCGTCCCCGTGACATAATGTGATGAGGGTGATAAAAATGTTACTAAGATGTGTCTATAATATTGTCATATAATTGAGATATTAGATCTATTACAAAAATGACCTGAGCTGGTAGTTTTCGGAACTGTGGTTCGAGAATTTTTATATCATTAAAATAAACAGAATCATCGTCTCCATGGTCGCCTAGGAAAACGGTCGCTTTTTCGTCTTCGATTTCCAATATTTTCGCTCGTTGCCATCCACCATCATCTAGTTTCACTGCATACCTGCGATTTAAATACGCAAACATTAACCATTAGAGCTTTAAAATAATATAAAAACTTTTTTGATTAAGTCTTACCAGGCATTTTTTATAATCATAGATTTATCCACTGATGTGCCTCCATGATCATAATACTCGCTCATGTCAGCTAGAAGAGCTTCGAAAGCGTCCTAAAATAAATTTTGATAAAAATAATGGTCAAAACACGAAAAGTAATGTACGTACATACTATAAATTAATACTTTTGTATCTTGAATATATATTACTTACACTGTATTCAATACCAATAATTCTGAGCCAAACTTCAAGAGTTGAATTCGCCACCGTAATAAAGACATTCCAATAGTCATCATCCGGAAATTGTAGCGGCGGTAAATCACTGTCGATCGTTTCTTCAAAAGATATAGACTCGATCAATGGTGACTTTATCTCCTAAAATTTTCATAAACGACAATAACTCCAAACGATGTAAGTAATATTGTATAATATGTAGAAGAAAAAAAATAACATACCTCATTATTGGGTAAAAGAACCAATCCATTGGACAGTCTATCCTTTAATATAAGAGGACAATTCTCCACCAACTCCAGCCAGTTGTTTGGTAAATTTTCTCTGTACTTCTCTCTGAAATATGGAACATTAAAAAGAAAACAAAATTTAAGGGAAAAAAAACAATAGTGAGTAAAATAAAAACTGGACAATTAACATGGTTTACTACAGTTTATATGAATTCTAATGTTATAAATATGTACATAACGCTGTTTGTCTGTTCGTTTCGTTTTCACTTCTTTCAGCTGAACTCAGTTTAATGAATTTTGGTATACATAAAAATGAGACTATGGCGAGGGACAAGTACTATTTATTGTAAAAATAAAACGTGAAATAGGAGACGTCTGGAGTACGTATTGAGATCGCCTAACGTCTCAAAGCAATAAATCAGGCTATTCAGCGAGTGGCGAGACCTGTAGAGGTGCGGCACGTGCACGGCCCACACGCCGGCGGCGCGGTCGGCCAGCAGCGCGGCCAGGCGGGCCAGCGCGCCCGCGCCGCACGCCGGCAGCCCGCCCGTCTCCGAGCTCTCGATGACGCCCAGCAGCTTCACGGCCGCCAGCTCCTTGGCCAGCTCCTCGCTGGGCGCCGAGTCGGGGTACGACGACGCGGAGTACGCGGTGCCCACCTGACGAACGTGCTCTCCAATTATTTTTTAACCCCCGGTTGCAAAAGAAAAGTTATATAGGGTGTTAACTGGGCATGTTGGATTTAACCAGCGTTACCAAAATCGATATTTAAAAGTAAAAAAAACTGGATTTTTTTATTCTTCTTCATAAACGACGCCTATGCGCATATCTATATACTTCTACAGATCCAACGTTTAAATTAAATTTATTTTTCTTATTAAAAGTGCAAGTGCAATTGTTCAAAACTTCTTGATTTTCTTCTCGGAATGTGTTTATTTACCAGAAAAGGTACGTAAAGATAAATTATTTATAAATATCTTATAACGGCTGAGAATATATAGGTTTATAACGCGATATCAATGTTTTAAATCTTGTTTACAAGACTATATGTGCACGTTTTCGGACTTGAAACAAATATCGACCGACTAAAAGAAAAAAGGAGGTGGTCTATTCATAGCGTATATTTTTTTTTCTCACAACTCTGTAATTTTTAATCAAATTTTGTAAATTCTATATGGTATGGTATACTTTCCGATTGGTTCCATAGAATTTTTATCAAAATCTGTATTAGTCTGGTTTTTAAATCAGTTCATTTTTTTAGTCATAATCATAACGTAAATATCTAAGTGCCGGCGTAAGTGTGAATAGAGCGATTTTGATGTGTTATCTGTTTATAAACTGATGTGATCGAGATGGTTTTTAGCTCTAATTCATGAAGATCTGTTCAAGTGTTTTAAGAACATTCGATCTTTTCTACTTACTGGACGTGACTTATATTAGTCTGATTGATTTGAAATTTACTATACTGTAACTTTAATGATATTAAAGTAGTTCTGTAACCTTGATCTGTAAAGAGAATTAGAATTATATATATATAGGAATGTTTGGAAATATAAAACCTTGATAGAGCAGTACGGGCCCAAGCATGTGGATCCGCGCTTGGGTCGTAAGTCGAGGATCTTGTACGTGGGTTGAGGTAGCCCTAGTTTTCGACAGGTCCATTCGAGTTTTTCGATTGAAGAAGTTGAATCTGGCGGCGGCTCCAATGTATGAGCGGGCGCTACATGTGTTACCAGATTACCACTTTCCTGCAGAATAATGCAATCTTATTTCATATTTTTTACCATATAATTAAAAAATGGAAACCGTAGGCATAAAGTAAATAAAATAAGATTGAATATAAATACAAACCAGACAATCATTGTGGGCTGGAAGTTGCAAGGGTATTAAATCAACTGTGTTTAATCTGTCACGTAGATTTGATAACCTTTGTGAAGCCGAAATTTTTCCACCACTTCTTCCATCAGTCTCTTTTTCATTTTTTATGGAATGTTTGTGCTAAAAGAAGAAACATAACATAAGTGTATAATTTCTTAGTCACTATACCAATTACGATAAAAAGTAAAACTGCGTCATAAATATTCTGAAAAATTAATTTTTCTAGCCGTTTCTGGCTAGGGAAAATAATTGTGAAACACAAATATTAAATTTATTATTCCACTATCTGATTAAGCTCTTCCCCCTTTCGCTATCCCCCTAGTTTCAAATTGGACCATTCCTACCTGATACCTAGACCAGCCATAAGTTCTGCTACAAATGAAAATGCATTTTTTAATGAGGTAATGTGATATTATTAGAATTTATTATAACCTATTAGTACTTATATATATGTCTCAGCAAAAATATTAAAAAATATTCTATTTGAAGTGGCCACCTTTGGCTTTTATAAAAACCTTTTTAAGATAATAATTTTAGTTTTATTTCAGATCATGCATTCATATGTTTAAAAAGTGCTCCAAAGATTTTTTAAGAGACTTAATGTTGAAGTCTAAAGGTTTGAAGTCTAGGATTGATGAGCGCCAGTCTTCAGCTCAAGTCTAGCTTGGTTTCAAGCTAGGCTTGGGTAGTTCATGCCTTGTGACCAGGTGCAGAGTCCTGCTGGATAGTACACGGTATATTTTTAAAATGTGTACTGCTGAGAAGTTTCACAACATGATCCAAGATTGTATCTTCATACACTTTGGGTGCAGTTTTCACTCCTTTTTCACAAAAAAATGATGAACATGTTGTACCTTTATTATTTTGCTTATTGTAATGTTCTTCAATGTGAAAAATTTTGTTGATAGTACTATATACGAATGTACAGCCGATACCAAGCTATTGAATTATCTGGAATATGACAGCTTCAGTCCCATTTTGTGCATGGCAATCACTGTACACACTTATTGTATTTTGATAATGAACATTAATAAATATGTGAAATGTCATAAAATCGAAAAAAGTTTTCAAAATAATATACATGTTCAAAATAATTAAAAAGTTAAAAAAGATAAGTTTTAATGTAACAGTATTTATGGCCAGACTCGTTATAATAATAATAATAAAAATACAATGATTTAAATACTTCAATAAATATAATACAAACTTCTTCAATGTCCCTTGTAATTTGAGAAGTTGTGTTTAATCGTTTTGTTGTATTGATAACAGTTTTATCTTGATGTTCACTTGATATTTTGAAAGTCTTCCCACCTTGACCTTGTGATGAAGTCTTAGTATCACTAGATTTATTGTGTTTATTATTATACTATAATAAAGAAAAGGTTTTTAGTATAATACATAATACAACACTAAAAAAATATATATTTAATTAAATAAGAATACCTACCACCTTGTTGTAATTGTTATTATTAAACGGAGTATTTGATTTTGCACGATAATACTGATTTGAATATTGATTGCTGTAGTTGGAGGGATAATAGGATGATGAAGTTGGTTTTCTCCAAGATCCTTGCTTTTTGGGAAACCGATTCTTGAAAAATACACATCATTATTATAGTATTTTTTGAAGCCATAAAATAATTTATAGGTGTAAAAATTTGAATGTAGGAATTGCCAATATATTATGTTATTAAAAAAAACTTACTAATAAAAATTCGTTAATGAATTTATATAGAAAAACAACCTTGAACATTTAACTTTTATTTAGACAACTGAATTATTTGATAATGATTATGATTTAATGTAATTAAAATCAGCTATACTCACTGGATAATTTAATTTCAAATTGTGTTTTTTGTTTGACTTCTGACGTGCAACCATTGAAGCAATGTGTTGAGTTTCCTGACTTGCGATGGCATCAACAACCCAATCACCATTTGTTTGTGTTATTTTAAAACCAGGAACATCTTGAAATAATTTTTCTAAAGTTGGATAGCCTAACTTTTTATAAGGAATCCATTCTCCTTGCAGTTCTCGATAATCACCTATAAATAATATCTTAAATAATATTTTACCTTTAGCCTTCAAAGAGTTTATTTAAATGCAACAAACATTGATATACTAGTTGCATTATATAATGTGTGTTATTTGGCCTAAACAGAACTTTTTACAATTTCTAATAACAGGTATTACAGAATGCCTAAATAATTATTGTCATATTATAATCAATACCACATAATTGCTAACATATAACTAATGACTACTTTGTATAATAATATCTGTAATATCATTTTTATATGTAAGATGAGAATTACTTATGTATGTTTTACTCTTGTAATTGATATTAAACAACTCTGTAACCTGGTTACATAGGTAACGTAACCTTACGAAAGCCGTTGCTGTCAAAAATATTTTTTTTTCAGGTTTAAAGGAGTGACAAACAACTTATGTAATTTATGAAAGTCTAAGAAGAGAACTTATAAGTGTAATTCTTGTCTAAGCAATATGTTAACAACAAAAAATATTTTATTGAAGTTATGATAATGTAAAACTTTGTTTGTAGACTCCAATTTCTATGAACAAAACCAGTATGTGTTGAGAGAATTTCTGAAACACATATTCACCATCCGCTACTGACCTGCATTACAGTAATGTGTCAACACACAAGCTCCTAAACTCTATAATAATAGAGGAGGTCTTAGCTCAACAATCAGACATTAGACGTGTTATAATAGTACAGTATAACATAACAATATATTTTTTACATAAATATATAATTGACTGTAATTAAGTTTGTGAAAAAAAAAAATCTTCAATAGTATTGAACAAACTGCTAGCAATTGCTTATATGAATTCTATTATTCAACCCTGCTTGCTATCCAATCTTGATCAATTTTAAATAAGATCCCCATCAAACAGAGATCTAATCAATAATAATAAAAATAATTATTCATCAATGTTGTGTTTGATACACCTAAGAAAATGATAACCTACTCCTTATTTTAAGTCAGTATTATTGAGAGATTCAGATTTTTTAAAGCAATATTGTAATTATTATTAGAATCTGTGAATGAAAACCAAAATATATACAAAAATTAAATATATAATGTATGAAATAGTCTCTTAACAATGTTTACTTATAGTTGTAATGATTATGTTAACTGCTCTTTCTTCCTCATCTCAAAAATCTATTCTATATGAGCTTGAATAAGTTTCGAACCATTAGACTTAACAAATAATCATACATCGTTTGAACTCCTGGAAGCAAAGAATTTTAAATACACCCTTGTTAAGGACCACCCTCATAAATACATTTACATAGATTTGCGAAAATCGCTGCTAAAGACATGTACATTAGTATATTATTTGTTTATTTATAATATATATCTAATTAAAAGGAAAAAAAGGCCTAGTCCATGTAAACAACATTACACTAAATTAGGTATTTAACATTAAATGTAAATAACACACTTAAAAATTGCATTAAAATTATACATTTTTAAATTAACAATTCAACTATACTAATGTATATATATTCTGAAACATTCAAAAAAATTCATTGAAATAATTTATGTAATACTTACGGTTGCATTGTTTTATTGTAAGAGCACCTTTCACTGATATGAGTGTAGCTCTTAAAGCTTGGATAACTTGTTCTTTATCTGCCATTTTAAAGAGTTCTCTGAAATAGATTTTATTATAAACATTTCCAATAATTAAAGGAATATGTTGTTACACATTTATTACTTTAATTCTAACTGAAAGCATTTTTAATTTACTGAGAAATTATTGTTTTTGAAGGTTAATTATAATTACCTAATAAATTATAATTTATTACAAAGTAATACAAATTAATAAAAAAAACACAAAATTAAGACTTACCTATTATTAAAATATGTTGAACATGTAGTCGTCAGCACTCTGCTAAAAAGAATAGGGCAAATTTTTTTGAAAGCGGTTTACATGTCGATTTCTAAGAGAATTCCTTTTTCGTAATAACACCTAAAACAAATTTTTTGTGGTATGGTAATTAAGTAATAAGTAAAACAGGACAAGAAAAGAGAAAATAAAATCGACATTTCAATATTGGACAAGACATTTTTAAGAATTTATTTATGTTACTTTAAACTGAAAATGATTACCTTTGTGTTGACAACTAACACTACCTAAAAATAAAATTACAGAAAATATAGGTAACTGTATCGTTCGTTTGTTATGCAGCGCTAAAAAATTTCACCTTTTGCGTGCGGTTGCAATATGACAGTTGGCATTTGGCATTTGCTTTGATTACCATCTCAAGATTACAATATCCGACCCGATCCGATCAATACCATACAGTAAATAAATATATCTTATTTAATTTAGAAAGTACCTAGCGTAATTTTTAATTTTATTTATTTTTTTATTTAACTTTTAATTGAAGTCTAAGATCGTAATATACAAAAAGCAGTGAAATAGCCATTTTTATTAAAATTAATAAAGCTTGATTAGAGCGTGTATACACTGCCAAAAAAATATCCGTAAATTACTTTTGCAGTTCCACAAGGTCGTAATTATTATTATAATAACTAAATATAAATTCTAATCTCTTTTAATTTGTAACAAAATAATAGAATTTAATAACGGTATAATAGTATACATGAGCTGGATTAAAAAAACTGGAAACAAAAAAAAAAATTTGTTCAGAGCAAATATTTTGTGATTTACAAAGCTTGAATAAATTAAAATTTGTATTACTGTAAGTATTACTTTCGTAATTGACATAAAACAACTCTGTAACATAGTAACAGATACGTAGTAAAGTAATACTTACAATTTGACATACTATCTTTTTATATTTTATAGTTTTTATATTTAATTCTGAAATTAAATCTTTTATTTCACTTGAAATGAGTTTCGTTACTTTTTATACAAAATTTTCAAATAAATATTCTAATTACACATTGATTAGAAGCAACCAAGAAATATCACAATTTTTTATTAATAATAAATTAGTATTCTTTGTGAGTATATTTCCGAAGACATAATGGACATACATAAAACATATTTTTTTATTTTATTGGTAGCCTGTTAGAACAAAACAAAAAAACAATATATATTTTAATTTTAAAGGTCTTATTCGACAATAATGTAGTGCGTGTAAATGTTATACGCCTACAACACAAAGAAAACCAAAGCAGTCCTTAATTTTTGCCATTGTGGCATATTGTATATTTTAATAACCCTAAAAAATTATATATATCAACATTTTCAAATAATAAAATAGTATTGCACCATCTTTTTTCCAGTTACCACACAAACTGCGCCATTTTGTTTTATGTCTTTTACAAATCACAAATCACAAACGTCACCTTTCCTTTGGTGAGCAAGGTGTGTTCACGCGAGGTTGTGTGGTCCCTCGGAAATAGGTCACACAATCCTCAGAATTTCGTGAAATATTCTTGTAAAATATAAAAAAAAAATATAAAATTAACAAAAATCCAAAAAAATAGAAAAATATTTAAAAAATAACGGGAAACACTTCGTTTTTTAATTTAGTGTACGTAAGCGTGCAACGTGGTCTAAGGAATGCGATAGGAAATCGTGAAGAGAAAGTGAAGCAGCTTTGTAACATTAATTTGATGACTTTTATAATACAGTCCGAATAAATACATAAAAATGAATCCTGGACCTCCTAATTATCCCATGGCTTCGCTGTATGTCGGAGATCTACACTCTGATATTACTGAGGCCATGTTGTTTGAAAAATTTTCTACTGCTGGCCCGGTTCTGTCCATTCGCGTGTGTAGAGATATGATAACACGTAGATCTCTTGGTTACGCTTACGTAAATTTTCAGCAGCCCGTTGATGGTAAGTTTATATTTTTCTATCATTTTTGTTTAATAAATTTGAAAGTTTAGGTTAGGTTGTCTCAAAAACTAAATTTAACTATAAGTATATTTTTCAAATTCCACATTAATGCTATTTTCAAGTATTTCATATTCGCAATTAATAGAACTAGATAATTAGTTACTGTTGATAACAAATATATTTTGATATAAAATAGATATGTATGTACTTTCTAAAATCTAGGTATGCGGGGATTGGCCTTGAAGGTTGTTTAAATACTACATTTTACAGGGTAATCTTAGATTAAAATTATTAGCATTGTTTTAAATGTATTCCTTTTTTACTTATCAATGTTATAATGCTTTCTGTTTCGTGTTCTATTATAAATTATGTCACAGTGTAATAATATCAAACATTTGTTTTAGCCGAAAGAGCTTTGGATACTATGAATTTTGATATGATCAAGGGCAGGCCAATTAGAATTATGTGGTCCCAACGTGATCCATCTCTACGCAAATCTGGCGTTGGTAATGTTTTTATTAAGAACCTTGATAAAACAATAGACAATAAGGCTATGTATGATACTTTCTCAGCGTTTGGAAATATTTTGAGCTGTAAAGTAGCTCAAGATGAAAATGGAGCATCTAAGGGTTATGGTTTTGTTCATTTTGAAACTGAAGAGGCGGCTAATAAATCTATAGATAAAGTAAATGGTATGCTTTTGAATGGAAAAAAAGTTTACGTGGGCAGATTTATTCCTCGCAAAGAACGCGAAAAGGAACTCGGAGAGAAAGCTAAATTATTCACCAATGTTTATGTCAAGAACTTCGGTGAAGACTTTTCTGATGAATTACTTAAGGATATGTTCGAAAAGTATGGCCGAATAACAAGCCATAAAGTGATGTATAAAGAAGATGGAACTTCTAGAGGCTTTGGATTTGTAGCATTTGAAGATCCAGATGCAGCTGAGAGAGCTTGTTTAGAGCTAAATGGAAAAGAACTTGTTGAAGGCAAACCATTGTATGTAGGCCGTGCCCAGAAAAAAGCTGAACGTCAAAAGGAATTGAAACGTAAATTTGAACAATTAAAATCTGAACGCTTGACTCGTTATCAAGGTGTTAATTTATATGTAAAGAATTTGGATGATACTATCGATGATGATAGACTTCGTAAGGAATTTGCACCTTTTGGTACAATAACTTCTGCTAAGGTAAGCATATTAATAAATGACATGAAATTGTAATTAATATTAATAAAATCCAAAAGCTTAGTATTAAAAATGAATATATTTCGAAAGACGATAATATTAGGTGTATTTTTTTACATAATATAAAAAAAAAAAATTTAAATGTTTTAGGTAATGTTGGAAGATGGTCGCAGTAAAGGATTTGGGTTTGTATGTTTTTCTTCTCCTGAAGAAGCAACCAAAGCTGTAACTGAAATGAATGGTAGAATAGTTGGAACAAAACCATTGTATGTAGCTTTGGCTCAACGTAAAGAAGATCGTAAAGCTCACTTAACATCACAATACATGCAGCGTATGGCAAGTATGAGAATGCAACAGATGGGTCAAATTTTCCAACCAGGTAGTGCAGGTGGCTACTTCGTACCAACTATTCCTCCTGCTCAGAGATTCTATGGTCCAGCCCAAATGACACAGATTCGTCCTTCACCACGATGGACAGCTCAGCCCTCTGTGAGACCAAGCACCCAGACTGCAGCTTCTGCTTATCCTAATATGCAACCACCCTTCCGCCCTGCTCCACGTGGCCCAACTCAAACTGCTCTACGCACATCTTTAGGAGCAAGGCCAATAACAGGACAGCAAGGTGTAGCTGCTGCATCAACAATTCGTGCACCACTTGTTACGAGTGGCCGTCCAGCAGGATATAAATACACCCCTAATATGCGTAATCCTCCAGCTCCTCAGCCAGCTGTGCATATTCAAGGTCAAGAACCACTAACAGCGACTATGTTAGCGGCAGCACCTCTTCAGGAGCAAAAACAAATGTTGGGTGAACGACTGTTCCCACTTATTCAAAGAATGCACCCTGACTTAGCAGGTAAAATAACTGGAATGCTTTTGGAAATTGACAACTCTGAACTGCTACACATGTTAGAGCATGCAGAATCCCTCAAGGCAAAGGTGGATGAGGCTGTTGCTGTTTTGCAAGCTCACCAAGCTAAACAGCAAGCCACAAAGAAGGATTAAGTTAGTCGATTTGACACAAAGGTGGTTTTTTTGCTGTATTCTTGTTTATTTTATGCTTTCAACATCTTTATATGTATTATTATAAGAGTCCCGATCATAAAAAATATATAAATAAAAATTGAAAAATAAATAAAAATGTAGAATGCACTTTTCCAACTTATACTACTTTACTATAACATATTGGAAGTGCATATCTGCAAACAAAAACAAAGCAACTCTCAACATTTCTATATTATATGGAACAGTTATGTTAAAAGCAATTTTGACTTTCTATATTGACCAAGAAGTTTGATTTAAGTTTAGTCTTAATCTTTTCTTTATTTCTCCCTTAATGGAGTTGGCTTTTGTTCTTGCAATTGTCTGTCTTTCTTATTATTTTTTCATCAGTTACATATTGGGTATACCATGTATTGAAAACTTGGTCTCCAATGTAACTGATTGTAAGTTGTACTATTGTTACACATTATATTCTGGAATATTCACAATAATATTGGTTGTTTTATTTTTTCTCTTACTAAATAAGAAAATAAAGATACAATACTTAAATATAATAATAGTGATCCATACTTAAAATACTTGATATAATAGTATTTTAACTTAAATTTATACGCTTAATGTACCTGGATGACCGAGCTTTATCCAATTATTATTTTTTTAGTAAATTGTGTTTTTTGGAAATAATGTTTAGATTAAATGGTATATTAAAAAGTAGTAGCAGTTTTAACATTACAACAAAAATACGTATAAAAAGACGATTTTTTATTATGGGGCAATAAATTGATTTAGATAGATTTCATGAAAATCGTTGGGAGTTATTTTCGAGATTCTGAAAGTATAAATACATACATACAAAAACTGCTTGAATGCATTAAATTGAAAATTTATTTGAGAGAATTTTTTCAGAACCCAGTCTAATTCAAAAATGTATTTTACATTAGTGTAATGATATTTTATAACTATACTTTTCTAACGTTCACACTTTCATATAAAAAATTGGTACCCCTTTCCAGCTTTTAAAAGCATGTTAATTAACTTTGCCCACAGATACTCTCCTCTGTCTCACTTGTTCGGTAGCTAGTTCCCATGCAACGTGGTCGAAACGTTCGGCATTCCATGGATGTCAAAATCTTTAGTTACATAATATCATAGTGTTACGGTCAATGTGTTATGTTTAAAGTACAAGTAGCGTAAATTACCTATTGAAACTGTTTAAAATTTTAGAACTGTAAATATACCATTATAAAAATCTAAAAAAAGACATGTAACTTGATGATTCGAAAGTGCTTTAAAACCCCATTTGAATAAAGTATATTTTAAGTTTGAATATTTTTATGCCTTACAGAGCTGAGTTGGCCTAGTGTTGAGAACACGTCGATCTCAATTGATGATCACGCTAAGTTTTCAAGTGCTAAAATCAAGTGTTTCAGATCATTTCGTGTTCTGCGGTGAAGGGAACCATTGTGAGAAAACCGGTATGTGTCTGGAGAAATTCTTACACATGTATGTCTTACCAACACGCAATGGAGCACCGTGCTGGATTTAGCTCTAAGCCTTCTTCGAACAGGAGGATACTTTTTATTATACGAATGAACTTCGTATCATCTACATATATTTGTGTAAAATGTAAAAACTAAATACAAAATTTGTATCATTAATAAATGCCACACATTTTTTTGTTTGTAAAATGGAACTATTTTGTATTTGAACAAAACAGACCAAACATATCGAACTTTATACTACACTAATAAAACAGACAAATTACTGAACGCAGCAATAGATATTTGACAACCATGTGACAAAAAAGGTATATTTTAGAAAAAAATGGTTTGAGTATTTTCGTTTTCTTATTATTAATGTTTTCAATACCTTCCCTGAACCTACACAAATATTTCAAGAACTAAATTATCTAATCGGTCCAGCCATTCTCGGGTTTCATTCAAGGGAAAGAAACGAACAGTATTTCTTTTTAAATATAGATATACACTAGTATGTCAGAAGTAAATAGACAGTTTGTTTTGACTATATATTGTCTAGACACCTATTCCGCCATTTTTATATGTTATAATCAGGATGGTGAAGGTTCGATAGATAGGAGCGATACTATGACGAGTGCGTAAACGTATAATGGCGCCTTTACTTATGAAAATACCAGGCAAAGGCAGCAGACCGAAATGCCATATGAAATTAATGCATGTACATTGTAAAATTTGATATTTATCCCTTAAAATTTTTGTAAAAAATAATGACATAAAATGAATTTAATATTGCTAATTTTGTAATGTATGGCTTTTCTTGTATATTGATTGATTATTTGCTATTAATGTGCACGTAGCACGGACGCTTCACATTAAAAGAAAAAAACGTTTCAGTCAAAATTGACAATTTTAGTTACATTTAAATTTAACTAAATTTATGTAATAACACTTTACGAACAATTGGCACAACTAAAAGCCACAAAACAAAATAAAGAAGAAGAAGAACATATTACGAAAAAATACATATTACAGATACTTTATTATTACGTAAACGTTTATAATAGCATGGACTTAAAGTTACATCAATTACAAGCACTAGTCTAAAATTGTGAAAAACGGCAGTAACATCAGGAATAAAATTACATGAAAATATCACAACACCGATTCGATTAATTTTTACACAAACAATATACTTGTCATGTTCGAGAACATTATTTACGATAATATTTTATAGTGATTATAATAGAAATAATGAATAAATTATGTAAAAAAATTATATATGAAATGTAATTTCCTCTTTTTGAAGATTAGTCGCTTTTTGCAATGGTTAATTGCACAGATTGGATTTTTTACGGAACTCTGTACACAATGTAAACGATTTTGTTATTGTTGAAATCGATTACTGAGTACTTTTTATAAACGCGTTAGAATATTTTATTACAAGATTTGCTGGAGGGATATGCCTTGTAAGTCACGTCAATGCTTTATGGTCTAAGTCTACATGATATGAAATAACAAAAAAGACTTCTCAAAAAATGGGATCTTGTCCTATAAATAATTATTAAAAACACAATATCGTTTAAAAAAAAGTTGTAGTACTTGTAATTGTTTTTAAATAAATGTGTAAGAAAATATTAAAATTATAATATGCAAAGGCCGTAATTATTCTTTATTTATAAAGAATATACCATTATCTGTAAATTATAATGAAAAAAAAAAAACGTTACATCTCTAAATTTTTTTTAATGTATGACATAAAAATGACAGGCAAAGACTAAGCTAAACAGCCATGTTTGACATAATGAAATAAATTAATATTATAGTTTTTTAAATCTAACTGAATTATATCCTTGCGCGTTTATATCTTTTATGTATGTAACTGCTACGATGTATCTTTATATAATCTGTTAAAATTGATATTGGTAATGAAGTTTAGCACACCCTCATATATTGGTTTTTATCTTTGGACCCTCACCTCTCCGCAGAAATTTGCACGCAGAAATTTACCTATTTTATTGGTAAAATGTTATAAGCTGTTAACCCTTTGCAGGCGCACATACATAGATTTCCATATTATTACTGCCAATAAACTAATCACTTAATCAAAAAAAAAATATATATGTTACATGATTATTAATAGTTTATCGACCCTCCTTCACTTTTGAATAAAGTTTTTATTCTAACTTCCATAGTATCCATCAAAACATGAATCTGATCTTATTGTAAATTACCGTATTTTTCAGCGAACATAATTTGTAATTCCTTTTTATTGAAGGATTCCGCGGCTTCTTTTGCAATATTTCTTTGTAAAATATGTCAATCATTCTCAATAGGGTCCATATTAAAATTATAAGTCCTTATTGAGGTTTCCAGACTGTTGTGTTTTAAGCTTTAAGACCAAGTGCGCTATTTTTTTAAAAACATTAAACGACTTCTTCCACCATACTAGATAGCCTCCCAAAGCATAACACTAAAGCCAACGTATATGTACCTCGTTTCATGTGTGTTGATCAGAACTATGCGTATTACGCTGCGCAAAGTACAAAACTAGGCATCAGGACAGTCGTTTTGACATTTCTTTTATTTCAATTATTAAATGCTTCTTATTTTATTATATATGTCAAATTTATGTATTTAAATCATTAATTAATAACATGTTTATTGCAATATATATCGGATATATTTCTCAAATAGTTGTAAACATTAATACGGAACGAGTGTAATTATTCGAAAATTAGTGATTTTTTTCCAGGATGAGTTTATTTCTAAATAGGTCAAATAAAGGTATAATAAATTATAAATGTCTTAACAGCTGAGAATATTCAATAATTTTATAACAATATTATTTACATTAAATGTTTTAATTCTTGTTTACCTTAGACGATTGAGTTGTTTACTTGAATGTTAATGTGTCGGATTCGCCTCGTATTCAGACCAACACACTCACGTAAAACGAGGTATATTTCACAATCAATCAGGGGTCACCTTGACGGGCTGTTTAGTCACTCTAGGTGTGAGCTTGTAGGCGTGGCCTAGTGCTGGGGCAAGTCCTCACCGGCGCTTCTACACGCCGCGGTCGACGATTTCAGACTTAATAGTAATTTTTTTATTTGTAAGTTCTTGTCCTGGTTTTTTTATTCCAAAGGTGTGTTAAGTCCGGGTGTTTAACGCCTCCCCTACATCATCCAGATTGTCGCCATCAGTGCCTGCATTGGGTTGGCTAAGCTGTGGCGACCTCGTGAGGTAGAGGACGCTCCTCTGATGGTCGTGCGTGTAGTGGTGCAATACCGTGGAGGTATCCGCACGCACTAGAGTCCGCGCGAGCGAAGATTGTGCGCGCTAAGTGACGGACGATGGTGGGCATCCTGTATCTATATGTATTACGACGTTTCTGACGTACTTCGGAGCTCCTGTTATTATTCGTAGGCACTGATTCTGCTGGATTTGCAACCATCAACTTTGGCCGAGTGGCTCCGGTCAGTAGTCCGGCCGATCGTTGCGACGATCTGATGATATGACGACGCAAAGTATACGCTGTCGTCCGCGTATTAAGCCAACAGCACATCTTACTCCACCCCTTCCCCCCCGCACAGATGGTCGCGGAGGGTGAGGATGTCGTCCGTGTACACCGCGTAGAGCCGTAACGTTGGCAGCTGCCTTAGGGTACTCAGGCACGAATATAGCTCGGTTGTGAGTCCGCGCTCTCCACCGAGACGTAGAAACTACGGTCTTCTAAAAATGACGCCACTAGTCGCACAAGCGTGGGGGATCTCTGTAGCAATCAATTTGGCCAGCAACCCAGTGTGACAGACCCAATAAAAGGCCTTCTCCATGTCGAGAAAGACCCCGACGGTGTTGCCCTCTGTTAAGCTGATTGGTAAGCTGGTTGAGATTGCGCGCCAGCTGGAGTGTCGTAGAGTGGTCGCTGCAAAATTCGAACAGCTCTTCGCGCAGTGGCAGGTGCGGATTGAGTCTTCGCAGCAATAGACACTCAAACAGCGATTGGCGATGTGCGATAGCAGCGTGATAGGCCGGTAGCTTGCGGGGAAACTGCGATCTTTTCCTGTTTTAGGTAAGACGATTTACTTCCACGTCCTAGGAGAGTGTCCGGTCTATAGTATCCAGTTGCAGAGCCTCGTGAGTGCTGCAAGGCATCCGTTCGGCAGCTGCATCAACGCGGCGTTCGTTATCCTGTCGGGTTCTAGCGCCTTTCGTTTAGGTTACCGTAGGACGGCTTTCCGTAGCTCTGACAGGGTAATGAGTACGATAACCTGGAGTGGGGGAATCGGATCCGACAGGAACTCAGTAACTTGCTGTTGAACGGCCGCGTGATGACGGACAATATTGGCGTTTGATTTGTTCGGGTCATTAGGGGTAAATTGTCCTTCCATATACTCCGTCAAGATCTCTGCTCTATCTTTGGCGGATTATCTTCTCTTACCCGCTTTATCTAATAGCAGGTAAACAGGGTGTTTCTGCCCAGTCAGCATTTTGCAGAGTGTATAGCTTTGTATCGCTTTCGTATGCTCGATCGATGGTGTCCTCCCAGCGGTCGTTGTCTTGAGCCATAAGTGCGCATGACACTATGTCTCTGCAAGCTTATTTAAGTCGCGCTTAACTCTCGGGTATCTTGAGCCCAGAGGCGCCTCATTTGTCTCTTTCTTCGTATTAGCTCATGGAGTGAACTCGGTGGCGAGTCCCTGCATAATTGCGACGGGACTCCGGTGAAAGTGGCCTCGTCTTTTGCTTTTATGATAGTTTTCGTTATTGTTACGGCCGCGTTTTCGATGACGGTCGCTGTCAATACAGTGACCGTGAGCTCAAACTCCGACGCTCGATCTTTTGACGTGGGAGTCTGGGTAAGGTGAATCTGCGCTCTAATATAAGCGCGACTAGTATGGGCAGGTCTTGTGTGTCGAGATCGTATACAACCTCGACATATATAGGGTGTTTTACTCCTTTATGTAGTACGATTTCCAATACGTCAGGGTGCATTCCGGGATTAGTCGGTATATTGGTCGGTGCTCCTGGACCCAATACTCCGTAACCCTGGCGTTCGGTGTCCTCTAACAGTCTCCTTACGGCCCTGGTGACAACGCGCGAGTCCCAAGCGTGGTGCTTGGGGTTAAGATCGCCCACGACTAGTGTAGTTTTCTGTGAGCTAAAGAGCGTTTCCGTACTGCAGTGCGTCCATCCGGGTGGTTTGTAGGCGGCATAAAGTAGAACTTCTTCATCCCCTGCGCTTACTCGTACCTCTTGAGTTCTGATTTTATTTAAAGGGCGCGCGCTGCAGTTCTTCGTGCACGATGTCTCTCTTCACCAAGAAGCCTTGGATGGTGAAGAATGGTGAAGAATGGTGAAGAAAGATTTCATCCCGCCGGTACACAAAGAATTTATTAGTGACGTGTATGTAACAAGTAACTCGAGTAGATTTTCAGACGTTAACTAGTTACATGGCAGAATGAATTTGAATTTATAAAACGTAATAATTGATTAGTCAGTTGGTAGTGGATACACAAAAAAAGTACAACATTATTTTGTTTATCTATACTAATAATAAAATTCTAGCGGGTCGCTGTCTGTACATGGAAGATATTTGAAAAAATATTGGGGGCCTTTACCAACGCAATAGAACCCAAAACTATATTTTTTAGAATTCTTATCTGTTTGTCTGTTTGCCTGTTTATCTGTGCGTTTGTGCACGCTAATCTCAGAATCGGCTTATCCGATTAAGATGCAGTTTTCACTAATACATTGTACTAAGCTTCACTTAACATTTAGGGTTTGTTTCATGTCAATCGGTCTATAAATAAAAAAGTTATGTCAATTTAAGGAATCACGTTGAACATTTTTTTCTGCTTATCACTAAATGCATGAAAGTATATACAGTACTTACATACATAAAAAATACATTTTTAAAATTTTTGTCTGTCAGTTTGTCTATCTATTTGTTTGTTCCAACTAATCTCTGAAACGGCTGAATCGATTTTGATGGTACTTTTACTTGCAGTTAGCAAATGTTATAAGGAGTGACTTGGGCTTACTTCTATTTTAGATATTTTTTAATCTATCAATATAAAAAAAAATCTAACGGGTCGCTGTGTGTACATGTAAGACATATGAAAAAAATATTGGGGGCCTTGACCTACGCAATAGAACCCAAAACATTAATTGTTAGAATTTTTGTCTGTTTGTCTGTTTATCTGTGCGTTTGTGCCCGCTAAAAAAGATATGTCAATTTATGGGGTCACGTCGAACATTATTTTGTGATTTTCACTAAATGTATGAAAGTACTTACATCAAGTACTGTCAGTCTGTTTCTTACGACTAATCTCACAAACAGCTGAATCAAATTTGATAGGACTTTCACTCGCAGTTAGAGGATGTCCATTAATCACGTGAGGCCCAGAGAAGGGAGTGGGAATGGAAGAAAAAAATCACAAAATATCACAAAGTCTAAAAAGGTCTTAAAAACAGTACAGCAGCCCCTATAGCTAATATCATAAAGATTAAATTAGGCTACTTTTATTTAAAAATATATTTATTAGAATCAATACATAAAAGGAGAATTACACGTTAACAAAATATTGGAGAAACCAATAAAATAGTCAACAATTTCCGATTTAAGAAGGGAAGGTATACATCTATACAAATAAATAAAATTGATGTGTCTGTTTGTAATTTTAAATAAATGCATATGAAAGTATACACGGTACTTACAACAAAATTACCAATTTTAAAATTTTTGTCTGTCTATCTGTCTCTCAGTTTGTTTCGGCTAATATCTGAAACAGCTGGACCGATTTTGATGAAACTTTCACTAGCAGAAAGTCAATTTTATAAGGAACAAAATTGAAACCAATGAAATAGTAAATAATATTTGATTCAAATAGGGAAGATATAAATTATATATGTAAATATATTAATTTTAACAAATAATATATTCACTGGGTAATTTTTTTACTGGATATGATAGAACAATTCCGAAACTAGAAGGAATAGCAAAAAATAATTAAAGTCACTGAGCCGATTTTGATAAAAACTAAAACTGCATCATTAGTTTTTTGAAAAATATGTTTTCCTAGCCAAAAACGAACACGTTGATTTTGCAAGAAAATATCATTCCGTAGTATTGTACCATCTATTACTGTTACATATTATAAAGATCAACTTCAGGGAGGTAATAGTATAACAAAAAGAAAAGTCTTTTTTTTTACAAAATTCTATAAAATTCTTACATTAATTAAATCTTTACTAATTCTTTAAAAAAACAATTATACCTAAAAGTGAAATTTTAAAATAATAACGGGATGTTGTAACGCTAATAGCGGGTAAGTACAATAGCCGAGTCCAGTGAAATGTAGATTTTCAATAAATTGATTCATCTCTTTAAGAATTATTTAAACCTATCTTGTTAACTAAATAGGTGACGGGGACCAAAACAAACGTCACATTCTATCAACTTTGTATAACTCACATAGAAAAAATAGACAAACATAAAAGAAGTTACTGTGAGTTATTCATTTTATATATTTTTGATTGTATTGTTCACAGTCTTCCTTACTTTAGTAGGTGACTAGCATTTCGATGCAATTTATAAACAAATCGGTTGAAGTAATAATACAGAGTGCAATAATACTGAATGTATTTTTTTTTCAAAATTAGTGAATCATGAAATCAAACAAAATTATGATGCACTTTTAGATTTTTCAAAATTGGACACGAGACTCCTTTAAGAATCTTTCGCAATTCCTTATAGTTCCGAATTTCGCCTATCAAGCCCAGTTAAGTCACCCGATATATAATGCAAAAAGAACCTCGGTGGGGACTTACTGTTTTGCAGTCCAAATTTAAAGACTAGCACTAAACAACTTTTCTTCAACATTTATAGCGAAAACCGTGGAGGAATGCTATATCTGAGTTAGTGTCTGCTTATAAAAACAACCAGGAAGTTCCCAATGTTAGGAATATATCATAAAAGTAAATAATACTGTATTTTGTCTATGGTAGCTCGTTGATCAGTTCTTATTATATATCGGCAGTACGCACCCTCCCTCTCTCTAGGATAGATTGCTCGTTTTTACTCTAAGAAATATATTCATAATTACGAATAAACTAGTTACCAGAACCCCAGAGATAACTTAACACCCAAATCCAAAGTAAAAAGCTCCTTTCTTGAGCAGCACCCCAGACTATTATATCCTTGATTTGCAGGAGACACACCAAGCATTCTGTAATCCACGCGAACGAAGTCGCGGACACAGCTAGTCGACTAATAAAGTACAATATAATGATAACAACTGTAACTATCTTTTGAAACTGTATAACTACTAGCTAAGTTATAATAAGAAGTAAATATTACAAGAAATGATTTATTTACACTTTGCACTTGTACGTAATCAAACATTATTACGAAGAAAAAGGTTAAAGGGTTTGTTTTAGGTTTGAGAACATCTGATTTTAGTATGAATTTTGAAAATGGTTTAAGATTGAAAGTTTATATGTTTATCTTACACTATCAAATTGGATTTGGGTGAAGACAGAAAGTTAGAAGAGAAAAGTTTAAAAGTTCGAGAAGTAGAAGAAAGTAAAATAGAAGTAGAAGACTGTTAAGAGCTAAAAGAAATGATAAGGTATTCCAATAAAATAATTATAAAAAAGACTTGAGTAACTTGCGAAAAAGTCATACCGGCAAACATTTGGATATTCTATACAAACACGTACCCGAAGCGGTTAATGATGATTGAGGTAGTGAACGCAAGAAAATAGCGGTCATAACAATGTAGCCAGCACTGGAATTAATAGTCAAAATCAAGCGATTTTTTGTCTTGCCCCATTTTCCATCTTTTCTCCACTCACCCTCCTTATACGCCCTGAGTTCTGAATATATTTATAAAAAAATCTTAGAGATGTGATAAAATATGTATAAATATAGTAAGTATAAATCGTACTTTTTATAATTATCCATGCGGTTCTTCCGGTGTAATAAACCGATTTGGTATCAATTTAAAAAACACAAAAATTTGAAAACACAAACGGTTTCTTAAAGTAAGCGTCATAAATTAGAATCGAAGCCGATAATTGCACCTTAACGGACGTAAACACGTAACAGACTAAAAACTGTAACATTGTGTTATTGTGGAAGCACTATAATGGTAACTTAACCTTGGAAGAAATTATTTAAAAGTAAATTTTATACCTTATGTATATATACATAATATATACATAATTTTATTTTTATTTTTCATTTATCTATTATGTGTATGACGTCATACAATATGACTACAAGACTAAAATTACTTTTGCTTTAAGCTCTTATAAAATTTTTATTTGAGAACAACTTTACTTATTATTATTATTTATTGAGAACAACATTACTTAGCAAAATGTATATACTCCAATACTTTTAACCTTTAAAAAACTAATTTCAATACATACTTTGTAAAAAGTAAATCAAGTGTTGCTAATCCTTTTAATAAGATTAACTACTATAAAAGTACCGTCACAGTTGTCACGTTAAATGGGACCATTTATTCAAGTTATTATAATTTAAAATGTAATGATTATTGAATTAATTATTTACTTGGAATAACTAGTTTATTTTATGTGTGTTTAGTTTATGTACATAAATATACCAAAGTTTTCAAACCTTACAATAAATAGAATGTGTGAGGCAAAAAAACATAAACAGACGCTGAAAAATGTGAAAGTGGTACCATTTCTTTTTTATATGAAACTAAAATAACGGCGAAGTTTAAAACCTATTTTATAAGTTTCAGTGTAATGAAATATTTTGTATATTTCGTGATATGATCTTATAAAAAAATATATTTACCATTATCAAAATATAAAAAATAAAAAATCATAGTGAATCCAGAAAACGATTTAATCTTTAGTTTAATACAGTATTATACAAAACTTGAAACAGTTACATCTATGCGCGGCCTTGCTCATGTACTTTTCTCAGCCTCCGTCTATAAGTGCTATATCATTGTCTATGACTAATATAGTCTGTAGCAGACAGAAATACAGATTTCATTTAACCAATTCTGAAAGCTCGCGGGACAGTATTAGTCTTTTAACTCAAATAAAATTAAAATGGAAGATAATAAGACAGCACAAGTTGGAGAATATCAAAAACCGAATGAAGAGAAAAATCCTAAAAGAAAAAATAAGAACAAGAAAAAGCGAAGTGGTGGAGACGGCGATAACCGTGGTTCAGTGTCCAATGATGGATTATCCATTCCTAATTCGGGCGATGTCCATCAAAATATTTCTTTTAAGGACTTAAAAACGGCTATGGAAGTGCTAAATCTGCAACAAAAGCCGGCGAAAACTACTGAAGAAGCATTGCATAAATCTTATCAGTTTTGGTCAACTCAACCAGTACCAAAATGGAACGAGAAAATTGTTACAAACGAACCAATCGAACCACCTAAATCTATTGATGAAATCCGCTCTGAGCCTTATACGTTGCCTGATGGTTTTCAATGGGATACATTAAACTTAAATGAACCTTTAGTTCTTAAAGAATTGTATACATTGTTAAATGAAAATTATGTTGAAGATGATGACTGTATGTTTCGTTTTGACTACCAAACTGATTTCTTGAAGTGGGCTTTACAGCCACCAGGATGGAGAATGGACTGGCATTGTGGAGTACGTGTAGTGAAATCAGGTAGATTGGTTGGTTTTATATCTGCTATTCCAGCAACACTTAGAATATATGATCATATCCAAACTGTTGTAGAAATTAACTTTTTATGTGTTCATAAGAAGCTTCGAGCAAAGCGTGTAGCTCCAGTGCTAATAAGAGAAATTACAAGAAGAGTTAATTTGACAGGAATATTCCAAGGTGTATATACGGCTGGAATTGTTTTGCCAAAACCAATTGCCACATGTCGTTATTGGCATAGATCATTAAATCCAAAAAAATTAATTGACATCAAATTTAGTCACCTTTCTAGAAATATGACAATGCAAAGAACTCTTAAGCTTTTTAAGCTACCTGATTTACCAAAGACTTCAGGTTTTCGAAAAATGGAACCAAAAGATTCAGATAAAGTGGTTAAGCTTCTTAATGACTATTTGCTAAAATTTGACTTAGTGCCAATATTTTCAGAAGAAGAATTTAAACATTGGTTTATCCCACAGGTTGGAATAATTGATAGTTTTGTTGTAGAAGCATCGGACGGTTCTATAACAGATTTTGTTAGTTACTACACTCTTCCGTCCACTGTAGTCTATCATCCTGTTCACAAAACCTTAAAAGCAGCTTATTCATTTTATAATGTTTCAACTAAAACACCCTGGATTGATTTAATGCTTGATGCGTTGATTACTGCAAAAAATTCTGGATTTGATGTGTTCAATGCGCTAGATTTAATGGAAAATAAAGAATTCTTGGAACCACTTAAATTTGGTATTGGTGATGGTAACTTGCAATACTATTTGTATAATTGGAGGTGTCCTAGCATAACCCCGAACAAAATTGGGTTAGTTTTGCAGTGATAAAGTAACATGAATTGATGTTCATAGCTTTTTTTGTATTTTTCACAATGTGTAGTATTTTATCATTTGGAAATATAGGTATAGTATAAAAAGAATAAATGAATTATATTATGGTATTTAAAAATATTTCATTGATATTATTTATTCTATAAAACTATTTCCCGATGGATTGTAATAAATAGATATTAAAAAACTTAAATCACATATACCAAAATAATTATTTTTTCAAATAAAATTGAGACCTGTTTTAAAATAATGTTCCATAAATTTAAACATAGTATCAGTCTCTTATTCTTACAGTTGGTATAATAGATGTTTTTTTAAAGAAATCAGGTAACTGACTGTTAATACTGAAAATTCATGTTTATAATGGTATAAGTTGTCCTCGATTGCTGAGCATCTCCAAAACCAAGAGACTTTTACTCACATGATTTTTAGTTATTAGATCAGTTCTAACCTAGTCTGTATTCCCCCTCTTCAAGATAATAATTAACTTGAGAGACAACTTGTTTTATATATCTGTCACTTATTTTATTAAGTAAGTTCTTTACTTATTTTAAAATAAAAGAAATCATTTAGTATATAATAAAAAAAATCTTATAATTCTTAAATTAAAATAATATGTAACAAATTATATGCCATAGCATTAGGCCCGCCGCAACCGAACCGCCGCAAGCTATGTGTACACCGCACGCAAGTGCCACGTTCAAGGGAACTGAAAATTCGACGTACTCTTCAACCGCTAAACAATTTTTATAACGCACGTTTTCATAAATTTGCGCCCTAGGAATGTAATTTACCACCATCTACCCAACAGCAATGTTTTAAATTAAAAATTAGCAGTAAGAATATGTAAGTCAGGTGTTGATAATTAATATTCTTAGTGTTTTCAAGATCAAGCTCATTTGTGTAGTCGTGGTGGTCTATTTTAACTGAACTTATGGATAGTAAGGGTTGTAGCGGGTTTGATTTTGCATGCGGCGGGATATATGGCTAGCAGCGGGCCTGCATGGTATACAAATAATCCTAGTAATCTTATGCTGAATCTCTACGCCTCACAGCAGTGATTTATACTTTAAAGTGCCCTGTTAACCTAATGCGAGTTTTTCAATAAATACTCGATAGTAAAGATAGGACGCGAGTCCTTTTAATCCGATTTTATTCGAATGTTAACAGTCAAAACTCGATACAAATGAAACTTTGTGTCGATTCGAATTATCGATTTGTTCGAATTTTGGAGCTGACTCGATATTATTAAATACAAATATGTATTATATTGTAGAAACGCCATGAAGTTATTTAATAGTCTGACATAGAACCGCCTTCTTTTTGTAGTCAGTTAAAAATAGAATTTTAAAAACGCATATTATAGTAATCGTAAAAACCTCTTTTTAATTTAAATGTATTCAATAATTTTTCGCGAATTTTAAATTATAATTTTAGTTGAAAGGTCAATTTTATACTGTTTCTTGATAATTTTGGCACTGACAAGCGTGTGGTTATTATTATTACAAGTTTTTTTTTTCAACTTGATTTGTAAGTCTGTTTGGATCAAATCTTATAAGCAAAATTAGAACCACTACTTTTTATCGTATGAAGTTTAAATTTTACATGTTGGTTCCATTCTGATAAAAATGCATTTTTGTGGCGTGCATTACCTGATTCTTTATTCAAGATAACCTTAAGATAAGTTCCTCCGCGATTCACAACTTTATACCACACACGAAAAATTTTGTATAAGCATTTAATATATATAGCCCGTTCTAATAGCTACAAAAATATAGCTGCTGTATTCAGAGATGACTGCCGACGAGGGGACTCTTCAATTGTCAAAAGCATATATACCAAATTTTATATCTAGGAGGAGAAAGTACAAAATATGGAACAAAATGACTACAGCCATAAATACAACTTCTATATCGAAATCAAAATATATTTTATTCAAGTAGGCTCTCACGAGCACGTTTGAATCGCCAATAAACAAAAAAATAATGATAATATTATTATTACATTAATAAGAAAGCTACCACCGGTTTGGAAAGTAGATTTTACCGAGAAGAGTCGGTAAGAAACTTGATTGTTACTCTTTTAAAATTAAGTCAATACTAATTTTTATAAATTCATTAAACATCCTGTATGAAAATCATTGTATACTAAAACCACGCATCTTTATCTTCGATGTAGTCTTGAATAGAATAATATGCTTTAGCGATTAGAGACTTTTTAACATTTGGCTAAAATCTATTCACTGAAAATAGCAAATATTTCTGGGGTATTGCATTATACAAACTAATACCTTGCCCCAGAAAGGAAACATTTACTTTGGGAAGTCGAAAACTAGGTGATACAAGTTTATCTTTCTTTCTCGTATTAATATTAAGTTTATCACGATTTCTCTTAAAAAGTCAACATGTTTGTGAATACAAAAAAATATATAAATGTATTGTGACGCAACAGTAAGTGGTGTACTTACCAAAAATATCACTAAGGCAGACTCGAGCTCCTAGATTATAAATACCACGAACAGCTTTTTTTGCTAGACAAACATAGTATTACTATCCGTAGCACTACCCATTATCATCAATCCGTACGACGTGATACTATGAAAATAACTGAAATATACTAATCGAGCTGTGCAACATCAGTTAGTTGACAAACTTTCACAAATATTAAACATTTCGTTTTCTTAGCATTTAAGACTAGATTATTAGATATAAACCAATGTTTTATCAGTGATAATGCATTGTTTACATCATCATAATTAGTTTTATTTCTTTAAAAATAAGCGAAGTATCATCAGCTAACAATACATTGTCACACAAATACTTTGTAAATGGAACAGTAGATCATTGATGTATAATAAAATAAAAATAGAAAATGGCCAAAAATGTAACCCTGTGGAACACCCATTTTTAAGACAGATCCAGAAGACTTTATTCCATTTATAGAAACATGTTAAACTCTCAGTGTGAAATATAAAGCAATGAGATCAAGAGTTTTACCTTTCACATCGTAATATTTAAGCTTACAAGAAAGCGTTTCATGTCCCACACAATCAAATGCCTTAGACAAATCATAGAATATACCAATAGCATTCTGTGATTTTTCCCACGCATCATATATGTGTTTAAGTACTGCTATTCCTGCATCTGACGTTGAATAACCTTCAATGAAACCGTATTCATCATTAAAAATATTATTTACGTTAAAATAAGCTAGGAGTTAAATTAAAATTAGTTTTTCAAATATTTTACTCAGAGATGTTTATATAGAAATAGGTCTATAATTACCAGGATCACATTTGCTAAAAAAAACCTTTTGTTTACCCTTTTAAAAAGTGGCAAAATTTGACTACATTTTAATGAATGTACAAATGTCGGCAAATATTGTCCTATGAACAGACTTTGTTCCGAGTATAATAACATATGCTCCAAAATCGCGAATCTTGACATATTTTCTGATGCCTTACCAATTGTTTAAGAAAAAAATTTATCAACAATTTACACCTTAATTCATATTTAATTATTTATCTTTTCTCTTAATTTTATTTTGTTTTGTATAATTTGTTTCTGTTTGTAGTAATCTAGATACTCAACTGTTACTTTATTGAACACGTAGACAGTAAGTTTTCTATAAACGTTGTGTATATCTATAATTGTCACTCATATCGGTTTCAAAACATTGTTTTTAGTTTCTTTTTTATCTATAAGTGCTTAATATATGTGATGTTGATGTACCTTTTTAAATAAATAAATGAATGGAAATTAACCCGAGTTTTTGACTCGGATTTCATTTGTTAAATATAAAAGCTAAATAAGGGGCAATGTCTTGGATGATAATACTAATTAATTTAACTGAGATACCCCACAAATATTTTTTTCTTCTTCATGTTAAGAGTTTTAAATGTTTTTACAATATCTAATGGTGTAATCTGTTTAAGTGAGAATTCGATATTATATTCGGGTATTATTTGTAAGTAATGTAGAAGCAGCTGATGAAGACGATTTTAACGGAGATGTTGTATATGTAGGTATTTTATCAAAAAATGTATACTACCATCCTTAAGTAAACTTTTTGAAATTATAATAATTTTAAATCAAATTATTATTGTTTTTCTACAGTTTTACCAAAAGGCGTCCAATATCGGATACGGATTTGATGGTTGAGAGAAATCACAGATGTTATTGGTGCATTTTGCGATATATTGAAAGCATTTGATCGTATGGAAGATGAAACGTTTTCATGTAAGTTAAAATGTTACGGAGTTGGTTATATAATCAACTAATTAGTTTTGTTCTAAATAGAAATACTATTTATATATATAGTTTTGCTTGTCTGTCAATTAATAAACATTGATTTTTAAATAAATAATTTTATTCTCCAAGTTTTATTTTATTAATTTAGAGTTAAACGTCAAAAGCTTGTAGCTGACTTTAAATGTTTTACTTGGCACTGACTTCATAATATAAGTTATAAGAAAATATTATTTTTTCTTTTTAGTTTACTTGAGTTAGGTTTGTTTTTAAGTCGGTTTATTTTTTTAAAGTTTTGAGCTCTTACCTACGTGTATATTAGATCTAGGATAAAAGTATAAAATAATGACATTGACATTTATATTATCTGTAAGTCTGATGTTTGAAATTGAAGTTTCTTTTTGATTTGGAAGTTTAACCCTGTGGTCAGTGTTTTTTAAAATCCAAAATTTGTGAAATTATCACCGAATATTTCTAATTGCTTATAGTTTTTAAATATTGTTTATAAGTTGCATTTCATGTTTAAGTATATATTTAATCGTATATCGCATTTTTAGGTGTTATTGCAATCATGGGGAAGGGAAATAATATGATTCCTAATGGCCATTTCCATAAGGATTGGCAAAGGTTTGTAAAAACCTGGTTTAATCAACCTGCAAGAAAACACCGCAGAAAGCAAAATAGAATTAAGAAAGCTAAAGCAATTGCGCCTCGTCCAGCAGCCGGACCGCTTAGGCCTGTCGTTCGTTGTCCTACTGTTCGTTACCACACTAAAGTCCGTGCCGGGCGTGGATTCACTCTACGAGAAATTCGGGTAACTATCTTAAATTTGTATTCTATCACATAATAACTTTTCCAAATTTATTTTATTTACATATCTTTAGATCATTTAATATTAAGTTAACACTAGTAAAACTCTGAAAGACACGTAAAAATATAATTTTACATATACCTTCTATATATAAGACACTACCATTTTTATATTGTAAATTTCCACTGGTATCGTATCAAACCGAACAACAGAAAATGTAACATAGTATGGGTTAGAATTTGCCTACCATTATGACATATAAGTTATCTTTGATAAGTTGTGCAATTTATAAGATATAATAGAACTAAAGTTCTATTATAGACATATTATTATCCAAAATACAAATTTCACCCTCAATATCCTACTTATCGTTAAATAGTTTGTGTTTTATTTATTGTAATATTTGTAAATACACTAATACACTGTGTATCTCTACCGAGATTCATTCAGAAGGGTCAGTAGGAAGAAATCTGAAACTGTGAATGCTAAAGATATTTGCTGAAAGAAACTATTATACCAATCCTTAATAAGTTATGGAAAACTGCATTTAAAAATTTGCAGAAAAACAGCTTGAAAATTTGCAAACCTGTATCAATCCTATTCTTGATAAGTTTTATAATATTTATTTTATTGTGTTAACAAAGAACAGAAATTTAAATAATTACAAACATAATAATTTCTGTGAAAATGATGTCCGCATGGAATAGTAGTGAGAATGCTAGCTGCAATTCCTTCTTGAATCTCAATTCTTTATCTGTATCCAAAAATGTACAAGCCAATGTCCATGTCACCTGTACAGGCAATAAGGCAAAAAAATATTTTGCATTTTTTCTCCAAGGTCCAATTTTTTCAAATGCAAGAGGCATAAATATATAATCTGAAATAAGTGATGAATATTTATGCCGTTTTGCAGATTATAAATTAAGAAATATAATAATTTTCAACAATAATAAACATTTCAGACCGCTGGTTTGAACCCTGCTTTTGCCAGGACTATTGGTATTGCTATAGATCCGCGTCGACGCAACAAATCAGTGGAGTCATTACAAACCAACGTCCAGAGATTGAAAGAATACCGTGCTCGTCTCATTCTCTTCCCTAAGGGCAAAAAGGTATGCTTCAAAATTTATAACAATAATTTATATATGTTCATAATTAAGTATTTAATTAATAATGATAGGTTAAAAATTATACTGTTTTGAAATTACAACATTCACAGTGTGTCGGTGGCGTTAAATGAAGTTTTAAATTTAGACTGAAAATGTAAGACATGTTTCAAATTCTGATTTTATAGTATACGAGTGTTAGTAGAAAGCAAATTAGTGTTTATATTATAAATTTTTTTGACATTTATAGTTTTTATCATCGCATTATACCTGTGTAATGTTTTCTTTTTTTTTCTAGTAAGAATTGCTATTACACAAGTTGTGTTTTCAGATTTTCATATTTACATTAAAACAATTCTGTCAGTGCCTTATGTTTGAGTTTTACAGCTTTCATAATTACTTACGACTTAACCATTGCTAGGTTACAAAGATTTTTTTTTTTGAAAAATTGAGCTCACTAGAATTTAGTTTTTATTTGTAAACCATATATTAACGTTTTTTATACTATAAGCAAATGTTTGTTAATATTAAAAAATAACAAAAATCATTAAGATAATGAGGTATTAGTATGTAATATTTATAGAAATTCATTGTTTCTTTTAAGTAGTATTTAATGTATTTCACTTAACCAGGTGCTGAAGGGTGAAGCTAATGAAGAAGAACGTAAAGTGGCAACACAGCTTCGTGGTCCGCTGATGCCCATTCAACAATCTGCACCTAAATCTGTTGCTCGTGTTATTACTGAGGAAGAAAAAGACTTCAAGGCTTATCAATACCTCAGAGGGGTGAGAACGAATATTTACTTATTTTATCTTCAATGTCTTTATTAAAATCAGTAAATTATTTTACTTTATATACTTTGACTATATCATCATATATGTTAGGGTCATCTATTTAATATAAGTTAAATATAATAATATAATATGACCACGTTTCTCACTTCCGCGCTCAACTTAAATGGCTCCCTATCCGATTTCGCCGAGATATGCACATCCTTTCGTTTCTCTATAATATCCTCAACAACCCCAATGCTCCTGCTTACCTCAGCTCCCGCTTCAACCAGCTTCCCACTCCTACTCGCTCCAGGCGTCCTTATGTCACCTCAATGCTTGATGTGCCTAGGAGTAACACCAAGTACCGGCTTCAATCCTTTACCGTTCGGGCTTCCATTTAATGGAACAAACTCCCGAAATGTATTCAACAAAGTGATACCATTGTCCTTTTTAAAAAACGCTTAAAAGATTACTTTCTCGCAAAAGCTTTTCCTTCATCATAATACTCTTTTACGTCTTCTCTGTGTTTACCTAATATTATATCAACACTGATTTGTATGTAGATATGTTTATGTATGTAGATATATGTAAGTATATTATTGATATATATATTTATATATATATATATATATATATATATATATATATATATATATATATATATACATATATACACACATATTGTATTATATATGTATGTAATATATATTGTATTTATATATGGATGCTGATAAGCAATAATGTGTCAACCCACAAAAAGTCAAATTTAGAGATATTGATGTATTCTGATAATATATTTCGTATTTAACATTATAGAAAAAATTTTCATGTTATATGAACTGAATAAGTACGGGAAAAAGGATCTTAATCAAATGTTTAGAATTTGGAAGAGAGTTCCATATTTTGGATTATGCAATAATTTCATATATTTCAAGAACTTATTATTAGATAAAAATCTTTACTAGCCTATCTGCTATTAATTAATTATACTTTTTATCAAAATAGAAAAGAAAAGATGGATATATACTTCTTCAAACAGATGTGTTAAGAATAGGGTCGACATCTTAAGACGCAATTTTCTCAAAATGAAGTCCGTGTGGCTTGACACAGTATTGCATATCAGCATCCATATGTAGGTACATTTTTAGTATTTCATTTAAGCACTGTTGTCCGCTGTTTGACCTCTTCACACACCTCCAAAGGTTGACTGGAAGAGATCTCTTTTAGAGATAAGTCCACCTTTGCCTGTATATTTACTGTGTTATTTACTGTAACAAATGTTTAGTGCAATAAAGAATATATATAAGTTATCAAACTATGTTATAATAAATATTGGGTAGAAAATTAAAATGTTAAATGTAATATTGTTAATTAATATGCCAATTATAAATGTTTTGTGTACATAAATGGACAATTCTGTTTATCCACCCAAAGGGGAATAATCGGAATTACATGTCCGTTTATCCACCCCGAATGGGGCCGATAAATGGAATTTCATTGATTGCTTTTTCAATTTGCCTCCACAAAGTATAGTGAGGTATTAAATATATTGTATTCGAATTTCTTTAATTATAATAAACTAAATACTTTTTAGTTACAACACTTACAAACAAGCTTAAACAAAAATCATATTACACAAATTGAAAATCTAAAGTAATTGTGTTATTGACTGCACATAGTCGACAGGGATAATCGGAAGAAAATTATTATATGTATTCCGTTATTTGTTATCTGAAACCTCCCCGCCCGGGGTGGCTTAACGGACACACGATTCAGATTATGGTCCTTATGGTGGATAAACGATATAATCCATTAACTTTATTTTTTATACTTAATATTTTAGATACATTAAGTTTTTTTTTTATAATATAAGCATCAATAATTAAAATAAAATATGTAATAAACTAAGCTTTATTTTTATAATTTATTTCAGGCTCGTTCAATTGCAAAACTTGTTGGAATCAGAGCTAAGAGACTGAAGGATGCAGCTGAGAATCCTGATGATGTAACTAAAGCTCCAGCTGCAAAGGAAGCTAAAGCTAAGAAGTGAAATACTTAATAATAAACAATTCTAAAACTATTTTATTTCTTTTATTGTTTTTGTATATCTAGAGTGGCTGCAACATTGTGGACACAATGAGGTGTACATGCCCACAACCCCCATATATTTATACATCACACTTTATGGTTTATGGTGTCTTGAAATTGATAAGTGGATAATATTATATCCAATGCCTTTATGATGAATCATATGTGATTTAAAGACAGCGTTAGCATATATACAATAATGATTTATGTATTGATATTTTATTAATTTTTATTTTATTTATAAATTATTAAATATTTATATATATTAAATTAATATATCACATTAAATTTATATGTAAATTTAAAATTTACCATAATTTAAATATATTTTTTCTGAATTCTAGTCATTATAAAAAAAAGTTCAATTTATGTTGAAACCTGCATTAGTCAATATATTTAAAAATAGATTCAAATGTTTAAAATATAAATAAGAGTCTAGATGTCAAAACAATTTCTTCGTAATATGTTATTAAATAAATTTGGTTAAATTTAATTTCAACTTAGTGTCAATTTGGGTGCAGACTCGTTGTCACACCTGTTTGTCGCACAGTGAAATAGCGGTTTAATAAACATGAAAAAAATTCTAGAGATATATCAAATTCTATAGATAGTCACACTGGTGTGACCACGAGTCTGCACCCACTAAATTGGACTGAAATTGGAAAAAATATATATAAATAATTAATTATATTACTAATAACCAGAAGACTTATGTGTATATAAAGAAGTAAATTAAATAATTCGATCTGTTTGCATAAAATTTAAAAATTTTCGAACTCAGTTAATACGAGTACTCAAATCAAATCGTGTGAAGCTTTTATATTTAATGTAAATTATGTAATGACGATAAAATTAACGATAATTGATGATGAAACTTTTAAAGGAAAAGTTTATTTTATTATTTTTGCGCGTTTAAATTATATTTTAACCTAGCTGTGCCCGCGACTTCGTTCGCGTGGATTACAGAATGCTTGGCATGTCTCCTGCAAAGCAAGGTTATAATAGTCTGCGGTGCTGCTCAAGAAAGGAGCTTTTTACTTTGGATTTGGGAACTTCCTGGTTGTATTTATGAGCAGACACTAACTCACGATACGGTATTCCTCCACGGTTTTCAAAATAAATGTTGAAGAAAAGTGTTTTGTGCTAGTCTTTAAAATTTCGACTGTAAAACAGTATGTTCTCGCTGAGGTTCTCCTTGTATTATATATCGGGTGACTTTTTTAACTGGACTTGACTTAGGCCAAATCCAGAACTATAAGGAATCGCGAAAAATACTCAAAGGAGTCTCGTGTTTTATTTTGATAAATCTAAAACTGCATCATACGTTTTTTGATTTAATGATTATCCTAGCCAGGAATAGAACCCACTAATTTTGGAAAAAAATAATACACTCTGTATTATTGCACCACCTTATAGTGTTTCATTTTTAACGACCAACTTTTGGAACGTAATAGTAAGAGACAAATTAAAGGAAAAGATTTATTTTTTTACAAAATAACATTAAATCTATATATGAATTAGAAGTTAAGAAATCGATTCTACACAGACATAATCAAATATGTGGGTTAAGTCATGGGTCCTGGTAAGTTTAGAAAAAAAAGTCTGCATTACTTCGAACGATTTGTTTATAGGTTGCATCAAAATGCTAGTCACCTACTAAAGTAAGGAAGAGTGTGAACAATGCAATCGAAAATATATAATATGAATAACACTCAGTAACTTATTTTATGTTTGTCTATTTTTTCTATGTGAGCTATACAAAGTTGATAGAATGTGACGTTTGTTTTGGTCCCCGTCACCTAATCAGTTACCTAGATAGGTTTAGATAATTCTTAAAAAGATTAATCAATTTATTAAAATCTACATTTCACTTGACTCGGCTATTGTACTCATCCGCTATTAGCGTTAGAAAATCCCGTTATAATTTTAAAATTTCACTTTTAGCTATGATCGTTTTTTTGAACAATAACTAATGATTTAATTAATGTATGAATTTGATAGAATTTTGTTAAAAAATAGCCTTTTCTTTTTGTTGCAATTAACTGTATACTATTACCTCCCTAAAGTTTGTTCTTATAATATGTGACAGTATCAGATGATGCAATTATACAGAATGTTAATTTTTGCGAAATCAACGTGTTCGTTTCTGGCTAGGAAAACTAAATTTTCAAAAAACTAATGATATATTTTTAGTTTTTATCAAAATCGGCTCTGTGACTCCTTTAATTATTTTTCGCTATTGCTTATAGTTTCGGATTTTAGTCTATCATATCCAGTAAAAAAATTACCCAGTAAATATATTATTTTTTTAAATTATAATATTTATCTATACTAATAATAAAATTCTAGCGGGTCGCTGTCTGTACATGGAAGATATATAAAAAAAATCTTACTGGGGGCCTTTACCAACGCAATAGAACCCAAAACAAAGATTTTTAGAATTCTTATCTGTTTGTCTGTTTATCTGTGCGTTTGTGCACGCTAATCTCAGAAACGGCTTATCAGATTTAGATGCGGTTTTCACTAACATATTGTGTAAGCTTCACTTAACATTTAGGGTTTGTTTCATGTCAATCGGTTCATAAATAAAATAGGTATGCCAATTTAAGGGTTCACGTCGAACATTATTTTGTACTTTTCACTAAATGCATGAAAGTATATACAGTACTTATATCAAAAATACATTTTTAAATTTTTGTCTGTCAGTCTGTCTGTTTATTCCGACTAATCTTTAAAACGGCTAAACCAATTTTGATGGTACTTTTACTTGCAGTTAGCAAAAGTTATAAGGAGTGACTTAGGCTGACTTCTATTTTAGATATTTTTAATCTATACGTACAAAAAAAATCTAACGGGTCGCTGTCTGCACATGACAGATATATAAAAAAAAATATTATTGGGGGTCTTTACCTATGCAATAGAACCCAAAACAATAATTTGTTATATATTTGTCTGTTTATCTGTGAGTTTGTGTCCGCTAATCTCAGAAACGGCTTATCCGATTTAGATGTGGTTTTCATTAATATATTTCAGTAAGCTTCACTTAACATTTAGTGATTGTTTCATTTCAATCGGTTCATAAATAAAAAAGTTATGTAAATTTAAGAGTTCACATCGAACATAATTTTGTATTTTTCACTAAATGCAATCTGTTTCCTACAACTAATCTCTGAAACAGTTGAATCAAATTTGATCGGACTTTCACTTGCAGTTAGGGGATGTCCATTAATCACGTGAGGCCCAGAGGAGGAAGAGGGGATGAAAGAAAAAAAATTACGAAATATCACAAAGTCTAAAAAGTTCTTAAAAACATTACTTGATTAATGAACAGCCCCTATACCTATTTATTTATTTTATTAAAAAATATATTGTGTAAATATAATGTGTCAACCCACAAAAAAAAATATTTATTTTAAGTAAAAAAGAGATAATTCTCTTAATATTTTGTTATTGCGTAATCGTGATAACAGTCAGATTTATAAAGGGAAGGTTATACATCTATACATAAAGTAGTCATCTAAACTAAATAAGTATGGAAAAAAGTTTCTTAACTCAATGTTTCGTATTTCAGGTGCGTTCCATATTTTGCAATTTATAAAATAATCTCAAATATTTAAAAACTTATTATTATATAACATATTAAATAAATCTATCTGCTTTTGATTCAATATACATTTTATCAAAATAGAAAAAAAGATGAATATATACGTCTTCAAACTAATTTATTAAGAATAGGTTTGACATCTTTAGACGCCATTTTCTCAAAACGTAGTCCGGGTGGCTTGACACAGTATTGCTTATCAGCGTCCAAATATAATTGATGTGTCCGTTTGTAATTTTAAATAAATGCATATGAAAGTATACACGGTACTGACAACAAAATTAATAACTTTAAAATTTTTGTCCGTCTATCTGTAACTCAGTTTGTTACGGCTAATATCTAAAACAGCTGGACCGATTTTGACGAAACTTTCACTGATCAGAAAGCTAATGTAATAAGGAACAAAATTGAAACCAATGAAATAGTGAACAACATGTGATTCTTACAAGTGACACTATTAGGTAGGTGGTGCAATAATACAGAATGTATTCTTTTTTTTTTTAAATCGTGGGTTCAATTCCTGGCCAGGAGAATCATGAAATCAAAAAAACTTATGATGCAGTTTTAGATCTCTCAAAATCGGACACGAGACTCCTTTAAGTATTTTTCGCGATTCCTTAAAGTTCCGGATATGGCCTATCAAGCCCAGTTAAAAAAGTCACCCGATATATAATACAAGGAGAACCTCGACGGGAACCTACTGTTATACAGTCGAAATTTTAAAGACTAACACAAAACACTTATCTGAGTTAGAGTCTGCTTATAAATACAACCAGAATGTTCCCAAATCTAAAGTAAGAAGCTCCTTTCTTAAGCAGCACCGCAGACTATTATAACCTTACTTTGCAGGAGACATGCCAAGCATTCTGTAATCCACGCGAACGAAGTCGCGGGCACAGCTAGTATAATATATAACTTCCCTATTTAAATCAGATGTTGCTCACTATTTCATCGGTTTCAATATTTCTTATTACATTGACTTTCTGCTAGTGAAAGTTTCGTCATAATCGGTCCAGCTGTTTCAGATATTAGCCGAAACAAATTGAGTGACAAATAGACTGACAAAATTTTTAAAATTGGTAACTTTGTTGTCAATACCTTGTATACTTTCATAGGCATTAATTTACAATTACAATCTTATTTATTTGTATAGATTTTAAATCGGAAATTGTTCACTATTTTATTGGCTTCTACAATATTTTGTTATCGCGTAATTCTCATTTTTTACTTATTCATTAAAATAAATATATTTTTTTAATAAAAGTAGCCCAAGTTATTATCCTCATTTATATTATCTATCGGGGCTGTCCATTAATCACGTAACGTTTTTAAGAACTTTTTAAACTTTTGTGATATATCGTGATTTTTTTCCTTCATCCCCTCTCCTTCCTCTGGGTCTCACGTGATTAATGTACATCCCCTAACTGCGAGTGAAAGTCCCATCAAATTTGATTCAGCTGTGTGAGAGATTAGTCGTAAGAAACAGACAAAAAATAAAAAAATGGATTTTTTGATGTAAGTACTGTATATATTTCATGAATTTAGTGAAAAGTACATAATAATGTTCGACGCGAACCCTTAAATTGACATTTTTTTCATATATCTTCCATGTACAGACAGCAACCCGTTAGAATTTTATTATTAGAGTTAAATATTAAATTAATATTAAAATAAAATATCGGTTCTTGTTCGTTGACAACGTTCTGTCATATATATACATATATATTTTTTTAATGCCGTCACTTCCTCCTTGCGTGGCAAGAAATTGAATATCGTAGTCTTATTTTTATTTTATTTTGTACCGCCATTTAATTTTTTGCGGCATAAGTCAATTATCTTTTCCTAGGATCTATCTTTTCCCTTTGTCATGTATTTTTATTTATTTAATTATTTTTGACATATTTTACATTTTTTAAATATACATTTTAATCTATACATACAGTTTTTTATTTACAATTTTACTTAGTTCTACTTAATTCTTTATTACTTGGTATATAACTTAAGACTACTTGGTATATAACTTAAGACATTATTATATTCTTGCCGACGGCTTGAGGTTGCAGAGGTTGTTACAGAACGCGAGGATTGACTTAGTAAATATTTAAAACATTAAAATTTCAATTTGTAAAATAAATTAAAATACAGTTAATAATTAGAATTCAGTTATTTAAAATTTAGTTATATACAATTAAAATAGTTAAAATATTAATTTAATAAATAAGTTAAAAGTTAAAATGTAAAATACAATTACAATAATAAATTAAATTAAGATATAAAATAATGGAATTTATCTTGTTTTATTTCGCTCTGTAACAAATTTGGCCGTCTTGAGGCAGAACCGCTCCAGATACGGCCTGGAGTGTTTATCGGATATTAAGTCGGCGATGGATGCCTCTGTCAATTTTATACCAGTACTTAATTCCAGGTCGTATCTGTCTCGGTCGTGCCTCGGGCAATCGAACAATATGTTTAATCGTCTCTGCAACCTCGGGGTCGCACACGCAGCCAGCACTATCTCTCAATTTGAACTTATGGATATCGGCGGCGAAACCGCCGTGGCCCGTAAGCACTTGCGCCCACAAAGACGTCTTGTTGAGACACTTCAGGACTCTGTAAGCGCGCCATACATTGGGGAAGAACATGCGCGTGACCTCAGCTGTGGTTCCACCGGTGTAGCTTTCGTTCCACCGCCGGACCACGCCCTCTCTCACACGTCGTTTGACGTATGAGATTGGACACCTGTCATACGCCGGGGCGACCCTGGACTGAGCCGCCAGCCTAGCCAACTCGTCGGCGCGCTTATTGCCGGGGATCCCGACGTGAGCCTTCACCCAGTAGAACTGGAGGGTTTTACCCCTACCCTGCAACTCCCTAATATTCCGGCGAATATACCGGAAAAAATTAGGAAATCTCCTTCGCGAAACACTTTTAAAATGGCTCTAAAAAATACTACCTAAATCAAAGCAATAATGGTTGATTTGGAATCTTCATTATATGTACTCATATTATATTGTATTGTATTATATTATATTATATTATATTATATTATATTATATTATATTATATTATATTATATTATATTATATTATATTATATTATATTATATTATATTATATTGTATTATATTATCGTTTCATTATTTAACACTATCTTATGTTTTTTTTGTACACCTACATCTTTCTTTCTTGTACATCCTAAGGTTGGCTGGTAGAGAATGCAGTAGCATTAAGCCCGCCTTTTGTTAATACTTTTGTATTGTACAATAAAGCATTAAAATAAAAATAAAAATAAATAAATAAATAATTTTAAACTAACTTTTTCATGGAAAACATTTTCTGTTTCCTTATTGCCAAATTAATTGTTATATGTACTTAAAATATTTGGACAGTTTTAATTAAAATTATATTACCGCTGGTAGCATTCTTTTAAAATTTTATTGATCGAGCAGAATTTTATCTTAGTTAATGTCATAATATTGTAAGAGATGGCGCTGGTAGTACATAACATCACGCTATCATTTTGTTAGCTGTGATATATAGATTGAATTGCGTATTTATAAAAGTTTGCTGCCATTATGTTTTTGTTTTGATACAAATTTCTCCTCACTGTTTATAAAATTGTTTTTTTTTTTTTTACCATGGTCAACTTCTATATTAATTTGTTACAGGTATACAAAATTTTATTTCTAAGAATAATATATTTTCCGCTTGATCAATTTATAACTTGATACATTTACGCTTTCCTGAGAAAAATGTTGAAAAACAGACGTACGGACTGACAGACACACGAACAGAAATTTGCAGTTTTCGGATTTTTTCCTTTATTTATACTAAAGGACCGTGCTCCTGGCCATAATTCATGATGCTATGTCAATGAGAAGTATCCTATAGGTTTTGATTCCCTTGCGAAAACGCTAAAATACTTAAATATATGACATAAATGACCATATCATTTGATTGTGTTAACTTAGAAGTTTGTTTTTTTTCACAGCTCTTAGTAATTACAGCTCTGAATACTTGACATTGATAAAAATTTGTTACCATCACGCGTTTCTGAGAAAACGGTTGAAAAACATACAGAGAAACATACATAAAGACAAACATACATACAGAAATTTAGTTTTCAGATTTTTTCCTTTATTTGTACATATTTTTTTAATTCTTGCCAAATTTCATCGTGCTAGGTCAATGGGAAGTACCCTATAGGTTTTGATTTCCTTGCGAAAACGCTAAAGTAGTCAAAATATGCGACATATTTTCCATTATATTTGATTGTGTTGACTTAGAACTTTAATTTTTTTTTACGGCCGCAAGTCATTGTATATGATATTAATTTCAACATGATACGTCCATGATTTTCTGAGAAAAAAGTCTTGACAGCCAGACACACAGGCGGACAACAAAGTGATCCTATAAGGGTTCCGATTTTTATTTTACCGTACCTTAAAACCCTAACTAACAACAGAAGAAAAAAACACAATCCACAGTATTGCTATTATTCTCTTATAAATAGTTATAATGGCTTAAGAACAAAATATACAATGTATACCAATTAAAGACAGTTTTATAGACTTATTATTTAATTTAGTATACTCTTAATTCAAGTACATAAAATTCATATTCTTAATATAAAGTGAAAGACAATTTTTGAACGTTTAAGCAGATTTCACTTCAGCATTTACTTTTTCGTTAATGCTGTCATCTGTCTTAGAGTTAGTTTCTTCAACTTCACCAGCTTTAGATTTTTTGTCGCTTTTACGAAATTTATCGTATCTGTAACAAGCAAAAGGAGACTATTTATTTTAGAACAATAAGATATCTTGATTATATAAACTTTAATCAAAAATATATTTTAAAATATTATTTGCAATTTTTATTTCCTAGTGTATTGTATATATGTACAAGAATATTGAACGTATCTACAATAAAATAATAGAAATCGATTTTTTTTTCAATAAAACTGTTCACAATAGCATAATTAATATTTCACTAATTCCAAAAACCTAAATAGTATTAAAACCACTTTACATAGAACCAGAAAAATGTATTATGAGTACGGTTAAATTAGAAAAAGTATATATGTTCATTTGACTTTTATGCACAAGATTTTGGAATATTGATATGTAAGGAAAAATCATAAAATGTCAATAAAATATAAGGTGGTTATGACTAATTCATAATTATACTTTATATAAAATTATTGGTATACAAAAAAAAATACATGTAAGAAATTGCGCTCGATATAAAAGGTCATGTGATAGCACTACTTACATACTATTACATATTATTAATTAGAATTATGAAAGCCACCTTAATATATTTTCATCTCAATTTGGCACCGATTCTTTTACTAACAGTACTACATAGGACTGCGAAGATATAAAGTAGATTAGTACATTTATTTAAAATAAGAATTTAAAATGAATATGATTATTATTACTGTACAATACTTTAAAATAAAAAAGTTTTTATGATTATGGGTTACCAAAACAGTCGAAATTCATTAAATGTGTAATTGGACAGCTGTTTGCAGTGCCTTATCGATTCTTAGGAGAATGGTAATTTAGCAAGCAAAAACTATACAGTATACATATTTTTTTTTTCTGCTAAAAACTATACAGATATTGTTTATTTATATTAGCATGATGTTTAATATACAGCACTCTACAAGTATATGCAGTTCAATTTAAATCATGTACTACTACTATGATAATGTTTAGTATAATTACTAACTTATAAAGTGACTACCTTCCAAGATCTTCTTCATCATCACTAGCTTCATTGCCTTGTGGGTCTACTTCTCGAAGCAATTCACCAATGTCTTTATCAACATCGGCCCACAGTTTATCTTCACTGCCTACAATTAATACATAGAATAACCATTAGGCAAAATTAAACTATAATTATTAATAAGAGAAGTGAATTATGAAATATAATTATTATTTTACATTATTTTATTCCTAGTGTGTCAGAACTAATCAACATTTCTGGAAAAATATTGTTATAATACTATACTACATTAGAGTTAACAATTCTTTATTACTTTTTGAAAACAATGCAGACTTGTTTTAAATATATATCATTAATTGATCTTACATTCATCACATTCTAAAAGAATAGTTATACTTATATGTATAAGAATGAAACATTTCAAATTAGTGTAATTAAAATAAGAGAATACCTGAAGCATTTGCAACTTCTGCACCATTTTCTTGATTTTTCTTTTCAATTGTAGGTTCGGTTTTCTCTACCTTAACCTTATTTTCGGTGGTATCTTCACTTGCAGCTTCTTTTTCATCTTCTAAAATTTGATATTGATAATGAGAAAAACCACACAAATTTAGCAGAGTGTATGGGAGACTAGCAGGGCTGGCAACTTTTTTTGAAAAAAAAAAAAATATAATTATTTAATTTATTAAATAATAAAAAAATAAGTTTTGAAAATCAATTTATATGGCAATAAAAATATATTTTTGATTTTCATAAAACACTATTTGGTTATCTTTAAAATCAAAGTACAAATCTAAATGAATGAACAATTCATTTATTACTTTAATATATGCAAGAATTCATTTTATTCTCACAAGAATTAATTCTTATTTAAACGCGAAAGTTTGTGATAATGGATATATAAAGTCGACACTCTCATGCATAAAGAACTGATCAGATTTAATGTAGAAATTATTGTTTACAATAACACATACATCAGAATGGAACATAGGTTACATAAGCATATTCAATCTCACCACATTATACTATAAGTGTCAAATCAATCGGAAAAATTCCTGTTCGTACTACCTGCGTAGTCGGCGGTGGTAGGAAGCGTACCTTTCTGCTGATGCAGCTGGCGGTGGATGCGCTCGGCGTGGCGGCGCAGCGTGCGCGTGTCGCGGTGCTGTACGTAGCGGCCGAGGTGGATGCGCAGGCGGCAGTGGCGGCGCAGCGCCTCCGCCTCCTCCGCGCTGGCGGGCTCCGCGCGCGGCAGGTACACGCGGCATAGCTCGCACCACCACACCTAGGTCACATCAGAATGGTTAAATATAATTGACATACAAATTAAGGGAACAATGAGCTGCACAAAATTGTATAATAGTATGTTAAAAGTTGTGATGTAAAAATCATATTTTTTAATACTTGATTACTTTTAATTAAATGTTTTATTAAATTATTGCTGATTGAATTTCTTTACATTACCTCCATCTTTTTGATATGTTCACTTCCAATATTGATCTCCACCTTTGGTTTCTTTGGAGATGCTTCTTCTTTTTTTTCTCCACCAGAGTCTTCATCTTCAACTTCTAATGACAAAAACGTGAAAATTGTGCTTTATGTATGGATTTCGTGTTATATGTAAGTATATATGAAAAAATACTTTTATGAATTCATACACATACCATCAACATCGCCTACAGAATCGAGTGTCATGAAATTGTCCAAATCGACGTCCATACCCTCATCTCCACTACCTTCAGCTTTCGGACTAACTCGCCTCGCCGTCTGATTGGCTTTTTTCTGTAAAAAATGATTATAAAAGTTGGAAAAATTGCGTAAAATCGATTGGTAGAGAATATACGACCACAAACAAATATAAAGATATTTATAATATTTTTGTCATAAATTACTTCAGAAGTGAAACGACGTCGAGTACCTTGAGATGTTCGATGGAACAAATATGATGTTCGTATATCATCGGCGAGCGGAAGGTGATGCGGCAGATGCGGCAGAAGGGCATAAGGAAGCGCTTCATGGCGCGGTGCGTGTCGGTGAGGTTGTGCGCGTGGCGCGTGGTGCGGTGGTTGAGGCGGCACACAAGGCAGAACGTGGTGCGCGCCGCCAGCTCGGCGCCCGCCGCCGCCTCCAGCTCGCGCTGTGCGCCGCGCTGCGCCACGCGCATGCGCAGCAGCTGTGCCTTGTGCCGCCGCGCCACTGCGCTCATCGCCGCGCGGTGCTTGCTCGACAGCAGGTGCTTCGCGTAACCCTGCCGTTCAGCACGTCAAGGGTAAAAATAACATTACCTTTGGAAGTTCCTAGTTAGTCCGTCATAATTTATCAACAGTTTATTATACTTTGTTTCACGTACAAGACAAGACTTAAAACATTGAATGTATATTGTTATAATCTTTTTGAATATTTTCAGGTATTATATGACATTTATAAGCAATTTGTCTTTAGAGTTTTTTGGTAAATAAACACATCCCGGAACGAAAATCAACGAATGACTCTTCAAACAATTACACTAGTTCGTTATTAACGTTTTCAATAAGAAACACATTCAGTATTAATTGAACTAAAAACTGCAAAAAAAACAATGGAATAATGTTTTATACACATTAATTTGACATGCGTAATTAAATAAGAAATATTTAATAATTCAAATTTAAAAAATGTTTAAATGATTCTCTTGGTGCCTAATTTCGTGTTCAGTGCAGCGTAATGCGCATAGTTTAGACCAACACATTTATGTGGATTGAGGAACATCTCACAAGAAAGATAAGGAATAATATTTAGAGTCATATGGTGACATGTATATTGAATAATACAAATTATATGTTGCCTCGGCCAGTATATGATCATTACTTACAGCGAATGTGGCGCATTTTTCTTTGCAATGTACACAGGACAGATGAACGTAGGGTTGCGACGGAGCCGCGTCAGAAGCGGCATCAGCCTCCTTGTCGGTATCCTCGCCGCCATCAACGCCTTCACCCTCTGAAGCCTCTGCTTCCGCCTTTGTCATAATAATTTTATTTTATATAAATAAAATAAAAGGACGTTTTTATTTTTTAATACTGACACTGAGTCAGAATTAAAATAGTAGGTTTTCTTTTAAAATATATTTAACTTTTTATTAAAATATAAAAAACGAATCAGGAAAAAGTAAGTATATATATTTTTTTAAAGATGCTTTTAATTATACTTTGGACCATCCAGTAGCATGGTCTTGAAGTGTATCAGCATATGTATTTTAGTCTGAGTTTGATTATGGCGCTAATACTTCAAGTATAATACATATGCAACATGCCCATTAGTTGGATTGACTTGTGGATACTTGTTGTTTTTTTGTACGTTAATTCGGTCAACATACGACAGCAAATGAATGCTGGTTCGGAAGCCTATTCATTGTAATATTCGAGACACTTAAAATTATTGCTGTGCATACAGCAGTTCCCAGATTTTTCTGAGAAGAACAAAATAAATGTTTTTATTAAAAACATTTAATTTTCCTGAATTGAAAGGGGAATTGTCTTACCTTAGGTGATTTGGCTTTTACTTCTTTTTTATCTTCTACATTTTCTTCTTTTTCATCAGCTTCCCAATCTTCTTCTGTAGACGACGCCTCGTCTTCTTTTGACTTAACAGAGCTATTATACAAGAACGATAGTATGATTAAAGTATGAAAGTAGTGAATATATTATACAGAATATGGTTATCTTGTTTTATTGTGATAAACATAAAGACTAAAATATAATGGAGATTAGTTATTATCTTATGAACTCATTCCTTGCTAATTTTAGCCATTGGCCCTTTTTATTAGCAAAACATTTGTTCTGTAGATTTGTAAATAGTATCTTTAGTTAAAATTGTAATTTTTTTCATCTTAGGTAAAGTATTGTATTTCCCTTATTGGTTTCTTTCTTTAAAATCATGTCTACTTACATCCGACGAAACATGATGATTAATACAATACATAATTATAAGTTGATTTTCGTTATTATATCCAGGCCTCCGCAGTTTTAGGTAACAATTAAAGCAATTTCCCTGACATCTCTTAAAATTTTCACAAATTTCCTTCGATTTAGTTCCTTTCTAATATGATTATTTTCCAACATTTTGACTTATTCATATTTATCAAATTTTATGTTAGGGAGTTCTAGATTTCGACTTTCTGAGCAGAGACTATGTGAGAGCCGTCGCCCCCTCTCAATCTTTTCTATCCACATGATTTGCATCAGGACAAACCTGGTCTTTACATCCTGAGAAATATAAACTAAATTTAAGCATTATTTGTCCACATTTACCTTCGCCCCTTAACACTTCTGAACGCTCGGGTGTATCCTAGCGATCGTTCTGCGAATCGCCTCGAGGAGAAGGATCCGCGCGAGCGCGGGGCTCCTCGGTAGGAGGCGCGCGACCGCAACGAGCGTCCTCGAAAGGAGCGGCGCGGCGCTCGCGGACGCGCCGAGGGGCGCGGCGGTTCTCGCGGCGGGCCCATGCCGCTCGCTTTGCGATAGCTGTCTCGGGCCGGCGATCGCCTTCTGTCCTCGGCGGCGAACGACCTTCTCTCGCCGCCGTAACTCTCCTGTCTACCGCCGTACGAGCCGCCATAGTGACCCCCGTCGTGACTACGTCTATCGCTCGAGGAGCCCTGTACATAACTCTTTTTTTCGAACTTTTCTAGCCTCTTAACAGATTAAGGGAAAACGAGTATATAAAAAGCATTCGTTTTCTTCTATATGAGTAGTGAATTCATAAGAACTTCATCTTTACCTGTTTACATCATTGCCTCTTTTAATTTAATCAAAACTTGTGGTACACTGTCTGTAAAAGTCTTCACTCATTACAGACTTACATTTGTTCTACATATACAGATTAAATGTGCAGTATAAAATTACAATTGTGTTAATCATGAACACATTTGATTAGCACATTCACCTCCAAAGCTGATTCTTTACAATCTAAGATTTAGGACTACACCCTTCTAGTCTGTAGCAGTTTAATATTGTTTATAAGACGTTTAATCGATGTCTATTGACTTCAAGCATCATGAGAATAGTGACTCAATGATCAATCAATCTAATTTACTTTTTCGTTTTGGCAGTTTGAATATCTCTTCTCTGACTGGTATTATTTTAAATATGTCAATTGTCATTGTTATGTTCAGCTCAATTAATATATACTTAGCAATATCTACAATAAATTTCTAATAAGTTTTAAATAATACATAACTGTTGCACTATTGTGTACTATCAAATTTGTATGTAAATCATGCAACAAGATCATTTCATAAATAGACCATGCAATGCTTCATAATGTGGTAACATCTTTGTATTTTTTAAAGTAATGGATCAATATCAATGCATCTGCTATGCAGTTTTTAGAATTTTTATTGCCAGAGGTGTACCAGGTGTACCAATTATTCAGTCACTATATTTCTCATTTTTAAAAGAAGATACTTCTCTCAGCTAAAATATTTTAACTAACCTCCATTCTCATCCTTTTGCGATCTGGTGAGCCTGATCTACCACCATAGTCACGATTTGAATAACTAGCAGAACTTTCCTGAAAGGTCAATATATTTTGATATGCATTTTTAAATCTTTCCCTGGTAGCTTTTGTATAATTAATATCCATAGAATATATGAGTAAAATATAATTGCATAATAATATTAATTTTCATTTTGAGCAAAAGATATAAATTATATTTTCTTGATCTACTCACCATGAACAAATTAATGGGTTTAAGTTTTAGACTCACCATTTATTATTAAATATTCATTAGTACTAAGATTTTACCTATTAGATTTGTTTAAACCGGTCCATCCTTAACATTTTTTTTCTATTTTATTTTTTATATATTTATTTTTCATATATTTTATATAACTATGCAATAAAGAAGAAGTGAAAACTACTTTTTTTTTTAAATATATTTTTAACACATATTTCAATACCTAAATAAATATAGTATATATAGGAAATATGATCATTCTGATTTATATAGCTGAGCTGGGCTTTTTAGTATTTACCACGCTACTAGTGACTGCTGCCCGTATTGCCGCTACAGTCACAGTCAACAATAGTTCTAAAATGGACACTAATATGCAATACTATGTCAAGCCACACAGATCTCATTTCGAGATGTCAAACCTATTCTTAATAAATAAGTGTAAAGAATTATATATCCATCTTTTCTTTATTATTTTACTGAAAGATAAGATTAATTAAATATATATTGGTATAATGAAAAGTTTTATCTAATAATAAGTCTTTCAAATGAATTAGATTATTGTATAAATTGAAAAATAAAGAATGCGCGTGCAATTCGAAATATTCAATTAATTAAACTTTTTTCCATACTTATACACAAAAAATGTCAAATACATGATGTATTATGAGATCACATCAATATCTCTGAATTCAATTTTTTGTGGGTTGACACATTATTGCTTATCAGCATCCAAATAGCATTCACTTGAATGCTACAAATAAAAATAGCTGCATCAGCAATTTTTGCACAAGAGTTCTTCATTAAGTGAACAATGATTGTTAATTTTGTAGGTGTTCGTAATTATTTTGTTGTGATTATGATTTCTCATTTTATGTATTACTATATGTACTTGTTTAAAATTTTTTCAGGTAACATTTATCAACTTACCGATCGATACGGTTTTTTATAAGAATCATCTATTCTATCACGGCTTGACGAATATCTGTTAGTGCTGCTGCTATTATAGCGAGAGTCATTGTTATAGGAGGAATAGCCGCCGCCTCGTCCACCACGACCTCCATCGTAACTACCACGGCTATTGCTTCCACGATAAGATCCTCGGTAACTGCTACCACGGCCGGTGTAGCTGCCTCTCCCGCCGTAACCTCGACCGCGTGATGACATCTATCATCATTACATAAGTATCTTTGTAATAAATACCTTTTGATAAAGTTTGTTCCCTAGATTTTAATTACCTATTAAGAAAATTATTAGCTATCAAACACTGAAACCAATTTAGTAGTTACAATAACTATGATAACTACTCTTTAGCTTAAACTAAATGGAAAATTGTCTTTAATAAAATAATTTATAATGATTCAATTTGAGATTTTTCAGAAGGAAGCCACCGGTTATATCTATATCCAATATGGCTACAATTTAATCATTAAGCAAACCATTTGCAATCCCTAGGTCTAACATTTATTATTAAAGTAATATATTACTTACAGTGAAATCCGTAATTTAATTTTACACTTTATATTTAAAATCAATATTTTGTAATTATCACATGAATCTAAGGCGGTTAATAATGAACCTAACCAAAATGGAGGGCGGAATAGCGTATAAGCTAATCATAGACAACATTTTTTTTAGTTGCTGCTGCTGCTTGCTGTGGGTACAAGCACTTTTGCGTTTGTAATTATTATTGTAGGCGTATACGGAATATATATAACCTGTATCTTATCTATATTTGTAAGGTGTATATACCAACTTTAGACTGTTAAATAGCGTAATTAATAAAATGTTTCTTTAAAAAACACCATAAAATATTGTTAGAAATTATGTGCGAAAAAATTTAGACCAATAAGTAATAGGACAACAACGATACTACGGAAAAATTTTCAGTCAATTTGATGGGCGGCAAAGTAGTTAATATATTGATATTGCTGCGCAAAATCTCAAAATAATTTTACATTTAAAATTACGAACAGAAAGTAAAAGAAAACATCAACACTAGTAATATGCTCACTAATAGGTCAAATACGTCAACATAAAAGAAGTCTTTAGTGTAGATATGACGTAGGGAACTAGCTTAATAATCTGTTCAATTAACAGCCTAGCCTCGTGACTTAGTGACCTGAATAATGTTTTTCCATTTACTTAGCTAGGCAAATGACTTGGATATATAACATTTAACTATTTGCCTACGATATTAATTGTTTAACTACTTGCCTAGCCTATTTATTTAACTTTCATAAATTTAAGCCACCCCAAACTCCAGGATCTAGGAGATTGGGGTGGCTAAAATTTACGAAATTTTTTAATACTAATTCGGGTTTTTTACATCATCGGCTTAGCAGGACAAGCAGCCTCTACGTCTTGACTTAATAAAACGCATGAATTAATACTTGTCTACCTAGCTTCGGCTTTCTGGTCTGCTTCGGCCACCAAATTCGGCCACTACAGCTCACATGATGCTTGGGCTTCTCTCCTTCGCGCCTCAGGAATTACGAAAACACTCTATGTTTTGATTTCCAAATAACAGTATGTTATATTTTAAAATTAATAAATTCTAATGTCAGATATTTTGTCTTCTTTATTTTTGTAACATGGTCACCCTATTGCCTAACATTCAACCAGCCAGTTTATTAAATATTGTAGTAGACGGTATGGCTGCATATTGTTCTAGGCCGCTATTTTAAACTAGGCTGTTAATTAAAAGGCTTAATGAGATAGTTGCCTGCGACAGATACTGTAAATATATAAATTTGACAGTGATTTTTCATAGACACGATATCACTTTTTTTCCTAAAATATATTTTATCGATAGTGTCGATTCTACTCAATGACGCATACTTTAACTAACTGTTTGTGCCATCGTATTTTTTCCACTCCACGTGACATTGGCGAAATAATATGTGTACAATTGGCACAACTAAAAGCCACAAAACAAAATAAAGAAGAAAGAAAGAACCGTTTGTGGTTTAATACGTCAGGGTTTTAATAGATTCTAAATCAATTTATTAATAGCACAAAAATCATATATTTATTATACCAAAAGAACCGTGAACAACACATATAGAAAATTGAAATTAGTACGATTTATACTTCGTACATTTTATACATTGTTACACGTAAGTGTGTTGGTCTGAATACGAGGCGAGCGCATACAGCTGAATAAACAAGACTTAAAATATTGAAAATAATATAATTATTTATAGCGATTATGGAGCAATACATTATAACAAATATAGAATATTGAATGCATATTATATTGTTATAAACTTATTGAATATTCTCACCCGTTAAAAGACAATTACAATCTATTTATAGTTTTTACTTGACTTATTTTGTAAATAAGCACATCCGTAACGAAAATTTTTGCTGTAATAGCATTAAGTCAGCAAAAAAAAATCATGAATTTTCAAACACTCACTCTGGTTCAGAATTAACGTTTTCAACTATTTAAGAAACATGAATGATATGAATTGTGCAAAAACTGCTATTAATTAATGCTTTAAACACTTTAATTTGTCATATCTAATTATTCAATTTAATTCTTTGGTTAATGGCTTGTAGTTGTGCCAATTAGACACATGTTATTTCGCCAATGTTACGTGGAATGGAGAAAACACGATGGAGGTTGATCATATCTAATTATATAAGAAATATTTAATAATTAAAATAAAAGAAATGTCTGAATGTCTGTCCTGGTGCCTAATTTAGTCTTTTGCGCAGCATAGTTCGGACTAACACACTTACGTGAAACGATGTATATAATATCCCTAAGATTTTTTTACAAGTATGGGTAGGACTCTGGCATATAAGTACGTTTAATTTATTATTCCTTTTTATATAAAAATATAACATTATATTTTATTGATAGCCATAAAACAATTTCGTTGACATTATCACTATTAACACTATTATTTAAACTTCGAATCTAAATAATAAACAGTAAGTTCCCATATTGTAAATTAAAAATCAATAATCTTGAAAAGTACGTTATTAGACGCATTTTTAACGTCGTTATTTAAATTTAGAATATAAATAATAAGCGTTAAAGTTAAATATTAATTATATTTAGATTTTTTATATATCGGATTTTGTACATATTTTTTAATAATTCCTTAATTTAGAGCTTTCTTCTTATGTCATCTATATCTATACTCTATACTAATAATAAAATAATAAAAAATATTGGAGGCCTTTACCTACGCAATAGAACCCAAAACAAAATTTGTTAGAATTTTTGTCTGTTTGTCGGTTTATCTGTGCGTTTGTGCCCGCTAAAAAAGATATGTCAACTAATGGGGTCACGTCGAACATTATTTTGTGATTTTCACTAAATGCATAAAAGTACTTATATCAAGTGCTGTCAGTCTGTTTCTTACGACTAATCTCACAAACAGCTGAATCAAATTTGATGGGACTTTCACTCGCAGTTGGAGGATGTCCATTAATCACGTGAGGCCCCGAGAAGGGAGTGGGAATGGAAGAAAACAATCACAAAATATCACAAAGTCTAAAAAGTTCTTAAAAACATTACAGCAGCCCCTATAGCTAATATTATAAGGATTAAATTAGGCTACTTATATTAAAAAAAATGCATTTATTTTAATCAATAAGTAAAAAAGAGAATTACACGATAACAGAAAATTGGAGAAACCAATAAAATCGTAAATATTTTCCGATTTAAGAAGGGAAGGTATACATCTATACAAATAAATAAAAATGATGTGTCTGTTTGTAATTTTAAATAAATGCATATGAAAGTATACACGGTACTTACAACAAAATTACCAATTTTAAAATTTTTGTCTGTCTATCTGTCACTCAGTTTGTTTCGGCTAATATCTGAAACAGCTGGACCGATTTTGATGAAACTTTCACTAGCAGAAAGCCAATTTTATAAGGAACAAAATTGAAACCAATGACATAGTGAATAATATCTGATTCAAATAGGGAAGATATATATTATATTAATATAATCATTTTAAAAAATAATATATTTACTGGGTAATTTTTTAAAAATATTTTTACTGGATATGTTAGAAGAAAACCGAAACTATTAATGAAATCTTTAGTAACGGGATGTTGTAACGCTAATAGCGGGTGAGTACAATAGCCGAGTCCAGTGAAATGTAGATTTTCAACAAATTGATTTTTAAGAATTATCTAAACCTACCTAGGTAACTGAGTAGATGACGAGCACCAAAACAAACGTGACATTCTATCAACTTTGTATAACTCACATAGAAAAAAAAGACAAACATAAAAGAAGTTACTGTGAGTAATTCATATTATATATTTTAGATTGTATTGTTCACACTCTTCCTTACTTTAGTAGGTGACTAGCATTTTGATGCAATTTATAAACAAATCGTTCGAAGTAACGCACATTTTTTTTCTAAACTTACCGGAACCCATGATTTAACCCACATATTTGATTATGTCTATGTAGAATCGAATACTTAACTTAATTAATGTATAGATTTCATGTTATTTTGTAAAAAACCTTTTCCTTTAATTTGCCGCTTACTATTACTTTCCAAAAGTTGATCTTTACAAGTGACACTATTACTAAGGTGGTGCAATAATACAGAAAGTATTTTTTTAATTAGTGGGTTCTATTCCTGGCCAGGAAAATCATGAAATCAAAAAAAAATATGATGCTGTTTTAGATTTTTCAAAATCGGACACTAGACTCCATTAAGTATCTTTCGCGATTCCTTATAGTTCCGGATTTGGAATATTAAGAGAACCTAGGTGGAAACTTACTGTTTTGCAGTCGAAATTTTAAAGACTACCACAAAACAACTTTTCTTCAACACTTATAGTGAAAACCGTGGAGGAATACCATATCTGAGTTAGTGTCTGCTTATAAATACAACCAGAAAGTTCCCAGATTCAAAGTAAAAAGCTCCTTTCTTGAGCAGCACTGCAGACTATTATAACCTTGCTTTGCAGGAGACATGCCAAGCATTCTGTAATCCACGCGAACCAAGTCGCGATTCATTTGGATTGTCACAAGACCTATTGGATTGTTTGGAACTCGACTAATCCAGTTGTTATGATTTCGAACATTATTTATGATAATATTTAATAGTAATTTATTGAATTATTATTTCTCTATTTGGAAGATTAGATGTGTTTGATCTCATGCAATGGCTAAAAGTGTAATGAAAAGTATTTTGATATTGTTTTATAATATTACTTATTAGTTTTTATAAAGGTGTTACACGAAATTTCACGTTTATAAAAGGTGAAATGTCGTGTAAGGCGCGTCCAAATGCTTAACACTGTGTAGCAATTTTGACAACATTTTAAACAATGTCTAATTTTTAAACACTGTTTAGCTAGACACGTGTTCAACATGGTTTAATTTGATCTTTTGTAGTAAAGCAGTAAAGGTCTAAGCAAGAACATGATCAATAGATTAGTCGAGTCTATAATTAATCGTATCGGTGCTGGCACATTTACAATACATTGCATGACGTAAGCGTGCTTCTCACATTTTTAAGCGAATCAAAAACAAAAGACGGTTTTATACGTGACTGTTTGTCTTTTTTATGTTTGTTCACCGATTTCTCCGCCGATTTATGATGATGACAACATAAGACTTTGACTTGATGAAAACAAATGACAAATTATTTCATTTGTTTTCATCAAGTCAAGGTCTTATGCTAGAATCCTGAAGAAATCGAGGTAACTTTTCAAATTTTATAGGCACACCGTTCTAGGAATTTGGTGAAGTTGATGCGATGATGAAGGTCGCGGATCGCCATCGGAAATACTCAGTAAAATACTTTTTTAACCGACTTCGAAAAAGGAGGAGGTTCTATGTTCGGCTGCATGTATTTTTTTATGTTTGTTCACCGATTTTTCCGCCGTTTGTGGATTGATTTTCAATTTTTTTTTTGTTTAAAAGGGTACGCTTCCACTTTAGTCCCATAGTTATGAAGTCACGATCTCATGATGGGATCTTGGAGAAATCGACGAAACTCTTCAAATATTATAGGCACACCAATACCGATTTTGGTATTTTTAATAGTAACTCGTGCATTTGCTCACGAAAAGCTACATTTGATAAGGTGGAGTTGATGATGAAGACCACAGATGGGTACCGGAGCCACTCAATAGCGAGTATTTTACGGATTGCGATTCGATTGCTTCAATATGATTGCTCAGCAATTTATGCTCGGCACAATGTGTACGGTGAAGTGGAGCTGATGATGCAATACCAGGACTCCTCAATAATTAACAGCTCTGCATCGGGAAAAGCAACACTTTGTAAATGGTGATAAGCAGTTAACATTAGGCTATTGTAAATAAGATAAATCACAAACGGTCTCTTACTGCACTTTACTATATTCGTCACTTAAAAGTGTAAAATAAAAACTTTTTGAAAAAAACAAACCGACTTTGAAACCGAAACAAGTAAATTAAAAAGAAAAAAATAAATATTTTCTATCACATTTTGAAGTCGGTGCCAGGTAAAACATTCGAAGTCGGTGCCAAGTAAAACCTTTTGACTGGCAGTACAGTACTGCCGTATTGTATTCGTAGCTGAAAAATGTAAAATAAAAACTAAAAAAAAACCGACTTAATGTTGTATAAAATATTTATTTTTTGCGTTTTTGTTTACTTGTTTGAAATTGGTTTTGAAGTCCCTTTATTTTTTAAAAGTTTTGATTTCAATAGACAATACCTTAGTCTGGTTCTAAGTTATGTGTACGTGAATAAAAATTTTTAAATTACAATTTTTTATTACAAAGAATCATTTAAAAATAAAATATAAATTACAAGAGAAAACTAGGTTATAGAAATATATTCATATTTATCAATAATTTTTCCTTAGAATACGACATCAATACCTATGCTAAGGTATAAAAATGACGAATTTGTTTGTGTTTAATATTGTTTTTATTATTATTATTATTTCTATGTTACATTTAAATAATTAAAATGTTAAGTAAACATCAAAGTATAGATGTGTTATTAGCCACTATTTTTATTACTAAAGCTGATGCGATCAATTTGCAACATTCAATGGTTACAAAATACAATAAACGCCATTTTAGGATATGTTTATCGTAGATTTGGATTATCGTAGGTGTATAATTACGAATATGAATCTATTTGTGAAAGTATTTATTATACGTACTTATAGTAATGTTTTACCTTTTATTATATTTAAGTAACTGCGTACAGGATTGCTTTGCCTCGTTTATATTATAAAAATTAAAACAAAAGCTTGTAAAGAAAACAAGTTTTAAATATTCTCTTTTAGGATGTATAACAATGTATGCGGACGATACTTGACTTTTCTACTATGGCCACTCAATGTGTGACATAGTTAGGGAGGCTCAAAGAGATCTTGATCTGCTTAATGATTGGTTTCTATGCAATCTTTTAACAATAAATACGTCAAAAACATCATATATGATTTTCACTGCAAAAAATAAAAAAATACAAAATTTTCCGGCCCTTACAATAAACAATATTAGAATACAACGATCAAACTTAGAGAAATATTTAGGATTATGGTTGGATGATGAACTGACATGGAAACCACACATGGAGCATATCAGATCAAAACTCTCATCGCTTCTAGGAGCACTCCGAAGAACTAATAATTGTATACCAAAAAAAGTGCGAAGTGTTATCTACAATTCTCTGATAAAGCCACACATTGATTACTTAATTGAAATATGGGGGTCAGCTTCAAAGTCTAATCTTAAAATCTTACAAACTACGCAGAACAAAATTATAAAAGTACTTTTTCACTATGACTTTTTCACACCGTCGATAGAACTGTACAAAAAATCAAAAATATTCAACCTAAATGAAACATATATTTATAACACATGTATTTTAATTAAAAAGATACTATCTAAAAGTATTCATTCAAACATAACATTTACACAAAAATCAAACAAGCATAACTTAAGAAACAGACACAAACTTGAATTACCTAAAGTCAGAACCTTAAATTATGGACACAAAAATGTACGTTTTGATCGAGTAAAACTATATAATGATTTGCCGAATCACATAAAGGAATGTCAATGTTTAAATGCTTTTAAAAATAAACTTAAAATGTATATATCAGATAATATATAATAGTACTAGCCATTCCATGTATCAAGTATTAACGTATGTGTGTAACATTATTTAATCTCATGTAAGTGAACCTATGTATGTTCTTATGAGAATAAAGATCTTTAACCATTAGGATGTATAACTTAAATGATCTTATTTTTTCCATTCTTCCTTTACCACACCAAATAATAAAAAGTCATTTTTTGTAATTGGTTAAGTATGATCAATAAATAATGGTAAATTATGATTTAAAGTTTTAGACATTTTCTTATAGCGTCAAAACAATATTCCACTATCTAGTGCTTCTTGTTTTCTTTCCTCCAAAAAGTTCATTCCAGTATCCTTGCACATTTGACCAAGAATCCTGAAAAGTAAAAAGTTTTTTAGTTAGTAGCTAATGATTACTATTTCAATCATCTATCTCGTTAATTAGTCAATATTTCAATCATTATAGGATTCTGTATCCGAAGGGTGCTAACGGGGCTCTTTTACTAAGCCATCCGTCCGTCGTCTATTAAACTTACTCGCACTATATCTCTTTTATTTTAAATGCTGTTATTACATCACGTATGTATTAGGGCTCTCGGTTGAATATTCATCTCTCTGTGTATTATTAAAATATAAAAGTAATACAACCTTTTTCGATTCACTCCATTCTAAATTACGGAGACGTGCCAATCCTTTAAGATTACGATCAAGTATTTTTAAAAATTCAGATCTTGTAATTTTCGGTGTCTCTGTTGTGCCATTATTTGATGTGTCTGGTTTCATTGTAACGGCCTAAAATAAGAAAGCAGAACATATTTGTAATTTAACTTTAAAATATAATTATTTTCGTTCTCTTCCAAAACACAAAAATAAGTAGGTATAGGTATATAAAATTAGTAACGCCGATTGTGTAGATAGGTGTATAATCGGCCGTATTAATACATTGCATTCGAAATATGATAGCTACATATATATTGTTACGTGAAACTTGAAAGAAAAACTTGTACCCTTTTTTACGAAAATTGCGCGTACGGAGGAGTACAATATTTCGTAAATTTATAGTTGATATAGAGAAAGAGAGAGGAATGCTAATATGTATTTTATAATTGGACGCTGATAAGCAATACTGTGTCAAGCCACACGGATTTTATTTTGAGAAAATGGCGCCTAAAAATGTCAAACCTATTTTTAATAAATTTCTTTCAAGACGTATATATCCATCTTTTCTTTTGTTTTTTGATAAAAAGTATAATTAATTAAATGCAGATAAAGAAGTATTATTAAAAGTTTTATCTAATTTCAAGTATTATAAATATACGAGATTATTGCATATCGCAAAAAATGTGACACACTTCTATATTCTAAACATTAAATGAAGATACTTTTTTCCGTACTTATTTAGTTTAAATTACTTTATATTTTTTGAAATAATATTAAATATGTAACGCATTATCAGAATACACAAATATCTTCGAATATTTTAATGGATTGACACATTATTGCTTATCAGCATCTAATTATGCATTAAAATACTTTAAATCAATAAAATAACTGGTCGAGTGCGAGTAGGACTCGCACACCGAGGGTTCCGTACAAACTTATAGAAATCTATATAAGACTAACCCACCTACGCCATTTGTGGTCTTCATCATCAGTTCCATTTCACCAAAAGTGATTTTCTGAAGGTAAATATATAAGTTACTATCAAAAATACCTATATCGGTATAGGTGTGCCTATAATATTTGAGGAGTTCCCCCAATTCTCCAAGATTCCATCATCAGGTCCTGACCTGAAGACAATGGGACCTTGGAAGTATACACTTTCAAACAAAAAAAAAATTGAAAATCGGTCAATGGTCAATGCCAATTTCAACATGATACGTCCATGCATTTTTGAGAAAAAAGGGTTGACAGCCCGACAGACTGACAGACAGATGGCCAGGAGGTCCTTTAGTATACATAAAGGAAAAAATCCGAAAACTGTAAATTTCTGTTCGTGTCTGTCGGTCTGTACGTCTGTCTTTCAACCTTTTTCTCAGGAACGCGTAAATGTATCAAGTTGTAAATTGATCAAGCGGAAAATATATTAATCTTAGAATTAAAATTTTATGTACTTGTCAATTAACATAGAAGTTAACCATGGTCAAAAAAACAATTTTACAAACACTGAGGAGAAATTTGTATCAATACGAAAACATTAAAAAGCAGCAAACTTTTATAAACAACGCAATGCAATCTATATATCGCATCTAACAAAACGATAACGCGATTTAGGGTGCAGCCAGCGCCATCTCTTGACAATATTATTACCTATGATAAAATTCTGCTTGATTAATTAAATTTTGAAATAATGTTACCAGAGGTAACATCATTTTAAAATTTAAAATTTTAGTTAAAACTTCAAATAATTTAAGTACAAATAACAATAAAATAATAGTGCTGGGGAAGTGGAGGGTAGTAGAATATAAATAAAACGAGAATACAATATAATATAATTGATGTTAATGTCAAAGTCAACAAGTTAGTTCATTGAAATTGTCAAGAGATGGCGCTGGGTGTATCCTGAATCGCGCTGTAACTTTGCTTTTTTGACAGTATAAGGTGTTTAGTACTTATTGAATAATTATGTATCCATGATTTGCACCTATTATCTTGTTTCTTATTAATGTGCTCAAACGTTTTCATATGTGAATAATAATTGATTATTATTAAGCGTCTTCAAAAAAAGGAGTGTTCTCAATTCAACCGCGTTTTTTTTATTTTGTTTGTTCGCCGATTACGCTGCCATTGGTAGACCGATTTTCAAATTTTTTTTTGTTTTTAAAGGGCATACTTCCAAGGTGGTCCCATCGTCTTCAGGTCAGGATCTGATGATGGAATCTTGGAGAAATTGAGGGAACTCCTCAAATATTATAGGCACATCTATACCGATTTAGGTATTTTTGATAGTAACTTATGTATTTACCTTAAGAAAATTACTTTTGGTGAAATGAAACTGATGATGAAGACCACAAATGGCGTAGGTGGGTTAGTCTTATATAGATTTCTATAAGTTTGTACGGAACCCGCGGTGCGCGAGTCCTACTCGCACTTGACCAGTTATTCATATATTGAAAATCATAATTTTCTACCAATCATCGTATAGATCAATTTTTACCTTAGAAAAATCTTTCAATAAACCATTTTTTTAATTTAAAACCCAAATTTTGTCGCCCCTGGAAATCATGCCATCCTTGTTACTGGTCCTTAACATGAGCTGTTTCACAAATATACAGAAGATTTCACGAGACTGGTGCCTTCACTCAGAGACCACAAACAAACAAGCGCCGGGACACATATGAGAAAGACGACCGCTCAATCATCTCAAGATTAGGTTTATTCAAGCGTTACTTTTCTTTCTTTAATGTCATATTAAGTGATTACTTGGGACCTCCATCGATAGCGGGGCCTTGGCACTGTGCTCAGTGTGCCCAGTGGGAAGAGAGGTGTACTCATCTTAGATAGATTATCAAATTAAATAAAAAACAAACAAATGTGTTATGGTTATGATTTTGCGGCAGCCTTTTATTGCCTTATTTAACAGGATCCGCGCTTCACTATATTTATCACAATAATTTATATACATACTTCGTTATACTACAAATATTCCTTAAAAGTTACAGAACACACATTGAGTGATCTATAATAATACTTACATTATCATCTATAAATTGATTGTTGACTAATTCTGATATCTGCCCATATGCACTTTTAGTGTCGTTAATTTGCTGCAAAATAAAATACAAACATAAATATAAACCACCACATAAAATTGTTATGATTGATATAATGATTTTCAACAAATTATAATTACCTCTAAAATGAGATTAAATACTGTCCCGAAAAACCCCCATTTCGGTTTGGTAGCAACATTTTTTCCTGCTCTTAGTAACGATTCTCTTAAGGCACGATCTTTTCCAATCGATTCATTTGCTAAGGGCTACAAACGTTTGAAAAATTATGTAATTATTTGATCATTTAAAATGTGCGTAAAATATTATTTTAAAGTAAATAAAAATTCCTGCTATTATTATTTATGTAATATATAAAAAATTATGTTAGTTTATGAGTTCATATTTTATGCCATTAACTCGATTGCGATAAAACTTTGTCAATTTATGGTTTGTAGTTGCGAACTAGTAAAATTAACTTTCAGCATCGGCCAGGCAGAAAAATAAACTAAGTGATCGTCAGTCATGACAAAATCAACATTAGCGCGAGTGAAGCGGTGAGCAAGAGCTATATGCGCTTTTTTATTATCAGTTCCCACATTCTATTCGATGTAATATGTATGGCAAGAAATATGTTCACATAATATGTAACGATTACGTATACTAACTGGTTGCGCAGAAACTAGAGGGACAACAGCAGCGATGAAAATAAATGTGGCTAAGGTGAAGTAGTTACAAACTTGTGCCATCTTCTTCTCTAAATAGCCAGTATTTTAAACCTAAATCAAAGTAAATATTAGAAACATGGAATAATTTATTTTTACTGTCAGGTACGTGGAATAAGCAATGCTTCGAAGAGGTAACGCAAGCTTGCATAATCGTTCCGGGATATCAAGGCAAAGTAGTATATTAGTATAGTAGTAGTAGTAGTAGGTAATATTGCGAAATCAGTCAGATAAAATGAAAATAGACAATAATATTCTTTTATAAATACTCTCGGCAAAACAAAAAATAATTTATTAAAATGTTCAAAACATTCGAATTATAGATTCTGTGAATTGACCGGCACCGAAGAAAAACTAGCACGAAAATAATTTTTGACAACAGCAGGTCCCTGCTATCAAAATGCCGAAATCATCATCTATTCATCAGATCTTGAAGTAATGACAATGGGATTATCTTGGAAGTATACATTTTATATATATGTATATATATAATGAGCTATACAAAGTTGATAAATTATATATATTAGATATATTAAGACAATTCTTAAAAATATAAATCAATTTATTGAAAATCTAAATGTTTTTAAGCATCTCGACTTGACGATTGTACTCACCCGCAATTAGACTTACAACATCACGTTTTAATTTCAAATGTTCACTTTTGAAGTTCGATTGTTTTTTCAAAGGATTACTAAACGTTTAATTAATTTACGAATTTAATAAAATTTTGTAGAAAATTAGTCTTTCCGTTTAGTTTGCCGTTTGGTATTACTCAAAAATTGATCCTTATACATGACACTATTAGATAGTGCAATAATACAGAATGTGTTATTTTTTCAAAATAACGGGTATATTTTCTGGCTAGAATTTTTTATTTTTATTTTATGATGCAGTTTTATTTTTTATCAAAATCGGCTTCGAGCCTCCATTAAATATATTTCTCTATTCTTTATAGTTTCAAATTTTACCTATCATGCCCAGTAAAAAATTATAACCCTATATGGACGCTGATATGCAATACTGTGTCAAGCCACACGGACTTACTTTTGAGAAAATGTCGTCTAAAGATGTCAAACCTATTCTTAATAAGTTTGTTTGAATAAGTATTTATCCATATTTTCTTTTCTTTTTTTTATTAAAACTATAATGAATTAAAAGCAAGTCGATATATTTAATATATTATTCAATAAAAAGTTTTTCAAAATATAAGATTATTGTACAAATTACAAAATAAGGAACGAACTGGAATTTCGAAACAATTAATGAAGAAACTTTTTTCCGTACTTATTTAGTTTATATGACTTTATTTTTATTGAATAATGTTAAATAGGTGATGCAGTATCAAAATACACCAATATCTCCGAATTTCACTTTTTGTGGGTTGACACACTGGTGCATATCAGCATCCGTATATTATATTATTTTTATTATTATTATGTTTATATAATATATGCATACTTTTCCTATTTAATTTAGTGAAAAGCTGTTTAATTGAAGTTACAAACATACTAAAACAAATATTCGAACTGATTCTTTCAATTGACATAACTTTTTTATTTATGAACCGATTGGTTTCGAACAGACAAACAGACAACAATTCTAAAAATCAATGTTTTCGGTTCTATTGCCTTAGTAAAGGCCCCCCATAATATTTTTTTTCATATGTCTTCCATGTACAGACAGCGACCCGTTAGAATTTTATTATTAGTATACATAATATTGATATTGTTCCGCTATATTTACTAGACTAGACGTGTTAAAAAATATAGGTAATAAGGAGGTACGAATTAGGTCGACCTGTTTCTTTTTTAATAATCTTTAATATTTTTATAATATTTTAAAAGAGTTTAATTATCGTCTAATTTCAATTACTTTGTTATTTTAGTAAATATTAATTTATTGTTAGTTATTATTTAATTGGCGGAAATACCTTTTTTATTTAAAAAATAAGGATTTTGTATTTCATATTTAGTATGATTTATATAACTATAATTCATCCATAGATAATTTATAGACAAATACCACCATATCAACTGTATGGGAATATCTGTTAACCTTTATATTAACAGCACATATTTTCACAGACCTGTTTCTAGACTTAAACGAAATTTTTAGGATGAAATAAAATAAAACCGGTCAACTGCGAGTCTCGAGCGTACCGGGGGTTCCGTACTAAATTTTAGGAATGTAAACAAGACTTTAAAAAAAGTGAAACCGACTTCAAAAGCCAACTACGTTTTTGCGGAATTCTCGTTGTGAGAGTTCTCGAAACTCGCACTTGACCAGTTTTATATAATAAAGTTCTCAGTTGTTCTTTCATGTTAATTTGTTATGAGTACCTAAAATTGTTATTAATAAGTCTAAATTATTTGCCGTTTGATGTGCTCTATATTGTAATATCTCACACACAAGCTTGATTTATTTTTTTAAATAACGCGTTTTGAATTAACTTGACTTGGGTTATGACTTAGAAGTTTCAATTCTTCACAGCTCCAAGTAATTGCAGCTCTGAATACATAATATAATTTACAACTTAATACATTTACGCGTCCCTGAGAAAAAGTTTGAAAGACGAACAAAAATTAAAAATTTACAATTATGGAATACAACAATACAAAAAAAATGTAAAACAATTGACACTAATTGTCTTATTTCATTTCCCGTTACTGTAGTAAAGGAAAATGCAATTAGATCTTCATAAGTTTACAAATTTGAAAAAACCTCTAACACCATTTTTGAGTAGGTAATTTGTCTCTCATATTTTTGATTGAAGATTAAAGTTCGAAAATAAGCTTAATTTCGATTAGTCAATGAGCCTAATTCCGTCCATGGGAAGAAGTTTACTCGTAATTGCTATAAAATAGTTAGAATGGCTTTAATAATTCTTTCTCGGCAAAAGAAAATAAGATTCTAGCTCTGACCTAGTTATAATCTAATCAGTATAGAAGCGGGTAAAACAGGGTTCAAAGTCCATTTGTGTTATTATCTCGTGCAACCGTCAGGTTCTCCAAACAGAAAAATAAAAACTAAATTATTTAGGAAAATTGTATATTTATCTATACTAATAATAAAATTCTAACGGGTCGCTGTCTGTAGATGGAAGATATATGAAAAAAATATTACTTTTACCACCGTAATAGAACCGAAAACAATGATTTTTAGGGTTCCGTAGTAAAAAACGGAACCCTTATAGTTTCGCCATGACCGTCTGTCTGTCTGTCTGTCCGCGGCTTTGCTCCGAAACCCTTAATACCAGAAAGCTGTTATTCGGTATGAGTATACATATGAATTACGCCGAGAAAGTCGTACAATAAAATCTTAAAAATATTTTTTTTTTCAGGGTGTCTTTCCTATGTGTTAAGAGAGACCAAAAATTTTTTTTCTCATTTATCCCATGTTGTGGGGTATCGTTAGATAGGTCTTTTAAAAATGTTATAGGTTTGGGAAAACCATTTTTCCGAACGACGAACTGTTTCCGAAATATTAAGCTTTGAAGTGTTAATTTTTCTTACAGTCAAGTGTCCCCCCCTCTACCCACTAAACTGCTGCCTCTAAAAATATGAAAAAATTCACGATAGTGGTACGTATAATGAATTTAAAAGGAAAATTATCACGGCTATGTGGGTTCTTAAGGTTATCGAGTTATAGATGATGTAAGTAAAAATAAATATTTCACTTTTTAAAGCATCACATTATGTAAATATTAATAATTTTAAATTAATATATGAATTTAAATGAATAAATAATAAAACATGTCGCGAGTGATTCTGAATCGCGCTTATGAAGTTTTCAACCAAATCTCCATAGATTTCATAGGCGCTAATCAGGAAGGAAAATTATCGGCGCTAAGTATATTTTACAAGTGTTAGAATAATAAATAATCGACGAACATTTAATGTTCAAAATCGTTAGTATAATTCACATTCAAACATTTTTACGAAAATAGGTACTGGAAGATTGCTTGACCGATCTTGACAATTCTGACAACTACGGAACCCTACATTGTGCGTGGCCCGACACGCACTTGGCTGATTTATTAAAATTCTTATCTGTTGTCTGTTTGTCTGTGCGTTTGTGTACGCTAATCTCAGAAACGGCTTATCCGATTTAGATGCGGTTTTCACTAATATATTGTAGTAAGCTTCACTTAACATTTAGGGTTTGTTTTATGTCAATCGGTCCATAAATAAAAAAGTTATGGCAATTTAAGGAATCACGTTGAACATTTTTTTGGGCTTATCACTAAATGCATGAAAGTATATACCGTACCTACATCAAAAAATACATTTTTTAATTTTTTGTCTGTCAGTCTGTCTGTCTGTTTGTTCCAAATAATCTCTGAAACGGCTGAACCGATTTTGATGGTACTTTTACTTGCAGTTAGCAAATGTTATAAGGAGTGGCTTAGGCTTACTTTTATTTTAGATATTTTTTAATCTGTACATATAAAAAAACTTCTAACGGGTCGCTGTCTGTAAATGAAAAATATTATTGGGGGCCTTTACCTACGCTATAGAACTCAAAACAATAATTTTTAGAACTTTTGTCTGTTTGTCTGTTTATCTGTGCGTTTGTGTTCGCTCAGAAACGGCTTATCCGATTTAGATGTGGTTTTCATTAATATATTGCAGTAAGCTTCAATTAACATTTAGTGTTTGTTTCATTTCAATCTGTTCATAAATAAAAAGTTATGTCAATTTAAGGGTTAACGTCGAAAATTATTTTTTACTTTTCACTAAATGCGTGAAATATATACAGTACTTACATCAAAAAATCCATTTTTTTTATTTTTTGTCTGTCAGTCTGTTTCTTACGACTAATTTCTCACACAGCTGAATCAAATTTGATGGGACTTTCACTCGCAGTTAGAGGATGTCCATTCATCACGTGAGGCCCAGAGGAGAGAGAAGGGATAGAAGAAAAAAATCACGATATATCACAAAGTCTAAAATGTTCTTAAAAACGTTACGTGATTAATGGACAGCCCCTATAGCTAATATTATGAGGATTAACTTGGGCTACTTTTATTAAAAAATATATATATTTATTTTAATGAAATTAATAAAAATGAGAATTACGCGATAGCAAAATATTGTAGAAACCAATAAAATAGTGAACAATTTTCGATTTAAGAAGGGAAGGTATACATCGATACAAATAAATAAGATTGATATGTCTGCTGTTATTTTAAATTAATGCATATGAAAGTACATACGGTACTGACAGCAAAATTACCAATTTTAAATTTAATTTAATTTTGTCTGTGTATTTGTCACTCAATTTGTTTCGGCTAATATCTGAAACAGCTGGACCGATTTTGACGAAACTTTCACTAGCAGAAAGTCAATCTAATGTGGAAATTGAAAACGATGAAATATTGAGCAACATCTGATTCAAATAGGGAAGATATATATTATATAAATATTATAATTAAAAAAAAAATAATATATTTACTGGGTAATTTTTTTACTGGATATCATAGACCAAAATCCAAAACTATAAGCAATAGCGAAAATAATTAAAGGACTCACAGTGCCGATTTTGATAAAAACTAAAAGTATCATTAGTTTTTTGAAAATTAATTTTCCTAGCCAGAAACGAACACGTTGATTTCGCAAAAAATTAGCATTCTATATAATTGCATCATCTGATACTGTCACATATTATAAGGATAAACTTTAGGGAGGTAATAGTATACAGTTAACTGCAACAAAAAGAAAAGGCTATTTTTTTACAAAATTCTATCAAATTCATACATTACTTAAATCTTTAGTAATTCTTCAAAAAAACGATCACACCTAAAAGTGAAATTTTAAAATTATAACGGGATGTTCTAACGCTAATAGCGGGTGAGTATAATAGCCGAGTCAAGTGAAATGTAGATTTTCAATAAATTGATTTATCCTTTTAATAATTATCTAAACCTATCTAGGTAACTGAATAGGTGGCGGGGACCAAAACAAACGTCACATTCTATCAACTTTGTATAGCTCACATAGAAAAAATAGACAAACATAAAATAAGTTACTGTGAAACCTTCCAAAAGTTGATTCAGGTGACACTATTAGGAGGTGCAATAATACAGAATGTATTTTTTTTTTCAAAATTAGTGGGTTCTATTTCTGGCCTGGATAATCATGAAATCAAAAACAACTTATGATGCAGTTTAGATTTTTCAAAATCGGACACGAGACTTTTTAAGTATTTTTCGCGACTCCTTATAGTTCCGGATTTGGCTTATCAACCTCAGTTAAAAAAGTCCCCCGATATATAATATAAGGAGAACCTCGGCGGGAACATACATCTGAGTTAGTGTCTACTTATAAATACAACCAGGAAGTTCCCAAATCCAAAGTAAAAAAGCTCCTTTCTTAAGCAGCACCGCAGACTATTATAACCTTGCTTTGCAGGAGACATGCCAAGCATTCTGTAATCCACGAGAACGAAGTCGCGGGCACAGCTAATTGAAAATAAAACTTCATATAAAATTATAAACACCGAACAGTAACTGTTATATGTTTTTCGTGAGTCGATTTATTGTAATTTTAAAGGAATTCTATAGTCGTAAGTATTTTTATGTCGTATTGATTGTTAAAGAACAAATAAAAACACCATAAATAATTTTATTGAAATTGTTGAACGGTTGTCTTTTTTTAAGCTTAAGAAATACGAGCGCTAAACTTACGATGACAAAGTATTACACGCATACAGCACAGCTTTTCGTTGGAGATACAGAGTCTTGATCATCATATTGTTGTCAGTTTAATCGCTATAACGTTGGTACTCGTCTTTTAGGCAATTTAAATGTAGGAGATCTTTAATGAATGCAGCTCGTTGATCAGTTGGTTATTATTATATATCGGCAGTACGCACCCTCCCTCTCTCTAGGATAGATCGCTCCTCTTTGCTCTAATAAATGTATTCATAATCACAAGTAAACTAGAGACCCTAATGATCACAGAACACACATGATTCAAATAAAATTACGATAAATATTATAAAATTTTATAGAGACATCAAGAATATCCGAATGTCCCCGCTTTAGAGCTTTACAAGTTAAAGATCATAAAAACGTTACACAGATAATGGGACATTATGTAAGCAAACAAGTACTTGGGTAGAGTTAATAGAAAAAATCACTCTTTATACATCAATATAAGTAAGTGTCTTTTATTTTATTTATGTGTATAATTATTTGTTTTCTGAAGGTCAAACTAGGTATTTAAAATTTCCATGCTATGTACATGTAAATATGACCTTTAGGTATTTATTGTTAATTCTTGTTTCTATATGGCTGCTGATATATGATATGATATATATGCAATACTGTGTCAAGCCATTCGCACTTCATTTTGAGAAAATGCCGTCAAAAGATGTCAAACCTATCTTCTTCTGAAATATATTTTCAATGTAACTATCAGGGGGTGATTAGTGATCGATACTGATGCCAAAAATGCAATCAGTAAAATTTTTGTCTGTCTGTCTGTTTGTATGTTCCTTATAGAAACAAAAACTACTCGACGGATTTTAATGAAACTTAGTACAATTATTCTTCATACTCCTGGGCGGGTTATAGTATACTTTTCATCACGTTACAATCCATAGGAGCAGAATAGTGAAGGGAAAACGGGAGACGTTACTCCAATTTTTAAGCTTCCGTCGCGTATGCAGCCTTAAAAAGTGGTTAAAGTTACATAGAAATCATGTACGACAGAAATATTGTAAATAAAATTTTCTAAAAAATATTCTACAACAGCATATGTCTATCTTTTATGGTTGACTCACAATAACACGTGTCACTCCTGATAGCTTAGCAGTTCGGAGCATTCTGATTATATTTGTTTACTCTTACGTTTATAAGACTCTCACTCATCCCTAATTTTAAAAAGTTAACATTATTACCTATTCAATAATTGACATATTATATTTCCCTACCAAAATACGATCTGTCTGTCACATCAAAACCATTGAACCCTGAGGAAGGACATACGCTACTTTTTTACGAAAAACGACGAAAACGCGGACGAAGTCGCAGGCAAAAGCTAGTTCATAATCAATTTTAAGAAGAGTATATCACTCTTTTCTTTATATTTATGTAAAATAACGAATTAAAAGCAGATTGATACACTTTATTTATTATGTAGTAAAAGTTTTTCAAATATTTGATATTATTGTATAAATTGCAAAATATGGAACGCACATGACATTTGAAACATTAAATTAAGAAACTTTTTCCGTACTTATTTACTTTATATGACTTGAAATGTTCTTAAATAAAGTTAAATAGGAGACGCAGTATCAAAATACATCAATATATCCGAATTTCACTTTTTGTGAAAATTTGAAATTTCTGGACAATTCTGCTTCGAAAAAAAGTGCTAGTGTAAAAATTACCTTACTTACTTAAATCAATTATGTAGTGATTTTATCGATACTTAAAATTAAAATATCGGCAACAAAGAATAAATAATATTATTTCCTTTATACATAAAAATATAATTATTGTAATAACTAAAATAGAAATAGCCCAACAGGAAATGAAAATGGAAATTTCCTAAAGTAAATTTTCAAAGTTACTTAATATTTACGAGTATCAAACTTTCCAAGTATTTCAACAATATTAAGAAAACTATATGCCATCGGGTTAATCCTCGTTACACAATATTGTAATATTAAGTAAGAATTAAGTATATTCTTAAATTAAGCTCTATATTATATATTTCATTGTAGGATAAAGAAAATTGGATATGGTTAAAGTGATACATTTCCAAATTTCATTCAACCTCAATCTCGAGATGAACTATAAACATAAATTGTACTTCAAAAGTTACTGGTTATTCTAGAAGTTAAGTTGTTTTTTTTTTCTTTTTATTAAAATAAGCTACTAACGAGCATCCGGGTCACTTTATATTAAGTGATTAAAGTAAGTGAAGAAGGGGTTTCGGCTTCCAGGGAACTGCACAAAATACAGTTTTATAGTTACTTCATACCGATTTTTCGTAAGAGTGTGGAAATGCCTATGGAAATGGAAATCCCGTATTGAGCCCGTATTCGACTAGACCTAGGCTACTATGCTTAAGACTAGATTATTATTAAATACCTTATCCGTATTTGACCTGTAAATTTATACTGACTGATTGTCATATGAACCCTTACTGAATTTAATAAAATATAATAAAATTCACATAGGTACTATCAATAATTCAATAACAATGATAATATTTTGATAATATATTTTTGAGAAAAGCGCGTTGATGTCTTTTATACTAGACTTTTAACTTTAGCTTTTATTATTCACAATTAAGTAATTTTAACGATATAATAACATTTTAAATATCATTTTCCCAGTAATTATATAAACATGTAACTTACAAGCTGACGAAAAAAAAATCTTGCGGCAACATAAGCTAAGGTCACAAATAGAAAGGCTGTAAGTTTTTGTATTTTTTAATAGGTAAATATATTACAACAATGGATATTTCATGTTAATCGTATAGCTATAATAAACTGATAAATATGTAATATTGTTTATATTTATAGTATAAATATACAAACAAGTCCCTTCTGCAATCGTAAATTAATTCAACTATTTCTACATTTAAAACTCTGTTTTGAGATAAATAACATATATTTAATTATAATCTTTTTAATAAATGTAATTTAATAAAGTATTTTAGAAACATAAAATCAATTCAATAAATACGAATTACAAGTTAAAGATATACCTACCATATAAGTGTATTACATTAACTAATAATTCAAAAGGTTTTTTTTTATTCGTCGATATAAAAAGGTGTTGTTTTTCTTACCCAATAAGTATTTAGCGGATTCTTGCAATTGACAAAAGATATTTCACGTTAAATTTTTAAGTACCTCATTTAACACACTTTTTCTAATTCCTTACGCATTGGTGGGATCTATATTGTTTACATATAGAACATGAAAAAAACCTCAATTTTTAGGATTAAATACGTTCATTAGTTGACCGGTACTAGCTACGCGCACAGTCGGTTGCACTGTGCGGTGTTTACTCGAACACTCGCGCCTGTACTATGAGGCCAAGGCCGTTCAAGTTGCGAAGTCTTCGTTATGTCAGCCGCGTTCTACTTATGCAATGCCTACCAATTTAATGCACTTAGATGACCCATCGACCAGTGTGATTCCTATTTTGCTGCCTAATCATTAATTTTGTCTTACATCTCTTCTGGCTAAAGTACTATATTTTATACGTTCAGTTTTTTGCATAATTATATCTTGTATGTATGTATACATTATTAAACTAATTGTGCATTTATGTTTTTCATAATTATCGACTACAGATGAGCTTACCTACATAACATGTTAATTAATTTATTGCGTACTGGGAACCTCATTATATAAACTATGCAATACTAAGAACTATAATATCCGGGAACTACTAATGTTCGACATTAACTAAAGCTTAGGTTTGCTATATGAGGATGAATTAAAAAAAAATTATAATATGTGTTTATTAAAAAAAGTAAAAAATAGATTCAAGGTCGAAATTATATAACGTGTCTGATCATTCGTTTTTCACCTACAATTTTATCTTTCGAAAGTCGGTGAGTAAGTGGCCCACAGGATAGAATCAATGTCGATTTCATCCGGCAGTTACCGATAGTACCATACATAAAACTTTTTTCAAAAAATTAAACCGACTTCAAAAGCGAACCTAAGAGATACAAATAAACGAAAATGCATAAAATAAATATTTTCTACCACATTTTGAAGTCGGCGGAGTAATCGGTGAACATCCATAAAAAAAGTTCCCGACGAATTGAGAACCTCCTCCTTTTTGGAAGTCGGTTAAAAATTCAGTATACTATATTTATTTTTTTGGTATATTCCTAACAATCCTATTTTGTTAAAATCAATTAATAAAAATGTAAACACTATCTGAAGCTTGAGATAAGATTGATGCAATCTATTGTCATAAAATTTTTGGGAGTTTTACGATCCGGATCCGGACCGCGGTCCGTCATTTGATGACCTAGGGTTTAGGGTTTTTATATTTATTGGCGAATATAATACGTTGCTCATTCTTGTTAGAAATATATCATAAAATCGGTCTTCAAAATTTGAACGGGGCGGTATTCTCGACCGCACCGAACAATCTTCTTCGTGTTTTCTCCATCCTACGTGACATTGACAAAATAATTTGTGCTTATATGGCCATAAAAACAAATTAAAACGAATGACTTATAATATTTATGTTTCTCATCGTTTAAGTCTTCCCTGAACTTCCATAAATATTTCACGATCAAAATTAGCCAAATCGATTCAGCCATTCACGAGTTTCAGGGAGATAAACGAACAGCATTTCATACATAGATTATTATAAGTAATCTTGAGCCTAGAATCCCAGTAATAACATAACGTTTTTATTAAAACACTAGAAAATGCATTTATGCGTACCGCCTAAACATTGAGGCGGGTATGTGCGACCCCTGTCGGATTATTGTGCGCCATACTACGAGTAAAACCCGTACTGGCGCAAATATTTATATTTTTGCATTTACTCGAGGTGAATGTATGAATAAACTCATAATATACTTACAATATAAGTAATTTAGTTAAATAATCATCATTAACCTTGAAATAAAACCATTATAATATAATTTGAATAACGTATGAAATTAAATTATTTTTAACATCCCGACATTGCAAACTTAAAATATTTTCAACGATCGTGGTCACGGGCCGACTGTCATCATTAACCTACTTATGTAGAATTGTTTTGTTTTTTTTTTAACCTTAAGGTTCAGTTCAGTCATATTCACACCACAAGATACGCTCACAAACCAAAATGTTATTTCATCTGATCACTGTGGTAGTCTCGGGGTGCGGGCTCGGCGAGGAAGAATCCTGTACCACACTATTGTGTGAACACTGGGATTCTAGTCTCTAGTTTACTTGTAATTTTGAATATATTTATATGAGCGAGGAAGAGAATTGTATATGTATCCTAGATAAAAGCAGGGTACGTATTAACGATGTATATTAACAACTAATCAAAGATATATCATAGACAAAATATATAAATACTTTTGAGACATATTCTTAAGTCATAGGTAATACATATCCTGACAATAATTAATTTACATTAAATTTTTATGTAAATTAAATGAGTTTGTGTTGGATTGTAAGTCCCATATAATAACTCTTAAAATCTAAAATCTTATCTCAAAGGCTTATGATTTGAAAACCACGTGACTTATTGATACAGGTTAACATATCAAGAAGAAAGTTTAACATAAGTAAATATATTAAAAATCTCAATCACTTTCAATTTAAAATTTTGGTGTAGACACACTTGCAGGTCCCCTAATGTGCAGTAGGTGCACCGCACGCGGGCACCACATCCAGGGGGTAAATTTGGCGAACTGTTCAAGCTGAAAACTATTTTTTGTAACGCATGTTTTCAATATTTTGCGCCCAAAGAATATTCCTACCGCCGTATCCCAACCGACGGCAATATTTCGAATTGAAAAGATTATTCACATTTCGAATATGTCAATCGAAGTATCTAATGTTTTTAATTTTTGCAAGATAAAGTTAAAATGTAGTTTTGCACATAAACAGCTAGCAGCGGGCCTGGCCAGTGCACAGGACCCGCATTAATCCGGTGCACTGTAATGTAATTTACATGAATAAGAATAAATTGTCGCCAGGTTTAGGTAGGAATTGTCTATGCGGAAGCCCGACATCGGTCCACCGGGCAGAAAACAGTGGTCTCCGTGTATTAAAACACCGGGGAGGACCCGCTCGGGTGACAGGCAAGGCCTACAAATCCGTGCTTAGAGAGTGACAACTCGGTCCTTCAACAGATACTACAACAGCTGATCATTTCTGAGATATATAATTCATAGTTTTTGACTGGTCAAAATGAATATTTGTATTATATACCTGTATTATTTTGTTTTTAATTGAATATATTAATTTAATAAATAAAAAATATTAATTATCATTCACATAAAATAATCATAATAATAAAATGAAACATCATAGTATAGAAAAATGTTTTTAAGTTAATGCTCTTTATTTAAAACAATTATGTGTAGAAGAAAAATACGATACAGTCGTAAGACTTAACAGAACAGATAAAAAAATAAACATAATTATATTACATCTAAGACTAGAACAAGATTAAAATGTTACACTATCTTCATAGCTGGGTTTGATGATATGCTTTCGGATTGTATTTTCACTTAAAGAATACTAAATGCAGAATATACACAAAAAATACGAATTAAGAAGTCACTAATTCCATTTTTCTATATTTTTTCCTCAACGTCGACACTGGATCCTTAAATAAAATAGGATCAAGTCGTAGCACAGATCGCACGAGCGGCATGTAGCCCCAAGCAGCGGCGAATGTGTTCAAACACGACTGCCTTTGAACAAAGTGTTCGGGGTCACTCCATGAGGACCTAGAAATAAATATTAACTTGTAAATAATGTATAAAAGGAAAGCCCCGTTTTAAATGCACTGTAATATCTTGTACATGTTTCACTTGTGGGCAGAGGCCTGAGTGGTATGTGGTAAATGTTGAGTGGCGTGACGTAAGTGATGTGCTGTATCAGATGACCGATATGATGTATGAGTGCGTAATAAATAATGTGTGGGGCGCAATATAAGTATACGTGTTGGTCTGAATACGAGGAGAGTCCGAACTCGGGCTCGGTGCAGTTGAGTAAACAAGAAATAAAACATTGAATGTATATGATCTATACTAATATTAAAAGCTGCAGAGTTTGTGTTTGTTTGAACGCGCTAATCTCAGGAACTACTGTTGTCAAATTGAAAAATTATTTTTTAGATAGGTTATTTATTGAGTAAGGCTATAGGCTATACTACATCACACTACGACTTATAGGAGCGAAGCAGTAACCATAAACGCGAGTGAAACCGCAAGGGGCATCTTATATTGTAATAAGCTTATTCAATATTCTCAGCCGTTAAAAGACATGTATAATTTATTATATATTTATAGTCTATTTTTCTTTAGTTGTCTTATTCAGCAGACAAATATGTCGTATTTCTACCCACACATAAGAGTTAGATAAGAATTTATTGATTGAATGATTGAACTGAATCATTTTTTATAATGCAAAACTATAATGGAAAAAATTTGTTTGAAAAATCGTGATTTTTGTTCGAGGTATACCAAATAAAGACAAGTAAAGAAAAATAGACTATACTTGACTTATTTAGTAATTTTCGTTCCGGGACGAGTTCACGGTATGGTATGGCCGCGAGCATTAGCGCTGTATCTGCGTGTTGAAGTGATACAAAAAATAACTTTGATCCACTGTGTCACATATACATTGGTATGGGACGCTTGATGTACGTGTTAGTCAAAACTAGAGTACCGGTGGTGGTGGTGCGCGGGCTTGTAGCGGCGGCGCTGCGCCAGCTTGAGCGGCGGGCGGCGCGTGAGGTGCGCGGCGAGGCAGTTGAGCAGGATGTCCTCGCAGTTGCGCGCGCGGCGCACGGCGAGGCGCAGCGCGGGCGCGGCGGCGCCATACAGCGCCAGCAGCGCGCGGTGCACCAGCGCCGCGCCCGGCAGCACCATGGAGTACGAGCCGCCCCACTTGCTGCTGTAGCCCCACGCGACCTGCCATCCAAACCGACATATTCAGTCTTGTTATACGGTGAATAAAGAGTATTTTTTTAAATCTGTAATAATCAATTATAATTATTACGAATGTAAGTACTTACTTATTATGATTAAATTAATAATTCAACATGAAAAATAAGATTTCATACATGTACTTAATTCGTGATATTCATTTTCGAGTGTACCTTTGATTCGTCCCAATAGTGATTTCGGGCGGGATATCCAACGATTCGGTCAGGAAACTGCTGCCACACGCGAAAGGCGAAATCTAATTCCTCAGCTAAGAGTGGAGCGTCCCCGTCTAAGGAAAACACTGCGGCTGTTGGAATTGCCCAGAGTGGTTGCCAACGTGCAGATACTCCCTCCCTTTGAAGAATATAAATGATTAAAATTGTTTAAATATATAAAATTTATAAATTGAATACAGATCTTTAATAAATAGGAAACAGTACCCTGGATAATGTGTTGTAGCATCTATGACTATAACAGGCAATGGATCTCTCAAGTCTCCAGCCATTCTTGAAAGCGATTTAAGAGTTGGTGCTGCACGTTCACTATCCCACACAAGCACAACCTACAACATTAATTAAACAATTAAGGATGAATTTAAAAATTCTGATGTGTATACATGACTTTTTTGCACGATGATACAAATAAAATAGCTTCAATCATTACAATAAAAAATTTTAAATAAAAATAAACCATCTATTCAATTTCAAAAAATTATTATTTTCTACAATATATTGAAGTTGGTGCCAAGTAAAATTTTTTACAAATATGTGTTATTTGAAGTTTAAAAAAAAAGCATTAACCAAACTGGCAAATCGTCATACAGTCGAACATAGAACCTCCTCCTTTTGCAAATTTGGTTATTATAGTGACACCTTACCTTTTCACAGAATTCACTAGTCGCTATATTCGCAAGAAGTTTGTGCAGAGCGGGTGACGTGGCTTGCACATATAATAGAGCCGTGTACGTATCGCCTGGCGTGGGGGGTGGCGCGGTGAGCGGCACAGAGGGCGCGGGCAGCGGGCGCGGCGGCGGCGCGGGCGCAAGGGGCGCGGCGGGGGCGGGGGCGCCCACTGGCAAGTGCGCCCGCGAGTCTCCGTAGCTGGACAGCGTCCCCAGAGCTCCAGGTGACGCGTTCCAGATCAAAGCTTCACGCTGTCGCGATGATCGATGAGCAGTTATTCTTTCTAATATGATCTGTAATCATCATTTTTAATGAAAACACCATTAAGAATGTATTTTTTCAATACTACTTCTAAGTGTGAAATGTGTTATTCAAATTTTGTGTGGTAGTGACTTTGAGAAAGCGAAGCCACAGAGGACAGCTAGTCTCATTTATAAATAACCTATCTGTTACAAAGTAGACACCAAGTGGAAGTTTTTTATAATATATATTTATTTTAATATATTATATATTTTATTTTAATATATATGAAAATAGTTTGCAAAGGATGTAAAATTATTTTTTCAACATAATGACTGAAACAAAACTATAACAATAATTAACTAATGTACCTCTATTGTCGTAAACACTATCTTCTCTATAGACGAAAAATATTGTTCCCATAAAAGCTGTGTCTGTTGCCTTAAAGCAAGGACACGTTCAGGAGGAACAGAACGTACTAATTCTGGAACCTGTAACAATACAAAGGGGTTATAGAATGTATAGTAAAAATAAATGTGTAATTTAACTACTTTTTGTGCAAAAAGTATTTGTTATAATTTCTAGCAAAAAAACATTAACAATCCACTAACATTTTTGCAATATGTTGCCAATATAAATTTTTTTTTGAGTTTTTTTTTCTGATATACAGTCTTTCAAAAAAGACTAAATAATTTATGAAAATTATTTTGTATTGAGTTATTATATGAATGAAACAAAAAAACATTTTTAATTAAGTTGTTTAATCCTTACTTGTAATAAAAGTCGTTCATCTGCCCATATTACAGCTCGACGCCAGTCAATGCGTTCATCAAAAGGTAATCGCCAACTATTGCTTAGCAGCACTGGAACACAACCAGCTGCTAAAGCCTCTAAAAAACGGTATGATCCAAGACGTCTTCCCCGTGCAACTAAGCAAAAAGTTGAATTGGCTAATAACTGCTCATAATCAAATCTAAAATAGAGGAAATCAGTATTAATTTTGAAATAAAAATGCATTTATTATAGTATTGGCACACTGTAACTTTAAAAATTTTTAACTCATACTTATCATATTCCCTATTATCTTCATCACATCTTTCATCCCTTAATTCTTTCCAAGATTTTCCATGTCTACAAGTAGTGACTAAAATAAGGTTGTTACCATCATGCAAATGCCATAATGAATTTCTTGTTTCACTACCAATTCCATGGACATAACGTTTTCCTTTAAAAGCAAGCAAATGCTTGCGAGGAGCAGGGAATGGATTTCCAGTAGCTGCTGGTGGAATACCTCCACGCTCGGGATGTTCTTTATGAAAAAGAGGTAGAGAGATATCAAATCCATCTCGGAAAATTGTTTCAGAAGCACTGGCTCTAGCCATTATAGCATCACCTGGGTCAAATCCTAAAGCTCCTTCTGCATAATCAGGCCAAGTTCCTGCATATAAGTTGAAAATTAGGTGGTTACGGCCGTTTTTCCAGTATGGAAGTCGCGAGAGCCTGGATGCGACATCTGGAATATGCTCTGGGGATAGAGGATCTGCGTCTAAAGTATCTACCGCCGGTATAAACAAACAAGCTTCACTTGGGTCATGGGTTGCATATCTTGATTCCCTTATCACTGACAAAACTTTACGGTACGTAGCACTAACAGGTCCATCAGTAGGATAAACGTACACTTTAGGATCACTTCCACAGTTTGAAAAGTCAAAGCATGTCTGCATTCTACATGATTTTGTAGTCGTTTGAGGATTTCTCTTCTTTCGTGAAGGTGATTCGGTTAATTCTTCCAAGGTTGCAAATTCAGGCAAATGGTCCTTACGAGTTTTTTTTATATTTTCATTATTTAAATTAAAACCATTGATAAAACAATATATACCAAAAAAACAGGATAAGATAAGAAAAAAATAACGTTTCTTCGCTTGCATGGTTTTTATTAAATCTTTATTTTTATTAACAACTCATCTTATTAAATATTTGAACAACTTTTAATAAACAATTACACAGTACAAGATAAATTTGTAATCAGAATTTAAATAAGCAGGACAAAAAAATGTAACAAATGACAAGTAGAATTTTTTTTTATAAACGAACTTTCTACTCAATTCATATTCTATTATCTATTTTTTAGTGATGCCCTTCGACAGCCGAGATAATATCGATATATAATCGATTGTGTCAATATAGATACATGTATTACTTTCTTTAAAAAATGAAATTTTAATAAATGATTTATACCATTTTATAATAAATATTTATTAACACAAAAAATTCATTCTATAAAAAATAACTTATAATTTCTTAAATCTAAGTGTAAAAATATTAAACTTGCACAAGTTTAACAAATGTATAATAGTCCTAGACCGTTAAGCATTGGGACGCGCCTTACAAGGCATTTCCCCTCCAGCAAATATTATAATGAAATGATCTAACGCGTTTATAAAAACTACTCAGGAATCGATTTTCAACAATATTATAATCGTTTTTATTATATACGGAGCTCCGTAAAAATATCCAATCTGTGCAGTTAGCCATTGCAAAAAGAGATCAAACACGACTAAACTTCAAAAAGAGGAAGTTACATTTCATATGTAATTATTTTTGACATAATTAATTCACTATTTCTATTAAAATCACCTTAACATATTATTTAAGTATGTAAGAATTATTTAGTTAATAATTCATATTAAACCTTTGTGCAAGTCTTATGTTAATATTTTAATTTCTTTATAATATTGTTGGGTGCGTAATATTGTTACGTTGTTGACTTCACTTTAATATTATTTCAGTTATTATTTATTTTATTTCTTCCAAATTTACATTTCACACATTAACAAAGTAATGTTCTCGAACATGATAAATTGTTTGTTATATAATCAATTAATTAGTTTTGTTCTAAATATATATATATATATATATATATATATATATATATATATATTATATAGTTTTGCTGTCAAAAAAATGAACATTGATTTTAAAATAAACAATTTCATTCTCTAAGTTTTATTTAATTATGTTATTGGCGACGAGGATGGGATAATAATAAAAAGAAGCATGAATAACGAACAAATGTAAATGTTGTATGTTTCTTACAAAACCAAGTCGAACAGCAAAAACAAATTTCTGAGGTATTGAAATTTTTGGTCGAAACACGTATTACTAGTTCCACGACATTGAACAACAATGGAACGGACACGGAGGTAACGTCTTCAACATAGGTCAGCAAATTATCTATAATAAACAATTTTAGAGGAGATAAATTTCATCCATTCATTGTGCACGATTGAGAACTTTATTGATTTCTTTGAAGCTAAATGTAATATAGGAGGAGAAAAATATTTAAAGATACAGAAGGATCTGTTATTATCTTGTTAAACACCGACAATTTACCATGAGGTCAAAACTGCCCTTATACCATTATTCGAAGAATCGTCTTATAACGATATCAGAAATAAACTACTAGATATACATAAAACGCTAAAAACGAGATATAAGGCTTTAACAGAATTTTGGTGATGCATTAGAGAGACGGGTGGGAACATGGAACATTACGCAAATAGGCTTAAAGAGCTAAGTAAAGTTTGTGGTTATGAAGATGCTATATTAGAAAGACAACTACGTGATCGTTTCGCTACAGGGTTAAACCACCCACAATTACAAATTGATTTAAAACAAAAATAGCCTGATTTATTAGACATGTTGAAAGACATGAAGTGATATTTTCACAGATATTCGCTGTCGCACAATCGAGGGAATTAGCAGAAAGTGACAATAACGCGGACAATACTATTAAAAGAATTACAAACAAAAATAACATGAAAACCAATGACTACACATATAAAGCGGTACGTAAATTTAGAACCGATCAATGTGGGAGATGTGGGAAACAAAACAGACATAGCTTTAATGAATGCAGAGCAAAAAATCATCAATGTGGCGAATCTGGAATCATCAGGTCATTTTGAAAGTTGCTGTATTAAATCAGGTAGAGCCTATTTCACAAACAAATATAAACAATTTAATAGAAATACAAAATTTAGAAGAAATAGTAGATTACAAAGAATAACAGAAGGGTCAGTCAAAAGTAATAGGTCTGCCTTACGATCAAGTACAGTAACTACAGAAAGCGAGGAGGATAACAACGTATATAAAATATATCATAATACCAATAGATGCAAGAAAATAGACATTAAAATCAATGATATTAATTGTACGATGGATTGGGATCCCGGATCTATATACTCGATTATTAACACGAATTTCTGGAAAAGAATAGGAGCACCGACTCTTATACAAGCACCAAAGTTAAAAGCGTATTGCAATTATAAACTGAAGGGTCTAACTAACGTAACAGTGGAAATTAAAGGTAAAAGAATAATATTGCCTGTAGTTGTCATGGAGAAAACCAAACCAATGTTTTTTGGGTTACAGTGGAACGAATCATTTGATGACTTTTCCAAGCTCTGTCTATCCTATTCATAGCAACTCAATTAATATGACACTTGACCATATGTTAAATGCTCATAAACAACTCTTTGATAATAGATTGGGTAAAGTAAACAATTATCAAGTCAATATACATATTAAAACAGGAGCAGAACCAAAACATTTACCAGCACGACTAATTAAATTTGGTATTAGAAGAAACATTGAAATGGAATTAGAACGATTGGTACACGAAGGTATTATTAGTCCAATAGATCCGAACACAACACCTATAGAGTGGGCAACACCTACAGTTAATGTATTATAACAAAATTGACAAATAAGAATATGTGGAGATTACCGTATAACCATTAATCCAGTACGTATAAAACATACACATCCAGTTCCATTATTTGATTTACTACGTCAACGCTTAGCACATGGAGAAAATTTTCCATAATCGATTTATAGGACGCCTACCTACAATTTGAAATAGCACCTGAATCTAAAAAATACCTGACAATCACAACACACAAAGGATATTATCAATACAATAGAATGCCCTTTGGCATAGCAACAGCACCATCAATTTTTCAACATTATTTAGTTAAAACTTTAGAGAACATACAAAATGTAGCTATTTATTTTGACGACATTACGGCAGTTACGGGAAAAAATGATAATGATCATTTCCAAACACTCTCTACAATCTTTAGCAGATTAGAGAAAGCAGGTTTAAAGGCAAATCGAAAGAAATGTACATTTATGCAAACACAAATAGAGTATTTGGATCACACTATTGACAAAAATGGAGTACGTCCAACTAAGTCAAAATTTGAAGCTATTAGCAAGGCGCCACCACCTTCGAATACAAAAGAATTGCAATCGTTTTTGGGGTTGATAAATTTCTATGAGATTTATTCCTAATTTACATGACATCTACGCTGATCTTCATGAACTAATTGGAAGTAAAAAAAAATGGCAATGGACATCTCACAAGAATACAATTTTTCGAGCAGGTTACAACGAATATTAAAAACTCTAAATCATTGATAGATTAGGGTATTGGTGCAGTATAATTTCACGAAACACAGAATAATAAACAACCAATATCATACGCATGAAGGAAATTAAAACCAGCAGAAAGTAAATATTCTGTAATAGATCGTGAAGCATTTGCTATATTTTATGGAATAAGGAAATTCGATCAATATTTACGAGGGACTAAATTTACGTTAGTAACGGATCATAAACCGTTGATCCACATATTAGGTCCACAACGAAACCTACCTAAAGTTATAAATAATAGACTCGTAAGATGGGCATTATTAAAAGGTAGTTACGACTATGAGATTCTATATAGAAAGGGTAAAAATAACATAATTGCTGATTATCTATCACGAATGACAAATCCTGAAGAAGAGCCCACGAAAGCTGAATTACGAATACACAAAATAAACGAAACAATACAGTGTAACAAAGTAGACGATCTTTTACTATCAGAAGAGCATATAAAACAGCAGACAGCAACCGATTATACATATATAAAAACAAGTAAAATATTACATTAAAACTGGATGGTCAAATCAGATGGACAAAAATGATTTAAAACCTTATTTGCGTAGACGCGATGAACTAGCAATTGAAAACAATATAATTATGTGGCAAGGAAGAATTGTGATACCGCGTTCATTACGTCTTCCTACATTAAAATATTTACACAATAGGCATCCAGGTATATCAGCTATGAGAGCTTTATCACGCTTCTACGTATGATGGTCAACAATTGATGAAAATATTGACATATATGTTAAGCGATGTCAAGAAAATCGGCCGAATAAAGCAGAATTGCCGATATTTTCATGGTTTGTTCCAGAAAACGTCTGGGAAAGGATACATATAGATTTTGCAGGGCCGTTTGAAGGAAAGCAGTGTTTGGTACTTGTGGATGGTCTTTTGAAATGGATAGAAATAAAACAAATGAACAAAATCACATCTGAACATCTTTGTGACAAATAAGACATTTTTCACCACTTTTGGCCCACCACAGATAATCGTCTCTGATAATGGACCACAATTTACGTCCCAACAGTTTCAAACATACTGCAAAAACGGAAACATTGTACATATTCGATCGTCACCGTATCATCCACGAACTAATGGATTAGCAAAACGCTTAGTTCGTACTTTTAAAACAAGAATGCCGGCAAGTCAGGAAGAATTCTAAAAGTCGTCTTAGAAAGTTTTTGTTTACTTATCGGAAATACACCTCATACAACTACAGGGAAACCCCCAGCTCAAATGATGTTTGGACGCCAACTGACTTGTGAATTGGATAATGCACGACCTAGCCAAAAACGTCAAATAAGATTCCAACATCTGAAGGCTAATATCAATAATGAAAATATTTCGTCTTTTAGACCAGGAGATGAGGTATACATTCTAGATCAAGTGGATAGTCGATGGAAACCTGCTACTATCAAAGAAAGGACAAACAAATATTCGTATAAAATTAATACGTTGGATGGAATTGAAAAACGGAGACATGCAGACCAAATTCGACCAAGAATATCAGATCATCAAGAAGTTCCGCCATCCGATCCTCGCCCCTCGTCAAATTTGCTAGAAATTTTGTTCGTAGAATTATGCGCGTGACGCGTCCAAATGATTAATAGTCTAAGAGAATAGTTAACGTTGTGCCGTAAGTAAAAAATACACCTACATTCATTATCAAAACACAATTTCTAAATAAATGATGTTTAATTATAATAATATAATTCTCAAAGTACACCAAACTAATAACAAACTGATATATTTTTATTATACACCAAACTAATAACAAACTGATATATTTTTATTATAATCTATTAACCGTCATCTTTGACCATTAAAACTACGAGACGCGTCCCTTGATTTAAGCTGCCGAAAAGTGTACCCTAATGAATGTGAACTCGTAACAGACTAATAAATGTAACTTAGTGAAAGCACTATAATGGCTAATTTACCATGGAACGAAATATTGTTCTTTTATTTTTTATTAGCCGTTCCATAGAATAGTAGAAATTCGTATTACAAAGTCCTATATAAGTGTGTATTATTTAATTGTTGTTGAAAATTGATTTTAATTCTAAATCTATGATTAACGAGAAAGAAATTCTATTCTATGATTTAATTCGTTTATATTTTTATAAAGTATATTTTTATAATTTGTGATACCACACAATATGTTGTCTAAATTTTTATGTGCGTGACGTAGTACAATGGCATCACAGACTCAACAAACGTGAAAACTTTAAGTTTAAACTCTTATAAAATCTTTATTTGCAATGTGTTTCAATGAGAAACAACAATGAGTCAGGTATTATTACTTCTTTAATTAAGCAAAACTACTATAAAAACAAAACAAAATCACAGACGTAACATTAAATGGGAATAAATTATTCTAGTTTTTTTTATTATTTTGAATAACTACCTTATGTACACACCAAAGTAGTTAATACGTTCCAATAAATTCCATGTATGTGGCACAGAAACAAACAGATGCTGAAAAGTGAAATAGTCACTTTTGTATGAAACAAAAATACGGCAAAGTTTAAAACCTTTTTTATTACTTTTAGTGTAATAAAAAATACTTCTGTAGTGTGATTATATATAGAAATAATATTTACCATTAACAAAATATGAAATGAAAAATCAATAATTCCCCCCAAAACTATTTAATCTTTAGTTAAATATAGTACCACACAAAATTTGAAAAAGATACACCTGTGCTCGTTCTAAATCACGTATGCTTTTTTTAGTATTCCAAAAGCTGGCAACATGACTCTTATTAACCTTATATCCTTCCGCCTGATTTTTAAAACGTTAATCTATTTTAAACCGTGTTATAGAAAAAACCCAGATAAAATTTTTACAGAATTTGTTATTATGGCGTATATCTTAACGAATAATAAAAATCAGACAACAATCAGTTAAAGTCAGGAGGTAGTGGTACGGAACCATCGGTTCTTTTGGCGTTTTTTCATCAATTAGAATAATGAATACATTTCATAAAATCAATCGTCTTTTAAGTACTCCTTAGATATGAACATTTTTTTAAAAGCTAATCATTTTTGTATCTACATTTTCACATAGGTTTTAGCTTTAATAGCTATCTTCCTCGATTGTTGTGCCGCAAATTAATCACTTATTTGTGAAACATAAAAATAAATATTATAAAGAGTTCATATAATATTAATATTTAATGTTACTGACAACAAATGTAACAACAATGTGACATTTGGACAAATGTGTAGAAGTATAAGCGATATAATTAAAATTTACGCTTGTGACCTAAGCAAGTCTTCTTCTTCTTTTTTTTGTTTAGGTTGGATATTTCTATTTGTATAAATGTGCAATATAGCACGACAATTTGGATATAATTCATATTTCGTTTTGAATATGCCTTTTTTTAATCTTTTTTGAATGTTTTTTTCTTTAAGCATAATTTCTAAAGCCCTTTCTGAAGTTATATCATTTAATTCAATGGCTGGAATTTTAAGTTCACATCTGTCAGCTCCATCAACCTGTAATTAAAGAATAATGATAAAGTTTAAATTGATTTAAAAAATATACACGTACATATATGCTGTGTGCAAAACTCGATAGTAGATGAGCCCATCTGATTTCAAAATATTATTTTTATGTTTTGTTCGTCTCAATACTGAATTTTGTTTGGAATAATGAAAATAAGGTAAAGCCTAAAGCGATCGGCGAAAAATTTAAATTTTTAATTACTTAAAACAATAAAAAATAATTAAAAAGACAATTTTTAGCTAAATTTGTCAATAAACAGAGCTTAAAATCATTAATGCAATTTGAAATGTTTGAAAAAACTACATATAAATATAATAATAATCACAATCCTAATTCTGGCAGTTTATTTTTTAGAGTTCCGTACCTTAAAAGGAAAAACGGAACCCTTATAGATTCACTTTGTTGTCCGTCTATCTGTCTGTCGGTCTGTCAAGACTTTTTTCTCAGAAATACGTGGGCGTATCAGATTGAAATTAATATCATATACTCAAGTCTACTATGACTTGCGGCTGTGAAATAATTAATGTTCGCAATCAAAAGATAATGACAGTTATGTTGCAATTTTGACGATTTTAGCATTCGTTTTTCAATCAGAATTACCGTTTACAATCTATAATGATTTAAGTCTTGTTACGCAGTCGGGTTTTTGATTTATACAAAATTGTACGGAACCCTCGGTTCACGAGTTTTCGATTGTTCATATTTGATTTAAGAAAAGTTTCATATTCAATGTAATGGTTTTACACTAATAAGCATATATTGAACTTTTAATTTCAGCTACGAGTATTTAATTTAGCTTGCTCCAGTATAGGGATAAATAGCACTTTTTCTAAATTTGCCACTAGACGAATTCGACCTTCAAAAAGTGAGAAACCATCTTTTGTGGAAGACTTTATACAAATTGTTAGATTTTACAAAATACTCATGATTTTAAAATGGATTGGTAAAATATCTTAAAAATAATGTCTTTGACGCGTTTTTTCAGTAAAACACTGTTAGATGGCTATTCAGACACATTAAAAAAGATGGGGGTGGGAAACATTTATTTTTAAACCCGCTTTATAAAGGATTCGATTGACGTATGCATAGTAACCGGAAAAAATATTACCCATCAAACTTTAGAAAGACACGATCGAGCATTGTCATTTATGTCTCACGATGCACTAATAATGTGGTATGGATGAATTATATAAAAAAAAAATTCGATACTTACTTTACATTGAAAAGATAATGGAAAATCTTTATCTACAACTGGCCATTTTTGCTGTAAAACTTCCTTGTTCCAAATAATCGACGGTGAATCAATAGATACCCGGTTAGGAGCTGATGTTACACCAGCCCATAGCTCAGAGCAGAAGTGCGGTGTTATAGGCGAGAGCATGATAATCAAATATGCTAATGCTAGTTCATAGTCCTTATTTTTTGCTATTATTTCTGGTGGAACATTATTCTGAAATAATAATTTTATTTTATTTTATTTATAATATGAATATAGGCATATTGATTTTCAATAAAACTTCTTAATTATTTTATATTAATTGAAAATATATAATTTGACATGCTTACAATTAATACATTCTATAATATTTATTTTATTGTACATATTTTTAAGTAAAAAAGCATACCCTTAAAACATTTGTCAGGCTTTGTAAACGAGAAATTGCAACACTAAGTTGTTGAGTATACTTGAAATGATATGTTGCAGTTGCAATGATATAGTTCTTTGTATGCCACAATTTGTATTGCAATTCTTCAATTTCTTTACTGACATCATTACTTCCAGTTGTATCAATATTCGTTCTGTGCTTTAAAAAATCTCTAACAGTCATCCACAATCTACGCTGCCAATTTAAAACACCAGGTAAAGCTGTCAAAATATAATTTATATTAAGTACTTTAACTTCCACATTGCACATGTTAAAATGGGGACTAAGTTTTAACATAACAATAGACTATACAAATGATATCATGCAAATCTACCTCTCCATTTATAGCCTGCTATAGTCCTATGACCAATATTAAGAAGTATGTCTGTATGAAGAAATATATTCATATTTTGTAACCCTATCTTAATATACACAAAAATATATTTATATTGTTGTCCACTTACTAGCATCAGACCATCGCCTATTTGTAGGTGGTGGAACATCAGCAAGTATTAATAGTCGCGTTGTGTCACATCCATATGTTGATAATAATCTTTGAGGATTTTCACCATTATATTTAGATTTACTCATTTTTTCCCACTGCACCAAAAGGGGCTCTCCAGTATCCTTTTCTATATATTTTTCTCCAACTTTTTCAACATTCTCTGGAGGTAAATATTTTCCAGAAGATTTGACCTTAAAAGATTGTCCCATAACCATTCCTTGCACTAGCAATTTTTTAAATGGTTCTGCCTTTGGGGTCATTCCTTGTGAATTCAAGAAATAACTCATAAAACGAGCATAGTATAAATGTAATACGGCATGTTCTTTACCTCCGATGTAACAATGTACTGGAGTATTTCCAACTAATTTTTCTTTGTCAAACGGCATTTTGTCATTTGTATGGTCAAGAAAACGGTAATAATACCAAGAAGAGTCAACAAATGTGTCCATAGTATCTGACTCTCTTTGAGCATCACCCGAACATTTGGGACATTTACAATTCAACCAAGATTTCAAACTTGACAATGTTGATATTTTTAAATTGCTAGAGTTATTAATCGGCAATAAAACTGGCAAGTCTTCATATGGCACAGGTACTACACCACAGTGAGAACAGTGAATAATTGGTATTGGTGTACCCCAAAACCTTTGCCTAGATATAAGCCAGTCCTTTAGTTTAGAACTAACAAAATAGCCACCACAATTTTTATTTTGAGCTATTTCAATTGCCTTTTTATTTTCAGAAATTATATCTATGGAGCATGCTTCTTTTATGGTATAAACATTTAATAGTTTTGCAAGCTTGTAATCTTCTTGATCAACAGATGGGCAAGCAATATATTCATCTCTACCTTCAGGATAATTTACACAATCAGTGACATAAACACTGATGTGTTTACCAGTTACTGGATTATAACACACAAGGTTCTTTATTTCAGAATGAGATAATTCTTGTAATAAAACATTACTTGGGTTCACAGCTAAAAACTCACCATGAATAAATTTATATGGATCAGAAGACCAAACATCGAAAGATTTTTCTTTATGTTCCAGTTTTAGAGTAAAACTTACAACAATTCCATTGCACTCACCTATCCAGTGCTTTTGTAAGTTTACAATATCTTTCCAATTTTCTAAATTTTCATCATTTAAACCATCATATAACATTTTTGCATATTTTGTTGTTTTAATATACCACTGTGTAAGGGTCTTTTTCTCTACTTTAGCCCCAGACCTCCACGAACAGCCATTATCATCTACCTGTTCATCTGCTAATACAGTCATATCTATTGGATCCCAGTTCACCTTGGCCTGAAAATCAAATTAAGGAACAAAATTACTTTTTGTAAGTCCTCATGCCATTATTCTTAGACCAATATACATAAGTCTCTGTTGAAATGAGGCTCTTTAAAAGTTTTTTCATTATTATTGAAATATAAATTGAATGTGCTATAATGTTGTTGCAATAATTTAATATCACCAAGATATCTAGTTATTTTTATATACATATTTTTTAACTATTACATGTTGTTTTTTTTATTAATAACAAAATAAATACAATAAAAATATTCTCATTTTATATAATTTTTTTGGTTATGAATATGAATTTGATAAAAGAATGTGAAAAATGTTTATTTTTTGTAATTTTCAATCAATTACCTTATTTCGATAAGCCAAACCATTTTCAAACAACTTTAAAAATATATATTGTGTCCATTTATAATATTGAGGATCACAGGTGCTGATTTCTTTATCCCAGTCAAAGTTGAATCCTAACTGTAACAGTTGGTTTTTCATTGTTTTTATATTTGTGTCTGTCCAAATATGTGGTGGAATATTGTGCTCAATGGCAGCATTCTCGGCTGGCAAACCAAAGGCATCCCATCCAATTGGATGGATAATATGTTTTCCATTAAGGTTCTGAAACCTTGCTATTGCATCTGAAATTGAGTACACTCTAACATGACCCATGTGTAAATTGCCTGATGGATAGGGAAACATTGGAAGCACATAATATGATTGTTTTTTGTTATCTTTGCTATCATTATTATGTAAAACCTCATTGGACCAATGATTTTCAATCTTCAATTTAATATCAGTACTTAATTCTTCATGCTGTAAAATTAAATGAGAAACTTGTAAATTTATAATTTACTATTTAATGTAATAATAAAATAATTCTGATAATAATAATAATATGGTACTTAACCCAGGAACCTAAACTGCATTTACATCTTTTCAATACATGGAAAGAAGTTGGTTTATACTTCAGAAATACATAAGAACATCTCTTTAATAGTGTCATTTTTTTGTTTAATAAATTATACACAATTATAACAATATTATAACAATAATGATAGCTACTTAATTTATATCAGTACAACTTACAATTTTAAATTATTATTTAGTTAAAAGCGACACAAAATTTGAACAAAAATATTTGTTCTTCTTTAAAATCACAAAAATAAAGTGTTATCGATATATTAATTTTTTAAGAATTTTACGTAATAGAAATATTTTGTTTTACTACAAGATATAAACACAAGTAACATTTATTAAACAGATTAGAATTTAAATATTTTAATATTTGTTTGACAATTTTTTTTTCGCTTTATTTATTCTCTATAGGGAAAAAGCAAAGGTATTACCCCGTACAGCCAATTTGTATGACAAGATTTAGGCCAAGCCTAGAAATACCTTTTCAAATTTTACGTGGTACGATTTTTAACTAAAGGTTAAATAGCTTTGTGGGGTTACTATGATTTTTCATTTTATATTTCGTTAGAGGTATCTTAGCCTTAACCAATTTGTTTGAAGAAGAATATATACATTTTTTCTTTTATATTTTAATAAAATGTATGTTAAATTAAAAGCAGATTAGTATAATAAAAAGTATTTACATACTAATAAGTTTTTCAAAAATATGATATTATTGTATATATTAAAAGAAATATTTTCTCATTAATCATGGATAACAAATTTTAATTAATTTTGATCTCATCTAATAAAACAAACAATAAGCACTTCTATGACAGAATTCTAAGATTTTTCTTATAATTCTAAGATTTTTCTAAGAGACACAAATTTGTACTTTTCTTTATAGAAAAAGTCTTTATCGGCTAAAAAAAAAACAATATTTCTCCCATAATAAAGTAGCCATTATAGTGCTTCTCCTATGTTACATTTTTTAGTCTGTTACGAGTTCACGCCCTGTAAGGTGCAATTTACAGCGGTCTGAATCACAAATTGACTTTGAGTTTAAGCGTCAACTTCAATTCAATTCAATTCTTTGGTTCAATTCAATTCAATTCTTTGGTTAATGGCTTTTAGTTGTGCCAATTAGACACATGTTATTTCGCCAATGTCACGTGGAATGGAGAAAACACGATAGCGTCAACTTCAAACTATTCTTTTATATATTTTTTACGGCTCTTGATTCCGGGTATTTCGAGTCCATTAGTTTTTGATTCTACACAGTTACACACTTTGGCCCCTATGGTTCCAATTCCAAAATCGCCAAAAGTAGACGATTATTTTGTTAAATCTAAGAAATTAGCTATAAGTGTGGTCTAAAATAAATATGAAAGAACAATTTTTGGTTAGGCTTTTAAAAAATATAGTAATATCGATTATCGTTATAACCAATATAGTTTTTTCTCAGAACATCGATTCTATTATTTTTGAATTGAATTGAATTGTTTATTTTGTAACGGCGTAAAAATCATAGAAAAATAAATAATGATGACATCAACCCGACCGTGCGCCGACCACTTAGGACGACGTTGCCTAGTTACCAACTGGTGACTGAATATTATTGACAATAATAATATATACTATTTTTATTATTTTTAATAATTATCCAAGCAAATTAAATCTATAGATTTTATTTGATAACTAATTATTTTGTTCTTCAACGAAAGATTATTCGAATAAGTAATTCTACTTCGAACATCTCTAATTTCAATGTGATTTTAGATAATAGATTCTTTATGATTTAATCTGCATTCTGCATTCTGCCAGTGCATGGACACTTCGGCATATTTTGTGTTTTTCGACGGATGCAATGTAAATTAAACTCAATTACCTGGGGATAAAGCTCAATTTTGTCAATTTTACATTTCGAGCCTATGTACACTTTTGCTACCACACTTAAAAACATGAAGAAATTCTCGTTTTAGCGTTGGTATTATTGTTTGTCAAAATGAAATTTTAAATGGCCGTTTCCGTTTAATAATAACACGAACTGAACTTGCTCTGGCCGGTTGTTAATGTTATTTGCGAGAAAATTTGTTTATATTTTGTAAACAAGTAATTTCTTCTTCTTCTTATTCCTCTTCTGTATGTGCTCTAGGACTTCACCAGTGTGTTTCAGTGAATAGTTTCATTTTTTGTGAGATATTGACTCGTTTTCGATTGTGGATACGGACTCTGTAATATTACAAATTGTTTACTAAATCATGGGTTTGTATTAATATATTTCTATAAATTAGATACTATTTGTTATAAATGAGAAGTTTTTCGCAACTCAGAACACATAGAATAATATTTATGTCTTTAATGTAATTGCTAGAAATACCACGTTATAAAATTACCCATTACTTTTTATGGAATAACATGTACTTAAATGATAATGATTGCTTAAAAAATAACAATAAAAATTAAATTTTAAACTGTTAATTATCATGCCTTGATTTATATTTTATATTATTATATATATAAATGAAAATCAACGTTTGTATGTTTGTCCTCTGTGTTCTGGGAACGCTCACGAGGGTTCCTGGCCTAAAACATCTTTATAATTTTGGCGACATTGCAGTTCATACTAAGTACAACTAGTAGTTTATAAAAAAGTATCATTTTAAAGTTTGTTATGTTTATAGTTTAATATTATGCAATAATTTTAATTTTATAGATAACTTAGAAACTCAACGTAGTACATTTCGAGTACGAAAATGTGCTCTTTGTGGAATACAGAAAATGCCTGGGTCAAAAATATTTTTGAGCCGTTTTCCCCTGGATCCAGTTCTGTTAGTGCGTTATAGTTTTTTTGTTTAAATCAATTTACCTTTAACAACCTTAAAACTTATAACTTTAAAATCTTATTTTTAATATTTAAATTAAGTAACAGTTCTTTATTTACATGATTACAAAATATGTGGTTAAGGTAAGAAAGCTCAAACTAAAACCAAATTGTAAAATGCAATACATTAAAACAACAAGATACATTACTTGGTAAAAGTTCCTTGTAATAAGCAAACCCATTGGACGTCCTGTTCAATTGTTGCTTTATCTGTCAGGTTGATTGTAAATCTAAACAAATTAGTGACCCCAGTGCACAAAAAAAATCAGTTTATCGCTTTAGAGGAGTTTAATGACATGCATATAGTATATATAAATTTCTTAAGATAAAAAAGCTGTTCCTACATTATAATGAAACAAACAATATAACACATTAAAACTTGTGTATCATTTTTAAGATTTTTTTAAAATTAATTTTTACTTGAAATTTTTATTTACATGTAATAATATTTCATTTGTTATATCTATACATATAAAATCACTTGTTTAATATAAAAAGATACAAGTATCATACAAAGAAAATCTAATTTAAATATTTAGATTTGTTAATTCATAATTAATATATCCGTTTTCAGGTGCCGTTCATGGGTTAAAGCAGAAGGGATTGAAGATTTTGCTTATGTCCCTATTGAAACGTTACATAACTCCAAATTTTTGTGTGGCTCTCATTTTGAAAAAAAAAATTTCAACAAAACTGGAAGTAGGCTCTTAAACACTGCAATTTCAACAATAAATTTAATATATCTGCCATTAGTGGATAGTATTCTGCTGGATTTTCCATACCATACTGTGAAGTCTGAAAAGAAAGTACATAGAGGTATATAAATTATTCTTATACAATTGTTAATATTTATCCAAATAAATATAATTGAAGTGTCTGTTTGTAATTTCAAATTAATGGAGTTTTACTAAATGCATTTGAAAGTATACACAGTACTTAACATCAAAAACACAATTTTAAAATCTTTTTTCTGTTTGTCTGTTTGTTTTGGCTAATCTTTGAAATGGCAGGACTAATATGAAACTACTGGTTCGAATTGAAAAATTCATTATGTGTTAGACGTTTTTTTATTGAGGAAGTCTATATATAAGCTATATTACATCAAGCTACGACTCATAGGAGCAAAGTAATAACTATAAACGCGAGTTCAACCGCAAGGGACAGCTAGTCAATGAAATATTGATCAATATCTGATTTAAGTAGGGAAGATAAACATTATATAAATATAATTTTTCCTCAATCTGTACTAATATGAAACTGCATACCTACACTGTTCGTTCAAATATGCTTCTCTCAAAAAGTCCTTTACTTATTTTTTAAATTTAAATAATACATTGAAAAGATAACTCAAACATCTTTACGGTAAATGTTGTTGTAAATGTCTGTTTCATTGATGCTGGTTTAACTTTAATTACAGTACTTCAAGACATCACTAATTTGAGTAAGGGAGAAACTCAGAATATTGTTATTGAAAGTAAGTAAACAATGTGTACATGTATAAAATAATATACAAATACAATACAATATACAAGGCACCATTTTTATTTATTTTTGTCTATAGGCTATAGCTAGGTTCTACCACAGTAAAACAGTTGTACATACATATATGCATTTAATAATGTTTGTTTAATTTTATCAATTTCGATATTTATTTTATTACAGGTTATGGGGAATATGATTATATTCCCTTACCATCATCATCCAAGACTCCTCATGAATCAACCTATGAAAAGATACTTGGTGAGGATTAATTATGATATAGTTAACATATTTGCAAAATAATTAATAAAATTTTAGCTCATTAAACTCTATTCTAGCTATAAACTTGTACTGTTTTTTGATATTTTATGTTAAACTTACTTTACTAATTTATTTTTTATAATATCTTTGTCTTAAAACATAATATGTTCCCTGTGTATTTTACAGTTTCTCAAAAAGAAACAAAAATACAAAAGCCAGATAGTGTAAGAGCTACTGTTCCAAGTTATGAAAGAAAGTTAAGAAGTACCAGTGATAAAGGTACAATTTGAAAAAATGTTTCATAAAGAAAAAAAATAAACTAAAAATTCTATAAAAATATTTGACATTTTGACCTGATTTTATACTTTATTATAGAATTTAAATTAAGTACACTATGATTATTAAATATTTTTTCAGTAATAAAGTTTTATATAACATCTTTTTTATATAGTCTTTTAGTATGTATATTTGTCTTAAATATTTTATTGTTTATAAATTTACCTTTATATAGCATTATTATTCATAAATCTGTTTAATCAGATAAAAAGTATTGGTAATTAAATTTAAATTGTTTGAATTTTCAGATTCCCAGTTAACTGCGAGAGAAAAAAGGCTACTGCAGCGGTTATTGAAGGCTAAAATAAGTTTGAAGCGTTTGGCAAATACTTCTATAAATTTAGATAATATTGACTCGGACATTTTAAAAGAAATGGTTCTAGGCACTATAAAAAACCAAAATGTTAAATCTCATGGAGAATGGTGGACATTAAAAAAAAAAATTGTAGCTTTATCTATATTTAAAAGATCCCCAAAGGCATATAGATATATGCAAAAACTAATACCTTTACCAAGTACAAAAACATTACAAAGACTTTTAAAAAATATACCGATAGAAACAGGCATACACTATAATATTATTAATCTAATGAAAAAAAATCTACCAGTATGGATTCCTCTGATAGGTATTGCCTTCTGGCATTTGACGAGATTGCCTTAAAAAAAAGGTTGATTTATAACGAGACAACTGACGAGGTAGATGGATTTGTGAATCATGGGTTAGGTGAGAGCATGGGCCGACAAAATAAAATAGCCGACCATGCTCTAGTTTTCATGGCGCAAGGCATTAGGAAGAAGTACAAACAACCAGTAGCACATTATTTCGTAGCAGGTACTGCACCTGCAGACAAGCTAGCTATCATTATAAAACAGGTTATTGAGGCATTATCAGGAGCAGAATTTAAAGTTATTGCCACTGCATGTGATCAAGGTCCTACCAACACGGGCGCTCTTAATTTGTTGAGGAACATGAGTTGACAATCAACTGATAATAATTTTTTTTATTGCCATGAGAAGAAAATTTATATTGTATATGATGTTCCTCATTTATTTAAGTCCATACGAAACAATTTTCACTAGGGAGGCATCATAAAGCTTAATGGTTATACAGGGAAATGGCAATATTTGATACAGGCTGAGGAGTGAAATAGAAATTTTTTAAATTTCGCAAAGATAACACAAACTGTTGTGAATCCCTCATTTAAAACAAAAATGCGTGTCAAATATGCAGCACATTAATTAAGCAATACTATGGCAGCAATATTAAAAACGATGACATGCTGTCTACCTCATCATACAAAAGAGGAAGTCATGCAAACAGCCAAAGTAGTCGAACAATTAGATAGACTTTTTGATTGTACAAATGACCCAGCATCGCCAAAAGATATTAAGAAAGGCATAAGGGAAAATGTACATAGGAAAAGTAATCACATAGAAAAATGGAATTATTTTTTGAAAGTAATTGACTCTATCGTATTTTTAAATTCTGAGACTTTACAGCCTCTAAAAAAAGTGCGATGTATCAAAGGATTTCTAATAACCTTGAAATCTTTAAAAGATGTTTGGAACTTGTTAGATAAAGAGGCCGGTTTTAAGTATCTGAACTTACGGCAGTTAAATCAAGATTCATTAGAAAATTTGTTCGGTCTGATTCGTCAACACAGTGTGACCAATAAAAATATCACATGTTCTCAGTTTATAGATGCATTAAAAGCAGGAATAATATCGGGTTTATTAGCACCTCAGAGTCGAGGTTCAAACTGTGAAGGAGATAGCAATAGGGTACTGTTGCTATATAAAGATATTATAGGAAGCGGAAAATGTAACCTTACAGGAGATGATATTCATCAAACTGTCGTGGTCGATGAGATCACTTATCCTGTTTTATCTTTGCCTGAGGAAACAGATTTCTCTCAGTATGAAAACTACCTTTGTAGCTTTGAGGAGCAACCTATAGTATATGTTAGTGGTTATGTAGCCGCGAAAATGTTAACCAAAACTACATGTGAGTCATGCAAAAGTTCATTAAAAATTGACGATCCAGTCGACAACCCACTGTATAAATACATTAGCTTAAGAGAATGGTGGGACGATAAGAAATCATTAACATATCCTACAAAATCTCTGTGTGATTTCGTTAATAAAGCGCAAAATTTATATAATTCTGAAATTTCCCACACCTTGCACATAAAAAACATTTGTCAGTGGAGTTCTCTACAAATTAGTACTGTTGATTTTGGCTGGTTTATTTGTCAAGAACATTTTGATGAAAAAACTAAGCAATTAGTTCACATACTATCTCTATTATTTATAAGGAAATCCTGTAAAATTAAAAATAGCATGTTTGAAAAATGTGAACAAGTCTTAGATGATAAAATTAAGAAAGCTCAACAACAGGGTATAGCGAAATAAAAGTAAGCTACAATTTTTTTGTATTAAATATTGTCATTTAATGATGTACCTAATTATTTTAAATTTTCAAATAGTTGTATTTGCCAAGTGCTTTATTAATATATAAGATGATTAAGCGCATGAAATAACTGAAGCTTATTGTAAAGATGTTTGAGTTTCGTAATTCTAAATTTATTTTTTTATTGTATGTTTGTCAGGTTGTATTTTTGTAAGGTTGTATGTTTCTATGTTTGTATGTTTCTATATTTCCATTATTGTATGTTTGTAAGTTGTGTGATCGCGTAGGAAACAGGGGTTTAACAATTCAATTTGTATACTTATTTTATATGTCTTCAGTTATTTCATATGTAATTTATAAATATTGATCTTTACTAAAAATGTATATTTAAATATGTCGGCAGTTTTAAGATACGTGTATACTTAATTTTTTAATATTGATCTTTCCAGTAATGTAAATTTAAAGAGACATGTAAACGTATCACCCGACTGTCGAAGGAGGGTTATATTTTTTGAGCATCTGTATGTACGTTTGTCAACTACTTTGACAAACTCTACTGTTAGACGGATTTTAACACGTTATTCGTCCCAGTCGTAGATGTGACATATTCTTTAGAATTTTCACGTAAACAGGAATCTCACGAGAAATAACAATCTCAAATACTACTTAATCAATTAAATTAAAAACTTCTTCCACTACAGTAAAGTTATTTAGGCAGTCGGGTTTATAATTTTTAACGTTATTTAATTCTTGTTTTGAGTGTCCTCTAGACATTTCACATGTAATTTGTAATTCATCTTTTACTCAAATGTTTATTGAACTATGTTAACAGTCTTATTAGAAATGTATACTTATTTTGCAGGTTTTTAGATATTTCACGGGTAATTTGTAATTCGTCTTTTACTCAAATGTTTATTGAACTATGTTAACAGTCTTATTAGAAATGTATACTTATTTTGCAGGTTTTTAGATATTTCACGGGTAATTTGTAATTCATCTTTTACTCAAATGTTTATTGAACTATGTTAACAGTCTTAAGAAAAATTTATACTTATTTTGCAGGTTTTTAGATATTTCACGGGTAATTTGTAATTCATCTTTTACTTAAATGTTTATTTAACTATGTTAACAGTCTTAAGAAAAATGTGTACTTATTATTTTTGTTTTCTATGTGAGTGTTTGTTTGAATGTGTTTATAAATATTAATCTTTTACTAATAATGCATGTTTAACTGGTTGGTTTAGTTTAGGTTTTAAACGTAACAAACAAACAGACAGAAAGGAGTTACTTTCTCTTTTTTAGTTTAGTTTTAGTTATATTAAATTTGTAAATATTAATCTCTAAATGACAATGTCTATTTAACTAAATAATCCCTGCAATTTCGTATGCAAATAATATTTATTTTGATTAGTCTAATTCTTGGAGCAATTATGGGTTCTCTATAGAAAAAGTATACTTTGTTAATTAGTACTAATTACAAATTTTGTGATTTTTTTTAATTAAGATAGTAAATTATTGAAATTGTAAGTTTTAATTGAAAATATTCTGTACTGAATTGTTTTTAAATATAATAACTATCGAATTTCTTGCCGGTTCTTCTCTGTTGAAATTACATTCCGAACCGGTGGTAGTATTTTTCGTTGTAATAATAATAGACATATCATAAACCATATATCATATATATAAACTTTAATTTATCTATTTTTGGCATATATATGAATATCATTAAAGTTGTTACAAAGATTTATTTGTTTCATTTCCCAAATTTTTAATTTGATTAACTCAAACTCTGACCCCCCTGTCAAAATTTTCGATATTTTTTATCGACAAATTACAACACTATTATCGATATACTTTGGTATACTAAAGGTGCATCACTAAACGCAGTACTACCAACATACAGAAACATAAGGAAGTAGTAGAAGGCAAGATTGGCATCAAAAGTGTACATAGCCTTGAAAAACGGCTAGCTAAGCGGTTTGTTCTAAGTGCACACTCTTTAACGTAGTGATTATATACTCTTTGCATTCTGCGTTTTTGATCAAAAGGTGAAGTATTTGTAAGATTAGGTTGTGTAGTTCTTAATAACAAGAAATTATTAAAGAAACATGGCTAAGCCAAAAAAGGATGATACATCTGAAGAAGCGAAGAAAATTGTTGACGATGCGAAAAACTTTATTGAGAAAGCTATTGGAGATATTGGAAAAACTTCGGCAACGAAGCAGCTAATTTTAGGAACTGCGTCAGGATGGTAAAGTTATTACTCATCGCCTTTTGTTTATGTTTAATGTTTATTATAGGTACAATTTACAAACTTTTATTAAAAATTTTAGGATTACCGGTTTCATTACTATGAAAATTGGAAAACTAGCAGCAGTTGGTATCGGTGGAGGTGTTATTTTATTACACATTGCGAGTCAAAAGGGTTACATCGATATTAATTGGGATAAAATAAACAAAAAAGTCGACAAAATAACAGATAAAATTGAAAAAGAAACCACTGGAAAATCTCCAGATTGGTTTGACAAAGTAAGTCTCATCATTGAAATATCACATTACCTCCTCACATCTGTATTTGACCAAATTTATTCCGATACTGTTGTTTTATTTCATTTGCTACAATTTTTACACCTTATATATTTTTATTTTCCAATTTCCTTCACAATTTGACACATCAATTTTTGTTCCAGGTTTTATTATTTGTCAAAGATAATTCCTATTATTCTGCTGGATTTACAGGAGGCTTCTTTTTTGGCATTGCTTCATCATAATTTTAGTATATTTTGCCTTCTGTTATGTGAGTTAAAATCATATTTGAATAAACAAAATTTTATTATATTTTTTGGGTCAAATACAGAAGTGATTATCCTACAATTTGAATTTGTTTAAATTTTTCCTGTGTCACCCTTAACTCATTTTTTCATCATCATGAATATCTAAAAATTATATTATTTTTGTTTTAACTCTACAATTGTCAATATTATTCTATCTTAATTTAAAATCAAGAATATTTATATTAATAATCTTCACATAACTTAATAGACCATTAAATATTTGATACTTTTTAAAATTTTAAATAGGTAATTTTATATGATCTACATTTCGATAATAATTTTTTGAAAGTGATGAAAATAAGTAACATATGTATATATATTTCTTATTATATCTGTTTTGTTGTAGGTTGAAAGGTTTGTAGACCGTAAAATGGATAAAGCTGAAGAGTTATTAAAGAAAAAGGAACACAAAGCTAAACGTTGGTACCATGATTTTGTTGGGGATGAACATTACCGTGCAACTGAGACACATGTATTTCTGACATCCTTTGTTGCTGGAATGGCTATCGGACTTATTTGTGGCAAATAATTACCTTAATAGTTGATGTAGATATTGTATTGATCTATAGAGAAAATCTCATGTTATTTTAATTAATATTATTTAGTATTAGTGATAAAAGTAAGTATTCTTAACCATAAAATGTAATTTATTTCCACAAGTAACATTAATCCTTTTAATATATTATTAGATGTGTTATACGATCAAATAAAAAATTCAAAATTTTGTATATTGTCATTACTTTTGTTACCTATAAAAAAAGAGGGATGTTATAAGTTTGACATGTACCACATTCAGAATAGTATTGTAGCTCCCTCATGAATGGTTACATTGTGTAATCAGGATGGAATTTAACCATAATTTTTGAAAATTTATTCAGACATTTGAAGGTCTAAACAGATTTTTATCAATACGAAGTACACTATACTATGAACGACATTAAAATAACAGTTGCACAACCTTGACCTGTTGCTGTAGCATCTTCTGGAATCATCAGGATATAAATCTCCTCACCAACTTACAGCAGAATTATCATGGGGCTCATTAAGAAAGTCTTAATTAATAGGTTGTTGGTTTTTTTTTTTAATTTCAAATGAAAATCAATGAATGATTAATACATTATAACTTCAATTTTAAAAAAGATGTAGTGTTTATTTTGTTAATGTCATTGAGTATATAAATATATCTGTGGTCCGTGGGAGTAATTTTCAGGATATTAGTGAGAATGTATATAGTCTATAATATAAAGTCAACTTATAATATACAATGAATACTTCAACACAGTAATCATTTTATTAATTATATTAAAAGTAGGTACTTGTTGGTACACAATATGTGCCATAAAAATTAAGGACACTTTAAAACTTAAAGATCATTAATAATGGTAACATTAAATATTATTTTTGTAATGGTGGAACAATTTTTCTGTGGGTAAATGCTCCAAGTAGTGTTTATATTCTTTAAGATACTTCCTCTTTATGGAAAGTACTGCTTGCTGGTATTTTCGTTTCTGTGCATTACTTAATCTAGCCCATGTGAGATTGTTTCCCTCATTCTCATCTATCATTGTAAAAAGTTGCTCACCAGTTCTATAACAATTACAAAATTATTTTAAACAAATTGAAAAATAAAGTATGTATTAAAAGCTCCATCCAATAATGTAATCACTTTGAATATATTTCAAAATTATTTTTTTTTAGCACATAATGAAAATTCTAGTTTTAAATAGTTACTATAAATAAGTAGGCATAAAGACTTACATGAATTTTGGGGGCGTAGGTTCTACAATAGGAAATTCATCTTCTTGTACCACCATACTATGATTAGAAATATTCATATTTTCTAATAACCTGAAAGTTTATTTAGATTTCTATATTACTTACTATTATAATTATAGAGTCCTAATTCTGGAATGCTTTCTATTTTGGTTTGATTGTTTATATTTAATAAAAATCCTGATAATAAAAATCCGAACATTAAAACTAGATTTAATGGGTTGACGAATTTGCACTTACCAATAAAACATTTAATATTTAACTATAATTAAAAAAATCATTTATGCATATATTAAATTACATATAGACCAGTGTTAAAATAATTAAAGTTACAAAATTCTACATTTAACTTAAATAAATCAAGAGCATTTATCACTCATATTTCGCTTAAGAAACACAACTGGACTTTAAATTTCGTTTTAACCCATTTCTGATACTAATTTATAGCATGTTAATGACATTGTTAGAGGAAGAACCTTATTTTTTTAACAACAAAACTATCACCTTTAAATTTATTGTAGCACCTATAATTAAAAATAGCAATAATTCTTGGATGGCAAAATTTGGGATGATTGAGATTTTTTTGAAGATTTTAAATTTAAAATTTATTATACTTTACTAAACTTTTTTGTTTATTTCTAAAGAGTACCTTTTCTACAACTAAATTTACAACAACAGGGCAGCACTTTGTGTAAAGCTGGCACACACATGGACAGACTAAGAATAAATGATCTCATAAGGTAAATTATTATAAACTCAACAATAAAAGGTTAATAATATTAATTATCCATATAAAAATTGATGTCATGAATTAGGTAATGTGAAAAATGACTTACTGAATATTATTGTCGTAATGTAATTCATTGTGAGGACTAGAGAAAGAAACAGAGTTAACATTAACTTCTAAATTTTCTTGATCAATTGAGGGATCCATTTGGTTTTGGTCTATTGATTGATCCCTTCGGTATAAATCATTTGACAAAGTCCTCTGGTTTTGATAAGTATTTATTTCTATTTCTTCATTAATTGTGTTACGAGTTGCTGTGCTTTCTTGAATGCTAAAAAAATGGAAATAAATATTAGTAATACATACACAATTACAATATTTAGTGGTATCATTTATCTTTGTTTATTACTAATTAACCTATTAGTAATCAGTGAACCAACTAGCTAAAGAAAATGTATATCAAAAGATGAAATATGATTTTGGGTAAACATTCTTGCAATACTAAATGGATGCTGATAAGCAATAATGTGTCAACCCACAAAAAGTCAAATTTGGAGATATTACTGTATTATGATACTTCGTCAGTTATATAACATTATTCAACCAATATCAAGTCATATAAACTAAATGAGTACGAAAAAAAGTTACTTAATTTAATGTTTTTAATTTTAATTGCGTTCCATTTTCTGCAATTTATACAATACTCTCAAATATTTGAAAACTTTTTATTAGATAACACATTAATTATATCAATCTGTTTTCAATTTATAACACATTTAATCAAAATAGAAAAGAAAAGATGGATATATACATCTTCAAACAAATTTGCTAAAAATGGGTTTGCATCTTTAGACTTCATTTTCTCAAAATAAAGTCCGTGTGGCTTGACACAGTATTGCTTATCAGCGTCCAAATGTAGTAATGCTCACCCTTGATTTTAACTAACAACAAGATTGAAGTTTTTTTATTTACTCTTATAAAATACTATCACTTACACATTAATATCAGGTTGTACTATTGTTTTTTTTCTTACTTTTAAGAATGGTTCTGCTTTTTTCAGATAATTAGCAGAAGCTATTTTAATATTGTTTTGATATTCGTTATATTTTTTCAAAAAATGTTGTTTATCATGTTTATTTAATGAAAGCCATGACTTAGTTGCTTCAATTAAAACCTTATTATTCTGTAAATTCATTAAAAAGAATGATTAATACTTCAATAGTCAATCAAAGTAAGTATAAGAAACAAGTAACTATTTTATCACCTTAGGTTTACTTCCTCTTTTTTTACAAAATAATTTCACATATAAAGATAAAGCAGTCTTAGGTAATTTTTTTTCAACATCATTATTCATTTTGATAAAGTGTAGTTTGTATTTACAACCAGTATTTTTTTAACTAGTAGTTTATAGTGTTTAGGTGGTGTTCAACTTTAATTCACAATATTTGTTTTCGAAAAATGTACAATAACTATGTAGAAGACGATGGAGTCCATAGATAAATACCTATGCTCTAAGTTAAGGATACCAGGTCGCAGAAAATTCCACCCCAATTGACGTGACGCGTAACATGTAAAAAAATGAAACAGAGTGGAAGCACTATAATAGCTATATTAGCATGGGAAAAAATATTGTTGTTTCATTTTGTCATTAAGACGCGTCTTACAAGGTATTTCCCTTCTAGCAAATCTTGTAAATAAATAATCTAACGTATTTATAAAAACTACTCAGGAATCGATTTTCAACAATATCAAAATCGTTTTTATTATGTACGGAGCTCCGTAAAAAAATCCAATCTGTGCAGTTAGCTATTGCAAAAAGAGATCAAACACAACTAAACTTTCAAAAGAGTAAGTTACATTTTATATGTAATTGTTTTTTACATAATTCATTCACTATTTCTTCTAAAATCACAATAATTTTTTAGTAAATAATGTTCTCGAACATGACAAATAGATTATTTGAGTAAAAAATAATCGGTTCGCTGGTGTGACATTTTCATGCAATTTTATTCTTAATGTCACTGCCGTTATTCGCAATTTTAGACTTTATTATCATTCCGGAATCCCTGGCAACGAAACTGCTGATCCGTGTGCCAAATCCGCCATACATCTTGGTTCTTAAGAATACTTTGAAAATTCCTCTCAAGATCTCTCTGCTGTCGCGAATACTCGAATGTCCAATTCTTGGACATCCTTTTGGAATTCATCAAAATCGGTCAAGGGTAAATACTATGCCAGCTTACAACCTGAAATTCCTAGACGTCCTTGGTTTTCCCTTTTTAAGACGTGCTGACCGCTGGGTCACTTCAACTATTTGTCGTTTGCGTCTTGGCCATGCATGTACTCCCAGGCACCTGGCCAAAATTAGAGTTCGTGACCACTCACTGTGCGAATGCGGCTTAGACGAAGGTTCCCCATCCCATATCCTGTTTAACTGTCCCAGACTTCTTCATCTCCTCTATGACGTTCTCCCTTCTAAAATCCCCCGTCCTATAAATGTTGAATTTTTATTGTTTGTGTTTAGTCCACTGTGTTCGTTTCTGTGTAAATATATTAAATGTAATAAAATTAAATATAAATAAAACATGTGATTGTCCCATTAATATTGTATTTTTGTATACTATATATTTATTATATTTATAACTTTTGTGTTGTTTTAGGACTAACAATGAAATTCACACTATTTTAGGGTGTTTTCAAAATTTAGTCAAGGTTGGATTCTCGACCCCACCGATCAATCTCCATCGTGTTTTCTCCATTCCTCGTGACATTGGCGAAATAACATGTGCCTAATTGGCACAAGTAAAAGCCATAAACCAAAGAATTTAATAGAATTTTTTTACTTTTTAAGAAAATATTCAACGCCTGACACTACACGAAGGACATTAATGCCCTTCTCACATTTTTTAATAATATGCTCTGTATGAGAAACTCCGTTCAGTCGGTTATCGAGTATGCCTCCTAAAAATTTAGCCTTATCTACAAAGTTAATACGTTAATCCCCATAAAACAAATCGAAGACAGGAACCATTCTATTTCTAGAAAATGCAACTGCCTGACTTTTGGCTATCGATAGAGATAGGCCATGATCAGACAGCCACTGGCCAAGATAATGCAAACCAGAGTTGACACGAAATGTAATATCTTCTACTGAATTTGATGAAAAATTATTAACAGATAATTCGAGATCGTGGGTGTAAATGCTGTAAAGCAGAGGACTAAGGACAGAGCCCTGGGGGAGACCTTTCCAGACAAGTCTGGGGGGAAGACACGTGGTTTGATGTTTTACCACTATAGATCTACAAATAAGCAGGTTACATATGAAATGTGTCATCCTCGGAGGCATACTCAGCTGGTGCAATTTTTGCCTGAGTAATGGGAAAAGAACATTGTCATATGCAGAAGCTACATCCAGGAAAACACCCACAAGGTACTCTTCTTTTACAAAGGCTATTCGAATGTCTGTTAAAATAATGCTGAGACTATCGATGGTGCTCAATCCCTTTCGAGAGCCAAATTGAGAGGGTGAGAGTATATTTCTGCTTTCAGACGGTTTATCCACTCCAGACGGTTCTTTAGCAAATGTTCAGTTATTTTTGCTAAGGTGGATGACAGTGCTAGGGTGCTAGGGTCTGTAAGAGTTAGAATCTGAAGGATTCTTGCCAGGTTTCAAAATAGCTATTATTAATTGTGATTTACAAGAATCTGTAATAACACCTGTCATGTAAAATTGATTAATTATATTTAAAAAGACTTTCTGAGAATTTTCATTTAAGTGTGTGACAAAAGAATAAGAAACACCATCTTCTCCAGGAGAAGAATCTGTGAGACCGGACAGAGCACATTGAAGCTCAGAAAATGAAAACGGGGCATCCATTTCATCTGAAATGGGTGCAGGAAAAGAAGAAAGAAAGTTATCCTGACAAGGTACGAAGGGGGGCGCAAGTTTATCAGCAAAATTGTTTAGCCATTCTGATGGATTATTGGAGGTAGGCTTGACAGAATTCAGGGAACGACGAAATTTTTTAAGTTTTAACCAATCTAAGTAAGAAAGAGAACGAGGGGAAAGGGATTGATAAAAATCAACCCAACCAAGTTTTTTCTTTTTAGAAACTAGTCTCTTTAATTTAGCGTCTAACCGTTGGTATCTTTGAAAATTCAAAGGAGACATAGACAGAGAATATGAATATATTCTCTTTGCCTCCGTTCTTTGTGTAGTTAAGCGGGTGAATTCCTCATCTCACCAGGGGGTGGAAAGCACCAACTTTTTAGGAAAATGTTTTTTAGAGAAGTTAAGATCTGCAGCAGTTAAAAGAACCTTAAGGAATGTTTCATAGTAAAAACTGATATTTTCATCGCCTCCAGGCTCAGAAAGAGAGTCCAATATGTCATCAACAGAACTAGCCTAGTCTAACCAGTTTGCATTTTGAAGGGAATATTTAATGAGGGGATTTGGGGTAATAGAAGGAATGGAATTTTGGTTAAAGGAAAGAAAAATAGGGAAATGATCACTGCCAAAAGTGGAAGGCAGGACATTCCAGGAAAGTTGAGAAGCAAGAGAAGGAGAAGATAAGGATAAATCTACTGCAGTCTTAGGTTTCTGCGAAGGGTAAACTCGACGTGTCGGCGAACCATCATTAAGGATGCAAAGATTGACATCGTCAACAATATCCACCAAAAAGTGAGCAAACCCATCACTATAATGACAATGCAGTATGATGGGCGTTGAAGTCCCCCATCACAAGGATAGGATGAGGAAGTAAAGATAGGATAGAGTGAAGTTTAGGGATAAAAGTAGAGGATGGATGGGGAATATACAGACAAATAAAGGAAATGTTAAGGGATTTAACAGCAACAGTATGCTGTTGGGAGCATTTAAAACATCTTGGTTTCGATCTGCATTGAGTTTTTACATGACCATAGCGGCAACAGCTTAAACACATAATAGTAGGAAAATTGTAGGTCTCTACAGGAAGGGAAGTGCGATAGGAGTAAACTTTAGAAGGCAGAATTTGCCCCCTAAAAGTTACAACAATGGATTGGGTAGGAATCCAAGTGACGACTCCCTCATTAGAAACTTTGCGATTCAAACGTCTCGCTTTCAACACTTGACCACATCCAGAAGGAATTTCTAAGGAGTCGACAAATTCCTCCATCGACCATTCCACAGGAACTCCTTTAACTAGACCCATTCTTGTAACATTGTAAGTTGGGATAATCGCGTTATATTTACATAGGCCTAAAATGGGATTATTTAAGAAGTCATTTGGTGCTTGCCACGATGAGAACCCCACAGATATTTTGTTTCGGCCTATGTTCTTCACTCCATCATTTATAATTAAGCTGATTTTATGCTTGTGTAAAAATTGCCCAAATGTAATAGCCCGCACAGTAGTTCCTGCAGATGGGTCTGCGACTTCCCGTGCTACATGGAAGATGAAGGGACCTTTGTCGTCACTAGAGTACTTTTTAGGACCTTCTGAGAAACAAGGATGAACGTATATTGACTGGGTCGATGGAGTTGCGGTAGATGGGTGGGTGGTTTTCTTCGCTGACGAATCAATCACAGCACTTTCGTTAGGACGTTTACGAGATTCAGGCAGAGAATTAGAGGGAGACGGGTCGCACACAACAGATGAGCCTCCAGGATCGGGACGTTCGGGAGGCCGATCGACATCCATTTTAATTTAAAAACTGGTATTTAAATATATTAGCTAATATAGAACAAAAAATACAGTTTACACACTTAACGCAACCAATACTGTTAGTAAATAACGATAAACAATAAAAACACACTATTTTCACAGTGAATACACAAAGAAAAACAAAATAAAAACAACTAAATATCACGTGTGTCGACCAGAGCCAACGCAAGCGAAAAAAAAAAACAAAAAAATATTTAAAAGTTGATTTTCCGCAAATATAGACTTGACATTCGACAGTATTCTTTTGTTTTAGATAGCGCTGTCATAATGTTGAATGCAAATAGGTATCGATGAAAATATAACAATATTTTAATTTTACTTTATAAGAAAAGAAAATAATTCCGGTACTTGTAATTGATGTAACTTTAAGATTATTTCTATTTTAGTTTCTAAATTTCTATTAAAAAAACGAAAACCTTGAATGTGTTAAATTTTGTTTAATTTTTTTAGATACCACGTGTTATACTTTGAACGAGGATCTCAAAAAAAAGTATTATCCAAAAATGGAATTTAAATTATAGGAATCAATGCAGCAGTTTAATTCCTCAGCCATAGCGATTGTTGTCATATCATGTCGGCTTTTATTGCAACTCCAGTGCTGGTACTCCCGATCAGTGTATCAGTAGCATGAGTATCAATGATTATGTCAAAGGGAAAAATCTATTAGCTTTCTTGCCATCACAACATCATTCTATGCGGTCATGACTTATACAGTTAATTTTTGTCATGTAAAATAGTAATAAAAATTAATTAAAAATATACAGGTTTCTCTATTTTGAAATTTTATATATATGTACATACTTACTCTTGGTACTATACTAAATACTATAAGATTATTATTTTATTATGTAAAAAGATTCCCAACAAATCCCAGAAATATCGATAAATTCTTGTATAAAATTATCTAATGTAATATCAACATCGATAAAATATTTTGAGAAATAAAAATAGTCTCATTCCTAATAAACGAAAGCTGTCGTTTTTATGTTTTTAGTGTACAATTCTTGTATGGATAAAGTATTTGACAAATTAGTGTGTATATAATTTACTAATGTTAACGTTTTCTTTTTGCCTGTATTCGTAATGTTGTAAAATAATTTTGAGTATGTGTGTAGTATTATCAATATATTGACTACCTCGCCCCCGTCAAATTTGCTGAAAATTTTACTCGTAGAATTGTGGGCACTACGCGTCCGAATGCTAAATGATCTACGATTTTTTGTAATAGCCGTTCCATAGAAAAGTAGAAATTGAGGTCTCTAAAGAAATAAAAAATCTTACATAAAAGTGCTTATTGTATCGAAAGTGATTCTGTTTAATAATTTAGTTGGATTATACTACTAGGAGTAAAAATTACCTCATGAAATTATTTAAAAATATTTTTTTATACCTTGTTTATAGTAAATAATACAACAAATTATATATATTTATAAAAAACCAAATTTAGCTAAACAGGTTTATATGTATTGTAAGTAAAAAGCGGTATTTAATTAAAAAAATAAAACAACTTATGATTTCCTTATAAATAAAATTATAAATAACAAAATCAATATTAAGGTGAAGTAAAAAAAAACACCTAAATAAAGGTCTCGTTAACGCCCGACAGTTCCGAGTGCTAGTAAAACTAAAAGATGAAACGGTGTAGTGACAGAGTTGCGCCTTTTCAACGAAATTGAGTTAAATTTTAGAATACACGTCAGGTATTGCCAATTTTTTAAATAAGAAAACTATTAAAACAAAACACCGTCACAGGCTTGAAATTAATGGACCATTTGTTTAAATCATTATAATTAAAAAATTAATGAATATTGATTTCTTTTTGTTGGAATAACTAGTTTTGTGGATATCTGTACCAAATACGTCAATACGTTACAATAAATACCATATACATGCCAAAAAAACATAAGCAGATGCTGATAAATTATATAAAACAATATATATTTACCGTTAACAACATAAAATAAAAAATCAGAGAATTCTCCACAAAGCTATTTATTCTTTAGTTAAAAATAGTACATCATACAAAATTTGAAAAGGTACATCTGAGCACGGCCTGTATCGCCTGTATCTGCAATACTAAATGGTTGGCATATTTTTGTAAAACTTCAACACTTGCCTGAGTAAGTTAACTATACCTTGTCCAACGAGTAAAGCGCTTTTTGACAGGTGCTCTAAAACTTAACTGCTGCGAATCACATCAAACTGAACTTTTAAACGCGTGCTTAAAAAAATATAACAACTGCTCAACTTTATTCATTTGTCTTATTTATGAGTTCTTATGAAGATTTTAATACCGTAAATGTATCTGTTTTTTTTTTAAACACGATAACTGTCACACGTCACAGACGCAGCAGCATTTTAATGTCCGGAGTGACGTGGCCAAATGTATTCGTAACGATTCGCTGCAAATGAACGAGTCGAAAATAATCGTGTTACAGATAGTTGAATAATTACAGAAAAATCTTTTTCGTATACGCAACTATGAATAAATTATATAATATATGTAATTTTTATGCAGTTTTTATATTAAGATCGAGCGATTTATCGTTAAATGACAGGTAAAAGTATCAAATCAATATCGTTTTACGAGTATAATATTGTTGAATATAAAACTTTAAATAACTCGATTTTTTATTTTCATTTCATTAAAAGAAAAAAAATACACAAAGACCGACAAAATAACAAATTTAATAACATTTTTATTCATTAGCAAAAATCGATAATCGTTACCATATTAAAATTAATATCGGTATTCGGATCAGGGATCAGATCGAAACTTTGCCGCAATCCCTAACGCAATCTGTCAAAAAGCGCTTTACTCGTTGGACAAGGAATATATAATATTAAGTCTCAAAAGGTGATCAGTTATTATAATTTGTAATTTTAGGTACCACACAAAATATAATTCATAAAGTCCTCGATTTTGTGCTTCATGTTATTAAAATTAAGTAGTAATAAATAGTATTAGCCATGTCGAATCAAAAGTAAGTTTTTCTAAATTTTACACAAGAAGAAACTAAAGAATTAATAAATATAATTACAAACGCTATATAAAATAATTTACAAACGCTATTTTTTTTGCAGATATGGTCTTATTGTTCGTGAAAAACCAAAATCTAAACTATCTTTTGAAGCGTCTCGTAATGTTTTTGGTAGTGATGCAGAATCCGATGATGACAAAGGAACAAAACCTGTATTATTGCAGCCAAGTGCTAACATTAACAGACAGGTATCTATTTCTTTTAACGCAATTTGTTTATCGTTTTTTTCTGCACCTTATCAAGTTATGGTGTGTCTCTAGCATACAAGGTATGTTTAATAACCAACTTTGTGAGAAATGTTAGCAACTCAATATTAAGTGGGAATATTAAAAATTGAGCTTTAAAATAATATTTTTTTTTCAGACCAAAGTGGCTCAAGAGAAAGCTATTGTAGAAGATCCTACAGTTTATCAATATGATGAAATATATGATTCAATGTCAAGAGAAAAAGAGACAAAGAAAAAGAAAACAGAAGCTGAAAAAAAGCCAAAATATATAGAGACTTTAATAAAAACTGCAAACAAGAGAAAATTAGAAAATGAACGCAGAATTGAACGTCAGGTATAATTAAGGTTTTATAAAACAGACTTTTGCAGTTATAATTTTACATTATTATTCTTTACTAAGACTTAATGTTGAAATATAATTTCTTTTATAAAAACAGTTATTATATATGCTTATGTTAAGTTGTAGTTCTCTTGATTGACATAACTAAAACAAAAAAAATGCAAAATAAAAAGTATTGATGATGATAAATTATTAATTTAATTATAATATACTTGCTTACACTTATCTAATAATATATATATATTATAGATTCAGAAAGAAAGAGAAAACGAAGGTAATGAATTTGCAGACAAAGAAGTATTTGTTACATCAGCATATAAGAAGAAGTTGGAAGAATTACGTCTAGAGGAAGAAAAAGAAAAGTACGAAGATTTCTTGGAGAGTGTTGGGGATGTAACTCGGCAGAAGGATTTGGGTTAGTAATTTGCAGTGAAATTGTTTTAAATTATATCTTTGATATTTTAATATGTCTAATTTTTAGGTGGATTCTATAGGCACTTATATGAGCAAAAATTAGGTCCTGATAAAGTAGCAGAAGGTGAAGAAAAAGTCATATATGACAAAGATGTTGTAAAGCAAACGGTAAATGACAAAAACCCTAATACTTCATGTGACCAATCTAACAGGTTACAACAAAATAAGCAAAGAAATTATAGGAAAAGAAAAGTTTCAAATGACATAAAGTTATCTGAAGGAGAAATTGAAGACACTGATGATGAAATAAAATTTTCTAATTTAGATGATGTCAGAATGTTCAAGCAAGCCAAAATCACTGGAAATATTGATGCTGATTCTGATTTTTCTATCGATGAGTCAAGTGATGAAGAACCAGATAGCAAGAAAGATAATCTCACTAGAGTGACAAGTCTAGAACCAGAGAAAAAGGAAAATGAACAACAAAGTCCTAAGCAGCAAACTTCACCCATTAAAGAAGAAATACTAGAAAAACCGAAAGTTAAAATTGATTTGTGGAAAAAAAGAACTGTTGGTGAAGTATTTGAACAAGCTCTAAAAAGATATTATGAGAGGAAAGCTTCTAGGGGTTCTTAGTATATTATATTTTAAAAATAAAAACACACTATATATATTATTTTATTTTCACAAATACCTTCCCACATTTTATATTCTATTGTAGTAAGAATATGAATATTTATTACGCATTTGATGGGCTACGATGATTCTATCAGATGACTTTTACAATTTAATTCAGCATTTATGTTTTTTTTTATTAACCAATGTCAAAAAAAGGAGGAGGTTTTTAATTTCTCGGAGACTTTTTTATGGGTGTTACTTTGCCAATTATAGTGTTTGAATTTTTTTTTTCGAAAGGGCATACTTCCAAGATGGTTTTATTGACGTCAGGTCAGGATATGATGGTGGGATCCTGGGGAAATCGAGGGAACTCGTTAAATGTTATAGGCACAGTTTTACCGATTTAGGTGTTTTGTGAAGTGGAATTGATGATGAACATCATAAATGGCAGTCAGAACTACTCAATAATTTGATTTTATTTCTAAGCAATTTATGCTTGTCACAATGCATATGGTATAGTGGAGCCGATGGTGCAACACCAGCAGAACTCAACAATTAACCGCCCTGTATCGGGAAAAACAATACTGTTAATGGCGATAAGCAGTTGACGTTAGCCTATTGTAACTGCCTTACTATGGCGGCGCCAGTAAATAACAATTAAAAGGATTTATTTGCCACCAACTTCAAATATTTCACTAATAATTTTACCCATTTCAAAATGTTGAAAATATTTATTTTTTGCCTTTTAGTTTATTTGTACCAATTGTAGTCGGTTTATTTTTATTAAAAAGCTTTCATACTCTTATATTTGTTTAATTTAACAATTTTGTATTATACACTAAATAATTACACAGGTCTTCTTCTTTCTTAATCACACAACTACATAATGGGCTTTGCAGTGAACTGAAAAAAAATTACATAATAATTATTAATACAATATCTAAAGCAATTTTAAAAAAGAATTTAGGTGTCTATTCTAGTCTATTCATTGACCTTTTTCTGTCACAACAAGGGTTGCCGTACTCGTACTTTATTATATATACGTTATTTCAGATACTGTACTCTATACTTCATGAGAACAATAAACTATGCGAAAATGCTTTATTTCACATCATTTCATTTATTATATTTGGTTGATTCTAAGAAATTTTTGTAAAACAAAATCACTGAAATCGATGACATTGCCGATTGTTGCCGTATATGTTCGATAATAATTGAGGAAAGTACACCCTGGCGACTGTCACTGGTTTTTCATAAGTTACTTTAACTTAACTGTAGATCGTAAAGATGCTGAGAAGCATTTTAGAAGTGTTAATAGTCGCTAAAAGTAATGAAATGAAATGCCATTATGTGAAATGATGGAGTAAAAAAATTGTATGTTTCTTTTTCCCATGACGTACTTTTTTTTACCTTTTATAGTTATTAAAATGTTCTTTATTTGAAAAAAAAAGGCAACCCTAGTCACAACGGTTGTCTGGAATCTTCCATTTTTTCGTTATAAAGCGATAATTGTACTATTTTTTTTATTCTTATTCTGTGTAAAATTATTTTTCGTTTTAAATGTGGTAAACAATAGATAAATAGATATACTCAAATGTTTGTCATTGATAGAAATAACTAAGTTATATTCTTATTGACTATACCAAATCAATAAGAAGATAACTTAGTTATTTCTTAATAGTAAACTAAAACGTTTAAAGAAAAAGTTTACTTTATTCTGGCTAACTAATTATTTATGGCGGAATATATTATTATGCTTTCATTGGGATTGTATTTGATTGGGGTTGATATATTTGTAATAATTACCTATAAATTCTGAAACAGGGTCGTTTTCACCTTCTGCTCTCATAGTGCCTGTTATTTCTTCATTTTCGACCATTGGCAGTACTAATTGAACAAACTCTGGAGTATAGGGCGGTGCTATTGCATCAAGTACCTATTAATGGGAAGTCTATCATTATATTATTATGTTTATTAATTGGGCTAGGAAGATTTTCAGTTGTATTAAAAACTAGCTGACAAAACAGACATTTTCCCATAGAAATTACTATTGTCTCTATTGTAAGTTATGGACCTAATGAACAATAATTCGATAGAATAAAAGGTTAAAAAAAGAATAAAATAACTAGCCAAAATGGTTTACCTGCATTGTATATATAGAGAATTGCAATAATACTTTACCTCTGTTATAAAATATCTAATAAGTGAAATGTCTGTATCTCCACGCTGCCAACAGTGTTTTATATATTGCAGGACAGGGACGACGCAGCCACGACTCAGTAAATTAACCATACGGTCTAAAAGCATTTTCTTCAATTCCAGCTAAAATTAGATAGTAATAATTATTATGCACTGAATCAATACAAGGTATTTTTTTTACTTTAAATCAAATGTCTACCTGTACTAAAATCTCTAATTCGTCTTGTGGTGATTCAAACAATTGCACTAGTAACTTCAGTAGCCTGTGATGTAGCAGCGGGTGGCAGGATGCAACTTCGTCCAGCAATGCTAAGTGAACTGGACAATGTTCAGTACATAGTTTAAAATATGACTTCTCAGTCACCACACATTCTACCCATACCAAAACACCCATTCCAACTACTGGAAACCTAGAATAAAATACGTTATGTTTTATTTATTATTATTTACGAGAAATTTCATACAGCCCCGCGATTGCGTACAGGTTACGACGAATATCTCAACCAATGAGTGTGTGTTCCAACTCCAGCTGAGTTTTCAAGTGCTTATGGTGAAGGAAAATAATGTAAGAAAACTTGCAAGGGTAGGTAAAAAGTTTGTCAAAATGTATGTATGTATATACTAAGCTGCACGGGGGCAATGTGGTGTGGATTAAGCTAACAATCTTTTCCTTAATGCGTGAGGAGATCTTTCTATCTTATCTATCCTTAATCTATCCATACATTACTAGACTTTGTGTAGTTCATAATTACAAATACTATGTACTTAGGTACATATACCATGTGACTATGTAATCAATATCGATGGTTATTTCGAAATGATTTCAAACATACCTTATACAATGATAGAGAGAAGGTAGTTCAGATAACAGCTCGCTAGAACTGGCCGAACTGCTGCAGACAGCATGGATTTTTTCTATAGCTTGCACTGTAGCTTTTAATTCATCTTTAACAGGTCTCCCAGGTGTAACACCTTCGCATACACTTGCCGCATATGCCAACAGATACATATATTTCGATTTATGTTCTGGATTAAGTTTGCTTCCTGATTTAAATAACGAGTCAACGAGAAGTTCTACAAAATTAACAATTAAATTAATATTATAAATTTATAAATATTAAAAAAAATATATTTTTTTATATTACACAACAATTTACCTAGAAAATGAGGAATTCTTAGTAAATGAACTGGAGGTGGCTCAGACTGTGTGTAAGCTCGAAACAGTACAGAAATATCAGCGGGGTTTAAAGCTCCCCTTGACAGCATGGCGGCCAGTGCAGTGCGCGCGCTACGCCAAGACTCGCCGGGAGTCAGTGCCAGTGTGATTGGAGTTACATCGTGGCCACTAAAAATTGAATAAGCATATTATTCTATACAAGTTAGTTAGTTCGTTAGGTAACGATAAAGATACGTGGGTTTTATATGCTGCTTTTCATACAGGATATTACTAAATTTGTTATTCATAAAAAATTGTATTGAGCTAGTTTTAAAAGAGTAACTATCGCGTTTCTTGCTGGTACTTCTCGGTAGAATTTACATTTCGAACCAGTAGTAAATTCCTTTTTATTGTAATTTTTAGGGTTCCGTACCTTAAAAGGACAAACTTTTTCTCAGAAATGCATGGACGTATCATGTTGAAATTAATATCATACACTCAAGTCTACGATGACATGCGGCCGTGAAAAAATGAAAGTTCTAAGTCAACGCAATCAAAAGATAATGGAAAATATGTCGTATATTTTGACCATTTTAGCGTTTTCGCAAGGGAATCAAAACCTATACCCTATAGGTTCCCATTGACCAAGCATTATGAAATTTGGCCAGGAGCAAGGTCCTTTAGTATACATAAAGGAAAAAATCCGAAAAGTGTAAATTTCTGTTCGTGTGTCTGTCAGTCTGTACGTCTGTCTTTCAAACTTTTTCTACGGAACCCGTAAATGTATCAAGTTGTAAATTGATCAAGCGGAAAATATATTAATCTTAGAATTAAAATTACATGTACTTGTAACAAATTAACATAGAAGTTGACCATGGTCAAAAAAACAATTTTACAAAAACTGAGAAGAAATTTGTATCAATACGAAAACATTAAAAAGCAGCAAACCTTTATAAACAACGCAATGCAATCTATATATCGCAGCTAACAAAATGATAGCGCGATGTAGCGTACAGCTAATGCCATCTATTACAACATTATGACATTAACTGTGATATAATTCTGCTCGATTAATATATTTTTTTATTTTAATTATTATTTAAACGCGCTAAAAATTATAAAATAAACTTTTCATTTAAAAGTTTTATCGTTGATTTATAACGTCATTACGTAATTAACATTCGATATAAGAGCTTCACGCGATTTGATTTAAGTACTCGTATTGACTTAGTACGAAAATTTTAAAATTAAATTCAAACAGATCGAGTTATTTAATTTACTTATTTATCTACACATATAAGTCTATTGGTTATTAGTAATATAATTAGTTATTTATAAATAAACAATTAGTTTTGTTCGAATTAAGGAGTAATTATTTTCATCTTGACAACACTAATATATATTTTGATATTTTGATTGATAATGTAAATCTAAATATTTTACGAACGTAGTGCAGGGGTAGTGGAGTGTAGTAGAATATAAATAAAAATAAAATGAGAATAAAATATAATATAATTATGTTGTTAATGTCAAAGTCAACCAGTTAGTTCATTGAAATTGTCAAGAGATGGCACTGGGTGTATCCTGAATCGCGCTATAACTTTGCTTTTTTGAAAGTATAAGGAGTATTAGTGCTTAAAATAAGATTTTGTGTTTCCATGGATTGCATCCATGATTGTGTTTTAAATTAAAGTGCTCCTAAGTAGTTTCAAAATAGTTTTTGGGACGTGATCCATATTTACATAATATTTGATTATATTTAAGCGACTTCTAAAAAAGGAGTGTTTTCAATTAGACCTTGTATTGAATTTTTTTTTATGTTTGTTCGCCGATTACGCCGCCATTTGTGTACTGATTTTCAAAAATTTTTTTTTGTTTGAAAAGGTATACTTCCAAGGTGGTCCCATTGTCTTCAGGTCAGAATCAGATGATGGTATCCTGGAGAAATTGAGGAAACTCCTCAAATATTATAGGCAAGCCTATACCGATTTAGGTATTTTTGATAGTAACTTATGTTGGAACTGATGATGAAGACCACAAATGGCGTAGATGGGTTAGTCTTATATAGATTTCTATAAGTTTGTACGGAACCCTCGGTGCGCGAGTCCTACTCGCACTTGACCAGTTTTTTAATGTAATGCTTGTGAGAGTCTACTTCAGTAAAGTATGCTTTGATTTTTATTGTACCTTATTTAAATATTTTATTTATGTAATACCAATTGGTTTTCACGAGTTTGATAGCATGTAATAATTATTTTAAACATCCTATCGCTTTAAGAAATAATGGGTTCTTTATACAAATTCATCCCCAGTTTCACCCCTTCATGTTTTATTTTCGCAACAAATGAAAATTTATCAAAATTGGTTCAGCAGTTCAAACAAGGAAACAACCAACAAACTGACAGTCAAACAGACATGAAGAGTTTCACATTTATCATACTAGTGTAGATGATAATGGATAAATTATATTTAAGTTTTTCAATGTAGTCAGCTTATATTATTTCTTAAGATGTACATAGTGATATTTTTTTTGATAAATTGAATGTCATTACCTCTGTTGAGCGCAGCGTGTTATTTCCTGACTAAGCCTTTTCATGATTGCACCTCCTCTTGGTTCTTGAGACAATATGTGGACGATAACTTGACTGTATACATAAGTGTGTGCTCCATGGCAAACCATTTTCTATTTAACAAAGTTCCATTTGGTTTTATATTACATTTATGATTAGTCGTAATTATATCTATTAATTTTAAATTGAATTGTAATATAATTGTTATAAATAACAAGAATTATGTAGTTTCAGAAAATGACTATTTTGAAATTCCAAATTTTTTTATACAAAAAATTTCGAAATGATATATTTAATAATAACAAACAAATAATTATAAGGAATATAAATAATAATAAAAAAAGTTTAGAAACTGTAAGTTTAGAAATTTTATTGAAATAATAATTATTAAATTTAAATTTGCTCTGAATAGAAATGTTACTTTGATAATGCATTTTATATTCATTGAAAGTAATTAAAAAAAAAGTATATTTTTTTAATGTAGAGTAATTAAAACATACATACAGCGCATTCTGTGACACTGTTCTGCCAATCATCTGAGCTTTGTAAAAATCCAACAATAGCAGATTTTAGAACACGAGAAAACACTTCAATTTGTTGGGCTGCTGTAGATATACTTGTAATTTCACCTTGAAACCCAGCATCAGAAATTAACTGAAAATATAATTATATACAGACTGAATTTTATGGTATGTCAAATCCGAAACTATAAGGAATAACGAAAAATACTTAAATAAACAACAAATTTTTAATGAAAACCAAAATTGCATCATTACTTTTTTGAATTATTTATTTTCCTAGCCAGGAATCGAACCTGATTGATTGATTGATTTTGAAAAAAAAAACACACCCTATATTATTGCACCATCTGATAGTGTTTCTTATAAGTATCTACTTTCGGGAAGTAATAGTATACTGCAAACAAGAGGAAAAGGCTTATGGTTTTCAAAATGTTATCATAAAGAAAAGCTATTTTATTAAAAAATAGTAACACTTAGTAAATTATTACATTTTAAAAATAGGGTCCAGAAAATACTATAGTGTCTTTTATTGCAACTTTTTAAAATTCATAATAAAACAATTTACCCACCTTTATGGTAAAGTTTAACATAAGACAATCAGGGTACTCTTCAGCTAATCTATAAATCAATGACCGCCAAGTTGGATGTTCAATCATTTCTGTGAGCCAAGCCGGTGTCTACAAAATAATGATTGTTAAAATATGTAAAACTAATTGTAAATTAAGAAAAAATAATTTGGTACTCACTTCACCTTCTTCTGTGAAAATTGTATCTGCTTTTTTAGGATCAAATGTTTTTAAAATCATATCCTTTAAATGATTTTCTACCATAGCCTGCACTTCTGTTACTTTTACTCCTAATCAAAAAGATGAATTAAGATTACTATATTATTAAAGAATTGATTATAACAATAATACATCTTATGTAGGAAAATTATAAATTTTTGTATTCATTGATCATTAAACTACATGAAATCTACACTAATATTATGTTTGTTTGTATTGAATAGGCTCTGAAAATACTAGACCGATTTGACCATTAGAATCATAAATTTTCCCCAATTAACATAGGGGGATGTAATATTCACAAAAAAGTTAGGGACTTATGTGAATATTGCATGTGCTGCGGAAACTTGTTGATACAGCAAAGTGATATACTAGTTTTATAGAGGACATCAATATCAAAAAAAAAAAATTGTGATACCACATGTCTATTACAGTCATGTCACATTAACTACTTTTTCATATAAAATATGCAATAGTAACATCAGTAAAACTAGACCACATTATTTGTATATGTTGTAATTATACTACTAAATAATAGGATATATAGTTTGAACAGTTTATTTAATACGACAGATGGAAAAGGAATGACAATACAATAAATATCAAATATAGAACAACGGTACAAAGGAGGTTTAAATACATATAAAAGATAGCCAGTGTCACAAGTGGATCATGTACTAAATAATTATGTTTACTTTCTTTCAACAGTATACATATAATTTTTGTTAAATACCTATTATCACCTTTCTATTCAGGTAAAACTGGGGTGGGCCGCTAATCACTAATAAGAGGAAATATGAAAAATTTTTTGTACTTGTAATGTACATTTATATAACACAGTTTGCATACCTCCTAAAATAAGCCATTCTGCAAGTAAATTGGCCATTTGTGCAACAGCATTGTAGTTTATTGAGAGTTGTTCAATGACTTGTTCTGGATTTCCCCCAGCTTGAAAATATCTCTTTAATTGACCAAATATACCAGGTTCCATTATATAGTCAGGAGTTTTAAACTTTTCAAGACATTCTTGTAGCACTTCTTCAGGGTTATCAATAACATCTTCTGTTCCCTCATCCTGTAATTATAATTTATTAAATACTGGGCTTTATTTATTACACATCAATGAAAATAAATTAAATTTTAATAATAGCAAACTTACTTCATACTGTGCATGGTTTGACCCTTCCCAGACACGTTCTTCCTCATACGTGCTAGGCATTATTTTAATTTTTTTCGTATTTTTTAGGATACTAAATAAACCGTAGTAATATAGTTATTTTCTTCTAGTCATATATTTTGTACGGTTTCTGTTAACATAAGAATAAATGAATAATATACTATTTATAATAAAAATACTGTTATCTAATATAACAAAATAACTAATGATAAATATAAGAAATAAGAAGTAAGATTTTAGTTTTATTAGAAATTATATATATTTAGTTCAATTCTTTGGGTAAGTGCTTTTATTTGTGCTAAATTAATATATAATAATTATAATAAATCTTCGCCTGGGTTGTTTGACAGTCAAACAATGTTTAGAAAACAGATTATATATATTATAAGTATATATTTGTCAGAATGACTTAATTAGTGATGCGACTCATGAGAATAGAGTTGTTTCTAAATCGAGTGACGCAGACTGAAAAATATTGATTCGAGTTACCCTTAGACCATCAACCAAGTGGTTGATGGTCAAGGGTAACTCGCGACTCGCGCCTTACACGAAAGTTCCAATGATCCATGATCCACGATCAACATCTATCAACTACATCAGACATCGCATAAGTAACAGTATCAATTTTACACTTGTGTACTATTTTTAATTGTTATACAGCTATACCTACATGATAAAAAATAAATAAATAAAAAAATAAGAAAGAAAGAAAAATTAAATCATATAAATGGTACATACGGTTAGACTGGTTAAAATCAACGCCTTGGTAAGGTCATCATTTCGACAAAATTGGAAAAGAAATCTAAAGTTACTGAATATTCTATTATCTATAATATTCGATGCATAACTTCATATATTACCTATTTTTATTCATCTAGACTTCAAATGCTTACAGTTTAAGAGAAACCTATATTTCTTTAATTTATGAAAGAAATTTAGTTCAATGAAACAATCCATTACATTCTTAAATAACACTAATAATTAATATTATCAAGTAAGACAAGAGCTACATAACTTTTTATAATAACATACACATTGAGAAATAAAACCTGAATATAATTATAATAATATCTGATTGCAATTATTTCTGTCATTAAACTACACTTCTAAAATTGCATGAGCAAGAATGTCTAGTTTCCAGTACCAAAGTCAAAGTCGATGCAGCTATAACAAGAATAAATTGGTTAATTGGAAAATCTTGGAAAAAACTAGACTTCACTACAATACATTATTTCATGTATTATGGGTCTATATTAGATATCAATTATATACTTGGAGATTTGAACTCATATTTTTAATGGAAAACATTTCAAGCATTATTTGTTTACAATTGTGTTCTTTTTCTTTGCCCTGAGGTAAGATAGATGACTAAAGTGAGATAGTTAAAAAAAAGGGATGTTATTTAATTCCCATTATCTATGACTTAAAATTGTACAAATAAATACTGTATTATATACTGTATAAGTACTGTATTTGCAATTTATCTAACATCTTATATTCACATAGCATTTTCTGTTGTTCTGTAATTCTAGTCACCAGCAGATAACATAATGTGTCGAAGAAAACACACAGCATTGGAACAAGGGGCTTACTGGTGATGAAAACGCTATGACATTGACAAGCGCCCGCCGTTGTCGCGCCTCATTTCTTCGAAGTGAAAGGCGCCCTCTTCTAGTAACTGAATTAAGACTTTTAGGAGTATTTAAGGTAAATTTTAAGATTATTCCTACGCAAAAGGCCAGATTACAGGATTGCTTCTTTATCTCAATGCTGTGTGTTTTCTTCGACACAATATATCTGTTTTGTTGTAATGCAAAACAGTTATATTATGTACGATAATTTTTACAATAATTTATCGATTTTTCTAGGATTTGTTGGGAAACTTTTTACATAATAAAATAATAATCTTATTTTGTAATAAATATTCATTAAAGAGTATCTAAGAGTGTCCAAGAAAATTACAAAATAGAGAAACCTATATATTTTTATTTATTTTTTTATTATTATTTCACATGGCAAAAATTGAAATATAAAAAAAATGTACAAGTCATGGCCTCGTTGAATGGTGTTATGATGACAAGACAGGTAATAAAGTTTTTTCCCTTAGACAAAATCACTGAAACTCATGTTACCGGTACGCTGATTGGCAGTAGCGGCGCCGGAGTTGCAAAAAAACCCGACATGATATGACCAAAATTGCTATGGGTGAGGAATTAAGCTGCATGCATTCCTATTGTTTAGATTCCATTTTTGGCTAATACGTAATTTTTTTTGATCCTCTGTTCAAAATGGATCTAAAAAAATGAAACAAAGGAAAATTATTCGGCTTCAGTTTTTTTCAAGCGATTTAGAAATTAAAATAGAATAGATCTTATATATAGATAATTACATCAATTACAAGAACCGGAATTATTTTCTTAACTAATAAAAAAAATATTTATTATTAATATCAAATCGGATAAAATGGTTAGGTTTATCCAAAGCATGTTTACAAACTGCTGACTTTGAAGAACGCCTATTTTTGACATCTCCTATGTGTTCCTTCACCCTACCGATGCTTCTCTTTGTTTGGCCTATGTAAGATAAACAATACTCACATTCGAGTTTGTATACTCCCGCAGTCTGTAAAGGAATATTACTCTTGATAGGTCTCAAGAACTGGCTCACTTTCTTATGAGGCTTGTAGATGGTTTTAATCGAAGCTCGCTTCAAGATGTTGCCAACTCTGTCTGTAACTCCCTTCACATATGGTAGAAATGCAGGTTGTCGCTCAACTGTGGGTGGCTTAATACGGCTTTTACGATTTGATAAACCACAGATCCTCGCTAGACAACACAGATTCATTCCTAGAATGATACGCGAGGCTATTGAATTTCAAAAACATCCGAACTTCAATAGAGAAGATGGTTGGAGACTTTCGAACACCTGGGATCCACTTATTAAAAATTTAAAATCCCAAGTCCAACAGACTGCAAGACCAAAAGATACAGTTAGTGCCTTCTGCGTGCAACCGGAACGTTATTCGAGATACCATCTAAGAAACCGTTGGCGGTAGTTGTAAATAATATTTTCTAAAACCTCAAATAGACAAATGTCACCTTAATCTACCCGTGACCACGAACGCTGCAAAGTGCTCGAAACGTCGGGATGATAAAAATAATTAATATACGCGATTTAAATCCGTTTAAAATATGTAGTTTTATTTCAATGAATATTAATCGCGAAAATCTAAGACAACGATAAATTTCGTTTATATTATTACGTCAGCCGCTTTTAATTCTACACACTTCACATTTGTTATAATGCATTATATTGATTTTTTTAAGTATCTATATTTTGAAGAAAAAAAAAAGTAATAATACAGTAATTCTTATATAATTTTTTCGTAGTATGTTATTACATAAAATTGTTAATTTTAATAAAGTTATCATTTTGACTGAAATGTTTTGTTTTTAATACGATGCATAGACCGTGCTACTAATGGCAAATAATCAGTCAATATATCCAGAAAACCTTTCATTTTTAGATATTCATTTTTATAAATAATTTTACGGGTAAATATCAAGGTTTACGATGTACATGCATTAATTTCATATGTCATTTCTGCCTGCTGCCTTTGCTTGCTATTTTCATAAAGAAAGGCGCCATTATACGTAAACACATTGTAGCATACTCGCTAAAGACTATACAATAACTGAACTAAAAGCCAAACCCACAGAGTGTAATCTGATTATAATTTGACAAATTTTGATCGTCTACAAGGCACTTAAGCCTTTAAAAAACTTAACACCGCAGAATACATGTCTTTTTTCTACAAGTTTTCTACAAGGGCTGTTAGGTGATATAAACAATAGTGTACGTGGGTAAAATTATAAATTTTATAACTGTAACTTATAACTAGTAAATATTCATTAAGAAAAGTTGTTTTTTTTTAATGATTTATTATAAGATTCTTAAATTCTTTGTAAGGATTTTTAAAATTTCAATATATCAAAATACAAAAAAAAAATTTTATGAGTAAGGAACAAAATGTATATTTTCTACAATATAAAAAAATTAAGTGAAATGTTGAGTCAATTAGAAAAACACAGGGGTAAGATAGAAGGGTGACGGGGAAAGATCGAAATATTTTCTAAAATCTTTCAGATGAGTCTTAGAAGTTGTTAAAGGTCACTTAATCTATAGCTAATTTTATCCGTAAAACTTAGATTTGACTTTATTGTCTAAATACCTCCAAGAAAAGAAGATATTACAAACTTATTATTTTTAGTATTCTATCTTACCTCATCGGGAGAAGAAGAAAGGAAAGCTTCTCAAAACAACAACAAACAATCATACATAATCATCAGGAGACATAATGATAAGGAAAGATCAAAAGGGTCAAAGGGTTTTAAAAGTTAATAAACATGTAAATTTTAGTATCAATTTTGAAAACGGGTTACGATCGAAACTTTCATGTTCATTTTACTCCATCAAATTGGATTTGGGTGAAGATGAAAAGTTCAAATAAATCCTTAAATACGCAAAATACTCATATTTGGATGTGTTAACAGAGTTAAAAACTAAAAGAAATCTATACTAATAATAAAATTCTAGCGGGTCGCTGTCTGTACATGGAAGATAAATGAAAAAAATTTTTATAGGGGGCCTTTACCAACGCAATAGAACCCAAAACAATGATTTTTAGAATTCTTATCTGTTTGTCTGTTTATCTGTTTATCTGTTTATCTGTTTGTCTGTTTGTCTGTTTGTCTGTTTGTCTGTTTGTCTGTTTGTCTGTTTATCTGTGCGTTTGTGCACGCTAATCTCAGCAACGGCTTATCCGATTTAGATGCGGTTTTCACTAATATATCGTAGTAAGCTTCACTTAACATTTAGGCTTTGTTTCATGTCAATCGGTCCATAAATAAAAAAAGTTATGTCAATTTAATCACGTTGAACATTTTTTGTGCTTATCACTAAATGCATGAAAGTATATACAGTAATTACATCAAAAAACACATTTTTTTTATTTTTTGTCTGTCAGTCTGTCTATCTATCTGTTTGTTCCGACTAATCTCTGAAACGGCTGAACCGATTTTGATGGTACTTTTACTTGCAGTTAGCAAATGTTATAAGGAGTAACTTAGGCTTACTTCTATTTAAGGCTTTTTTTAATCAATCTATCTATACATATATAACATTCTAACGGGTCGCTGGCTGTACATGGAAGATATATGAAAAAAATATTATTGAGGGCCTTTACCTACACAATAGAACCCAAAACAGTAATTGTTAGAATTTTTGTCTGTTTATCTGTGCGTTTGTGCCCGCTAATCTCAGAACGGCTTATCCGATTTAGATGTGATTTTCATTAATATATTGCAGTAAGTTTCACTAAACATTTAATGTTTGTTTCATTTCAATCGGTTCATAAATAAAAAAGTTATGTCAATTTAAGGGTTCACGTCGAACATTATTTTGTGTTTTTCACTAAATGCATGAAAGTATATACAGTACTTACATCAAAAAATCCATTTTTTAATTTATTGCCTGTCAGTCTGTTTCTTACGACTAATCTCTGAAACAGCTGAAACATATTTCATAGGACTTTTACTTGCAGTTAGGGGATGTCCGTTAATCACGTGAGGCCCAGAGGAAAGATGATGGAGATAAGAATCACGAAATATCACAAAGTCTAAAAGTTCTTAAAAACATTACGTGATGAGGCTATTTTTATTTAAAAATATATTTATTTTAATGAATAAAAGTAAAAAAAAGAATTACGCGATAACAAAATATTGTAGAAACCAATAAAATAATGAACAATTTCCGATTTAAGAAAGGAAGGTATAGATCTACATATACAAATAAATAAAATTGGTGTGTCTGTTTGTAATTTTAAATAAATGCATAAAAAAGTATATACGGTACTTAAAACAAAATTACCAATTTTTAAATTTTTGTCTATCTATCTATCACTCAGTTTGTTTTGGCTAATATTTGAAACAGCTGGACCGATTTTGACGAAACATTCACTAGCAGAAAGCCAATGTTATAAGAAACAAAATTGAAACTAATGAAATAATGAACAATATCTGATTCAAATAGGGAAGATGTATATTATATAAATATAATAATTTAAAAAAATAATAAATTGACTGGGTAATTTTTTTACTGGATATGTTAGACCAAATCCGAAACTATAAGCAATAGCGAAAAATAATTAAAGGAGTCACAGAACCGATTTTGATAAAAACTAAAACAGTATCATTAGTTTTTTGAAAAATAAATTTTCCTAGCCAGAAACGAACACGTTGATTTTGCAAAACATTAACATTCTGTATTATTGCACCATCTGATACTGTAACATATTATAAGGATCAACTTCAGAGAGGTAATAATAGTATACAGTTAACTACAACAAAAAGAAAAGGCAATTTTTTTACAAAATTCCATCAAATTCATACATTAAAACTTTAGTCATTCATACCTAAAAGTGAAATTTAAAAATTATAACGGGATGTTGTAACGCTAATAGCGGGTGAGTACAATAGCCGAGTTGAGCGAAATGTAGATTTCAATAAATATATTTTTTTTTTAATTATCTAAACCTACCTAGGTAACGGAGTAGGTGAGGGGGACCAAACCAAACGTCACATTCTATCAACTTTGTATAGCTCACATAGAAAAAATAGACAAACATAAAGGAAGTTACTGTGAGTTATTCATTTTATATATTTTTGATTGTATTGTTCACACTCTTCCTTACTTTAGTAGGTGACTAGCATTTTGATGCAACCTATAAACAAATCGTTCGAAGTAATGCTGACTTTCTTTCTAAACTTACCGGGACCCGTGATTTACTCATATATTTGTTTATGTCTGTGTAGAATCGATTACTTAACTTCTAATTAATATAAAGATTTAATGGAATTTTGTAAAAAAAAAATATATATATATATAGTATATAAAGGGTAAGATGAAAGGACGTGACTTGCCAGCAAACATTTGCATATTCTACACAACCACAAGCTAGGCTAGTGGTGAGTAAGGTATTTGACGCAAGAAAATGGCGATCATAACAATGTAGCTAACTCTGGAAATAATAGCCTAAATTAGTCGTTTTGGATGACTTTTTGTCTTGCCCCGTTTTTCATCTTCCCCCCACTCACCCTACGTATTTTATTTGTCCATGCATTTTTCGCTGTTTTTAAAAATTACCTATCAGAAAATAAAATAAAAGAAAATTGCAATAGAAGGAAAAACAAAATGTACAACTGTGTTGTAGAAAAACACAAATAGCTACATATATTGATATGTAGAGTAAGCTGCGTTTTATACGGTGAGTGAGGGTGCCGGAAGCCTATCCTTCTCCCCTATTCCTTTTCTTCCTATTACCGTTCTCACTTTAAATCCTTTCCTAATATTTAAGCTGTGCTGTTCCTTTGGTGCTGCAAATATCCGTGGACGGTGATGGTCACGTAACATTAGCCCTCTCGCCTGCTCGTTTGCTAGGTATTTTTTATAAAAAAAATATGTGATATAAGTACATGCCCGTCTGTCTAACTTAAACGCCTTCAGATCGATAAAAAAATCCCACTAGCATATCCACTCTGTATGGATGTACGTATAGCGTAGTAAGAGTTCAAAAATGCGGGACGCACCCAATTTTTTGCGAAATTATTTTAATTATTATTATTACTAGGTGGTATTACATCTGACATTATGGGACAATCCCATAGAATACGGAGCGTTTAGCTTGTAAGTACGGAATATGAAAATAATTGAAATGCATATTATTTTACCATAAATCAGTTTATTCAAATAAACAAAATATATTTAACAATTTAAAAAATTATTAAAAATGATCAAATTATTTAACAATACAAATCAACATGACAAATAAAATATGAAGTATTCATATAAACAGCTTTATCAACAAATTTTTATGCGCTATATAATGTTCGTATCGTAATAAATTACGCAGCTAAATTGCGAATGTTATTAAATGTACCTACTTATTTGTACATGTATTTGTTTCTGATGGGAAACTTGTATTGTTTTATATAATTATGAATTTATAATTAATTCTATTTAATCACTTGTAAATTATTTACAGCAGAAAAATAGTGTGAAATTGTGGGTAGTTTTTGCTACATATCTAACAAAATTGCCGTAATGAGGCAATTTGCACAGAAATTTTTGAAACTTAAGAATATGTAGATTGTTGGTAATTACATGCTATATTGCTAATAGACAAATCAGTGATTTGATAAATGTAATTAAAATTATGTAACCCTTTAAAAATTCTTCTATGCTAAGCAATTTTTAATAAAAATGTATTCAACATTTTATTATTTAATTAGGTAAAATTTATTGTACGAGTTTTATCTAGGTAGGTATCTTTTTGTAACTTGTGAGGAACCAGTGGGAATAGTTGTGGGTTGTTAATTTAATTAAATAATCATAATGTTATATAACAGGACCTACTAATTGTCACTTATTTTGAGTTATGTAAAATAGCTGGACAGTATGAAAGTAAGTATAGTTTTTAAATAATAATGTAGGTTATTCTAAAATTTAAGGAACATTTTCCGTAAAAAAATGTTATGATGGTGTATTTGTTTCGATACATAAAAGGTTTATCTAAATTTTAATTCCTAATCAAGCTTGTAAAACCAATTCCTCCTATTGCGTAGAGGTAGATACACGTGTTAGTCATTATAAGTTCTTAGTCTAATGGGGGCTTATCTAATCTATCTTTATTCGGTTATTTTTGTTAAAACACTTGATCACAAAAATAATTGTGTACATAGGACAGTTTAGAAAATTTAAGATATACTTTCGAAGAATAATGCCTGTTGTAGTTAGGCCACTCTAAATTTTAATGTATGTGTCAACTCAAAGTATTAAAAAAAATTAACGTGTTTAGTTTTTGTCGTAAAAAAATGAAGTAAGTGTTTAATTACTGAAAGCATTGGACATTTCAGCAATACACATGTTAAGTTTGAGAGATACTTTTATCCGATGACAACACAACGTATGTTATTCTAATAATAAGGTAGGTAAAATATTGGACCACTATTTAAGAAGTTACAGTTGAGTCTACCACCATCTTCGATAGATTATTTCTTTTCCTATGCACATCTTACGTTGCCATTTACCACAATTACAATTAATAGGCAGAACTAGGTCCCATTGTATCGGTTGTTCGCTGAAGTAGGCAAAAGCCTTAAATTTTTTTAAATATTTTCGCCAGAGTAAAACTGGCTGCGTGTGTTGCCATACTTATACATATTTATATATTACTAATAATTATAACTATTATTTTGAATGTTAGGCAAATGTTTACCCTGCATTTTAAGAAACGTGTCTAAAATTTTGAAAATTGGTTCAAGGTTAGGATTTTTAAAGAACTTTTAAGCTCGTCTGTAATAAATCTGCATCATGTATATAATAAAAAGCAAAGTCTAAATAAACCAAATGTTTTAGAAATATGGCAATTCAATGATTTAGTTTTTTATGGTAATGTGTCAATAATTTATTAAAAGTTTTGTTCGGTAACTTGGTCCCAAAATTAAACAAGTTATTGATTGTTTCACTCAACAACACCAACAATATTGTCTTATTTAAAAATCTTAATTTAAATTATGAGAAATAAAGACTTGTTATTAAGGCAATATTAATGGTATTGGATATATTGTACTTTGAAGTGAGTTACCGCTGTGCACTTGGAATTGAGCACTTACGTCCATTTATTCTTTTTAATAAGTAAATAAAATATTAAAAGTTAATTAATGAGTAAAAAATTTATAAAGTAACACTTATAAATGGCTCCCGTCTGTTCAAGGTCGTCATAACAGGAGTATTTTCGGCTTAATTAAAAAAAAAAAACAAATAAAAAAAATATTTACAATTTATTATGCTTACGGTTAAGAACCTTTTCTCACTAGCGTTTGTCCAGCGTAGGTGTTCGATGAGCGTATACGCAGCGTAAACACCGCGACAACGCAACGTTCGGTGGAAAAACGCTAGTGTGCAGGAGTTTTTTAGACATAAGCTGTGTGACGTAAAACAACAGACTAAATATTATTGAAATTACCTGGACCGCAATACCGAACAATATAGTAACCTTACATAAATATGAAAAAGGATTTAAAAAGTTGTTAAGTGAGAAAGATGACGTTCGCATATAGTATAAGGGTTAAGTATAAGTTCGCATATGATATTGCTATAATTGTATTTTATCGTTTAAAACACAATTTAATGATGCAGTTTTATTGCAAAGAGAATAATTAAAATATAATTCTTATACTATTTTAAGCAATTATTATTTAAAAACTGTGACCATTCTAGATTGCATTCTCTAGATTTTTATTACTTATTTCAGAAATAAACAGTTAGGTACTCATGTAAGCGGTTAGTATTAAATTTAATAACGATTAACAGACTGGCTGGAGCGATGTTTTATGGTAAAATGCAACCCAGAATTTATGCAATATACATATGTAAGTGCTACTAATTAGTGCCGTTATAACTAATAACTGGAAAAGCGTATCACAGGTCATTTGTTAATATAAATGTATTAAGTTTGACGAATTTAAATAAAATGTGAATATAAGTATTACCGATAATTTTGTTTTTAACAACAAGTAATCGAATATGTATGAGTATGTTTAACGTAATGTTAGTTATTAAAAATTATTAATTTATCGGTAGAATACGGTAAGAACAAGCTTTCAGGCTTTATAATAAATCTCAACAATGTTAGGGACATTGTCATTTATGATTTTAAGTTAGAACACGGCAAGCGTATACCCAACTAAACTATAATTTTTATTCGAGTATAACTCGTAATATTTACATCTTAATGTAATTTTAAAGTTAAAAAGCCTCCATCTACAGGTATTACAAGCTATTTATAAGCAGTAGGACAGTTTAAGCGTATTTACTATTTTAAAGTATCTTTAGTAAGTACTCAATTACCATGTCTATATCGAGTCTTTGGTCTTTATATAATACCTTAAATGAGTGGAATTGATTACTTAATTTAACCAGATAACCTATATCGTTGTACAATTCATTGCAGTCGCTCCGTGCCAGACTCATAACCTCATATGTAACTGGTGATTTAAACGCTTCATTAAAAATCTTGTGACAGGAATACTTTAGAGATTGTGCGAATAATTTAACACAGAACACACACTATCATGTCGCCATTCAATAGTCGGGCCTGGTTGACGCTCGTCTCACACGTCGGGCCGCAGCATGTGAAGGTCGACGGCAACATCTCGTCTCTGTGAGCGCAGTATGCGCGCAGGATGTTGCGGCTGAAGGGCGCCCAGCAGCGCCGCGTCCTCGGCGAGTGAGTCGCCGGAACCGTAGCCGCGCTCGTCGGCCGCCTCGCCCTCGCACCACGACGGCGAGCCGGAGCTGCCCGAACGCGTGCCACCCGCCTCCGCCTCCGTCTCTACTTCTACTGAACAGCTCTGACATACCTCTGCAAAGTCATGACTCTCTATCAAGCTTACTTTATTTGTTTTAGAAATTCTATACTAAATTACTAAATCTATCGAATAATGTGTAATAATCTTCAAAATAAATAAGGACTCATATATTACTACTTTTAAATGAAATACATATATTATATTAAAATGTTTTCTTTCTAACCTATTTACCTATTAGTGATTTTTTTTTATTTTGTGTCGGTGAGCTTGGTTAACACTCATTCGTAAATAAAAGCTCCGAGACGCGGCGTTCAGCGAGTAGAAATTGTTCCTACAATCATAACATTTTATTGCGCATGCAATTTATATAAATCTCTATGAGCTTCAATTTAAAATCAAGTTATCAACTGAGCTGTAATTGAAATTGTATTTTATATTAAAGTCGCAGATATGAAGTTTATGTTCATTACTATTTTTAAACTATGTTTGCCGTCGTTTTTCTTTCCATAAAACAAAAAAAATATTTTTACTAACACAGTCACTACTTTCAACAGGATTACATAACATGCTAAAACAGAAAACAAAGTCGTCATAGAATAAATAAATGAAACTAAACAGAATTGCAAAGTACCACTGTATTAGTATTTACTGGTACGTACTACAAACTAACACCAATATAGACCATGGAAAATATATTTATATCGTCTTCTTCATTTAGTTACAACTGCTAAATTTTTTGGCATCAAAAAAATTTTATTTTTTTTTTTGTAAAAGAGAAAATACATATTGCATTAATGTTACTTATTCAAAAAAGACAAAATGCGAAATATCAGAAATCTAAATACAACACCATTATTATGAGCATTCACGAGGCAGGAGCGAACGGGAGGGAGAAGGGCACAGAGATATACTATAATACGAGAACACATTCCACACATCAAAAGGGGATGGATCAGGACTCACGCAGCCGACGGCGGCCGATAAGAATTGGGCTGTCCCAAGACGTCGGTCAGAGAGAAGTCGACGACGAATAGTCTTCATAAGATGCTGCAATTTTGTAATATTCGCATATTTATACCTATGGCAACGACGTTTAATTGGTTAAATTGGTTTATTTAACATAAATATAACATATACTAAAATGTAATAAAAAACTAAGAGGTAAAAGTATTTTGTGAAATTATTTTTTCTATGAAAATGTATTCCGTAATATGTAGTTCGGTTCGCTTTGTGAATTTAAATATTAATTAAACCTTAAGAAACAAGAGGATGGAACAGTGGCGGATTTACACATTTGTAGCTAGTAGGCTATTCCAAATTTGTCGCCTTACTTACTCCGTACAGTTCAATTCCTTAGTTTATAATCAAATTAATTAATTTTTTTTTGTCAAACTCGTTCCAGTCTCTATAAATATTTTTTATATTCTAATTCTGTCTAATTCTGTGACTGGCCTCGCGCGTGGTTATGCAGTACGCATAGGCCATATATATAAACAAAGATCTTGCGTATATTTAGTACGTGATCCAAGACTTTCTCTATTGGCTTTCTCATTTAACTGTAACAATGTATACGCCGAGTTCATCTTACGTCCCGTATTTGCATTTCCGTCCTTAGGACTTCGAGGAAGGATTTTTTAAACCTTTGTAGCAGAAAGCGTCACGGATGGTTTAAAAATCACGAATTCCCGTTAGTCCTATTGGGATTAGCTAAATTCCATGAAGAGAAGTTAATACTCAAACAGCTCATGTCGCTGCCGCTGGTCTGGCCTTATTAGTCCCTGACCGTGTTGTAGGTAGCGTTAGTGGTGGCAGTACATAGCTCGCTAAACCTCCTTCCTTGGTGATAGCGGTTCCTCTTTTCCCCTGTGCTGGCGTTTCCGCCTATCTCGAATGACCGGTGTATGTTCAGTTTTCACAGTCATCATATCCAGACTTCGATTATACCTATCATCCTCGGCTCTTGATAACTGTAGCATACGGGTGGCAGGCTGCGTTTTGCCTGCCTTGTTTTACCGGAAAGCGGTTTATTTACCGGAGCACGGCGCTCGTCTTTCCACCTCCTCTTCTAGATGCCGGACGAAGTAATGAAACTTTTAAAATCTTTTAATTGTCCAACTTAATTCAAAATTTTCACCTCAAACAAAACTGATGTTGTACACATAGACAATCAATCAAGGTTCACGGAAAACCCTATTCAAATTGGACTGCAAGGTTTTGAAAAAATTCCAGTCATCAAAAATTCTTGTAGCCTATCAAATTTGATCTAAAATTCGATAACGTTATGAGTGGAGTCCTTACATCTATTTACACACGGTTGCCAAGAGGTTCCGGCTAAGTAAACAATCGCAATCTAAAATAATTGTGATCTTTACATTTATTTACTATTTCAAAGTAATAATTATCTAAATAAAAAGTAAACGTACATAAAAGCTTTTTTTAGTGGCATTTCTTAAAACAAATTTTAATTGGTTTTATTAATCTTAAAAATATCGTCGATATTTTGGAATGGACTTTAAATAATTTGAGTTACAGTGTACACCAGGAAAATAAAGACATTATGTAAAAATAAAAATTTTTTCAACAATCAATTTTTCTGACATTGTGTGTTGTAAAAAAGTTATTTATGCATGAGATACCAAAATTTTACTAGGCACATTCATGCACAAAATGCGTATTTACCATTGTTAACGAAGTGGTAAAACATGAATCTTTTATGTGTGGGAATTTCTGTAAGACATAAAAACGGATCCCAAATTTGGTGCCCCTATATCTGCCATCTCAGCCTACTCAGCCTACTGCGTTAATCCGCCACTGGGTGTAATGTACTTGATGTTAAAGATAATTTACTATAATATCACAAAAGATTTTGTAATGTAATGTTCCACTGTTTAATGTCATGTTGTTGTTATTTATTTTTATATAAGCCTTACCTTTACTTTTATTGACATTATTAAGAAAAAAAAAACAAGAGAGAAAAATGTTTTTTTTTTTTTAAGATTTTATATCGAAATTTATTTAAAATTATTAGTATATTAACAAATATTAGATTTTTATTATTGATCTTACAACATATTTATGGATAATGTCATTAATATACCTGAACTGTCAGTCACTAGACGAGGTGGCGTGTCCTCGCGATCTACTGGTACCACTATAACTACTGCATCGTCTCTCTGTAACTCTTCGCAACGACTTGATGAGGTTCTAAAAATAATTTAGCAGATTATCATTATTTATATAAATCATAAAATATGAAAACAAGGTAGCAAAAGTAAAATTGCTTTTAAAATCCTACAGAGTAATTAAATAAAGAACTAGCTAACTATTCGCAGAGGCGCTTACTTAACAATGACTTTTTTTTTCATGAACCTGGTGCCTAGGTCGGAGTACCCTCGGTTCATCGGCCGTTTATACGGAACCGGCGGTGCTGAGGTTGGGGTGGGTTGTTCGAAATTACGGGACACGGGTGAGTTTGGTTCTGAATATTGCTTGTCTGTCAACGCTGGACGTATTCTGTGCTGGACTTCTCCAGATGTGCCGCTTTCTGCGCCTCCGTTTAAATCGTTTCCGATTCTCTGCATGGATCGTCTGTCTTCTTCGTACATTTCTAATAAATGATCCAACTTACTTTCTATGTCATCTACCTAAAAATATATTAAAGATCATATTTTATTTTCACTTTTATATATTCTTTCAAATAAGTAATACACTTACTTGTCTTTCAATTTTAACTACTCTGGAAGCTAAGCTAATCTTAGAAGCGTAGACATCTTTAGCTTTTGAACCTTGCTTGCCAAGGATTTGGTCTAACCTGTAAAATTGGTAATAATAAAGAAAATAAACATCGTGACATCAAACCAAGAATACAAATGCATAATAATTAAATCTGATCAAGATTGAGTAGACGTAAAAACATCGTCAATAATAAACGTTTGTTTACACTTCAATGCCAAAACTAACCACAAAATAAGAGCTCCTTGAAAGCGGATTTCATTCTATAACGAAAACAATAACAAAAGTTAAAATTTGTAAATTGTTCTTCCGAATTGTTATGTTTAAGTAGTTTAGAAAATATATTAATATTTTTTCAATTACTCGTTAAAAAAACTTAAATATTTTTTTACAGGTTTTATAAGAAAAGCTGCTATTACGTTTACTCTTTTTTTTTAAAGGATATGCTAAGTCAGCAGTGAATTGTTAAATATATTTGTGCAAAGAAAGTGCGGTTCACAAAGCGGATTTGTTATAATCAAACATATCTATTATACTTAGTTTACTCGTGTTTGTAAATGAATAAAAGCTGTGCTGTAGAAATAAGCTACATAAGTAGACAAGTAAGAAATATTTTTTAGAATTATACGAGTAAGTACTACGTATAAGATGATAAAACATGTCCTATTAAAAAAAACGAAGCATAATAGATTTATCACATTAAAATAAGTAGGAACAAACAAAATTGTTTTTATAATTTGCTGTTTAGCGGATTTGTCATTGCCTTAAAAATACAAAAGAAATAGTTCAAGTCAAGTTGTTCATGAGTTGATTGACGTTCTGTTCTAATAATGAAAATAATATACTATAGTACCTACCTTACTCAATCTTTTATTTGTTATCTATTATATGTTCTATTTATATTTTTCTTAGAATTACCGTTAGAAAAACATGGTACTCCACAATTATTTTAAAGAACTTTTTCGCAAAAATATTAGATGAAATTAAATTGAAACGCAAGCAAATTTATATTAACGATACATAAGTTATTAGTTAGCAATAAGTTGATCTTCATTATTTAAACGTTCCATTGTAAATTGAGAAGTTTAAAATTAACACCGTTAGTCGAAAATTCTAATTTTAAGTCTCATGTCTATAAGCGGATAGCTGTGCCGAATTTCAATCATCAACATGATTTAGCCGACATAATGCTTAATGAATTTCAGTTATGCAAATGTGAAGTAATCCTTCAGAAAACGGGTTATGTTAGACAGACAGACAGATTTAGAGATGATTACATAAATGTTTCATTTTTTGAGGATAGAACGCTTGAAAAATAGCGTCGTTCTTTCATTTATAAAGTGATGTAGTTGACCTGTGTAGTATAGAAAATTTTAAAAGGAATATAAATATTTTCAGTGTTTTTGCATTAAACATTCGCAAATGTTATTTTTTTCGGAATACAATGTAATACTCAAAATAAATATTATGTAATTTTGAAAAATTAATTTATGCAACATTAGTGTGAGTAATATGAATTGTGACGCTATTTTTAATTTTTTTTTATCATACAAAATCTTTTAAAAGACGAAAACAAAGTCGTCAAGAATCACATTTAAATCGTAGCAATGATGACAATTGTTTATTATTTTATTCCGTATACTTTAGGTTCTCACCTGTACTGTAGGTTCTTGGTTCGATTTAGAAGATCTGCGTGTCCAGAAGAGTACTGTTCTATCACGTCTTTCACGTCGTAAGGTTTCAAGGCTTCTCTAAATCTCTTGCGTGCGACAAAATACTTGAGCTATACGGGAATAAAAAATCCTCATGCGAATTCATTTGTTGGAGGGCATCTTATTTATACGGTGTTCACATAAATATATAATTTTGGACTGATAAGTTTCCTTTTGTATATTTTATCCATGTAAATGTATTAAGATGTAGAGATACCTGTTTCAAGTTACTTCTTATATTTTATCGGTTTAGAACTCGAATGTAACATAAAGTCCATCGTTTGGTATTGAGCTTCATGCTATTTCGAGCCCGAGTTGTCAAAGTTTGAGCGATACAGTATGTTTGTGCCTACTTACAAGCCGATGAGAGGTTGTTTTATAGCATATGGTAAAAGACTTAAAATAGATGAGAATTACTAAAATGATAAGTATATTTCATGTTTGATTATAGTCAAGTGTAATATTCATGCGTATAAAATAAATTCTATCGCACACACGATAAACTGTGAAGTAAAACATGTCTACTACCTACCTATAGAATATGTGAGAAATAATAATTATTTTTGAAAATTACTTAATTATACAAACACGAGTTACTATTTATGAACCCACTGAAAATATTCACGTGATATTATTAAAAAGATCGAATTTACGCCATACCCTATTAATTTGTATAACTGAAGATTTTCAGTGATGCTTACAGAGGGTTGTGTAAGTGGTTGGTTCATAAATTCCAGTATTACGCCACTACGTAAATTGAGCTACAAAAGAGTATTGTAACATTATGTAAAGTTTAAGCAGCTATAATTCTAGAAGTATAGTCCAGACGAGAAAAGGATATAGAGGTTCAAACAGTAGTATAGTGCAGATGTTTAAGGATTCCTTGAATAGTATTGAGAAGGGAGCGCTAGATGGATACGAATAATCGAAAGAGCCCTTTGAATTAAGTTAATTAGGATAAAATAGGTTAAAAATTCTCATTTACTGTTGATTTTTGCAGCAAATCGATTATACGTACGGATAAGAAGTGTCGAGACCTGTAATGTAACCCTGAAGTGTACTACCTAGTCTGGACGTTTTTCACTCGCGCCAACAGGTCGACGTGTCCCGCGGAATACTGTTCAATTACATCCTTTACGTCGTAGGGCTTTAATGCTTCCTTAAATTTACGTCGGGCCACAAAATACTTCATCTGTTAGAATTTCACAACATACACTTATAAACTCACATGCCACTAAGTTAAGTTTTTCTTCGATAGAGCCAACATAGTGTATTTTTCTTTAATTTATAAGTATTTTAAGTCCATGTTATATTTACGTTTTTCGAACCGCAAAGTGTTTATTTCTTTTTTCTTTCAATATAAAATATAAATCGATTTCGGCCGATCTTAATTCAGTAAAGTATTGGCAATGACTTAAAAATGCGAGATTGTTTTTCTTAATCCGTATACTAATTATAAAACATCTGGCGCACACTGGGGCTTACGTTAATAGAAACAGTTACAAAGTTAGCCTCAGGTTTGGATGAAAAGTAATACAAAATCAATCACATATTATATCACCGTAATAAAAGTAGACTAAGGTTAAAAAGTAAACTTGGGTCAAGCTATAAAGTTTGGACATTGTAAACAGCTAAATAATTCAAAGCGACTCGAAGACTACTTCACTTCGCTCTTTCACCCATCTTATTAATTATGTAAAGGTCAGAAGGTGAACTGAAATATTTCTATATCAGGCCTGAAACCTTATTTTTTCATTTTTGTGTTAAAGATATTGAAACAAGTTCGAAACATTTACATTGTATGTAAATTAGAGCGTAGATTGATTTAAATAAGACATACATATATTAAATAAAAAAATTATGATAACGAAAACATTTCAAGAAATTAAAAAAAAAACTGATTAAGTTTTTAATAGTTAAAGTTCCTTCTTCGTTAAAGTGTTCCTGATGTATAGTAAGTACTAGGTAGTAATAGTAGTAAGAATCTGCAAGTTCGTTCGAGCTAAGAGTATTTTTTGTCCTCCTATGTAGAACCTTGCAAATCCTACAAATAATATCCTATTATTTGATAAACGATAGATGTAATCAGTAACCTACGTTTTATTAAAACCTGCCCGGCAATTTGAGCGGGACGCGTACGTAATTAGATATGTATTTTGTAATGTTTATATTATTGTCAAAGTAAGTATGTGGTATTATGTTAAATTGACAACACCCACGCAGAGTCAACATCAAGTAGATTTTATCTATTAGTACAGTGCATTTTAATCGACCTTTGTTAATTAAGCTCTATAATCTCTAATAAATTCGATTCCGCCTGGATAGTGTCGACTCCGTGGGCTACATACATACATATGTATATTTGACGTAGCTATTAACAGAGATATGTATGTTGTTAGCACATTTTATATAAAAACTAATAGTTGGATATTTGGTGAGAAGAATTTAAAAATATTGTGAGTTTACACATTTATTTATGATTGTAATTATATTTTACACACTTTTTTTATTCACACGGACTCATAATGGGACTTTATGTTTTAATTTATTTAAGTATTCATATTTATAATTAGTAATTAATTAATATTTTGGTAATAGTAGTATGGAAAATATTATAACATATAGTTGGGATTACAAAAATATTTTTGATTACGTACCTTTCTAATAAACCGAATCGCAGCCTTGTGACGCGGTGTTAACGTGACGCAACGCGGCTCCTCGTCTTCGTCTGCATCAAAACGTAATATTCAATTAAACTTCTGAAACAAGATAATGGTCTTGGAACGGCGCGGGCGGATGCCGCACGGCGAGTTTTGGACTCTTGTAATATAGATGTTAGTTATAACTTTTCCCAAGTCAGGCAACTTAATATGTATGATTAAATATTACTATGTATGTATTTATTAATGTTACTTTTTGTATAACAGATCAAAAATTGAATTCAATTTTAATTTGAAAAACAGTAGTAACTAAGCCTCAGTACAAATAAAATTCAAATTATGTTTTATATTGTATAATAATCAACAGGGAAATTAATATGAAAAACAAAAAAAAAACATACTATTATATTTTGTATTCTTATTAACAGGTGGCTTTCAATACTTTTTATTACAGACGTCAATTACAGATCAAATAAATTAAAATTGATTGTTACAATGTACTTTTATTTCTTTGCTTAATTAGTTTTTGTAAATTTTAAATGGTGTTGGGACAATAGCAGTCCAGTCAGGTTTAGATTTTAATTTTTAGAGAGTTAAACATGTTCTGCCTTACTACAAAAGATTTAAACAGACGTTAAACGCGTGTTTATAAAAATCTGTACTACTAATCAGCGTCTAAGCACAGTTTTGAGTTAAACATGCTTTAGATATATGTACATACGTTTGAGTTAGTTTAATAGATGTCTAAAACCTATTTCAGTTCTCAGAGTTTATTCGCTGTTAAGCAATTTAGATAATATTTTAAGCAATGTTTAATTTTTAAACACTGTTTAGCTAGACACGTGTTCAACATGGTTTTAATGCGTCTTTTGTAGTATGACAGGTTAAGTTTAATGTTAAGTAGATATTTACTATGTGTTAGTATTTAAAACCGGATAGTTGTATTGTCATTTTTCAAAGTAGAGTAGGTAATAATTACGAATTAACATGATATTATAAGAATTTCTATACGTTACCTCGTTTGAATCAATGCATTTATACTTAAGTAAATCAAAAGGTTCATTACAATGTGCAGCTTGATGTACTTTAAATTAAAATCGTATTTTTTAATACAATTAGATCTATATTATCTGTAAAATTCAAACATAATTGAAGAAATTTTTTAAAGAGAACGACGTTTCGACTTGAGAAGAATCGATACTTTGCTACGGTAAATTTTATATTCACTTGATGTTAGAAATAACATCTTTTAAGGTAGTTTTATATTTATGATTCAGATTTTCATTATTCGTATTTTAATAAAAACAAATGACACACTAGCTGCTTGTACAGTTTAACTAATGTTAAAGTTTATCACATTGTAATCGTTTTAGATCTAAAGTCTATTTGATAAAATATTTTAGAACATAATAAAAAATTGAGCTCGTGTACTTAAGTGGATGTTGCATTTGCGTTTTATATTATTAGTTAAAATATTAATTCGCACGGATATAAAATTATATACCATATACTATAGGTATATGGTATATAATTTGATTTCCGTGCGAATCTAATAATTGGTTTGATTCCTTACCATATTTATATTTTTTTTATTGAATTGAGGCATTCAATTCGTTAAGTTCATTTTTATTTTTGTTTTACTTCACAAAATAAGAGTATTTTGTAGCGTATTTTCAACTGGATATTACCTCACAATTCAGTCACTTCTTGATCAATTTTGAATATTCCTATTTTATTTCAAAGGTTTTAAGTTTAAATATGTTTCATTGAATTTTTATTAAAATCGATTGCGTTTATGGTTACTGCTTCGCTTCTATGAGTCGTAGCGTGATGTAATATAGCTTATAGCCTTCCTCAGTAAATAAACTATCTAAAAAAAATCAATTCGAACCAGTAGTTCCTGAGATTAGCGCGATCAAACAAACAAACAAACTCTTCATAATATTAGTATAGATGCACGATTCACTCCAATTTCGTACAGGCATAATGAAGATTTTTTTGACAATGTTATTATCAATCAAAGTAATTACAAACTAAGCGATCTGTTTCCCCTCACTCACCTATAGCCTTCACCTATAAAATCGTAGCGCACATCTAGACAACATTATGTTACGATGTTTTTAATATATCGGAAATAAGTGTTTTAAATTTAAACGTTATTTTCTTATTTACGTATCTTTAAATAAATGGTATATCATTTCTAACAAAATATTTATAAATATATTATTTTAGATTTACAAATCTGAATATTGTTATAATAGCAGAAGGAATACTACAAAGAGACAATAGTTTACTGTCTATTTATTTACTACTCTACAATTTTCTCTTCTACGAGCTTCGTCTCGACTTACTACGCTTAATTTAAGGTCATATCTGAGATATTGTTTGAAAGTTTACTAATATTATAATTTAATCAACACAAACGCCGAGCGATCTTTTTGCTTGTACTTCCACATATACGTGTTACACATTATTTGATATGGATTATTTTTAATATCTTGTAATATCTACGAAACTACTGCTCCAAATGACGGAGTTTAAACGGAAAATGGAAAATTAAAATTTAAACGATATTTTTTCGATGACCTGTATTTCAAAGAAATAATAGATGATGGGGAGGAATGTATGTTTTATGAGTACCCAAAATAGTTTAATACCTATTTGCGACCTTTTAAAATATTTGGACTTACGAATTGTCATTCTTAAGGTATACCCAAGCTTTTTTAGAGTAGAGTTGATTTAGCTACAATTTATTATATTAAACCTTTCTTCGAAAAGTCCACTGTTCTCGACAAACTTTTCCAAAAAAAAGTATTTTTTTTACGACCATTGATCTCCCGTAATTAATCGCAAAGTATTCGCGGTCGATGAGAAACTATTATTTATAACTATATAATATAAATAGAAATGTTTTCCATTGACCGCGAATACTGTGTGATTAATTAATTGTAATTAAGGGTAATTACGCGGTTCTGAACTACGTCTAAATTTAAGTCTGTATCTATTTTTTCTGTGTTGCGTGACTAGTTCTCCTAGAGGAATAAAATTTATATAAATATGAGTTTCTACTTGACTAGGGCAGGGTGCCTTAAATCTTTAGTACACCGCTAAAAAACCGTGTCTGTGTTTCTATTCAATAACTTGACAAGTTAAAATATTACTACGATGTTAAGAAAATAGAAAGTACTACTTACAGATATTTGTTAGGGTTATAGTTTACTTAAAGTTATAGGGTATATTGAGGGTAGGATACTTGTGATTATTTTTCGTGACCTTATTTAGACGTAGATTTAATTATTCAAAATTTAAGATAAACAAACTACCTGCAAATAATACATTAACATTTTATATCATGTTATTTTACATATAATCATTAAGATGAACATTTTCAGCCTTACTACAAAAAATTGAATACGTTAAACGCGGGTTTATAAAATTTCGTACTACAAAGCCGCGTCTACAGTTTTGAGATAAACATGTTTTTAGACATAATTTAATTATGTATAAACATAGTGTAAAGTGAGCTTTTGAAGAATGTCTAAAACCTATTCATTTGTCAAATATTTTGTTTGACATTTTATTAATGAGATTTTCGTGATTTCACGCGGAGTAAAGCAATTTAAACAAGATTTTTAGCAATGTTTAATTTCTGGACACTGTTTATTTAGACACGCGCTAAACATGATTTTATTTTACTTTTTGTAGTAAGGCAGGTTATGTAAAAAATCAAAACTTACTTATTAATTCTACGAGTTACGGTATGTTATGTATGTATAAAACACCAGTTTTTTAGTTAGTGTTTATTTATGTACTTACAATATCACAGATTACCTATATACCTTCACTTATTATTGTAACTTTTAACAATAATTTAATATTGATATTAAACAAGGCAATTATAAGCTATGCATTTATAATTCACTTAGTAATTATAGATACATCTCTGTAGAGTATAACGAACGACGTCCTAAAGGACAGAGGAATCGTATATTTCTCACAAATAAAGATATTTACAGATTTATATAAAAAAACAATAACTTAGTGTATTTTATACAAGAAAACAATAAGAGAAAAGTTTAGTCTTGTTATAATTTAATGATTAGACGAAACACCTTCGAAATGCAACCTGAACGCTGTACTTCTATACATGTAATCATGTCCGTAGTAATTTACGTAGGTACTACTCGAAAGCGACAGTGAGAGCATGTCGTTAGACGAAGAGGTTTTGTTTTACATGGAAATATATTTTTAGCCTCTTTAGCTCTTACCGTCGGAGTTTTTCTTGGAGAGCGCCGTCTCGGCCACTGAGTCCTCGCTGTAGGAAGGGTTGATGGGTCGAGTGCGCCCTGAGCGGCCGTTCGTCGCGCCTGCCAACGCATACACACGCTCACGTCAACACTGGACCCTCTCTAGTTTCTAACCAGCTTAATGGGATTTCCTTTGTAGTTTTAAAATAATTCAAGTTTTGAATCTTTCGGATGCCTATTTAAGCCATAATGCAATGTTTGCTACACAAATGTATCTTACATCTTGTCGTTAATACGCTCCAGATTTCTATCAAATGCGCCCGCCCGTCTGCCTGTCAGTTCGCTGTCTGTGTATTATTATGCATTGAATAAACGAAACGTGCTTTTAACGAAAGGATGACCTACTCTCTTATTGTTTCTTTTGTGCTTAATTATTAAAATGTTTGAACATGAGAAAATATATTGTTAATAAACTTCAGATTATGTTACGCCTCAGTAAATATAAAACATTCTTGTGTTTTTATTCTTAATACGTCACAATACTAAATTCTATGCAACACATTGAATACAAATATGGTTTTTGTATATAACAAAGAGTAAGCCATTGTTAAAAAAATTGTTAAATATTATACTATAATTGAATATTCCCCTTTTAAAGTATTAATTTTTTATGGGTAACTAAGAAAAATACGAAAGCTACGTTTTTTTGCTTAACTATAGAATTAATGTACGTGTAAGCTAACTATTGACAAATAATCCATTGTTCTTATAACATATTTATTAATTAAAAATATGTTAATGATTTTCATTAACTTTGTTAATCTACTGTACTGCAGTAAAGAAACACCTAAATAATGAGGTCAATGCAGTGGTTGCCACTTAATGTCTAAGCAAACTATCGATCGATTTGTTATCTCTTTCTTACACAGGTGTACGTAATCACTAAGTGTATATTTTTTTAAAGCTCTAAAATAGAAAAACTCCACGCGTATAATATTTATTAGATGATTTTCAATTGTTTGTTTTTCAATGTAAATTTTTATTGCCGCATCAAGTTGCATTGATGGTGATGAGTAAGATGATGAGCATATAAGATACTAAATTACGTAAAATATCTTATATTCCTAAAACTGTACAACTGAACATAAGGCTGAATTACATTTATAATATGACTGAATTATTAAAATTTAGTAACGTAGACATATTTAAATTTGTAGTAGTAGTACCAATAGATATACTACTACCTACGCTTTGCAGTTAAAAAAATATCGGTATGTGGACGCTGATAAGCAATACCGTGTCAAGCCACACGGACTTCATTTTGAGAAAATGGCGTCCAAAGATGTTAAACGTATTCTTACCAATTTGTTTGAAGACGTATGTATATATACCTTTTTTCTATTTTAATAAAAAATATAATGAATTAAAATAGGATTAGTATAATAAAAAGTTTAATAATATTTTTTTCAAATATATTAGATTATTGAATATTGTTTACAATTTATATTGAGCACACTTCAATATCCGACACACGAAATTAAGTAACTTTTTTCCATAATTTAGTAAAGTATGATAAAAAACGTTAAATTATTAATCTAGATAACTTTAATTTTTTTGAATAATGTTAAATACATGAGGCTATATCACAATACATTAATATCTGCGAATTCGACTTTTTGTGGATTGACACATTTATTGCTTATCAGTATCCATGTAATGTCGCACGATTATTAAAGTGACCGTATTAAAAAAAAACACATTTTTGGGCACAAAACCCTAAAATCGTTTTACACTTGAGAATCTGTCTATTAGTACTTCTTCTGATTTTATTTGTTTTTTTTTTTCGATTGATATTACGTATTACGTAGTAAAATTTTGTTTCATTTATAATCGTATCCTAAAAATTTAACTTCGAATTATAATAAGTCATTTGGTGCTTAAACAGTAGGAGTTACCTAGAAAGTTTTCCGGGAGTTTTGAAGTTTGGTGATCTTACAAATTTTTGAGATGTTCTTTCCGAAATTCTATTTTGCCATCTCGTATCTTTTTTTTCGGATGCATTGCTATTGGTAAATAATGTCAAAAATAATTTTTTTTTACCAATATTCTCCTTTCTTACTCATTTTTCGATGAGAGAAAATTTATATAATTTATGTTAATACCCTTTTTTGTTTACCTTTTTTTTTAATTAATAGTTTTAACGTACGAGCGCTACAAAGCCGACTCAACGCGCGTCTCATTTATTATTAATTTTCTTCCAGTTCAGCTTAGACCCGACCGTTAAAAAAGTTAATTAAACCAAATAAATTAAAACGTAAAGTATAAACAGCATTAACTAGAGCAGCTTGTAAAAGGATCCGAAAATCGTTATCGGTTACACGTAATTTATAAATATTCTGCAAAAAAAAAAAACATTTTTCCAAAAGGTAAAAAGCAGCGTTTTCAAACAGCAAATTTGTAAGAAGAAGTTAAAATTGGAAAAGAGCATGTCAAAATCTATAAAATCACCAATTTTTAAAACTCCAGGAAAACTTTCCAGACAAAACTACCAAAATAAGAGAAAAACATTCTAAAGGAAGTTTAGATATTGTAATAATTCTTATTATGTTTTATTTTAATGAGATTATTCTGTACCTCTTCGTATATGATTTGCGTATAAAAATTCAATTTATGTAAGCTTTTTTACACGATTTTAACGTATGTAAACGTTCTGAGAAATAAGATATTCGGATTTCTGGATTTCCGGTAAGATATGAATAATACTCTGAAAGGGTGGGACTAGCTTTTATAGCAGATAGGCACGACAAAATACAAAAATACTGGTAAAATGGACAAAATTTTAAGTGTTCAATAATATTTTTTATGCCTGTGACTATCACCATTTAACTTGACATAATTTGTGAATATTTATCATTTATCAAAAAGCTTAGCGCATTGTTAATACATAGGTTTTTATCTATCAAAGCTTCACCTCTTCTTATTTTTAATTGTATGCTATTTGATACTTAGCTTTAAACACACTTAAAAGGATTAACAATAGCGCAGAATTCAGTACCATTATTAAGTTCATAGTATAGTTTCTGTTTTGTCCAGTTTATAAACATATTTAGTTAGGCCACCAGTAATATAAATAAATAAATATATAAAAATCCTGTATCCTTATCCTTAATCCTGTATCGGGGGTCCGGAAAAGTATTCATAACACTAATACAAACAGTCCGACCAGAAGAAACGTTAGTACCTTCATATGCTATAGATATATGTCGTGAGAAGAATTATGACTCGCGATCTACAGCTTCAGTCAGTGGCATTGTCCACTGCGACCATCTATAGTCTGTGCAACTATCATCAGGGCATCAGTAGCATATCATACCCTGATGACAGTTCGAGAGGATACTTTAAATAATGTGAGGTAAATGAGATAGTTAGGGACAAGACAAAAATATTTATTGGCGAAATAGTAGCGTTATTTTAGTACTGGTAGCTTTATATGGCAAATTATAAAATTTGCAAACAATTTTTTTATGTCTTTTTTTTGTTACATTTTTATCTTATGATGGTCGATGAAGGAAAACTTTATGAAGAAATTAATGTGTCAGGAAAAATGTATAGTCATGTATACCTAATTTGTTTATTTTTAGCGGTTTTCCTGGAATTTTCTCTTTATACAATTTATGCCATTATTGGGGCGATTAAAACAAAAAAATAATGACATCGTTAATCACGAAGATATAAGATTATTGGATTAAAAAATGAGGTAAATTCGTATATAACAAAAAACTATTTATAGTAAACAATCATCAATAATAAATATTGAAATTATCAGACATGCTAATCGTTTGGGAAAATGTCTTCCTGAAAAAATCTGCTACCACTAAAATAAACCATTATTCTTAACATTTTATATTCAACTAACTAACCTCGTTAAACATTTACTTCAAACTGTGGCTACATTTAAAAGCCACTTTTCTTCTCGCGATATAATAGGCTTGTCACTCTTACAAATAAATAAGTAATATTTTATTAAAAAAGTCGTAACTTTTTTGTCACTGTTGGCAACATTTTTCAAGGGAGAAAACCACACGTAACATTTCTCTTAGTTTCATTGAAAATACCTATAAAACTATTTATTTTGTTAAACATTGTAACACGTATTGTGCTTTTGGAGACGGTTGCTATTTTACCCGACTGCATGACGCAAAAGAGGGTAATGTGCCTAGCCTATGTGCTTATGTATATACGTACATGCATATGTTAGTATGTACGTATGTACGTAAGTGAACGTAGACCGATTTTGATAAATAATAATAACGTTTATGATGGCAGCAGTGTCATACAAAGCATAAAAAATTGGAAAAATTAAAATAATCATTTTTGGACACCATATTATGAAAAACTTATAATAAAAATCGACGAACTATGTCAAGTAGATAAGATATAAGTGATTAGGTATTAAAAATCATTATTTGGTTTCTAATATCGTTTTTCAATCAGAATTACCGTTTAGGACGTATAATTGTATCAGGATTTAAAGTAACGATTCTCACTTAAAGGTTTTTAATCAGAAGTGATTTTGATACAGTACTGCAGTCGGGTTTTTGATTTTTTAAATTAATAACTTGTTTCAAAGTCTTAATTATTCATTATATAGGCGTATAACTTTACTTCACAACATTTTTCTACTACTACTAGTAATCACGTAAGTTATTAAATTCGTTTAACTCACTATAGTCTTCATATTCATAGTAGCTTTTCGTTAATTTTTTTTTAGTAAAGTCCATCTTCATATAATCTTAAAGTAAAATTAATCTATTTTATGTTAGCTGTGCCCGCGACTTTGGACAAGTGTAATTGTTCAAGTTATTATGCTGGCTGTACGTCTTAAAGTAATTTCTCTATCCTTTTCTTTATCTGCTAAAACTAAATCGCCATAGGTAAAATGTGCACTTGCATACTTGATTAATTAAAAACCAGACTAAACTATCTGTTTATGGAATGTCTGTAAATATAAGTTTAAATAGATTCTTATTTTTAAAACTATTACTTCGCGACCATTACGCAAAAAACGCGAAATCGTTTTCCCCTCTAATATATAACTTCAAAAATGTTTATGGATTTCTTTCATAATTTCTACATATTTAATAATATGATGAACATGTTAAACATTTTCTACGTGTTCATGAATAATGTTTTACACAGTAAGAAGTGAATATCCTCGTTGTTTGTTTTAAATAAACATTTTGAGATATAAAAGGGTCGACTGCAATATTTTATGTGATTAAAAAACTTTAAACAAAGAGGTCAACATCTTTTATAGTTTTAAAGTTTAGAGTTTATTATTTTAACTTTTAGTATATATAATAAATATTGTTTTTTTTAATATTCATTATAAAAACAAGTTAATTGTAATAAATGTGAAAGAAATTGTAAAAAAAACTTGGAGCTTTTCGAAAAGTCGAAATCAAATCACGTATAACAGTATAATAATAAGCTCTCGATTGAAAAATATCACGTATTATTCTTACAAAGCATTCTTGAAGTTGCAAAAGAGAAAAGGTTTTCCTATCAAACATTTTAATGAGAAACCCGCATATCATAAGACTCGTGAGTTTTTCTTTCATGTTTGTTCTATTTTAAAATTCGAATAATTCTGTATATATAACCTTTGCTATCGATAGTAGATAATTAATGCGCAATGAAATCTAAATAATTATATTCATTTGTAATGATTTATATATCTAAACGATAATATACAGATATACTTATTTAAACAATTTTATTATAATCATAATTATATTTAAAATAACTATTTCGGATCAAAAAGTTCGTATCTTGAAAAATGTGTTATATTTTTATTGCTCTTGTCATGGCGCCTTAAAAAACCGCCCCAGGCTGTCGCCCTGTTCGTCTTACGTACTTCCTTGTAATTGTGGAGGGTTGACCCTCATTACAAGGAAAGTGAGACGTTATTGTGAGGGTTAAACACAGTTATCTATTTTCAAATAATATTATTGCTGATAGTGTGGATTTTTTTTACGTTTGTATAACTTGTTTGTCTGCTGAAATAATAATTAAAAAAATTATTTGTTCTTTTGTAAAGATATAGCTTTAACGCGTCCAAATCGCTGCCGGTAAATTTGACCTTTATTTTTAACATTCGAATTTTTCTTTCAAATAAAAATTTGCTAGTGATTTCAGATACTGTAGAACCGCTTTACTTTTTGATCTGAAGTATGATTATGGTATATAAATGTTTATTTTTGGAGTATAGAGATGCTTATTTACTTGCCTGTTTTGAAGACAATAGACCTTAGACATTGCATAGACAGGCAGACAGTGACATTCGTGTTTAAATAACGTATGTATTTAATAATCAAATGCTCATTGCATGAACATGTATGAAGTCTTTTGAATGGACATAATTTATACATGTCTCCTATAAACTAGTTCACATGCATAACAAATGCAAAGCAGTGTTTATTTACTTAGTTATTTTAAGATTTTATAAATTTAATGGAACAAAAATATAAGCTTAAAATAAAGCCATTCCAGTTACATTACGTACGCTAAGTCGCATTTGTATATTCAAGAAATTTAATGTGTGATCCGCGCACTATGATGCTAAACGAACGCAGGTTATGCATTCCTTGTAAGTCAATAATATATTAACGACAGGACTATCTGAGCACTTACGCGGAAGCGATTATAAAGTTTAGAAGCCACTTTGTTACTTAATCGAAGGTATTTGTGAAGCTTCGGGTTGCAATGTTGTTCATGTATCGAAGCGATCTCTTAACTACGCGGGTGCATTTTTATCTTAAAAAGTGAAAAAAAGAAAGAAATAGAAGGTAGGATATCAGCAATCGTGTCTTGAGCTAAAAGACGCAGCCATTATCGCCGGAAGTCGAATATTCTCTCCGGTATCAATGGAGCTACGTCGTTTACATATTCGCTTTTCGTGTATTCACATTTCTGAAAAGTTTTTTACTAATAAGAATTAATAAGAAACGCAGCAAAGTTTTTCGACTGTAACTGTCATGCCATAGTGCCGTCTAAAAGATGAAGAATAGAACCTTGAAAGCAGCTTTTCCAACAATGGAGTAGACAACACGCATGGTCCCCGCTCGGTGTACGATTATCTATGAAACAGGGCAATATCATGTCACGCTCCATTTCACAAAGAAATAATGTTATTATTGAGCACTTGAGTATTTGTATTGATTGTGGCATAGTATCGCGAATCAAACTGTTGCTTCGGTTCGTGTCTTGTTTAAATTGTATTTCGGTAGTATTCAACCAATCATTGTAGTGTTTTAGTTTTACAATAGAATGTAGTTTATTGTTTAGTAATATCCTGATATCACTATTTATTACTGTTATATAAGTTAAAAGGACTGCCATTCAAAATATAAAATACGAGTAATTTAATGTTTAATTTTAAATATGAAACACATATAAATTTATGACCAAATATAAAGTTACTCTTAAAAGTATAATAATAACATAATATTGAAAAAAAAAATGAAATCGAGCTTTTCGGTCGATAATAATGCCCTTTTTAATCGAAGAGTATTCTCTTTTTTGTACACAACAGTGTAGTATGCTCGATATACGTTAGCGACCGCTAACGAAAGCTTGCGAGTGCCTATATTTTAATGAGTGTTTCCTGATTGGATCGGTATGCGCGGGAGCGGCGAGGGATTGGTTCGTTTTACCACGTCTCGGCACAATCATTCAGTGATCTTTCGGTATTTAAAGAGCATCGCGCAATTATTAAGAACAAAATGGTGAAAAAGTAGATTGAAAAATATCCTGTTTTACTATTATAAACTTGAGTATTATTTTTTCAATATGAGAAAGTCGTCAATAGTTTTTAAGTTTATTTGATAAATAGAGATAAATATAAGTTTACTGCATAATTTATACCGAAAATAGTGCAGTATCATTTTAGTAAACAGCAAACTAACTTTCTCTCACCGCTACCATACCGACGAATCAGTAAAGGACCACATTCGAAAACGTAATCTCCAAGCTTTTAAGGGAATCCGTAAGCAAAATGTAAACAGAAGGCAGCCCTATGCATATTTTGTGATGAATAAGGATCATCATACTATTTGTAGTGTATTCCGGAAAATATTTTGCCTGGTCAGTGCTAATGACGTTCTGTATTCCGAAATATACGGCCTAGTGTAAGGTTGCCAACCGCACTTAATATATAGTATTCTACTATTTTTCGGGTCTCTATACTATATACTGTTAAAGATAGATGTAATAAAAATACTATATTTTCAACATCAAAAACTGATCAACAAATCCTTCATTTTAAAAATTTATGGCTCATCTTTATATCACTTTTAAATAACATATAAAATATGACGCTCTTTTGACTTTAGTAAAACAATTGCTATAAAAATTAAGAAGTCCAAAAAATATATTTATCTTCATTTAAATTTTTTAATTTTTACATAAATATTTTATTTTTACGTGTATTATGATGTTATATAGCTTAAATCGGAAAATACTAAAGTATAATATAAATAATATTTTGCCGAATAAATGTTGGCAACCCTAGGCTAGTGGCACAATACGTTGATGTCTTAGCACTGGCCAGTATGCTCCTTTTAAGTATTGTATGTATATTATATTTCGGAACACCGTTTGATATAAGTATTCGTAACTTTGTTTTGGATGATGACGTTTTAAAGGATGTTCGTAATTTTGGTGGTTTTGCAGATTTTATTATATGTTTATTGTATTTGTTGTTTTATTCAGCGTTTGTTCAGCATCAGTATTGAAAGCTACAATATGTTAATTGAAATTTTAGTGCAACCATATTCGTCATACATAGAAATGTCGTTTATAATCCAATTACATGTGCGCTAGAAAATGTTTAATATGAATTTTAAATTAGTTAAGATTATTTTGCAGGTAGTTATTGTTTTATGTAAAAATGTGATTAGTAAAACAACAGTACTTTGTTTAAAATATGTGTAAGCTTAAAATGAGGTACCTTTTCTGATTAGTGACCACGGTACACTTGAGTTTTAATGATTAAGTTGACGTTAAAAGCTTACCAAGGTTTTCTGCACTGGCGTTGACGTCGTATCGATGCGCAGGCTTGGAGTGCGGCGCGGGGGAGTGCAGGGATGTACTCTTGTGTCGGCGGATCGTCGGCAGTCGCGACACAAAGGACGCATTGTTCTTGAATGATGCACTCATGACTCGGCTGTCAAACGTGTATAACAGTCATTCGTTTTTCAGTTAAGATTAGGACAAACACTGAACCTATGTAAACAAAGGTAACGAAGATCTGCTGGCTTAAAATATTCAGCATATTTTGCCTTTTAAACCATTTAAAAAGTGTTATTGTAGTATTCTATGATATATAATACTATACAAAAACAGACGTGATCCGTTTAGTATATTGGTGGATTGGAAGGTAGGTAGGTATACTGTATTGGTTAGGGACTAAAATAAGTATTTGAAATTCATTTTAATAAAAAATAAACATGCTTATTTAATTTAAGAAAATATAAAGAGTAAAGAATGCTATAAAACTTGTAAGTACGGAATTTATTTATGTTTTTATTCAGTCAAACCCTGCAATATACATAAGTACTTTAACGATACCACACATAATATTTCAGTTTGATAAAGCATTTTATTACAGAGAAAAGAGATATTTTGCTTAAGAAATTAGTGGGTTACTGAATTTTTGCATGTTTCTTTCTTTTGTGATTCTGAATAAAATATCCGTGTGCCACCAAAAATGTTATTCGGTCAAAAGTCACTAACTACAGTTTTTTGCCAAGATATCGTTATCGGTCACCGTTATAGAAAAAATAGTAGCTATAAAATTTGTAGTTTAGTAAATGGCCTACAACAAACATGTTTTATTTTTTTTTTCATAAAATTAACGGTTTTTAAGATCATTTGATTTTAAAAGTGGTTGTGTTTTATAACATATACTTTAAGGTAGAGTACAAGACGCGTTTCTATAAGATACTTACGTATATTCGTCAGAAATAACTATTTTTCTTTATTTTTTTTTGTGTGTTCACTGGTTACTAAAAGTGACTGGACCGATTTGGTTAATTCTTTTTTAGGGTTCCGTACCTTAAAAGGACAAACGGAACCCTTATAGGATCACTTTGTTGTCCGTCTGTCTGTCTGTCTGTCGGGATGTCAACCAGTTTTTCTCAGAAATGCATAGACGTATCATGTTGAAATTAATATCATATACTCAAGTCTACGATGACATGCGGCCGTGAAAATATTAAAGTTCTAAGTCAACGCAATCAAAAGATAATGGAAAATATGTCGTATATTTTGACCATTTTAGCGTTTTCGCAAGGGAATCAAAACCTATAGGGTACTTCCCATTGACCTAGCACGATGAAATTTGGCAAGAAGTAAGATCTTATGGTACAAATAAAGGAAAAAATCTGAAAACTACATTTTTGTATGTATAATTGTAAGTTTGTCTTTCAACCTTTTTCTCAGAAACGCGTGAAGGTTACAAATTTTTATCAATGTCAAGTACTCAGGGATGTAATTACTAAGAGCTGTGAAAAAATCAAACTTCTAAGTTAATGCAATCAAAAGATACGGTCATTTATGTCACATATATTAAGTATTTTAGCGTTTTTAACGTTGTCGCAAGGGAATCAAAACCTATAGGGTACTTCCCATTGACCTAGCATTATGAAATTTGGCCAGGAGCAAGGTCCTTTAGTATACATAATGGAAAAAAATCCGAAAACTGTAAATTTCTGTTCGTGTCTGTCAGTCTGTACATCTGTCTTTCAACCTTTTTCTCAGGAACGCGTAAATGTATCAAGTTGTAAATTGATCAAGCGGAAAATATATTAATCTTAGAATTAAAATTATATGTACTTGTAACGAATTAACATAGAAGTTGACCATGGTCAAAAAAACAATTTTACAAACACTGAGAAGAAATTTGTATCAATACGAAAACATTAAAAAGCAGTAAACCTTTATAAACAACGCAATGCAATCTATATATCGCAGCTAACAAAATGATAGCGCGATGCAGCGTACAGCTAATGCCATCTATTACAACATTATGACATTAACTGTGATATAATTCTGCTCGATTAATAAAAATTTTTATTTTAATTATTATTTAAACGCGCTAAAAATTATAAAATAAACTTTTCATTTAAAAGTTTTATCGTCGATTTATAACGTCATTACGTAATTAACATTCAATATAAGAGCTTCACGCGATTTGATTTAAGTACTCGTATTGACTTAGTACGAAAATTTTAAAATTAAATTCAAACAGATCGAGTTATTTAATTTACTTAATTATCTACACATATAAGTCTTCTGGTTATTAGTAATATAATTAGTTATTTATAAATAAACAATTAGATTTGTTCGAATTAAGGACTAATTATTTTCGTCTTGGCAACACTAATATATATTTCGATATTTTGATTGATAATGTAAATCTAAATATTTTACGAACGTAGTGCAGGGGTAGTGGAGTGTAGTAGAATATAAATAAAAATAAAACGAGAATAAAATATAATATAATTATGTTGTTAATGTCAAAGTCAATAAGTTAGTTCATTGAAATTGTCAAGAGATGGCGCTAGGTGTATCCTGAATCGCGCTATAACTTTTTTTTTTGAAAGTATAAGGTGTATTAGTACTTAAAATAAAATTTTATGTTTCCATGGATTGCATCCATGATCGTCTTTTAAATTAAAGTGCTCCTAAGTAGTTTCAAAATAGTTTTTGGGACGTGATCCATATTTACATAATATTTGATTATATTTAAGCGACTTCTAAAAAGGAGTGTTTTCAATTCGACCTTGTATTTAATTTTTTTTTATGTTTGTTCGCCGATTACGCCGCCATTTGGGTACCGATTTTCAATTTTTTTTTTTGTTTGAAAAGGTATACTTCCAAGGTGGTCCCATTGTCTTCAGGTCAGGATCAGATGATGGGATCCTGGAGAAATTGAGGGAACTCCTCAAATATTATAGGCAAGCGTATACCGATTAGGTATTTTTGATAGTAACTTATGTTGGAACTGATGATGAAGACCACAAATGGCGTAGATGGGATAGTCTTATATAGATTTCTATAAGTTTGTACGGAACCCTCGGTGCGCGAGTCCTACTCGCACTTGACCAGTTATTTTTGTTTGAAAGCGTATACTCTGCCATTGGTCCCATAGAATTGTCATCAAAGTTCAGTTGTTAAGTTTTAAAATTAACATAATTGGAATAAGTATGTGTTTCAAGTAAACGAAATTATTTATTTTTCTTTTGAAGTCGGTTTCTCTTTTTTTACAAAAGTCTCGTTATATTAAAGATCAATTATAAATATGTACTAGGGATTAGAGACCGGAGTCTCTGAGTTCTAATCTATACTAATAATAAAATTCTAGCGGGTCGATGTCTGTACATGGAAGATATATGAAAAAAAATATTACTGGGGGCCTTTACCAACGCAATAGAACCCAAAACAATGATTTTTAGAATTCTTATCTGTTTGTCTGTTTGTCTGTTTGTCTGTTTATCTGTGCGTTTGTGCACGCTAATCTCAGAAACGGCTTATCCGATTTAGATGCGGTTTTCACTAATATATTGTAGTTAGCTTCACTTAACATTTAGTTTTTTTGTTTCATGTCAATCGGTTCATAAATAAAAAAGTTATGTCAATTTAAGGAACCACGTCGAACATTTTTTTGCGCTTTTCACTAAATGCATGAAAGTATATACAGTACTCACATCAAAAATACATTTTTTAATTTTTTGTCCGTCGGTCTGTCCGTCTATCTGTTTGTTCCGACCAACCTCTGAAACGGCTGAACCGATTTTGATGGTACTTTTACTTTAACTGTGAGCAGTTATCAAATGTTATAAGGAGTGACTTAGGCAGTTAGGGTTACTTCTATTTTAGATATTTTTTGATCTATACATATAATAAAATTCTAACGAGTCGCTGTCTGTACATGGAAGAAATATGAAAAAAAAATATTATTGGGGGCCTTTACCAACGCAATAGAACCCAAAACAATGATTTTTAGAATTCTTATCTATTTGTCTGTTTGTTTGTGCCCGTTAAAAGATATATGTCAATTTAAGGGATTACGTCGAACATTATTTTGTGCTTTTCACTAAATGCATGAAAGTATATACAGTACTTACATCAAAAAATACATTTTTTAATTTTTTGTCTCTCAGTCGGTCTGTCTATGTGTTTGTTTCGACTAATCTCTGAAACGGCTGAACCGATTTTGATGGTACTCTTACTCGCAGTTATCAAATGTTATAAGGAGGGATTTAGGCTTACTTCTATTTTAGATATTTTAAAATCTATACATATAATAAAATTCTAACGAGTCGCCGTCTGTACATGGAAGATATATGAAAAAAAATATTATTGAGGGACTTTACCAACGTAATAGAACCCAAAACAATAATTGTTAGAATTTTTGTCTGTTTGTCAGTTTATCTGTGCGTTTGTGCTCGCTAAAAAAGATATGTCAATTTAAGGGGTCACGTCAAACATTATTTTGTGCTTTTCACTAAATGCTTGAAAGTATAAACGGTACTTAAATCAAAAAACCATTTTTTAATTTTTTATCTGTCAGTCTGTTTCTTACGACTAATCTCTGAAACGGCTAAATCGAATTTGATGGGACTTTCACTCGCAATTAGGGGCTGGGGCTGTAGAGGAGGGAGAGGGGATCAAAGAAAAAAATCACAAAATATGAAAAAGTCTAAAAAGGTCTTTAAAACATTACGTGATTAATGGACAGCCCCTATAGTTAATATTATAAGGATTAATTTAGGCTACTTTTACTAAAAAAAAAAATATTTATTATAATGAATAAGTGAAAAGGGGAATTACGCGAAAACAAAATATTGTAGAAACCAATAAAATAGTGAACAATTTCCGATTCAAAAAGAGGAGGTACTTACATCAAAAATACCATTTTTAAAATGTTTGTCTCTCTATCTGTCAGTCAGTTTGTTCCGGGTAATATCTGAAACATCTGGACCGATTTTGACGAAACCTTCACTAGCAGAAAGCCAATGTTATAATAAGGAGTAACTTAGGCTACTTTTATTTTAGATCATTTTAAATTAATAAATTAAAAAAGCGTTACGCGTAAACAAAATTGAAACTAATGAAATAGTGAAGAATATCTGATTCAAACAGGGAAGGTATATATTATATAAATATAATAATTGAAAATATATATTTACTGGGTGTTTTTTTACTGGATATGATAGACCAAATCCGAAACTATAAGGAATAGCGAAAAATAACTAAAGGAGTCTCAGAGCCGATTTTGATAAAAACTAAAACTGCATCATTAGTTTTTTGAAAAATAATTTTTTCTAGACAGAAATGAATTAATTGATTTTGAAAAAAATAAACATTCTGTATTATTGCACCATCTGATTCTGTCACATATTATAAGGATCAACTTCGGAGAAGTAATAGTATACGGTTAACCGCAACAAAAAGAAAAGACTATTTTTTTTACAAAATTCTATCAAATTCCTAAATTAATTAATTTTTCAAAAAAAAAAAAACGATAATATCTAAAAGTGAAATTTTAAAATTAAAACGGGATGTTTTAACGCTAATAGCGGGTGAGTACCATAGGCGAGTCAGTGAAATGTAGATTTTCAATAAATTGATTAATTGAATTATCTAAACCAACCAAAACAAACGTCACATTCTATCAACTTTGTATAGCTCACATAGAAAATATAGACAAACATAAAATAAGTTACTGTGAGTTATTCATATTATATATTTTCGATTGTATTGTTCACACTTTTCCTTACTTTAGTAGGTGACTAGCATTTTGATGCAACCTATAAATAAATCGTTTGAAGTAATGCAGACTTTTTTCTAAACTTACCGGGACCCATGATTTAACCCACATATTTCATCCTGTTTGTGTAGAATCGATTACTTAACTTCTAATTAATGTATAGATTTAATGTTATTTTGTAAAAAAATAAATCTTTTCCTTCAATTTGTCCCTTACTATTACTTCCCAAAAGTTATTCCTTAAAAGTGACACTATTAGGTGGTGCAATAATACAGAATGTATTATTTTTTTCCAAAATTAATGGGTTCTATTCCTGGCTAGAAGAATCATTAAATCAAAAAAACTTATGATGCAGTTTTAGATTTATCAAAATCGGACACGAGATTCCTTTGGAGAGAGTCATTGGAAGCGAATGGAATGCGCATCAGTAGAACTAAAACCGAATGTATGATCTGTAACTTCGACCCAACAAATTCCATCGATACCACCATTAAGCTTGACGGCGTAAACCTTCCACAAGCTAAAACTTTCAAGTACCTGGGCTCAGTATCTCCGATAATGGGACAATTGAAGCAGATATCCTACACATGACAACATATGGATGGAACAAGTGGCGAACGTTAACCGGAGTTCTATGCGATACTAAAATGCCTATCAGGACGAAGGGAAAAATTTACAAAACGGCAGTAAGACCAACTTTACTCTATGGGTGCGAAGTATAGCCGTAAGACCAACTTTACTCTATGGGTGCGAAGTATAGCCGACAACTAAGGCTCATGAACAAAAACTGCACACAACAGAGATGCGTATGCTGCGGTGGTCAGGAGGAGTTACTCTCAAAGACAAGGTGCGCAGTGAATATATAAGGGGAAGTTTCAAAGTTGCTCCCATATCCCAAAAAATTTCTGAGGCTAGATTGAGATGGTACGGCCACATTATGAGAAGACCGGACGATCACGTGGTTAAGAAGTGCCTTTCCATCGCTACAAAAAAGAGGGGTAGAGGAAGGCCCCAAACAACTTGAATGACAAATGTCCAAAGGGAGATGAAGGTGTTGGGACTTCACGAACAAGACGCTCAAGAACGATGCAAATGGCGTCGCATGATTGGGAAAGCCGACCCCGCGTAACGGGATAAGGCGAGGCAGAAGAAGAAGAAGAAGGACACAAATTGCCTTTAAGTATTTATTTTTCGCGATTTCTTATAGTTCCGGGTTTAGCTCTATCAAGCCCCGTTAAAAAAGTCACCCATATATAATACAAAGAAAACCTTAGCGAGAAAATATTGTTTTATAGTCGAAATTTTAAAGACTAGCACGAAACACTATTCTTCAATATTTACAGTGAAAACCGTGGAGGAATTCCGTATCTGAGTTACTGTCTGCTTATAAATACAACCAGAAAGTTCCCAAATCAAAAGTAAAAATCTCCTTTCCTGAGAGGCACCGCAGACTACAAGTCTTGCTATACAGGAGACATGCCAAGCATTATGTAATCCACGCGAACGAAGTCGCGGGCACAGCTAGTATATACATATATTGACTGCTGATTACTATTGATTACAGTCGCTTTTGCATTACTGGGGCGTACATACGCCATTACATTAATAGGGGTCAAATCTTGCTACTAAATTTAAGACAGTTTTCTACAAGCGTTATCTTAGTAATAATCGTTATCTTAATTTGGATTATAATGCAGTGTCAACTAAGTTATTTTATGCAATGATAACGTTGACAATTAACGAGATATTTGCGAAAAAACATAGGTTGACTTTGACTACGGGTGACATTTACACATATACATACATGAATTCGGAAAACACCACACACCTCTTTTGTATAAACAAAAAAAGTTAAATATGACTTAGATCAGGTAGATTGTATGGTTCATTAATCATACAAATTATACGAAGCTTTTTATTTGTACGATTATCTTGTAGATATGTCATTTGTGTAAGTGTATTTACATAATGATTCTCTTTACTATACCATAGTCAACTAGGAACCTTTATAGTTTCACCAAGTCCGTCCGTCTGCTTGTCTGACCGCGGCTTAAGTCAAGGATTCTTAGTACTAAGAAGCTGTAATTTGGCATGGTTATACAATATACATATCAACCACGCTGACAAAGATTTAGGATAAAGTAATGAAAAAAATATTTTTTATGGTACCTTGCCTACATGTAAATTGAGGACAAAATTTTATTTTGTCTATCTAACGATGGGGAGTGTCGTTGGATAGTTCGTTATAAATTGCCTAAAATTATAATTATATATTTTACTAGCTTGTGCCTGCGACTTCGTCCGCGTTTTCGTCGTTTTTCGAAAAAAAGTAGCGTATTTCCTTCCTCAGGGTTCAGTGGTTTTGATGTGATAGACAGATTAACTATCGTAATTTAATAGGGAAATATAATATGTCAATTCACAATACTTGATTTCTATGATTTTTTTTTATTTAATAGGTAATAATGTTAACTTTTTTAAATTATGGATAAGTGAGAGTATTATAAACGTAAGAGTAAACAAATACGAGTATAATCAGAATTCTCCGAACTGCTAACCTATCAGGAGTTACACGTGTTATTACGAGTCAACCATAAAAGATAGACATATGCTGTTGCGGGATATTTTTTAGGAAATTTTATGTAAAATATTCCCGTCATACATGATTTCTATGTAACCTTAACTATTAAGGCTGCATACGCGTCGGAAGCTTAGAAATTGGAGTAACGTCTGCCGTTTTCCCAAAATTTCCCTTTATTACTCTACTCCTATTGATTGTACCGTGATGAAAAGTATACTATAACCTGCCCAGGAGTATAAAGAATAATTGTACTAAGTTTCATTAAAATCCGTCGAGTAGTTTTTGTTTCTATAAGGAACATACAAACAGACAGACAGACAGACAAAAAATTTTTCTGATTGCATTTTTGGCATCAGTATCGATCACTAATCACCCCCTGATAGTTATTTTGAAAATACATTTCATGTACAGAATTGACCTCTCTACAGATTTATTATAAGTATAGATAGATTTATATATTATAATTATTGATTCGTTTATTTCAAATAAAATTAATAGCACTACTTAATGAAAATGTACAAAAATATGATATGGGCAAAAAAACTTATAAAACCTGTCACATCTAAAGATCATAATTAATTGACAGATTGCTCGGCAGACCGACAGATTATAAGGGTCTGCTGTCTCTTAATGGTTATGAAACTCTATACTTATGAAAATACTCTATGATTCAGTAAACATATCGTTGGTTTGCCAGAAAAACGATAGAATTAAAAAAATATATGATGATTGATTGTAGAGAATAGCGTTATAAAATGTATTTATCAATATTTTCAAGCATACCTGTAAAATGTAAATTATTCATTGACGATTTAAGTTTTTTCATTAAAGGGAAATTATAAAATATTAAAGATTTATTATGGTTTCGCAATCTCTTGCAATTTGACAGAATTTTTAATTATGTCAATATTCCCGAAAACCAGTGACTCTATAATTCAGTAAACATATACTCGTATGTATATGGACGCTGATAAGCAATACTGTGTCATTAATTATAACTTTCTTTCCCTTCTTTTTTAATGTAACATTAATAATAACTTTCAAAGAACTATAAAAACACACTGTTAGTGTCATGTAATAGATATACAAAACATTAGTATGTATTTATTTTAATGCATATTTTGTCGTTATGTTACATGTTAACGTAGATATTTTCTACATATTTACTACAGCTCGTATACAGGTTATCTCGACCGGACAGTACATCATTCTCACAGAAGATCGATGTAAAGTAGCTTATATAGGTGCATTTTAGTGAGAGCTGGATGTTTAACCTCTATTCCCTTCCTTACTCCCTATCTCCTTAAATTATTATTGCTTTTTAAGCTGGCTATGCAATTGTTGCTCCTCTGATGCTGCTAATGTCTGTAAGCGGCGGTGATCACTTAACATCGAGTTTCCCGACAACTTTTTTGTCAGTTATTTCATTTAAAAAAAATAACATTTGAAAATAATTATATTTTTAATTTAAGATTTTATATATACATATATTGATTGATGCTTCTTTTTTATTAAGAAATGTTATTAAAAAGTAAAAATGAATTATTCTTTATTGTTACCGCGGTTGACATGTCAAAACTGACCTTGTTTGCGGACTGGGAAGTGGTACTTGATGGATTTTCCAAGTCGCTATGCTCATAGAATGTTCGTCGGCTGCGTAGCATCTCCACAACGCTTGAATTAGAGTAGCAGCCGGTTGCCGTCTTCGAATCATGTGTTTTTGTCGTTGCTGCTGTTGTACTTTCAAAGCAAAACCAGAACCTAAAATACCCTGTTGTAAAAAAAAAACTATTATTAATGAAAAGCTGTGCTCTTTTGAAAATTTTTAGTTTCTTTTTTTTTAATATTACAATACGAAACCGAGACTTTTAAATTCAGCATTTTATCATTAAGAACCATTAATACTACTCACAGCAGGAAGGGCAAAGAAAGATATCCCGAGAAGCGCGCAAAAGGAGGCTATGAATTTCCCTTGCCAGGTTTGCGGGACCATATCGCCGTATCCCACCGTGCACAGCGTGATCTGTCGCGAGAATAACACTGTTAGTAGTGATCAAACTCGGAATATCGCCATATGTAAGTATAAAAATACTGAATGTAAATGTTGTCGATTGCTATGAAAATAATTCCCCTATGTATAAAAGTAAAGAATCCTTTATAAAAGTAAGATATATTAAAATTCAATAAATTCAATAAAATAATTTGTCAAATATTATTTCAAGGAAATAAATATTTAAAAAGAAATTCTTATTAAAATTATTTTGAATTTTGTTTATGAGTAATGCATATAAAAGCGAGTAAATAAAAAAAATGTAACACTAATTGAGGGATGAAAATTGTCATTTATTTTTGAAAAATGAATTAGCTATTGGTGTTTGACATAATAATATATATACGAGAAAAAAAAACATTGATATAATTATTATTTGTATTGTAATTAACAGTATCTGCGACTAGGACGGCAAGTGTTCATTTAAATAGTACATTTAGCGTTTCATATACATTTACAGAAAGTTAACAATTAATCGATAATTAATAGCATACTTACAACTCCCCACCAGAGTGCTTCCGCAAAATTTTTGAACTTAGTGTCGGCGACATCTTTTTCTGCTAAATAAACTAAAAATGATGCAAATATCAGTCCCAGGAAGCCTATATAAAGTGTAGTTATTAGTTCCTGAAAAAATAAATAATATTAGTCGAATAAATGACAATATCTTGGTATATTGTCAATACTTTGTCTTAAGAATATTTTTTTCATTCATGAGTAGTTATTTTACATACAATACATACAATATGATAATAAAAATCTATCATCTATTCGAGATCAAAAATGAAGATGATAATATAATACACCTCATATTTGTATTACAAAGAAAATAATACCGTATTTTGTGTACGTCATTACTCTACAACATTACACAAGTTGAAAGAAATAAAGGTTCAGATTTATAAAATGAGACTTCCAGATCGTTGTCACGAGAGACGGACAAGGCGAACAATGAAATTCATTCGAACGATATTTTGTTTTAGGAGTTATATAATATTTTTATTTTAAAATTAACAGCAACTGTTAATAATAGCAATTTCTGTTTATTAAAACTAAAATGAAACAAAAAAAATGTTAAGTATTAGTTTTGAAATATATATATAGGTATTTTAAATAATTTCGTATCATATTAAAATAGGTAATGATTTTGCTTATTTATAAACGAAAATCAAAAGGAAGCTGCTGAATAATAAAGAGAATTGAGATTGGATGATGATGATTTACAGAATTTATAACAACGCGGACGTAACAAGAGAAAATATTCACAAAGTAAATGCCACGAACATCGACCGTATTTTTAGGATTTTCTAAAATTATTTATTATTCGAAACACGATTGTTTTGGTACGAAATACCCACTCGGATAGTCAATATTGAAGAAGGAGCGAAAATGCGGCTGCCGGCCTCGGTTTATTTGCTCTGCATTGTGATCATGCAACTTTAACCTGAGCCAATTGTGAGTGGATATTGAGTCCCGCCTTGTTTTGTGTGTATATTTATTCGGTTAGGATAGGAAATTGCGAGCAGTTCCGCTTTGCTTACTCATCATATTAAGCAAGAAATAAACCTCTATACTGAAAGTCAAAGTTACAGATGTAGCAACTTCAATATTAACAAAAAATACGATATTCTAATAAAAATTATATTAAAGTAAATGACCCATAATTCGGTATTTAAAGGCGTTTACGACTTTGTTTTTTTTTAATATATATTACAGAATATGATCTCAGTATTAAACTTTTCTAAGAAAATATTGGTATTTTGTCAGAAATCTAAAACATGTATGAATTATTTAATTTAGTTCGATTTTATTTTAATATTAATGTTTTTGGGCCCCCTTTTTTGTAATTTTTTTTGGCAAAAATATTGGCGCTGTTTCTAAGTTTGTGATTTCTTGGCCCCTGTTTCGGAATATGTTGTTGTAGTAGAGTTGTGATATATCATTATAAATATAAATATATAAAGAAAAATAAATAAAATTAAGAATAGCGATGAATAAAATCTTAATAAATAATACGTTTTTTGTTTGGACAACATTTCATTTCTTATAAGCGATATAAGTGACCGACTTAAATATACAAATTATTGCAGAGGAATCGGAGGAATATATATACACTGTAGTTTTTAAAAATGAATGATTTGCTATTTTTCAAACCTTTAGGGATTCCGAAAGATGATTAACTCGATACATATAATATATATATAGGAATCGGTTGAATTGCGCGCACTCATCCACCAGTCGAAATTTGAGTCTAGAGAGACCCTTAATAGCTACAGTATATCTATACTAATAATAAAATTCTAGAGGGTCGATGTCTGTACATGGAAGATATATGAAAAAAAATATTACTGGGGACTTTTACTAACGCAATAGAACCCAAAACCATGATTTTTAGAATTCTTATCTGTTTGTCTGTTTGTCTGTTTGTCTGTTTGTCTGTTTGTCTGTTTATCTGTGCGTTTGTGCACGCTAATCTCAGAAACGGCTTATCCGATTTAGATGCGGTTTTCACTAATATATTGTAGTTAGCTTCACTTAACATTTAGTGTTTGTTTCATGTCAATCGGTTCATAAATAAAAAAGTTATGTCAATTTAAGGAATCACGTCGAACATTTTTTTGCGCTTTTCACTAAATGCATGAAAGTAAATACAGTACTTACATCAAAAAATACATTTTTAAATTTTTTGTCCGTCGGTCTGTCCGCCTATCTGTTTGTTCCGACCAATCTCTGAAACGACTGAACCGATTTTGATGGTACTTTTACTTTAACTGTGAGCAGTTATCAAATGTTATAAGGAGTAACTTAGGCAGTTAGGTTTACTTCTATTTTAGATATTTTTTTATCTATACATATAATAAAATTCTAACGGGTCGCTGTCTGTACATGGAATAAATATGAAAAAAATATTATTAGGGGCCTTTACCAACGCAATAGAACCCAAAACAATGATTTTTAGAATTCTTATCTGTTTGTCTGTTTGTATCTGCGTTTATGCCCGTTAAAAAATATATGTCAATTTAAGGGGTCACGTCGAACATTATTTTGTGCTTTTCACTAAATGCATGAAAGTATATACAGTACTTACATACATCAAAAAACACATTTTTTAATTTTTTGTCTCACAGTCTGTCTGTCTATCTGTTTGTTTCGACTAATCTCTGAAACGGCTGAACCGATTTTGATGGTACTCTTACTCGCAGTTATCAAATGTTATAAGGAGTGATTTAGGCTTACTTCTATTTTAGATATTTTAAAATCTATACATATAATAAAATTCTAACGGGTCGCTGTCTGTACATAGAAGATATATGAAAAAAAAAAATATTATTGAGGGACTTTACCAACGTAATAGAACCCAAAACAATAATTGTTAGAATTTTTGTCTGTTTGTCAGTTTATCTGTGCGTTTGTGCTCGCTAAAAAAAATGTCAATTTAAGGGCTCACGTCAAACATTATTTTGTGCTTTTCACAAAATGCTTGAAAGTATATACGGTACTTACATCAAAAAACCATTTTTTAATTTTTTATCTGTCAGTCTGTTTTTTACGACTAATCTATGAAACGGCTAAATCGAATATGATGGGACTTTCACTCGCAATTAGGGGCTGGGGCTGTAGAGGAGGGAGAGAGGATCAAAGAAAAAACCACAAAATATGAAAAAGTCTAAAAAGGTCTTTAAAACATTACGTGATTAATGGACAGCCCCTATAGTTAATATTATAAGGATTAATTTGGGGTACTTTTACTAAAAAAAATATTTATTTTAATGAATAAGTGAAAAGAGTAATTACGCGAAAACAAAATATTGTAGAAACCAATAAAATAGTAAACAATTTCCGATTCAAGAAGAGGAGGTACTTACATCAAAAATACCATTTTTAAAATGTTTGTCTCTCTATCTGTCAGTCAGTTTGTTCCGGCTAATATCTGAAACGTCTGGACCGATTTTGACGAAACCTTCACTAGCAGAAAGCCAATGTTAAATAAAAATAAAAGTAGCCTAAGTTACTCCTTAACTTAGGCTATTTTTATTTTAGATCATTTTAAATTAATAAATTAAAAAACCGTTACGTGTAAACAAAATTGAAACTAATGAAATATATTATATAAATATAATAATTTTAAATATATGTACCCATTTACTGGGTGTTTTTTAGGGTTCCGTAGTAAAAAACGGAACCCTTATAGTTTCGCCATGTCCGTCTGTCTGTCTGTCTGTCTGTCCGCGGCTTTGCTCCGAAACCCTTAATACCAGAAAGCTGTAATTCGGTATGAGTATACATATGAATTACGCCGAGAAAGTCGTATAATAAAATCTTAAAAATATTTTTTTTTCAGGGTGTCTTCCCTATGTGTTAAGAGAGACCAAAAACTTTTTTTCTCATTTATCCCATGTTGTGGGGTATCGTTAGATAGGTCTTATAAAAATGTTATAGGTGTGGGAAAACTATTTTACAAAACGACGAACTGTTTCCGAAATATTAAGCTTTGAAGTGTCAATTTTTCTTAGAGTCAAGTGCCCCCCCCCCTCTACCCACTAAACTGCTGCGTCTAAAAATATGAAAAAATTCACGATAGTGGTACATATAATGAATTTAAAAGGAAAATTATCACGGCTATGTGGGTACTAATGGTTATCGAGTTATAGATGATCTAAGTAAAAATATATATTTCACTTTTTAAAGCATCACATTATGTAAATATTAATAATTTTAAATTAATATATGAATTTAAATGAATAAATAAATAAATATTTAATAAGTTTAAATTAAAATAAAATATAAAATAAGGTATAAAACAATGTCTCAATAAAATATTAGCTCAGTATTTACCTACGGCGTTATAGCGAAAGAGCGAGTTAACAATCAAACAAACGAATTCACTTTGGCATTTATGGTATAATATAAAAGATACGGATTACGTACCTATATTAGGCTACTCTTATTCTCTTCTTAAAGAGAAATTAAAAATAATTTTATAATAATAAAAGGTCTAAAATTGTAAGTACGTATATTGTATAAACTTAAAAAAGGAAATTCCCAGTTCGTCGTAAACTTTTTTACTAAAATAGGTACTCGAAGATTGCTTGACCGATCTTGACAATTCTCACAACTACGGAACCCCACATTGTGCGTGGCCCGACACGCACTTGGCTGATTTATTTTATTTACTGGATATGATAGACCAAATCCGAAACTATAAGGAATAGCGAAAAATAAGTAAAGGAGTCTCAGAGCCGATTTTGATAAAAATTAAACTGCATCATTAGTTTTTTGAAAAATATTTTTTCCTAGACAGAAATGAATTAATTGATTTTGAAAAAAATAAACATTCTGTATTATTGCACCATCTGATTCTGTCACATATTATAAGAATCAACTTCGGAGAAGTAATAGTATACGGTTAACCGCAACAAAAAGAAAAGACTAATTTTTTTACAAAATTCTATCAAATTCCTACATTAATTAATTTTTCAAAAAAAAAAAAGGATCCTACCTAAAAGTGAAAGTTTAAAATTAAATCGGGATGTTTTAACGCTAATAGCGGATGAGTACAATAGCCGAGTCCAGTGAAATGTTGATTTTCAATAAATTGATTCATTGAATTATCTAAACCAACCAAAACAAACGTCACATTCTATCAACTTTGTATAGCTCACATATAAAATATAGACAAACATAAAAGAAGTTACTGTGAGTTATTCATTTTATATATTTTCGATTGTATTGTGCACACTCTTCCTTACTTTAGTAGGTGACTAGCATTTTGATGCAACCTATAAACAAATCGTTTGAAGTAATGCAGACTTTTTTCTAAACTTACCAAGACCCATGACCCACATATTTGATCCTGTTTGTGTATCATCAATTACTTAACTTCTAATTAATGTATAGATTTAATGTTATATTCCCAAAAGTTAATCCTTAAAAGTGACACTATTAGGTGGTGCAATATTACAGAATGTGTTTTTTTTTTCAAAATTAGTGGGTTCTAATCCTGGCTCGAAGAATCATTAAATCAAAAAAACTTATGAAGCAGTTTTAGATTTATCAAAATCGGACACGAGATTCCTTTAAGTATTTATTTTTCGCGATTTTTTATAGTTCCGGATTTAGCTCTATCAAGCCCGGTTAAAAAAAGTCACCCATATAAAATACAAGGAAAACCTTAGCGAGAACATATTGTTTTACAGTCGAAATTTTAAAGACTAGCACAAAACATTATTCCTCAATATTTATAGTGAAAACCATGGAGGAATTCCGTATCTGAGTTAGTGTCTGCTTATAAATACAACCAGAAAGTTCCCAAATCCAAAGTAAAAATCTTCTTTCCTTAGAGGCACCGGAGACTACAGTCTTGCTTTGCAGGAGACATGCCAAGCATTATGAAATCCACGCGAACGAAGTCGCGGGCACAGCTAGTATATATATATATATATATATATATATATATATATATATATATATATATATATATATATTGAATATCTTTATCAGATTAAAGAATGAGGATATGGAAATTGGGAGACACAAAAACGAAAAATGTATTTTGAAATCTGTTCTAATTTAATCAAGAGAGAATTTTGTATGTGCGATGTAAACTCTGGTACTACTTAAACTACAGCAAAAGTTATGCTACCATTTGAAAGGTACACTATTCTAGAAGGTCATAGGTTTTTTTCCATATAATTAATTATTTTAAAACAAAATTTACATACATTAAAGCAAGCGTAGCCGCAAGCAAAAGCTAATAAATATTATAACACATTTTTAATATGGATTTAAGCCTTCGCAATTTTTAGCCATTATTTTAGCTCATCTATACTTAATTGCGTATGTAGGTATACCTAATTATGTGCCTGTGCCTTACCTAGTACAATAGATTGATCTATCACGAATTTAAGTAAGTTACAAAATAGAGTCTGTTTTATCGTGGTATATTCTTGAATATTCCCAGATACAAGTTTATAGATAATGGTTTTATTATGCAAATTAACCATTAATTACACCATACACCTTGAAATCGTTAGTTGATTTATTGCAATTTTAAAGGAATTCTATGCTCATAGGTATTTTTTTCCACATCAAATCAATTGTTACATAAAAACATAGAAAATTACCATAGAAAAAATTATTTAAATGTTAAAAAACATACCCTACTTTGCCTAACCGTAAGCTTAAGAAATACGAATGTTAAGCTTACGGCGACAAGGCACACACGCACACCGCACAATCGTTCGTGGCCGATTCAAAGTTTTCTTCGTCATTTTGATCTCAGTTTAATCCCTAAAACGTTGAGACTTGGTTTTTAGGCAGTTTAAATGATAGAGATCTTAAATTAATGCATGATATAAGTAGATATTCAAATATTATTTAAATTGCTTATATTTTACGCCAGAAACAAAACTAATGAAATAACGTACTGGCACGAACTTTGGGCCCTTTAATTTATATTTGCTAGTTGTAAAATGGCTATAATTCAAAATATTATAGATAAAGGTAACCTTAGCCTGTAATTCATGTTTAGTCATGGTACATATTTAATTTTGTATTTATTTTTCGCTTGTTACCTAATAAAATATATGGGTATATTAGCGTATATAAATAATTGAACAAAATTTACCTACTCGAGTAATTCGGCCACGTAGTTATTGTGCCAATAACTCCGTTATTCCCTTGAGGTTTCAAAAAATATATGAGATTTAAGGTATAATTTATACGTGGATTTTTTTATTTCAATTGAACTACAATTACATTAAATCGCTCATAAATTTATTTAAAATATTTATTCTTTATTTTAATGGTCAATGTGATTGAGAAAGTAAAGAAAAAAATAAATAAAATTAAGAATAGCGATGAATAAAATCTTAATAAATAATACGTTTTTTGTTTGGACAACGTTTCATTTCTTATAAGCGATATAAGTGACCGACTTAAATATACAAATTATTGCAGAGGAATCGGAGGAATATATATATATATATACTCTAGTTATTAAAAATGAAAGATTTGCTATTTTTCATTTTATCCTTTAGGGATTCCGAAAGATGATTAACTCGATACATATAATATTATATACATATAATAGGTGAAAGTATTTTCCAAGAAATCCTTAATCATATTTCAATTCTATCTCATGGGAAAGGATAAGCCCATGGAAATATAAGTACATTTTCATATAAAATATGTAGTGACTATGAATTATTTGATAACATACGAGTTAAAATTAAATCAGCCTGACGTAATCCTATATTAGCAGATTGTCTGTATCTTAACTGCAATTACATCTTCGTTTGAGAAAAAATAGTAGTACAATGTCAATTAGTATTGACACTGGTGTTTATATTGATTGAATAACTAAAATGCTTACAGAGCTTAGTTACTGACTGTTATCTTAATCTCCTATATAATCAGAGATTGCATTTATCGATTACCGTAGTGTGTCTATAATGCAGATGCAAACGTGTTTGAATGTTTAGAGTTTGTTTTAATTGAAACGTATTAATGTTTATTTTTCTTATAAACCATGGAAAGTTGTGGATGGAATTTATAATATTTTTAATGTCATATTTTAACTTCTTTTTTCTGTAGTATGCACATAGATCATAATCATAATTCCATATTTTTTTGTGATGATTATTTTAATGACGCTAAAAGTATTTATTGCGGTTCATCATAGTATGGTTATATTTTTATAGAACACGTTTGACCTGCGGATATTTCGTTTCATGTCCTCGTTCGTGTTGTTACCACTATAACGGCCTTGATTTGCATATCTCTTGAAAAACGTTCTACTTCCTTTAACGTTCCCGTATTTATTCTGAGGTTAACAACATTTATCGTTAACGTGCCACTCACGGTGAAAATTGCATTAAGTTGGTTGCTGTAGGGTTTAGTCTTTACGAACAATGTCTTTGTTAGATGCAAAACCAGACCCATGTATTAAGATGTAATATCGGTGTCATAATAATGGTACTAGTTTCATATTGACTGATTTGTTTTTGTATATTGTGATAACATTCTAATGTTAATAGATGAATTTCTAAAGTTCAGTTTAGATTGTATTTAGAAGCAATTATAAATCTATTTATTTGAGTAAAAAAAAAAGAAATTTTCTAATTACTCTTCTACAGAATGATTTATTCTGAGAACCCTACTGAGGATACAATATTAAACTATGAGATTTAGAGAAATCTGAAAACACATGTCACCGATTTTGAAATTAAAGAAAGGTGCATCGATAGATTTGCTAAAAAAAATAAACACGGCTAGGGAATTGAACCTGATAGATTTTGAAAAGAAAAACATTACTTTTTCTTAATTTTATTTCTTCTTGTCGCAGAAATAAATAGTTACTGTATAAGATAAGATATGTATGTCATTTTTTAAAATCAAAGATTATAATCGAGTCATTAAAATTGTATTGTTGGTTATTCATAAATGTGTTTAAATTATTCAGACGTCTGAAAGTAGTTAAAAATTAAATTGCAAGGTTACACCGATTGAAGTAAAGTTAAAAGCATACTCGTATTAATAAAAATTATATGTCGTTTCTTACTAAACATGTGAGGTGGACGAGCGACGCCGACAGTTAAATAAAAAATTGTTCGAATGCTAATGGGATTGGTTGTATGTGAATAGCCATTTAAAAGAAATGAAACGATCTTACACATCCCAATTGATATCTTACCACCCAGTCTTCTACATACTTTTATAAGTTTATTTGGTCTATAATTAACAAATTAAAAAACAACTATTTTATCTTAATTTCAACATTTACTGAAGTTGAAAACGTTAATTATAGTCAATTGTCGATAGTCCAAAATCACGCAAAATTTTCTTACTTAATACTGTAAAACGATTCGATTTCTGTGAATTTTTCAAGGATGTACCTAATTATATGTACCTATGTATATTAATATTATAAAGATGAAAAATTTGTATTCTTTTATTTGCAACGTATAAATTCAAACTCTTCTGGACATCCTTTGAAAGGATACAGTCTACTTTTAATCCTAAAAAAAATGTACAGGCCCTTTGCGATGTAAACGGGAGAGCGATATTACCAAATTCCACGCAGTTTTTCTGGTTAATACTCAAGTTTTTACTAAAAATATGAACTTAAACTCAAAATATACTTTATTCAAATAGGCTTTTAAATCACTTTCTAATCGTTAAGTTACATGTCATATTTTTTTTAGATTTTTATAAAGATACCACCGGTTCGAAATCTAGTCTCTACCGAGAAGAACCGGTAAGAAACTCAATAATAACTCTTTTAAAATCATTTATACATAATGTATTTTTATTACATATTAATATGTTATCCGGATAGAAAATCAACGCGTATCAAATCCTCGCCTTTAGACTTTAAACTTATTAAGTGGCAAATGTAAAACTGTTTGCGGGATTGTTATATTATGTTTAAGAACAAAACATTTATTAATGTTTTTATTCAAGATTTTAATATAATATTTGATTGTTCATACTTTACCTGTCTATGTGCGTATACAACGGATCCAAGAAGTTTCCAAGTGCCACCACGCCTGTCCATGCGTACCATACGTAAAATCTGGAAGAAACGTAGGCCTCGCAGCGCAGACGCAGCGAACACTTGGCCCGAAGATCCCATACCCAGCACCACCATCGATGCCAGAATAGTTGTGACATCTATATATAGATTTCAAACTTGATTGGTTGTTGTATTGTATTATCGTCCTAACCACAACTGTATTATGTTATATGAGAAAATATTGAGTAAAAGTCCAAAAAACATTCTTTTACAGTTTAATACCGATTTCAGGTTAATAAATTATAATGTATCTAAGTGAATTATATTAAATGAAATTATATAAATATATTTTACTATTGTTATTATTTTTATTTGATAAATAGAAAATATATCATAAAAATAGATATGTTGGTTAGATATACTTCGACTATAGAATCAGTCCGTCGTTAACAAAAATTACGAGTCATATTATGTTAACAAAGCCTCTTAATAAGGATAATGTATGTATAAACTTAAGCATATTCTAGTAAAATTATAAAAAAATCGTTAAATGATTTTGTGAATCAAAAATCAAAATCATAATCAAAATATACTTTATTCAAGTTGGCTTTTACAAGCACTTTTGAATCGTCAATATTGAAAAGTATATAAAAAGAAAAATTTAAATTATGAATTTACCACCATCATTATTCGACTACCGGTTTTAATTGGTACTAATAATGGTTGGTTCCAGCGAGCTTCTTCTTTATGAAGTGAACGAAGTTCCTTGTAAAAGTCAATGGATCACCTAGACCCCTTAGACCAAATGCTTAATGGTCTAAGCTAGACACAAATTATATTTGCCCCACTGTACAGTCCATGAATGGACCACAATGGATCCACAGTTAATTAAATCTATGATTTGACCGACCTAAATTCGATCTGTTGTCTGATGATGTTGCTTTAAAGCAGGTTAAAACAATTGTCTCAATGTTAAAAAATGTGACGTAATATTATAGATAAAAAGAAAAAATTTAATGTTATAAAGATTTACTTTAACTTTTCCTTTTTTTTTTCAAATACAATGTTTATTTTCTTTTCAGTCTGTGGTACCTAAGTGCTTATACAAAAAAGCTTACGCAAATATGTAATGTTGGTAACTTTAAACTCTGACACAAGATAACATAGTTTACTATGAATAAAACAATAACATAAATCGCATGCATTAAATACATATGTAAAAAATTGGTATACCTAATAATCACTTTTGGCTACATAGAATATTATTTTGCAATTTTTTCTAGAACAGTTTTACAAGTCTTTCCTAAGTATTTCCCCCATTATTTATTTTACATCAAATAGAATGACATTATTAGGTCACGTATTATACTTAGGTATCATTATAAACCCAGGCGGGCGAATTGTGTGGCAATGTTTGTCAGTTATGGTTCGGTCTCGAGACGGCCCAGTTCCCCAGAGACTAGGATAGCGACGGCGTCGCATGAAACCCTTGCTCGGAGGGAGGCCTTCGAAATGTGAAGGCTACAATAAAGTAATACTAGAGTTTCGTAAAGGACACTTAGTTCTATTTTTAGCCAACAAAAATATAGAATGTTTTTCAGCAACAATTTTCTTTTATTAAAAAACTGTTTATTGCATTAAGTTCTCTCCTTACCTATTATACAGAATGGTCGCCTCAAAAATTTGAGGCGACCCATTGATCCTTGATATCGAGATCTGCATCCTGATGACCACAACCTATTAAAACAGATAGTTTAAATTTATTAACATTTATAATATGAATGGACGATCTCAATTTGATACGAATTACCAGTTTTATTTTTTTCGAATTTTCGGTTATTATTTAGGGTCTTTTATAATTTTATTTTTTAAACCACTTCAGTATTGTGCTGAACAAAAAAATTGATTTCTTAGAAAAATATGATTGAAAAAAAAGATGAAGAACTGTTGTACATATAAAAGGACAAACGATCGCCGCAATCATCAGTCATTTGCTGTTAGTTATCGTAGAGTCCTTTTGTTTCTCTCTGAAAATATTTATCAGATCCTAACATTATATAATGAAACCTTCCGTGAAAAATATGCTTTTAAATATCGAAAAGCCCATTAGTAAAAAAATAGTAGTTTTTGAACAAAATGCGAACATACAAACGTACATATTTACATAAGGATCGTCTAGGGAAACTATTTTTTAAGTTGGTTAGTAAAAAAAATATATATATATACACGTAGTATGGGCCATTTTCAAGTTTTTGCGCGACTGACGCACGGCAATTGATTTTTATGTATAGATTAGCATAAATAATATGTTCTATTATTTTCGTCTTGGACCTACCTTGTATAATTTATTCATTTCAGAAGTTCTGAAAAATATTTATTATAAATATTTAACTTAAAGATAAATTGTTTGTGTTTTTTTAACACCTGGTAATAATTCTGAATATGTCGGCATGTATATTTAACAATTCATCATTTTTGTATAAAATGTCCAGCCTATATAGAATGTCTGATTGTACAATTTCCATACGCCAGCGATGTAATACTTTGATATACTTTATGAAATGAATAAAATAAAATATCGTTTTTGAAATATAACAGCAACGGGTATTGCTCGATAAATTACCTGACGTATAAAAGCTCTTAACGTTTATCTGCATTTGCGTATCTGCGTCTTGCGTCTTATTAGTCGGTGGTTATTACTACCAACCTGTGCCATTAATCAGTATATAAAGACGTAAGCAATTTGTAAAGCTTTTGTACTTTAAAAAGATAGATCATTTTTTTTATTAATAATTCTTATTCTCGCTTTCCTTTTAAGAAATAATATTGACTATTACGAAAATTGTCAACTTTTTGTAAAAGAAACAAAAACGTTTTCGATTAAATTTGTAGATGAAAAAAAATCGTACCTCAAAAAAAATTCAATTGCGAACCATACGACGACTACTGTCTCCATGTAGAAAAGAACGATTCCCGCCTTCGCCTCGTACTCTTCGATTGTTGAGAAAACCGACAGCGACAAACACATGAACACCATCAGGAACCTTGGTTGAGACATATTATATACTTTATTTATTTACACGATATTTCCATTTAATTTTTTTGTCAAAAGGAAATAACTAAAATTCTACTAGTACGCATATACACGTATGGTTATATAAAGTCTCTTAATTAACAAATAATATTGTTATTGAAAATTAATTTCCGCATATTTAAATGTTTCATTGGCATGATCGATGAATATAGACATATAGTAATAGTAGGTAATCCATTTTAATTCCAGGTAGAGACCAATAAAAACAAATAAACAATTACAAGCATAAAGTAGGTTAATGAGCTGACTCACACAATCATATGATATAGGACGGCCTTAACACCCCTGGGCCGTTCAAGAAAATTATAGAACTTGGATTGAAGGCGTCGGTAACGCGCGTCGCGTCGCGTGGCGCGGTAGCTGAGCGGCTTGCCCAGCAGCGACATCCGCGGCGTCGCCAGCCGGTCGCCGCCACGCTTACTCTCACTGCAACCAATCACACCAAACTCACCTCGTTTGTAATATAAAACAATCGAATAACTTTTAATTTCTCGGATTTCTTCAATTATGTTACATTATACAAAGCTCGAAATGAGTGACAAGTTTAATTGTGAACGGAGTCGTTTTATTTCATTCTATATTAGATTACAAAGTTTGCTCGTTGCCTTTGTACAAAATAAACACTCGCAATCTTGCATAATAGAGTCAGGTCAACCTGCAGCGCAATTTGCCTACCGAATTTACCAAGCGACGAGAGCGGCGTGTGTTGTTAGAGTTTTCTTTTTGCTGGTGAAACGGTGTACTTCAGATAAATTTAAGTGCTACAGCAAGTCTACAATTACTGCAGGAATTTGTTTCATAAAAATAAATAAATTTTATTAGAAATACATAAATGATCAAAGTTATGATTAATTATATAATGTGTAAAGTTATTTACAATTATTATGAAATTGTTTTAGTAGATACTATTGTAGTTGAATAGAAAACATTATGAAAATTACCATAATGATGCAAACCATTCCACAAAATTAATAATTCGTGAGTTGTTGGGTGCGTGTCTTGTTTGTCGTTTGTGGAGCGTTTTTTTATTCCACCGTTGAAAATTCATACAATGTTTAATGTTTGTTTTTGTCCCTCTCCTATTTTTGCCGGTAATATTTGGTTTGTTTTTATTTTTAAAGAGTTTAATTTTAAAAGTTATATAATACCCGTATTTGTATTGTTGTCGTTAACAAAAGCATAAAGATGACGATTTGGACGACACATACATATTGATGAGTGGAATATTAAGAAAGCTATTCATATGAATTTGTTTGGATATTTGCATGAAAATAAACTTATTTTTCGCAGTAAAATTATCTTCTTACTTATTCTTATCTCTTAACTTTTGTAGATGTATTGTTAAATTAGTTGTAACACACGGAGCATCCAAAATATTCCTGACAAAACGTTGGTTTAACAGTTAAAGTAAACGTTTACTTTTAATATATCAATTATATACTCTCATAAAGCTAACATTTTAATGTTATGTAATGTCTTGCTAATTAGCTGACTAGTTTTAAGAATAAGAAAAATTATATAGACGTGCACATTGTTTTTAAGTCCTCTGGTCTTCTGCGTAACAACTGAAAAACATATCCTATTATAATTACTACTTACTGCTTTTACACACAAAAATATATTGAATATGTAATTTGTATGCATTTTTTTTGTACAAACTAATCAAATATCTTGTATTTGGTAATATAATTACTATGTTATTTTCGTGCCTTCTGTAAGTAAACTTGTTATCTCTTATCTTTAATTTAAGGTTTATATCAACATTCCCGTCTTAAATAATAAGGGTGACAGCGTGAATGATCGCACTCCTTCAACAAATAAATCTGTTACACGCCTTATAATCTCGCCACTCAATCGTACCCTCATAAATCTTTTTTGAAAATTACTGTTATTTAAAAAAAAATCTGCTAAGTTTTTTTCTAGAAACAATTTTACTAACATAAATAGCCATAGAAAAAATGCACGCTAGTGCAATCTGTTATTTTATTATCGATTAGAAAAAGTGTTTAAATTAGGCATTTTTTTATTCACGATGCTTAAATTTTTTTATTCAACTATTAAATAAATTATTGTAAACTTGACTTTCTATCTACACTAAATCTTTTAATAATTTACCTCGCTTTTGGCTGATATAACGAGCGTCAACTAGTAACTGATGCTTATTATCTGTTTTATAACAGAATTGTTATACAGTACGTTAAGTGTTAAGCTTTTGACTTATGCAAAGAAGGAGGAGGTTATTTTATTTTTGTGTTCGATTTTAATGACTTTTACTGCATTAAATACGTTGTTCTGCAAAAGTAAGTCTATTTAATCATACCGGTAGGATAGTTTTATTAAAATCGATTATATATGAAGTAAACGAACCCAAATTTGATACGGTTACATCGTTTTATTATGGAAATTCTGTTGCCACCTTCTAACTTTATCATTAAACTCTGGTTACTATTTAAGACCAAAGTACATGTCAAGATAAATCATACGCGTCCAAACTCAATGGGGTTATGTCGTATAACCGAGTTTCTACGTTTACCTTCCAGGTCCATCATCAGACCTTGGATACCCTAATGATAAAGTACTCGTCTAGATTAATTAAACGAGTCCAAGCTTGTTGGGTTTATGTAGTTTCTATGGTCACCTTCCAGCTTCATCATCATATTATTACATTGTTACGCGATATGTACGAGTATATGCATGCAAAATTTCAACACAATTAAAAACCGGGAAGGGGGTTAAATTTAACTAGCAGGATTTTATTAGACACAGGCAAAAGTTTGTAAAAGATTAAATCACTATTTTTGTTAAAACCACTTGGTCGTGTTTATACTATTATTATGAAAATGAATTTCATATCAGAGCACGTATAGCACGATAGGGTTCGATAATCAAGACAATTAGGGTTCATGTACATGACTCCGCAGCCGCACCGGCGCCGTTTGTGAATATCACAGGTTCCCAAAGGGGGTGTTGCCACCCCTAGTGGGTGCTGGAGCCTTCTAGGGGCCAACAGAGGGTTAATAAGGGTTTTAGGGGCTTTCCGGTTATGCGAAGGTCTTATGTAAAACAAATTAGTAATACATACTTAGAAATAACAATTTTCGTGAGTTTTCGATTGACAATCATTCCAATTGCGGTTTATAATATATAAGAACTACATAAGTTACATTTGAATTAAGTTAACTAAAGTAATATTTAAAGATTATTTAATATTATTAATATTTAAAATACTAGGTGCCCGTCGCGGTTTCAGTCACGTTTATGGTTACCTACTGCTCTGTGAGTTGCTTTTGTGAGTCGTAGTGTCGTTTAGTATAGTCTATATATAACCTTCCTTAATATCTATCCAACGTAAAAAGAATTTTTCAAATTGGATTAGTAATTTCAGAGATTACCTACAGAGACTACCTACATACAAACTTATAAACAAATTTTAATTCTTTATAATATTAGCAGAAGGATATAAGTAATCTTAATTTCGAATTTCAGTAAAATGAAATAAGTTTTACAGCGTGAAGGCTTTTTAAAAAGTTTTCGAATTATTTTCGCATTTAAAATACGTTGACGCATTTCAACAACCAGTTGGATTGAGTCAACGTATGCAGAAAGAAAAATGTCGGTCCAAGCACTCTTAAAACAAAGGCTTGAAACCCTATAATAGATATATTAAAATGGTCGATGTTTTATTTTCAACCGACTTAAAAAAGGAGAAGGTTTTGAAATCGCTTTAATATGTTTTTTTATATTTGTTACCACAAAATTCTGCAATAGCTTAATAGGTTTTGAAAATTCTTTTTTTTCGAAGGGGTAAACTTTTAGAAGTTTGCTTTACAAATCGAAGTTACTGGAAATAGTATGCGAGCCAAGCAAACGAAAGAGCGTATTTTGCTTTTGTATTCCATTTTTTTAAAGTCTTAGTTTTATAATAATATGTCACGACATATGAATTCATAAAATTGGGCAGGTTTTCCGCTATTTTATTTGGACAATTTGTAACGAAATTCTATAAAGAAATTAGAGACATATTTTAAACACCTATTTGGATTAATAAAACGTGATTACTTGTAAATTGTATTACGCGAGAATTAAATACTAAGTTTCACTCTCGTAATTAATATGAAACAATTGTGATCTGGTAATAGTTACCTGCGTAGCATTAAAAAGATGTGGCAGTAAAAATAAGGCACTGACAGTGAATTATTCATATAAACAGCAATGATAAACAACTTCTGTAAATCTTAATGAAAGTATGAAAACAAAACTAATAAGTGTAATTCTTGCGTTAGAGAAAATCTAGTAGATCATGACATGCAAGACAATAAAGATTTTGAAAAATATGTTTACGATACTGCAACGCGGAATGACAGTCTGAAATTAGGTATAAGATTTTAGAGATTGCTATAAACATTAAAAACAAAAAGATATTCATTTTTATTCAACATTTTGATATAAAGTAAATTTCAACACTCTTACTAAACAACAAAATCACCGAATAAAGTTAAGTTTAATCAATTATTTAAATGCACGTAGCTTTAAATTTGTTAATTTAATTTAAAAATTGTTTTATAAATCTAGTAATTATACATAAATATTTAATATTAATTAGACATCAAAGGTACTTTCAACAATTCAACACAACATTAAAATCTAATTGAAACTTACTTATTCCTATCAATGTTTAATTTGTGAACTTCTAGTGCCGCGATTTGATTTTTTTAATGAAAGTCATTAGTGATCGGAGAATATATTATATCTCATATGCACTCTACTCGTAATAAATTTTTTAATAATGACTACGCCAGCTGCAAATATTAAAAGTTTTCTGTCTGTGACTTAGCAGTCGATGAAATATAATAAGCAACGTATCGTTATCATATTTTAGTGAGATATAGTTTTAAAATTTAAACGATTATAACTTACTTATAGAATAACTTACTTACTTATAGAATAACTAGCCTTTGTCCGTAGCTCCGTTCACGTTATGTAGATTTAGTTATGTTGGATGTTTAAAAGTTATTTTTAACTCTCGGGAACAGTACACTCTTTTTAGATGAAAGATACTTTTCGTGCGTCGATAACGTGTAGGCACATTATGACTGATTCACATCAGCTGAGGCGTGATAGTGTGACAAACAAACAAAGTTACTGTCTTGTTTATAATACTAATTAGAATTATTATGTATTATATTAGAATTATTAACTCAAAGATACCTTAACTTAATGGTAAAATCATTATAATAATTTCATAAACTTAGGGGTATTTAGAGATATTTTATCTGTCACCTCATGTTTTCCATACTTGCCATCCCCTGACCTACATACATACACACAAATTTTCAGCTTTCCAGGACGACCCTTATGTGAAAGGTTCAAGAGCTCTCTTGCTATTATACGTTAGAGCGCCGTGAGTTTAATTACCTCTGTTGACCTTACCCCGAGATAATTGTATTTCAAATGTTTTTTTTTTTTTGTAATCTAATATATAAGGAGAAAATTTAAACTTTGTTATATTAAATTTGAATCACAGGTGCGCTTGGCATATTACCTACAAAACTTTCGGAATTTCAGTATTGGTAAATGCCATCTACATAGGCGCGGATTGCTGAGAAAGTTAAAAATAAAATGTTCTCGTAATAATAAATTCCTGAAAACAAAAACAATTGAAGATTGTATTTTAATAAGTAATAAGTTTTGTCAACTTTAATGACGATTTTATTTTAATTTTCTAGAATATCAGTGTTTTAGTTATTGTTGCCGATGCTGTAGTAAGTGACTTTCAAGCAATCATGTGAAAAAGCATCGTTTATACTAGTGATGTGCCTAATATGCGTATCCGAATCTGTGAATTTTTTGGCGGTTCTTTTACCTTATTAATTTACATCGATTACATTTTTAAAATATAGGTTATTATGCAGCAATAAAAATCATTAAGTAGGTATATTTTTTCCTTAAAATAAAAAAATTGGCACCTAAAATACTGTAAACATTTTTCGTTGTTAGTTGCCAAATGAATAGTACATAGCTCAAAGGTTCGAAATTAACTATTTTTATGATCACATATTTTTATAATGAGATCAAGTGACAAGCCTCCGTCCGTATACCGCGTAGCCGTATCCCGCGGATTTTGACGTCAAATATCCATATGCTGATCCGTATTCACGATATAAACATATGCATTTTTTTACGATTCTGCACCTCATTAGTTTATGCCGTGTAAGATAACTCGAATAGAGTCTTGAGATTAATCAGGGATAGAATGCACTCGGATTTGCTTTGCCGTTTCACTGCCTTACATATTTTAAGAATTGGTGAAACTCGTAAGTCAGTGGTAGTAGTACTAACTACTACTAAGTTAGTAATAGTAAGTTAATAATTAAATATTAAATTAAATAAAACGTAATTTTATTTTATTATCATATAAAATGATTATATATTTATAATTTTTTATTTTCATTTACACTATATAGAAAAGTAAATAATAAAGTGGTAATTTTTTTTGTATGTACGGAGTAATCTCTGAATTTACTGGCCCGATTAAAAAAAATCTTTTTTCATTGGATAGCGTTTATTGAGAAAAGCTATAGGCATATATGACGCTACGACTTATAGGTGCAAACCGCGACAGGCAGCTAGTATAGACGAAGTTGATTTTATTCGTATATTAACAAAGATAAGCTTTTGTTGTTTGAAAATAAAGAATTTATTATTAAGGACAATTCGGGTAACACCGGCTATTTTATTAAAATGAGAATTATTATAATATAATTTACAAGTTTTATTATTTTTGGTTATGAAATATTTAGTCGGGTATTAATTAAATTAGCCGAATTTACTAAATAGTTATAATTTTAAGATAGATACTTATTTTACAAAATAAGTATTTAGTTAATAGGAAAGTATTTAAATAGTAAGCAAAATGTTAAAAATATTGTCGAAAAATGTTTTGGGCACCATTTTTACTAAGTTGAAATTCGGAAAGCATGACAAAATATACAAGATTACCAATTTTCAAAATTCCCGGAACATTCTAGGATTTTTTTTCTAAATAAGATTAATTTCTCTTAAGGACTAGAGAAGGACTGATTTGAGAAAATCATTATAGAAAAAAGACACTACAATTTTTTTTTACAGCATGGTCTTATATGAATGAAAATCAAAAACTTGCAACAATTTAAATTGTCGTTTTCTCTGTGTCTACCACAAATTACGCAATTGATGTAAATTAACAAAAACGTGAATAGTTTCACGGTTCATTAAATCTTCATCTTTCGCAATATACGGTGTTATCCGAAAGACGGTTTGCTCTACTTGACATCATTACAATCTTTTATTTATTTAATATACTTTAACATTATTTCCCTACATGTGGATACGACTTAATAAATAAACAACTTTTATTTAGTTTCACCTGCCCTGTTATCTGTTTGTCTGTAATAAAGTATTGCAAGCTAAATTTAAGTGGGCCTGCTTACAATTATTCGATTGAGCATTTATATATATACTTATGTAAGATGGGTACAATGGAATATAACGATACTGATGATCTAATCTCATGATGAAGCTGAACGGTGGCAACGGCATCTCTGTGATAAAACAACATAACCCCACCGACTTTAGACACGATTAACTTGTCTTGATGATTCCATCTCTCCTAGATAATATTCGGGGTCTTATTCTAAAATCGGAACCGGCCGGATTATAAATAAAATAAAAGTAAAAGTGGATTCATGGTAAGCATAACTTAATTTTGCATCCAGGTTTTGTCTTGAGACGAAGGAACTTCTCCGCCGTCAATTCCAGAGACACAAGCACTATGACATGGCTGCTGTATTCGGGGGTGGCAACTTCTCAACAATTAATGCTCCAAATACGAAATTTTGTATAATCAATCAAGTATATTAGCCCGACATCAGTGCTACCGTGGCATGGCTGCTGAATTTAGGGTTTATTCCCGACGAGGAGACTTCACAGTATGGACACGAAGTTTTATTATACGCTTTCAATTATGATAGCCCACCTGAATGCCACCAATATAGCTGATGCATTCAGCGTTGGCTCCCGATGAGTAAATTCTTCAACGGTCAATACTACAGACACGAAGTATTGTTTAAGCTTTAAATTACGATATAAATTCTGTAGTCTCTCAAAATCAAGCATAAATATGTGAAGAGGAAGGAAAAATTATTAGTGTAATGGAGGAGGAGGCCTACTCCTACATGACAATACTACTTCCTCATTAAAAATTAGAGTTTAGTTATTTAATAGGCAATCTTAGCAACTACGTACATATTATAAATAATAGATTTAGAAACATTTTCAGAAAATGCAAAAAAAAATTGACGTAAAAATAAAATAATATGAGGTAAAAGTATAAAAATATTTACACACAAGATACTAATTACTGTATATGCTCGACGATATAAAAAAGTATTACTTAGTAGAAATAAGTGTATTTTGAATAAAAGGAATTTATTTAGAAAAACTAGCGACAAGGATTTTACTTCAAAAACATTGTGTAATGTAACGAAATGACAAGTTTGATTTACTTCAATTTATTTTTTTTTGTTTTAGAGCATGAAAATAAAACTTCGTTTCTTAAAATAGTTTTACTATTAAATTTATTGAGATTTTTCTTACTTATTTTTATTAACATGTTGGAATAAAAATTAGAATATATATAACAAAAAATAATTTGACTTACCATATTCATTTATTAATATTATCCCTTAATTTGTATATGTTTAAACAGACAAAGCTTAGAAAAATAATAATGTATATTCAAAGTACACTAAATACTATAAAACAGTAAAGCCACCAATTTAATTATATTGCATTCTAGCTATGCTCTCACGTGCGTTGTACAAGCTCATTTTTGTATTTTTGACTAATAATGACAAAAAATGAAATAAAAATTTGAATCGGTCATTTTTCATAAGGTGCTGGGTTCAATTAAAAGTACATTAAGATTTTTTCAAGTAAAAAAAAGGATTGAAATTGTTTAAATATGGGAAGTAGAGACGATAGTTGGTTATATTTAATGTATGTACATATGTGTATTATTTTGAAACCCAATCTGCATTAATAATGTATAAAAGACGCGTACATCCTTTTTAATGATATAAAATATATGTGTCTAATAAATATATGAATACAAAAGATACGAAAAGAGGTCTTCGATTCAAACCAGGTGTGCCAATACAAGTAGGGGAGCGTCGGCAAGGTTAAGCGCCAGATTTCTCATGTGTGTACGCTACGCTAGTTGTTGATGAACAATACCATACCATACAATGAAATTTATTAGGAACATACATTTTATAAGTGTAAAGTTAAGAATATTTGGAAAAATATATGTAGGAATCTGTCTTTAGGTTTGTCCATTCAAATCCGGACTACTTATGGACACTTATGGACTTACTTATGGACTTCCGGACACTTATTTACCTTGGTGGCTGTTCGTCTATCAAAAACGTTTTTGTTAGAAGATAATTATGTAGTTCAATATTACAATTTTAATGACGATAATACTTGCCACAACACTTTTAATTTAATTTACAATAATTATAACAATTAATTTGTAAATAAAATAAGATAGATCTATATTATATATTATTTTATCTGTTTGCATATGGCATTAAATATAAAAACAATTTGCAAATGATCGAATTTTTTCGTCTTAGTTTTTTCAGTTTAATTTTTTTTTTAATTTTAATTTATACATTTTAAGAGTTGATTCCAATATCCCATTTTAATGTTTTTGTCTTTTAAGAGGTTATATCTCAGGGGTGGTCTTAAGTAAGTTTGTCAAATTTTTTTTTTGTGAAAAATTTTTTGTTGTTTATGTCAAAATCCTATGGAAAATCACATATGTTGCGGTTAATAGATATTTTAACAACTAGGTACTGACGAGATGGTTCCATTGAGATTGGTTACATTTTTAAAACATAAAAATAATTCCAATTTATTTCAGTTAATTAGGTTCACGAATTATTATTAAACGCTAAACACAAAATACTGTTATATGACAAAATACTTAACCGAGTATAATATTAATATGAAAGGTTGTTCATTAAGTAGCGTAAAAGTTATGGCTACGTAAAATGGCTACAAGAATGCCAATACAGCATTTCCATTTTCTTATACTTAGTGAAGGCTCGCGCCTAAATGATTACGTATTTGTCATGTGAAATGTACAACACACACATGTACCGCTAAGTACGAATTGAATGTGTAGATAAAATTGATGTTGATTTTTCGACATGATGCATTTATTCTGTAATAAGGGAACAAGATGCCAGTGTTCTACACTTTTTGTAACGATAATAGGGATGGAATAAGTTTTGAAAGATTATTCCATACATTGTTTAGCAGGATCTCTAGCGAAATTTTCGCAGGATAAGTTAAAGCGTACCAATCGAAAATTACGTTACCGAAAACAATCTTAATTTTTTTTATAACAAAATGATCACCGCCAACCATAATTTCAGTACCAGAGGAGCCACAAATGTGTTGCCAGGTTAAAAAACAATAAGGGATGAAAGAAAGTAAAGAAAGAAATAGGGAGTTAAGCTTCCGGCTCTCTCGCTCACCGCACGAAACGCAGTTATATTAGCTATATCACGCCTATCTTCTATGATAGTGAGGTTTTGCCTCGATCAAGCCAGTCTTTTTACTGGCTGTAATCAGCGGGCTGACTTTAGGGAAAACTCGTGCTAGCAGGTTTATTTTATAAATTAATCACTTTATTTTTATATATTATATATACAATAAGTTAACAGTATTTTCATATTACAAATGATATTGTATTTACATTTTCATACGTTTAGAGCTAAATGCCTCTTTACGCAAATCGTGTGCGGTTAAACCGAGGTAAATTAATGTTTGTTGTTAAGTGGTTTTAATTTAATAAATTTATATTTATTATGTTTTGTTTAATTTTGCCTTTTTTGATTTAAAACATCATACTAAAATACAAAGGTTATAAATACTTGCCCAGTACTTGTTAAAAGTCCCAAGAACTTCTTAAGTATTTCATAATAAAAATTACAAACCTTTTTAAAAACACAAATTATTCAATATAATTGCTTCTGTAATAACACGTTAGAATGCCTAATTCATCTTCATTTTGTTGAAATCTTTGTACTCGGTATTGCGCTAAAATGTAATTAGAACCGCTTGTTTGTGACGTCAATAATGTTTACAAGATGTACAATTAAGTAATGCCCAAGTTTGGCGTTACCTTAAATTATTCTGGCTTCTATGAATATATATAATGTTTCCAAGTTAATTTCCTTTGTCATTAAATTTAGCTGTAGCCGTGTTTATACTTTATAGTTTCAGGGAAGTAGCTTTTGTTGATAAGTAGTTCTAATTTTGTTGGTGGATTTAATAAATTAAAATTGTTTACCTACGTGAAAATTTAAATTAGTAAAGTAAATGATTATGATCCGCAAATTAATGATATATTATAAGTTACTGAGGAATTTTTTGAAGCATTACTTAGTGAAACGCCTAGTATATCTCACTTTTACGTCACTTATTAATTTGAATTTAAAGAACATTTAAAACTAGCTGTCCCCTGCGGTTTCAATCGCATTTATGGTCGCTACTATGAGTCTGAGAGCGAAGCGTGATGTAATATAGCCTATAACTATATATTTCTTGATAAATAAACTATCTAACACAAATATAATTTTCCAATTCGAACCAGTAGTTCCTGAGATTAGCGCGTTATAACAAACAAACAAACTCTTTCGCTTTGTAATATTAGTGCACATATATTATTTTATACAATTTAAGTCTGATGTTATTAGTTATTATATGAATGAAGATGTAGTATTATGTAGTGGTTCTAGTATATCAATACGTCGATGCATGATGAAGGGTAAACTTTGCTTTACCCTCGTCATCGATCTTCTTGGGCGCCAGTCGGGTACGACTACTACTTAGTTAACGATCTAAGTTTTCTGTTCAGTACTAACAATGAAACTGAAAAAAAATGCAAATATATAACTATGTTTTGAACTTTATTTCCTTGTTTAGTTGTTAGATATCGTAATGCCGCAGGCCGTGTTTCTATCAATTTTATATTCAAATAGACCCGGCTTCGTCCGCGTTTTTTTCGGTTGGTATTAATATATAGTTCTTGTCCTTACAGAAAAATTCAAAAGAAAAGCTTCTCTTAATGAAAAAATCTTTATAATTCAACCAGTTGCTACTGAGTTCACCGCTTAAAACAGAGTAACAAATTTTATCCCTATGGTGTTAGTATATTCATTATAACTAAGTAACTAATAAGAGTGACGGTATTTAATATTATTAAAATTAAAAAAATATACATTGACTTAAAAAGCAATTGGATGACATTCTTATTCCAGATCTTGTTAAAAATTCCATAGGAGCAGTATGTAGGAGTAAGTATACCTTTAAAAATATAAGCATAATTTATTAAATCAGTTAAGAAATGGAGCAGTTTAAATGAAATTACATTGTATCGATTCTATTTTTTATTACTTTTTATTAAAAAGTAATATATATACTAATCTATACTAATATTATAAAGCTGAAGAGTTTGTTTGTTTGTTTGATTGTTTTCTTGTACGCGCTAATCTCAGGAACTACTGGTCCGATTTGAAAAATTCTTTCAGGGTTAGATAGCCCATTTATTGAGGAAGGCTATAGGCTATATATTATCACGCTAGATCCAAAATAAGCGGAACACCAATGAAGAATGATTCAAAATCGGGGGCCGCGTGGGTAATAGCCGCTTTCGGCGAATGGATAAAAAATCAAATCCGTTTCAAATATTGAAGTAAGTACATATTTTTATAATCGAAATAATTTATCATCGTATCAATCGTTTATTTTACCACTTAGGTTACGATTAGGTACGTAATAAAATAACCTATCATTACATGAATGATTAAATTCAATTTATATGCCTGTTAATATTTAAATTCTTGGAAAATGTAAATCCTTACATTAATAATACAAATGTGAAAGAAACTATGTGTGTCTATCTATCTGTTTCTTTTTCCTTTTCACGCTTAAACCACAAAGTTAATTTTAATGACTTTGATTAAAGATATTATCTGGATTTTCTATACTAATAATAAAATTCTAGCGGGTCGATGTCTGTACATTGAAGATATATGAAAAAAAATCTTACTGGAGGCCTTTACCAACGCAATAGAACCCAAAACAAAGATTTTTAGAATTCTTATCTGTTTGTCTGTTTGTCTGTTTGTCTGTTTATCTGTACGTTTGTGCACGCTAATCTCGGAAACGGCTTATCCGATTTAGATGCGGTTTTCACTAATATATTGTAGTAAGCTTCACTTAACATTTAGGGTTTGTTTCATGTCAATCGGTTCATAAATAAAAAAGTTATGTCAATTTAAGGGTTCACGTCGAACATTATTTTGTACTTTTCACTAAATGCATGAAAGTATATACAGTACTTATATCAAAAAATACATTTTAAAATTTTTGTCTGTCAGTCTGTCTGCCTATCTGTTTGTTCCGACTAATCTTTAAAACGGCTGAACCAATTTTGATGGTACTTTTACTTGCAGTTAGCAAATGTTATAAGGAGTGACATAGGCTGACTTCTATTTTAGACATTTCCAATCGATACGTACAAAAAAAATCTATCGGGTCGCTGTCTGCACATCACAGATATATAAAAAAAATATAATATAGGGGGCCTTTACCTACGCAATAGAACCCAAAACAATAATTGTTAGATATTTGTCTGTTTATCTGTGAGTTTGTGCCCGCTAATATCAGAAACGGCTCATCCGATTTAGATGTGGTTTTCATTAATATATTGCAGTAAGCTTCACTTAACATTTAGTGATTTTTTAATTTCAATTGGTTCATAAATAAAAAAGTTATGTAAAGTAAGGATTCACGTCGAACATTATTTTGTATTTTTCACTAAATGCATGAAAGTATATACAGTACTTACATCAAAAAATCCAAATTTTTAATTTTTTGTCTGTCTGTCTGTTTCTTACAACTAATCTCTGAAACTGCTAAATGAAATTTGATGGGACTTTCACTTGCAGTTAGGGGATGTCCATTAATCACGTGAGGCCCAGAGGAGGGAGAGGGGATGGAAGAAAAAAATCACGAAATATCACAAAGTCTAAAAAGTTCTTAAAACATTACGTGATTAATGAACAGCTTCTATACCTAGCTAATATTATAAGGATTAACTTAGGCTATTTTTATTAAAAAATATATTTATTTTAATGAATAAGTAAAAAAGAAATAATTCTCTTAATATTTTGTTATTGCGTAATCGTGATAACAAAATATTGTAGAACACAATAAAATTGTGAACAATTTCTGATTTAAAAAGGGAAGGTTATACATATATACAAATAAATATAATTGATGTGTCCGTTTGTAATTTTAAATAAATGCATATGAAAGTATACACGGTACTGACAACAAAATTACCAACTTTAAAATTTTTGTCTGTCTATCTGTCACTCAGTTTGTTACGGCTAATATCTAAAACAGCTGGACCGATTTTGACGAAACTTTCACTGAACAGAAAGCTAATGTAATAAGGAACAAAATCGAAACCAATGAAATAGTGAACAACATCTAATTCTAATAGGGAAGATATATAAATATAATAATTTGGAAAATAATATATATTTACTGGGTAATTTTTTTACTGGATATGATAGACCGAATCCGAAACTATAAGCTATAGCGAAAAATAATTAAAGGAGTAACAGAGCCGATTTTAATAAAAACTAAAACTATGTCATTAGTTTTTTGAAAAATAAGTTCTCCTAACCAGAAACGAACACGTTGATTTTGGAAAAAATTAATATTATGATTGCATCATCTGATACTGTCACATGTTATAAGAATCAATTTCAGAGAATAGTAATAGTATATAGTTAACTGCAACAAAAAGAAAGGACAATTTTGTTACAAAATTCTATCAAATTCATACATTAATTAAATCTTTAGTATTTCTTCAAAAAAACGATCATACCTAAAAGTGAAATTTTAAAATTATAACGGGATGTTGTAACGCCAATAGCGGGTGAGTACAATAGCCGAGTCCAGGGAAATGTACATTTTCAATAAATTGATTCATGTTTTTAGGAATTATCTGAATCTACTTATGTAACGGAGTAGGTGACGGGGACCAAAACAAACGTCACATTCTATCAACTTTGTATAGCTCACATAGAAAAAATAGACAAACATAAAAGAAGTTACTGTGAGTTATTCATTTTATATATTTTTGATTGTATTCTTCACTACACTCTTTCTTACTTTAGTAGGTGACTAGCATTTTGATGCTAATAAACAAATCGTTCGAAGTAATGCGGACTGTTTTTCTAAACTTACCGGGAGCCATGATTTAACCCACATATTTGATTATGTATATTTGATATATATAGAATCGATTACTTAACTTCTAATTCATGTATAGATTTAATGTTATTTTGTTAAAAATAAATCTTTTCCTTTAATTTGTCTCTTACTATTACTTTCCGAAAGTTGATTTTTACAAGTGACACTAATAAGTAGGTGGTGCAATAATACAGAATGTATTATTTTTTCTTTAAATTAGTGTGTTCAATTCCTGGCCAGGAGAATCATGAAATCAAAAAATCTTATGATGCAGTTATAGATTTCTCAAAATCGGACACGAGACTCCTTTAAGTATTTTTCGCGATTCCTTAAATTCCGGATATGGCCTATTAAGTCCAGTTCAAAAAGTCACCCGGTATATAATACAAGGAGAACTTCGGCGGGAACATACTGTTATACAGTCGAAATTTTAAAGACTAGCACAAAACACTTTTCTTAAACATTTATAGTGAAAACCGTGGAGGAATACCGTATCTGAGTTAGTGTCTGCTTATAAATACAACCAGAAAGGTCCCAAATCCATAGTAAGAAGCTCCTTTCTTGAGCAGCACCGGAAACTATCATAACCTTGCTTTGCAGGAGACATGCCAAGCATTCTGTAATCCACGCGAACGAAGTCGCGGGCACGGCTAGTTGGAAAATAAAATTTGATGCATTGGGGGATGAAAGATTAATACGTGGCATCACCTTAAATCTCTAGGAAATTAAATGTGGTGTTATGAGAGTATTATTATAGGTCTATATTAAAATCAGGTACCTGTTTCATCTCGATACGCCGAGTAGAAGCCGATACATTGAAATAAAACTATTTTAAACGAATTTAATTCGCGTGTATTAATTTGTTTTTATCATCCCGACGCGCGACGTTTCGAACATTTAACAGCGATCGTGATCACGATTAATCAACTGCATCGAGTTTTATTTCAACGTGTAGTATACATATGTTTTGTGAAAATATTATTCCTAAATGTAATTTTGGTCAAGACTTTATTATCTATGAAAATGAGCAAATACTTTTATGTAGAGTTAGTCAGTTTAATAAAAGGACCATTTAGTTAAATTGAAAGAAATAGATCGGGCAGTAGAAGTTGCTATTTAATCAAATAATTATTCATACGATTTGGAAATGATACTATTTATTCAATTGAATAGTCCGTGGTTCCGTAGTCAACTAGGAATGCTTATCTGTCTGTCTGTCTGTTACATCAGAATTCCATCATTTCTTAATGGATTTAATTTTTTATATGAATTCTATACTACCATATAGGTCCCATAGAAGTCCCATCATAATCGGTTTAGTAACTTGTTTTTTTAATCCAAATATAATCGGTATATCTTTTAAGTAAATGGAATTGCGTATTTTGTTTTTTATTTCAGTTTCCTTTAAAAAAAAGTCTTATTATAAAAGAACATATTTATTTTTTAAATAAAAGCAGGTTAAATGTAAGTGAAATTCGCACATGAAAGGTTCCGTACCATTGTATAACTTATAACGCGAGAGATGTATAAAACTGGCGTACGCTCGTATGTCCGTCCGTTGGTTCGTCTTTTCGTGTTTAGGGGTCCGGACCCCCCAATCCCGCCCCCTTTTGCCAAAAGCAATACAAATTCAGAAAAAAAGATGAACGGACCGACGAGCGGACACCAGAGGCTTAGTGATAGAGACCTAGGGATTCGTTCTGGTACGGAGCACTAAAATGAAAAAGACTGTCTATAATATCGTCTCCAATAAATAAAAAGATCTTCCAAATAGGTTAATAAATGACGGAGTTATTAGAAATCAAAGTCCAAAATATATTTGAAGCCGCGGCTAACTGCTAATGTACAATAGAATACAATGAGTTTTCAATTTATATTTTGTTATTCTATACTACATATTATATAACTGGGATTAGTTTGTTTTGTTCTATTCTCTATTACGATTACGGGATCAGTTTAATTTTTTTTTGTATTTAAAAACTTAATTCTAATTGATGTGGGTAAAGACTGGAAACTGACCAGAAATCAATAAAAACAAACAACTTTAGATTACGCAAGTGAAATCGCCAGCGTATAGTTAAAAATAAAACTATATAAATAGTTTTTAATATAATTACTTACTTATACATATATATAAATAAATTACGGTTACGAATACATAAACGGAAATATTTTGGTTTGAAATTTTATTTAAAGCTCAAAGATTTCAGTAAAAGACTTATCTTTCTTATTTTCCATTTGAAGTAAGTCTTATATATTAACAAAATGCATACTCAAGTCAATTTTATAAGTTCATTTAGTACCCAAGAAAGTAATTTTTCATTTTATAAATTTCCATTAATGCGCAAACATGCTTTCCGGCCATAATTTTATCTATTAATGACGTCACTGGAACGAGAACTACGCGGAGTATGATCACGACACTTTGTGTAATTGAATTTCATTCGAATGCCTGAACTATCCTTGGATACTAGTATATGCAGCTGATGCAATAACAAAATATCAGCCAAGTTGTAAGTTAACTCGACAAATTCGCACATTTTCACTTAAACAAATTAATATTCAGTAATAAACTATTGACGAATAAATACTCTTGCACAGAATAAAATGTCAGGTGATTTATAATAAATATAACTTATTATAAATTATATCATTTTCAATGAAATACGAAAATCAATATATAACAGAATGTTATATCATTCATTAGAAGATTGCCGTTAAATCTTATTACGTGTAGCGTTTCGGAAATTTGAATTGAGATTAAAGGATATCGTTTTTTATTATTTTATGTTCACAATATTTTTAAATTTTTAACAAATTAATTTAGGTTTAAAAAATATTGAAAAAAATAATAATATTTTTAACCTGCATTATGCCTATAATTCGCTTTTGAATTCAATAAGCACGTTTTTACTTGGTCAAATAGTTACATATATCTATTGTCGCGAGGTAATGATTAATAAATTGTTATCTGTCATGTGCAAGAAGTGTAGTATTGAAATACAACCATTCTTTTATTACGGATTGACTAAGTTAACTTTTGACCACAAGCGCTGTACAGTGTTCGAAACGTCGCGACGATATAAATAATTAATATAAGCGATTTAAATCCTTTTGAAAGAGTTTTACTTTAATGTGAAGTAATCGCGAAAATCTAAGAAAAACTTTTTAACGAATTCATCATTCTTTACGTCGTAATACGTACTGGAATTCATAAATATTTGGTTTGAGTAAGTAGTTTTGTATATCCTGTGGCAAATACTTAATTTGAAGTAATGAACTTCTCGACAGTGACACCTTATTCGATAGAAATCTTTATTTAATGTTTTATTCGAATTTGTTATTGGAACTCTAATCAATAATAACTGAATATGCGAATCTGTACGATTTTAGCGTATTTTATAATTAGACGCTTGGTTTCGAAGTTAAGTCGAACCGCAGTGGCACCACGCACAGACTGTTCTATTTTTTTACAATTAACTGAAAATGAATAAAGTAAAATATTCTATTTTAAAATATAAAAATGATTCAATAATAATAAAAAAAGTTTTTTTGGTGAATATATGAAAAATCTACTGTAAAATCTGAAAGTGAAAAGAATTACCTAGATATTTTACTTTTACTAATACAACTTTGTGTAACTCTCAATCGGAGCTGTAAAATTATCAGGAAATCACATTGATTTCAAAAGATCAAATCAGTGGTATGTATAAGTAATTACAATCAATAGCCATTTTTTATAGTACGGCCGACATTTTGGTTTTAAAAAACTAAACCTAGCCTATACAACCACTGCGCGATGTAGACGAATCTATGGTTACCTCATTGATAAAAATTAATCTCGCCGTTGGTATGCTTCGAGGATATAAGGAATCCAACGTATATAAAATACCTAGACATACGAGGGAAAAACTTAACCCTGTCTTTGACTCGATAAAACTTAGTTAAGTCTGGTAAAAACGGTAAATATTTAAATGTTGGTATATTATATTATATCACATTTCGGGGAGCTAGGATGCTTAATGTGCATAAAAGTATAATCAAAAAATAAGTATCTTACAATGGAAATTTTAAAGAAAAAAGTTAGAAAGATTGTTATAATTTCTACTCCTATATGTTTGTGCAATAAAATATGTAACCTAAATTGAATTAAGTAATTTACTAATTAGGACAGATGCATAAGGATACTAATTTTGTGCGAATAAGTAATATGAAATCAATAGATTTTGTATTATTATATATACATAGGTATATAGTGTTAATACATAACGGAATAAAGTTTCATTTTAAAATCTTATCTACGAATAAGACTTTTGTTACTAGTAAAATAAAAAGTTTTAAAAATATTTATATTGCATTAATTAGTAACAAACATATTTAGCTATTATAATAATTATAATATGATGATAGTTGGTATGGTTCCACCAGAGTCCTCGTAGTAGTACTAAAAGTCTCAAATTCTGAGTGTATGTACATTCGCAATATTACAAATATTTTTGTTAATCTTTGACATTATAATTTGATTTTTATCAATTAAAACACAGTATTGTCAATTTTAATGCTAAAAATATCCTTCAGTCTCGGTATCAATAAAATTTATTAAAGTATTTATTCCGGACTATAATATTGTTTCAAATTGATAGAGTTCATTTAAATTATTTAGTGAATATGCACCTACATAGTAATTTTTTTCTTTTAAGTTATATTTTTAATTTAGAATATAATTATTTGAAAATATTTTATAAATAAATTGACATATTTTGTGCAGTATTTTTATTTATTTTTCACTATTTTTAAATCAATAGTTTATAATATTTATAGTTATTTAAGGTGGTTATAGAGCGCAAGAAAGGCTCTAATTAAAATAGAGATAAGGGTTTAGTAATAGATATAGTTTTAAGTACCTATCGGAAAGAAGATAAGTATTAGGGTACTAAGGATTGGTCATCATCTAACTACGATAGCAAAAAAACAAACTTTGGAATATTGGAATTAGTAGTTTTTTTACAAGTAAAATAAGTCGAATAAAACAAATATTTTCTACTCAATGACTACTTTTTCAAATAAAAACTTATTATAATATTACCTATGACGTATAGCATCTTCATGTACCCGAACACGCCTTGTTGATTTCATTTCACCTAAACATTTTATGCCAATCAATAGGTATGTTACTGCAAATTACAGAGGGTATTAAATATAACATTTATTATTTTTTCTAATTTTAGTCCGGAAGTTGAACTATATAATTGTTTCTCTAAATAATCTTAAGATGAAGTTAATTACTTTTAACGCTCATTAAAATTATAGACTTCATTTGTAATGCTGTTTATAATATTTTTAGGTAACCTAGTAGTCGTAGGTAGCATAGTACAATTATCATTTGTAAAAATGTGTATGCGTGCAATAAACTGAGTACTTAAATTAGTATTGAATATTTGTGTGATGAATGCAATCACGGTTATATGTAACATGTGGAGAATACAAAATTAATTTCGTGATATTAAGTTAATTCTATGTTGTAGTGACCTTTGACAATAAAAAAACACAAATTTACATAGTCGCGGCGGCGCACTGTACTCTTGCCGCCTTTCTTGTATTCATAGAATTTAATGCTAAAAATCTGTTGAACCCAACACAACGTTAATGGTAAACTATCGATCCAAATATAGAAAGGCACTTGGTGCGCCATCAACTGATATAATGTTAGCATTTACTTTTACCTTAAAAAGACAAAATAGTGCGACACAAAGGGCATGCTACGATTTACCTTATCGTTTTCATTCATTTTACTCAGCGATGTCATTTAAAACAATAAAGTAATATAAATTTGTAGTGAAAAATTGAAACATCAGGCATTAATTTACATACCTTGAATTTCACAGCCAATCTAAACAACTGAAAACTGACATCCATAAATATTTACATTCCGGTCTTTAGACGTGAAATGCGTAATCGCGTGCGTTACGGGTTACGGGCAGATCGCGTAGTCGGCGACGGTATCAGGGCGGCGCGGCGCGGTGGCGACGAGCGCGCGGCGCGTGGCGAGCGGCTCCGGAGCGCCGGCATAATAGTTGCCGGCGTGCGTCGGCCGCAGCACGCGGCGAGGATAAGGCGCAGGTTACGAGCGCCGACTGCCGAGTGCCGAGTGACGCGACGCCGCGCGCCGCCGCCGTCGCCCGCCCAGCGCGCCGCCCTCGTCCGCCCGCACACCTCTAATTCTAATTGCTGGCCATCTCCTGCGATCCAGGTCATCGTGCCCCTACTCAAATTCTTTCCGCAATGAAAAATTCGCTTGTAATTTAAATATTCAATATGCTGTCTTCACACTTCAATTTGTCTTAAGATTATCTTGCAAAATAGAAGTCATAATATTTTTTTTACTGGAAAGCGAGGCAACCAATTCTCAGACAAATATTGCTAAAGGAGAAACACGGTTACTTATACGGCTTATTTTATTTTTTCATTGGATTGCTTAGTTGAAGTTTATAAACGCCTCGCATTCTTAAATAACGTGGCATCGTGACTTTTTGTTTGATTTTAAATGAAAAGAACATCATGTTATTGCACCACGTAGCGACGACGCTGCGTGAGTTTTATAGATACACTTCGTAAATTTTTACGGCACGACACCGTAACTTTTCACGGCGACAGAATGTGCCTAGGCAGGTCGCGGCGTCATAACATGGTTATGTATTTTGGATGTAAATTAAATATGTATATCTAACATTTTACTCATAACTAAAAATTAAAAAACGGCACGTTCTTCATTATTTTACTTTCATTTTAGGATCGATATCGTTTATTGGAATCGTATAGTAGTTGTAGTGTCAGCCTATTAGTAGGCACAGATGACAGGCCTTGCCACTTCTAATGAGAGGGCTTCTAACCTTTGTAGCTCATTAGTTGGAATGTGAGGTTAGGGAAAAATATATGTTTCAATATGTATAACTTATTTTTTATCGAATAAATATTGTTAATGTTGCATATTCAATTACAAATTTATTATTTCACTTCGTATCATAAACGTTGACGTTTTCTTCATTATTCTTTTGGTATTGTTTCAATGAAATTTTATTGTAAATTATATACTTAAACTTAATTAACTTATTATACTTAAACACATAATTAGACATAATATTAAACGACGACTTAATATTGAGCGACGAGTTCAAATATAAGAAATAATTTATAGAATTTATTATTAAGAGAAAGTTACATTATGTTCATACTTTATATTTTGAGCAGTTATGGCAGTATTTGAGTTAATTACTGTCATATTCTTCAATTTTTTATATTTTTAAATATATGTATTTTTTAAATATTTCTTTTAAACAAACAAGGCGCTATAACAATATGCAATATACGTATAACCCTGAGCGAGTATGACTCGCACTTGACCGATTTTTATTATTTGTTGTTATAGTGGCAGTAAGAAAAAAACATTCTGTGTAAATTTCAACCCTCTACCAATTATGGTTCATAAGATACAGCACGCTGATAGACAGATGGACAGTGGATGCTTAGTAATAGGGTTTTATTGGCACTCTCTGGGTACAGAAACTTAAAATCTACGTTATTGTAGTAAGGTTTAGTGGTATTGGCGTGTGAAGGTATCAAACTTACTAATAGACAGAGAGAGTTATTTACGCATTTATAATATTAGTGTAAATTAAATACCATGAAATTGTTTGAAAATGTATCCCGAAATTTGTTTAAATCCGCTGCCTCACCGTTCTTGCGATTGAGATAAAACTTTCATTAAGTTATTGCGAGAAGGATTTTTATAATTATTTCGAAGGAAATCGAAATTACTTGTTAACGTAAGAATTATCTAGCATTTTGTAAAAAAACAATAATTTGTCCTGTATCATTACTTCCTATAATTTTTTCCTTATTAAGTACACTATTAGATAATGACAGACTTTGGTTTTTTAAGCTACGGTTCCAATTACTAGCTAGGAAAATTAATTTTTCAAAAAAAAAACTAATGATATAGTTGTGATCAAAACCGACCCCGAGGCTTCTTTAAGTATTTTTTGGTATTTCTTATAATTTCGGATCTAGCCATCCACGGCCATTTAAAAAAAGTCAACCTGTATGTATACTTAGTTATATGTTCTGATTTAAACTGAAAGTCTAATTTTTCTGTAGACGTTTTTGAGATCTAACAGATTGATGACATTTGACCTTTTTTTTACAATTCCAGACTTGTGTATCTTGAAGAGGTTTTCAAACGTTTGCCAGAAATGTGCTCAACTCAATGAGTTTTTCTTAGTATGTCGATATAACTATGACAAACTATACAATACATTTAGATGTACGAACTGATTTTTTAATTGGGCGGGGATATCCAAATCTAAAACAAATGGGAATAGCGTCATTAGTTTTACAGGGCTCCATTGCTAATTTTCAACTTTTATGGTTCTGCCGTATTTCGAGTTACGAATTCGTTTGAGAAATAATAAAAGTTTTATTTTTTGTTAAAGTCAAGTATCACACACCCCCTATCAAAATTAAACTGCTGCTTATAAAGAGGTGAAAAAAAACACTATAGTGGTACAGATAACGAAGCAAAAAGGAAAACAATTATAACTCAAGAGGCTTTAAAAGTTAAAGAGTAAAACCATTAACCCGACGAGTGGAAATTATGAATAAAAACATTAAAACTTTTCTAACTGAAGATGATTTGGAGTTTTTATTAAATATATATGAGTACTAAATATATATCGAGAATAAAGTATCAATTTTAAATAGTAAAGCACTTTTAGCTTTTAGACCATTAAGCAATTGGACGCGTAACACACACAATTCAACGAACAAAATTTTCAGCCAATTTGACGGGAGACGAGGCAGTCACTACATTGACATTACTATACACATACTCTTTCTTTAAATATTTTAACATCTTTACAAACTCACACAAAAAGAAAATATCAACACTAGTAAACAATATGCACACTAATAGGTCAAACACGTCAAAAAATCTACTCTACGTACTTTACTACTTACAAGTAAATTTGCTTTTATATCGATACTACTTATTTTCCTAAAATATGTTTTATCGACAATCGTTTCTACTTTGTGACTTTAAGAAACCGTTTGTGTATTAATATATCAGACTTTTAGTAGATTCCAAATCAATTTAATTATTATTAAACAAAAAGTCAAAAAGTACAAAAAGTCATATATTTAATACACTTAGGGAACCGTGAAAAACACATATGGATAATTGAAAAAAGTGAGATACATATTTCTTATTACATATTCTTTGCCACATCTCTTTGAAAATTGTGTACATATGAATAAACAAAGACAAGGACTTGACAAGGACAGTGCATATAAGAACGTTAGTAGTTTATTTGTAGCGATAAAAAATTACCACAACACTATTAACATTGGTAATTGATAAAACAGTCTAACGCTTTAAGACTAGTTTTTCAAGGTTCACGAAATCAGACGTATTTTCAAGTCGTTATTTAACTTTATAAGAATATATATATATATATATATATATATATATATATATATATATATATATATATATATATATATATATATATATATATATATATATATATATATATATATATCATAACTCGCTCTTTTTGAGGATGAAATGTTTGATCTCTTCCAATGGCTAACTGTATAGTTTGGCATTTTTTACGGAGCTCCATACATATTGAAAAAGATTTTGATGTTATTGAAAATCGATTCCTGATTTGTTTTTATAAACGCGTTAGATTATTTGATTATAAGATTTGCTGAAGAGAATGGTCGTATAAGACGCGTCCAGCTGCTTGATGGTCAAGTTTTAGAGCCTCAGGGATGTGATTGTACGAGACTGAATCGTGTTTTAGCGGTTTATTAAAGAAGGATACACGCTATAAAACACCATTGTGTAACATATTAAACAAAGTCAGATAAATCACATCATTTACAACTCAAGAACGCCTGGGCCGATTTTTATGATCTTTGATTTGTTGGATTTGTATGTGAATCCAAATATCAGAATAAGTATTTAAAAAATCGGAATAATTTAGGAAAGCAAAGTGTAAAGAAAATTAATTTTGTATCGAACTGCTAATAAGTTACCACAACATTTATTGATTCTGAGGGGGTATACAAAGTTAACTGGGTAAGCTAGAGTATATGTCAGTTAAAACTCTTAATCGGATAATAGTATTTTAACTGGCAAAATCAGTGAAAAGTGTTGTTGCAAAAATATTAGTGAGTGTAAACGGGCGTGAAACCGAGAAATACTAGTGGCAATGGTATTGTATCGTTGTACTATTTAGATTTTGAAATTTTCGAGATAGCTGCGCCAACCTCTGTTCCAAATGAGGCTACGCCACGTACAGTACGAATTGATTTCTCCTTTTGAATTTAGTTGAAAATTAGAATACACATTTCTTTTGTTGATTTTAAAACCGAAATAATAACCGATTTTGTGGAAAAATTTATGGGATCAATCTGAAAATACCTTTAAAAAACAAATATTCATAAGTTCTGAGGTAATAAACATAAGGAAAACACGCCTGAACTATGAATGAAGAACATCCTCTTTCTTTTAAAGTCTGTTGAAAATGAGAATAATTAAGTCGAAAAAGAAAAAACAACAATTTGGTATTTGTCAATTTCATAACTTAGTTTTGTTAGGTTGTGTATTGCGTCTTATGTATGATATGAAAAATTTAATTTAATCAAATTATAAGTTTATGAGATATATCTGTCTCGTCTATATATTTCGATACCTCCCACGTAAGTTGTTGTAACCCAAAATTACAATTTTACAGTAGAGCACTTTTAATCCGTTTTAGTTTGAAAGTTACAACAAAATACGCCTTTTTTCAGACGTATTTTGTTGTAACTTTCCTTGAAAAAAAAAAGATTTTTGGTATTTTTTCACTTTGAATGCATTAAGCAATGCAAATTCGTGTAGTATTCAGTAAAAACGCTAACGGCATTTTTGTGGCTTACAATAACTTACGTGGGAGGTATCGATTTATAACGTTATTACTACGAAATATTTATTAACATCGAAATGAATTAGGGAAATGCTATTAAAACACTTCATATCGGCTTACAAGAAATCCTTTTGTACATAAGCTTGGTAAACGCATAAAAATCTAGGTAACTAGTAAAATTCTTAAAAATAACTAAAAACTCCCATTAAAATTCAAAACTAGAGATTTATAAATCAAATTAAAATAAAATAATAATAAAATTTTGGTCTAAAATTAGGTTTTGTTTTGCTCTTTCTTCGACATTAAGCTTTTTGAAAGGTCGGTGTGGATGTAGGTGATGTTTTTCTAATAAGCTTATTTAACTTGCAATGTCGGGGTCTAATCTTGCAACTGAATTTTTGCAAGCTGATATCTTCAACCGATTGAGCTTAAATTTTGTATACACGTTGAATTTGGATGATAATGCATGATTAGATGGGTGACGTTATACTAAATCCTATATGGTGTTACACCTAAAATTGCGGACTAGTTATTTATAATGCACTCCTACAATATGGGTATCAAATGAAAGGGCATGCTGAGAATAACCAAAAATTAAAGGGACCTCGCTCCAAATCTAATTTGGGGAACTTCTTAAGATGGCGGATTAAGTTTTAAAGGCTTTCCTTCAAAATTAGTTTAAAAAAAATAAGTTGGTGATTGTAAACTCTGTTGTTCTAATCCGTCTATAATCTTTAAAAATCCTTCTTTACAATCGGAGTCGCCACGCTCCCTCTTACATCCCCCTGGGAATACATGTTGTACATGGTATATTTTATGTATATATGCGTAGTTAGGGTTAGGGCTCCGTAGGCTTCTTTCCTTTACTAATTTTAATAACTTTATCTGTATTATTTTCATTGGAGTTAGTAGTAGTTTTTCAAGGTACTTCTCTAAGTACGTTGTAAGTTAGTCTACTATTACTTGTTAATTTGTTAAGCCTACTTACCTGTGATAGTTTTCCGAAAATTTCTCTCGTTTTCTCCAGAATTCCAGCATATCCTGACCTAATGATAATGGAACCAACTGGAAGTATACTGTTAAAAAATAAAATCGGTTCAGTTTAATCTGCGGAGAAATTGGTAAACGAACCTTTTACTTTTTTGAAGCCGGTTAAAAGAAGCTCTCTGTCAAAGTCATAGACACATGTCAAAGGCTCATTAGGATAATGGGGTCCCCAATATCCGAATGTGTCCAAGACTGCAATGTGTTAAAATTTTACACGTCTTATCTATACGTAAGGACTCGATATCTTTTATATTTAAGTTCTTTATCTAGATTCTAGATGGACAATTAGCAGCATCGTATGTAAACGCAATAGAAGTCTCGAGTACTTATCCATTCTATATATTCTATTATCTATGAAATAAATAGGAAGTCAGTAGCGTTAAAATGGCTCGACCTTTTAAAGATAAGCTAGCTACTGTGGTGGAGCCTAGCTGTAGCCTACTGACTACAGCTCATATACAGGATGGCTCGACCGGGGCAGTAGCTCACTTTTTGGATGAGTAAGATAAACGGAAGCCTAAACATTTTTCGATTCCTTTCCATGTCCTATTCTCTTCCATTCCTCATTCCTTTTTAAGATGGAAACTTATTTGTGGCTACTGTGCTGCTGTAAATGTCCATGGGTGGCGGTGATCATATAACAGGTCCATCCCGCTCGTTTGCCAGCTATTTTTATAAAGAACAAATCTTAAAGAAATCGGCCATTAAGTGTGGTAGTTCCAATCCACGGTCCACCACATTGCTTACATTCCAAATTGGAACGTACGCTTTATGACGGATCGAGTCTCATAGCTTATGATCAGATAATGTTTGTTATGTATATTATGTTGTTGTTAAGTTATTTAGAATTCTAAATTTTCAATCTTGAAGATTCCGTTCATGCCGCGGCATGCAGATTTTCGTTTAAAAAGCATTAAGGGTAGGTTTCGCCATTTTGTCTATAATAAGTAATAATAAATATAAAAAAAATCATGTTATTCTTTAGAACTTTGTTTACTTTTTTAAAACAATCATTCGTTTTTTTATTCAAGATTAAAATAAACGGGATAAATTTTGGCAATGCTTAAAATTTTTCTCCAGTTTTGCTCTTTTTGGGATACAATTTTACTTGAACCGGTTGATTTTTTTACAATGTACATAAACTTAAGTATTATGTGTGATTTATTGAAAATAATAATTAAAAAAAAAACTTAAAAAATTATCAAGGTAAGCTACACCAATTTTATTCAATATTTCACTCAGTAAGCCTACGTGCGTGCAACAATTCCTAATAGAGGTATGCCTAATAATTATGATTTATGTAAATTTTCTTGCAATTAGTTAAAATAGTCATATTTTTCTACGCAAACCGTAATAAAATTTATTTTATTACCTACAGTTTGCACGTAGAGTTGTTCGGTAGTTTTACTTGGAAAGATTTTAGAGTTTTTTAAAATTGGTCATTATGTAGACTTTGACGTGCTCTGTCCAAACCCTTACCTACCATCTTTACCGCTTGCGTCGCCATCTTAAAAAAATGGCGCCTAAAAACAGTTACATCGTAATAAACTTCTTTGCTATTCATTTTACAATGGAAATATTTACGCAATAAATTAAACTATTACAGCCGTACTAATAAACCTGGTATAAAACTTACACCTCGGAATAAATTACGAATAAGCGAAATGTCTACTAATAAACCGGGTATAACTTATACCTAGAATAACTTTGATATAACTGTTCATACTAACACTATTCCGAAGTTATACCGACTGTCACCCTAGTTTAAATGTGGTATAACCTAAAATTTACTACGCTGAGAAATAGACTTACGCATAAAGTGATAATTTAATATGGATTTAAGAGCAATAGAAGAAGTAGAACAAGTAAATAACATAATAAATATTATGCAAATTGGAAGAAAAGTTAAAATATATAAGAAAAGGGAAGACCCTTTTGATTTATATGATGACAAACAGTTTAGGCTAAAATATCGTTTTTCTAAACGTGGTGTTATGATTTTAAACGAATTATTTGGCAGTTCTCTTATTATGGATAAACGTGGTGGTGGATTATCTTCAATTTTGCAAATATTAACAGCACTTCGTTACTGGGGTCGCAACCAGGTAAGAAATATTTTATTTCCATCATATTTTTTATCTAGGTATTAAGAATTAACTCTACAAATGGAAAAGTATATTTTTAACTTAATTGTGGTATCTACTTATTTATTTTAGATGCAAGATGATGCTGCAGATATACATGGTTTGACCCAGCAATCTGTAACTATGGTGTGCCGTCGTGTAGCTAGGGCGATATTAGAGAAAAAATCGGACTATATAAATATGCCAAGTTCTTTTAATGAACAACTTCAAATAATGCGAAATTTCGAAGCTATAGCTAATTTTAAAAATGTTGTTGGTGCTATAGACTGTACCCACATAAAAATACCAAAAATTAATAATGCTAGTGGTCAGTTTTATATAAATCGCAAAGGATATAGTTCATTAAATGTCCAGGTACAACCTTTTTATACAAATTTAAGAAGTGCTGATAGAACTTTCATATGAAAATTAATTAATAATTAATTATACTTTCAGGCAGTTTGTGACGCGAGTTTGAAAATAAGAAACATTGTTGCACGTTGGCGTGGCAGTACACACGACTCTCGTATATTTAATGAAAGTGTACTAAAGCAAAATTTTGAAAGAGGATTGTTTTATGGCAGATTACTGGGGGATTCTGGCTATGCTTGTACTCCATATTTATTCACACCCTTACTAAACCCAACAACACGCAAAGAGGAAAGTTATAACTTCGCCCATATTAGGACTCGAAACACCATTGAAAGGTGTTTCGGCGTATGGAAAAGTCGATTCAGATGTTTATTGACAGGATTTAGGGCATCACTTGAAAACACCAAGATGTATATTGTAGCATTGGCAGTACTACATAATCTGGCTATACAATTAAATGAGGAACACTTCATACACGATGCTAATGATGATGATACAGAGATTCCAACGCAGCCACCAGTAGCTCAATTTCAAGGAAATACAATACGTGGAGCTGCAGCGAGAGCCACCTTCATAGAAGAAAATTTTTAAGGTATATACAACTAGAAAGAACAAAACAGCATTATACAAAAATATTATATAATTCTTTTTGAAAATATTTAAGTCGAGTCATTATTATATTTTTTATGGCTCTCCTTCTCTAAAATCTTTATAAGAATTTTTTCTTGCAGCTTTAAATTTATCATGACTTGAGCTTGCAATTCAGTCATGTTCTTAAGCCTAAGTTCGTGTTCATTTTGCTGCCGTTCATTTTCAAGCTCACGATACTTCTTCATATCTTGGAATGAAGCCTCAGCAAAATCAAAACTGTTGTGTGTTCTTTCACTCAACTGAAACAAAAAAAAAATCTGTGAACTTATGTACCTATTACATTAGAACTAACTACACTCTATGTTTTACCCGCAGTGTATATGTATTTATATACTGCAGGTAAATGGTTGAGTAGTTTTGGTGTGAACGCGAGACAGTTACTTTTATAGTAGAAAGTATAAATAATTTCATACTTTTTTATAAATATAAAAGCCAGATGATTTTATCCATACTTACTATTCTTTTTTTTCCAGAACGCTTCACTGTTGCGAGCGGGGTTGTAATGCATTCCTTGGGTGGTATTGCTGGCTGACTGGTTGTGGTTGTTGGCTTGCTCTCAGCAATAACAACCACTGATCCACTCTGGCTAGTTGACGGCTCAGGCTCACACAAAATTTCATTAACCAACACAGTCTGGAAACAAAACATGTGTTAATCTAATAAACGAATCTCTATATGAATAGTACTTTATTTCATACATTATTTCCTTACATCTATGTTGCCATCAATCTTCACATTTGTCACCTGAAAAGGTGAAAAATAAATTAATAAATCTTTATAAGAATAATGCACATCAAAGAATAGAGCACAATAAATAATGTTATTTACCTGTTTACCATCACAGTCGAATGTATTGAAATCAACTTCAAACTCTTGAGGTATCATCTCCAGAATTTCCATAGTTTCTGGGCAAGGAGATGGTGGTTTCGGTCCTCCCCCAGTCTGACATAACTGTCTCCTATAATTTGATACCTCTTTTTTGGAATGTAGTTTTGCTAATTTCCACTGATTTACAAGCTGCTTTTTATCACGTGGCCTTTTATTGGCCAGGTTGAATCTATAAAATACATTTAAATAGATAAAATACATATTTTTGTAGCATTTACTCAATTGTTTAAATTTACAGTTTTAAATATGATAAAAACTTATTAAATACATCAACATCTTTTGGGTATGGTTTTAACACCATAAAAACGAGTGGAGGAAGGCAACGTAAAATAAATATTACTGTTCTGTAATTTGCGTCCAAGCATTGAGCTTTTCTTTGTTGGTATTCGTAGAAATATCTTTATTTTCTATAATTGACATAAAGGGCTTCATTATTTCCCGTAATAATTGCTGAAATATAACAAAAATACCATATTAGAACTAGCGGAAACAATTATCACGTGAAGTTATATACAAACAAATAATTTATGAATTTAACTAACCTTTTCTTCTTTTTCCCAATTGGTAGAGCGCTCCCTCTTAGCCATATTAATTAGAAAATAAAACTTCTTTATGTCGGTATTGAAATATTATCTACTAAGTAAACTTATAATATCCCGGCGCGTCCTTTTTTTTTTTTTTTCTTACAGTATGGCGTGCATGGCGCGTCCTTCAAACAAAGTTTTCAATTTATCAAAACAAACATACGTCAAATTGACGTAAGTCTCGACTCCACAGACAAAATCTCACCTTTTTTAGAAATTTCTCTATGGCCGCGAGGTTGCCGATTTGTGCAACACGATATAAAAAAAGAATAGTTATTCCAGAGTTATACCGAGTTTATTTGTGAGAAGTTATTCTTTACTTATTCTTGATTTATAACAGATATAACTATACTAGGTATAAGAGAAGAATAGATGTGGTATAACACTTTTTTATTAGTACGGCTGTTAAAATTTTCCTATATACTGTAATTATGTTATTTAGTAAACTGAGTAGCTTTAGCACAAGTAATTACGTATAATAATAATATATATAATAATAATATAGGAATATTTTACATGTTTTTGAAAATGAAACTTATTAAGCTTTTGGGAAATGGTGGCAGAGAATTATAAACTAAAATGTTTGGAATGAGCAGGATACACATTTCCTTACCAACTTACAGCAGAAGTATCGTTTTAGATGTTGTTGTTCGTTGAAGAGGTCTCATTAGTTAAATTTATGAAACCAAATTGAATTTTTAATTCGATTTTATTCAAGATTCAATTGAATCCTAATTTCAACTATACCTGGACATTACTAAACTGTCTATGGTGGGGTGAATAAACCTTGTCTTTGCATATTTATGAAAGATATTCAGAATGGGGTGTCGATCATAGACAATTTATAATCAAAGATAATAATTATGATTAATAGATTCAGGCCGAGCACAGATGTACCTTATTCAAAATTTGCGCGGTACTATTTTTAAATAAAGATTAAATAGGTTTGTGAGGGTTACTATTACTTTTTTCTTATTTATATAATCACATCACAGGAGTATTTTGTATTACACTAAAAGTAAGAAAATAGGTTTTAAACTGCCGAAATTTTAGTTCCATATAAAAGGGAAATGGTATCATTCCATTTACCAGCGTCTGCTTTTGTTTTTTTGCAATACATATTGTATTTATTGTAAATACTTTTTTTGGTACCTATCAATATGTACATAAACTAGTTATTCCAACTAAAAAAAAATCCATAATCATGAAATTTTTAATTATAATAATTTAAACAAATGGTGCCATTTACTATCAAGCCTAGGTGTTTTAATAGTTTTATTTTTTAAAATATTAGCCATATGTGACATTTTTTCTGATAGGAAACTCTCTACTCTCTACTTTCTATGCAAGGGTTCTTAAAAAAATAAAATAACGATATTTACTCCCATGGTAAAGTAGCTTTTATAATGCTTTAACTCTATTACATTTTTTAGTCTGTTACGAGTTCACGCTTGTTAGAGTACAATGTTCGGAAGCCTGTATCATTTAAAAATATGTCAGGACTTGGCTGTACGGTGTAATCTTACCTTTGTCTTTTCCCCTTTAAGCAAAGAAAAAAGCGAAAAAAAAATAAGGCTATGTCATTGTCAGATATCTATTGTCACCGTCAAAATACTGACATTTGACGTTTCACAAGACGTAATCGTCTTATTGTCATGTTTTTTGTAGCTTTATACTTTAGTAGCCGATAAAGTCATTAAATAGGCATATATTTATAAGAAATTATGAGCTTACTAAGTCTGCTGTTGTAAAAATGGATCAAAATAATCGAGCACGAGGTACTGACTTAGACGTAGACAGTTTTCGTAATGATGAACCAGGGTACGACAGAGCCCGTATGCGAAGACAATCAGGTGGATTTGTAGATTTGGGTAATGAATCACAATATGGTACAGGCGGACATCAAGCTTCTAGTGCTAACGAAATTTTCGCAGATGTACAGGTATAGAGAAAACGTAATAACTATACAATTTTTTTTAACATAAATGTTTTATAATTTTGCAACTGTTTTTTAATTTCAATTTCAGGGTGACGTGCCTTGGTGGAAATCTAATTTCTTTATATCCCAACCTGTTCTATTTGGAACATGGGATGGAGTGTTTACATCATGTCTTATAAATATTTTCGGAGTCATTGTATTTTTGAGATCGGGTTGGATGGTTGGTCAAGCTGGTGTGGTGAATGCAGTCCTTATACTTTTATTTACAGGTTAAAGTTTTTATAATCTAAAAAAAAATATATATATATGAACTTATGATTCCAATCTAATTCACAAATACTATGTTTACAGTGTTTGTAGCACTAATTTCTGTTTTATCTGCTGTGGGAATATGTGAAAGGTGCAGAATAGAAAGTGGTGGAGTGTATTTTATACTGGCTCATACGTTGGGCTCTAGACTTGGTGGTGCATTAGGAATGGTATATTGTTTCGGCCAGGTAATTATAGTCTTTTGATTTTTTATTTAAATGTAATGTTATCATATCTTATAAAAGATAAAAAATATAATTATATTTAAAGCCAAACAGGAGAATAATAATTGAATGACATAGATAATAAGATTTATATTGATTAATACATTTTTAGGCTGTAGGATGTGCCTTGAATGTATTTGGATTTGGGGAATCAATGGCAGATCTGGTTGGTACAGATAATACATGGGCCGCCCGTGGTTTTGCTGTAGCTGCTGTACTTTTGTTAGGCACAATTAATATTGCTGGTGTAAAATGGGTGATAAAACTTCAGTTTGTCCTGCTTTTAATAATTTTGATGGCTGCTGTGGACTTTTTTGTTGGATCTTTCACAGCTGTGCCTGGTAAAATTGATTTCATTTATTCCTTATACCTGTGAATTTCTAATATAAGTGAAATTTTTGTTCAAGTAATATTTAAGAGTCACCACTTTGTCTGGTCATTATAATAATATATGATTAAAAAACAATTTTAGGAAACAGGAATACAAATGTGTTTTACTATTTATGTTGAATTATACATTATAAACTATTATAGTCTGATCAAATGAATGGCAATTACATGATTTATCTAATTATGTCTCACTTCTAACTAATACCAAATGAAAATAACTTTTAGGTACTGAATTTAAGGGCTGGTTAAGTGGCATGATGGCCAATAATACTTGGGCTAACTATCAAGACAATTATACCTGGTTCAAATGCTTTGGTGTTTTCTTCCCAACTATCACTGGTATTTTAGCTGGGATAAATATGAGTGGAGACTTGAAAAATCCCTCAGTTAATATTCCAAATGGCTCCTTAGCTGCGATAGGAACAGGGTATGTTAATTGATAATTTGTAAAAAAATAAAATTTATAATAATTGTATTAAAATTCTGTCTATATGTAATACAATTTGCACTAAGTTTATATAAATATAATTCCTCCAAATTTAAATAAAGTAGTAAAAGTGTAGTTGACTGACTGATGGATCTATTAATGCACAGTTCAAACCTCTGAATAAGTTGGGTTGTTTTGGCACCCCGATACTTATTAAGACATAGGTATGTGCTAAAAACGGGTTTGCGAAAACTTAACTCCTAAATGGGCGAAACGGTGTTTCAATATATGTGGAGTTACCAAACTTTTCACAAGCAAAACTATAGATAAAAACTAGCTCTTAATAAGATTGTTTGATAAATATAACTTGTTTCTTGATAAATATATACCATCCATATTTGTTTTAATCTATTTTTTTTTCAGAACCTTTCTATATTTAATGTTTATAATAACATTAGCAGCAACCGTTTCTCGGGATGCATTGCTTAAAAACTTCTCAATAACTGCTGATATTTCTGCTGTAACAATCTTGCTCCTAGCTGGATTATATGTCAGTTCTATGAGTTCATGCCTTGGTGCTATGTACGGAACACCTAGAGTTTTACAAAGTATTGCTAATGAAAAGGTTATACCCGGTCTTGAGGTTCTCGGTCACGGGGTGAGTAAAGAAATTAAATCAATACTATTTACAGAAAACAGTTTTTTTTACTTATTTTATTTGTATTATTTCACAGAGAGGTCCCAACAAAGTTCCTATTTATTCAATGGTTGTAGTAGCAGTAGTGACAGTAACATTTATCATCATTGGAGATATAAACAAGCTTGCACCAATCGTCACTATGCCTTTTCTTATAACATACGCTAGCATAGATTATTCTTATTTTGCTCTCGCCCAAACATTTGATTTGCAACATAAAAGAGAAATGAGGTATGATTTCTTTTAGCCTGCATTGTCAACACCATATCATAAATAACACAAAACATTTAATTTTAATTTTATTTATTTTTGAATATGGTCAACTAAACACAGTAAATTTTTCATTTACTTAAAACATTACTATTGTAATTTGAAGCAAAATTCAAAGAGCAGTTGTGAATTTTGAATTCTTAATTTAATTTTCCTTTAATTTAGATTTCAGGGCCAAACACAAAGAGACATGCAGGTATATGGAGCAACTGGTAGCGATTTGGATCTGCTATTCCCAGAGAGAATAAGGCACAAAAATGTTGGGGTTAGTGGTTACAAATAAAAGAATAGAATCTTAATAAATTTGGTGACACATATCAGTCAAGTATATGATCAAAAGGAAAGTTCTGTTAAATGCATGTTTCTATATGAAGTGGGAGGCGGTAATTTTTTTCACACATAAAAAAATATTTATGAGTAAAAAAAAGCATTTATTGATCACTACAACATTTACTGATCCGTATTAGGCGAGAATTACGTGTGTAAGCTTACAGATTTTCATAAGAATGACATATTATTTTTATCATTGCTTTTACATTTGAAGGTGTACAATTTACACAGCTTACGTATGGTTACCTAGGTAATTGTTACCAGGTTATATTTTATGTTAATTACGATACTAAAATTTAAAAGAGTAATTCCTGCCTTATAATTAAGCATAAGACGATCATTTTACCCATTCGTGGATTAGTGAATTTACATCACTTAATCTATCGTCCATTGTGAAAATAAAATACAACAGGTAAGGAAAGAACAATTCATGTTTTTATGAATAAGGACTTTCCCCAGTCCTTGACTGTATCATTTGGCTTTTTGGCGCCTCTCGTAACCTGGCGCCTAGAGCGATCGCTTCTTTCTCTTGTCTTTTATTTGACTGAAACGCACCATCACAACATCATCATGCACCATCGTAATATTATCAGGGTGTAAATATTTAAAAAAGGAAAAAAACGGACATATTTTTTTAAAATTATTTTTCATAAATGATGCCTATACGCATTGTGATAAAAATATAATTAGAATAACAGTTTAAATGTGTAATAATATTTTTTTTTTATAATGCAAAGTTAAATGAACTTGACTTTCATTTCAGGATTTCACTCCTTCTCCAACTGATTCAGCAATCATGAACGGGCGCATGTCAAACGGGGACGTTCGACGACCAAATGTGAATGTGCATTCAAAAAACAAAAATTGGTATTCACATCTTTGTAATAGATGGTTATCGTTATTGGGGGTAAGATTAGTATTAAAAATCTCTTTCTCCAAATTGTCTTGGTCTATTTTATTATTTCATTTTTGCCATGAAATAATAAAATATATCGTAAAGTAGGAAAATGTTATTAAGATAACAAATTTTATTTACATATATTATTAAAAAACTTTGTTGTTCGCAGGTAGCAATTAAACTGTTGTTGATGGTATTAGTTCATTGGATGTATGCGCTTGGTTGTTTGTCCATCTTATGGTTGATATGGCTTTATATTGGTGCAGCTAATCCAGCTGTGAAACCCGGTCGAGCTTCTGAATTCAGATTTTTCCTCTGGGTTAAAATGGCTTTCCTTCAAGCTATTGGGTAAATATAATTTTATCTTATTAAACAGAGCTGTAATTTATGTTTAGCAGATAAGATATCAGTCATAGTTAAAAACAAATATAAAATTTATTGAAATGTTATTAATGTAGCAAACAGCTAGGATCAGATAATCAAAAACATATTGCTATAAACGTATCTATGATACCAAATATATTTCATAGTATGCCATTAAATTGTGGTCTAAATATTATTTTTGACGGCCCTAACGTGCTGAATATGTAATGTTAAATCTCGAAATAATCCGCATTGCTCCACTGCGAACTGCAGGCTAATAACGCGGAGCCATCGCTATCACAACGGTAAACCAAGTAAAAACCAATATAAATTTGATAGGGATAGCTCATCGTAATGAGTGCTGGCGGATATACACGTATCGGAGTTTTATCTCAGACATGCAGGCTACCTCACAATATCTCTTGCTCTTTCACTGTCGAGCACGAGATTAATTTAAACACAAATTTCGCAAAACACGTTGTGATAGCCGATGTTTAAACGTATTGTAACTCCAACAACTAAAAGTAATAGATTAATAATATTTTTAAGTAACAACTGATAACCCATAATTGATTACATAACAGCCAGTACTGCTATAACGAAATGCAATCAGCATTTAATTATAACATACTAATATTTCGCTCGCGATTTTGTCTGCGTGGATTCGCTTTAATAGCGCTTCCTTTACGTAGATTTACCACAGGAACCGTGAATTTTTTGGATTGAAAGCCTAAAGACAGTAAATTTTTCATCTCTGTAAAATTTTATTTCAATCAGTTTAGTAGTTTTTGAGTTTACTCATTACAAACATACATATATATGTATAATTTTTTCCTCTTTATATTATTAGTATAGATTTTGCTATTTAAAATGATAAAAGGACTTTTAAACATATTACTATGTTTTTTTCCAGTAAGAAACCCTTAGAGTACGAACAATTGGTGGTGACACCAGTTCACGCAGACATTCCTGTAGAACAAGAGAGATTAAATGATGACAATGAGGACTTTGCCTCGCGAAGGCGTTATCATCAATCTACTGCACTACAAAGTCATCTCGTTAGTGTGGACACGTAAACTAAAAGCTATTAATTAGCATTTACTTAGGCCAGAATTACATTTGTAAGTTTTAACCTCGTTACTTAAAAAAAAACAAATGTGTAACCTAGTAACAATTGCGTGCGTAATTTACGTAAGCTGGTAGTGTCAAAAATAAGCCATCGACAATAAATTATTTTACGTGTAATAAAATAAACAATTTATGTAAATTTTTACAAAGTCTGTGAGCCAAACTTACAAGTGTAAATCTTACCTTAGGTTAATGACATATTTATTAAAAGAAAAATAGTGTTAAGTTTTTATACCGTATTTAAATGTCTAGTGACATCGACAGGGTTGTGTCGTGGTATAAAATATTTAGGGACATTATTTGTCTCATAAAATTTCATACTTCGAGGTGGCATTTTGTCCTACATAAGTTTTAATGTATTTTACAATGTATTATACTTGTTTCAATGAGATTATCCCATGTGACGTAGGTTTTAGCGTACTTTCATCTTTCTCATGTCAAATATTACCTTTATCAGATAAAAATAGTGCTTCATTCGCTTTGACTAATTGACTGACTTTGGATATTTAATTAGTTGTTAACATTGTATTTGTTAAGACGAAAAAGTGATAATAAACACGTCACAGCTTTATGTTGCGATTGTAATGTTATGGCTAATACATAATAAAATCCAGTTTTAAATTAGATTTTAGTCGGAATGCTTAATATTATTATGTAATATATATTTAATAAAATTATTTTATAATATAAATAAAACATTTTTAGTGGATATTCCTTCATGAAAAGCTTCCGGTTTAGTAAATAAACTCAATGGTTTGTTTGACCTCAAAGTCTTGTAAATAGGTATTGTGAAAAATCATGTTTTAGGTTAAAAACATAAAAAATTGGTGTTTAGACGTGTGACCAATATATATATATATATATTGTAACCGCGCCTGGTTTAAAAACTATTCCTATTCTGTCATTATGTTTTAAAATCAATGATTTTTTTTCACACCGTACAGCCAATAAAAATTCATGATTTTTTATAACTATAGATTTTTTTATTTTCCTATTATTTAACGTTAAAAATCCCCTATTACTTTTGTATCCTAACGGATGTGAACTTGTAACAGATTGGAACAATTGTAATAACTAGTAAATCATGAGAGCATATATTCGTCATAGACGTAACATACGTGAACATTTGAACTTCAAACACGTATGAATTATTCAAAAGCAATGTGATTTAATGAGAAAAAACCATTGATTCAAATCACTATAATTTATATTTTGTATTGTAATGTTGCAATAAATACCATGTATACGGCAAAAAACATAAACAGATGCTATAAAATGGGGTGGTGGCATTTTTCTTTTGTATGTAAGTAAAATATCGTCAAAGTTTTTATTAATTTTTGAATAATACTAAATACTCCAGTCACATAATTATTTGAAAATAAAATACTTATGAATAAGAACATAGAATAAAGATTTATAGGAATCCCATAAAGATATTTAATTTTAATCTTTAATCAAAAATAGTATCACGAAAAAAATTTTTGAATAAGGTACACCTAATCGCAGCTAAAGCCACATGCACCAGTTTCCAACCTTCAATTAGAATTAGAAACTTACTATAGTTATATAATATCATCATTGAAAACAAAGGATTTTGATTTTGATTTAACTTTGGGTACATATTTATGATTGGATTTGGGATCATTCTCCAAATTTATTATTAGTGGAACTGGTAAGTCTGATACATGCCGTTTTTTTTTTAATTTTTTATCTGTTGATACTATTATTTTATTTACTCTGTGGAAATTAATACAGTATAATTTATTTTTTCATTTGGATGTCATATTTTTTGTAAATCATAGAATTAAATAAATTTTAAATTGTCTTAACTTAAGAATGTTGTGGTTATCATCTGTGTATTATGAGAATATAATTTATTCGAAGACAGCTTGACATCTTTTTTTATTTTTACGATAAAAAATTCATCCAAACATCGTAATCAAATTTTTATTTAGTTTCAAGAGTAAATACTGTATTTGTGAATGTAATATAGTTCAAATAAGTTGTCAATATGGCTGATGATCTAAGGAATTATAAGTTACAACTGCAGCAGGTTAACATTTATAATATTGTTTGCTTAAAGCATATGTTTGTTCCAAGCATTGGCTTATCATTATTTCAATTTAAGGTGGAGGCAGCGTTGCTGACAGATCCTCAAAATGAGGAACTATTAAAACTGAAGGGAGATTTGGAAGAAGTAATTGAATTGACACGAGATCTTATAAAAACTCAAGAGGGTGAATCCAAAGCTCATAATATTCATAGTTCTAGTAATGATGATGATGTTGCAGCTTCCCTGCTGGTCGGTGATGATGGAGAAGTTGCAGATAAGGCAGTACCGAGGTGGCATATTGGCGAGAAATGCTTGGCCAAGTGGAAGACTGACGGCATGTATGACATTATTAAGTAAACTCATATCTATACTAATATTATAAAGCTGAAGAATTTGTTTGTTTGATTGTTTACTTGAACGCGTTAATCTCAGGAACTATTGGTCCGATTTGAAAAATTCTTTCAGTGTTAGATAGCCCATCGAGGAAGGCTATAGGCTATATATTTTCACACTAAGAACAAAAAGAGCAGAGTACCAATGAATAATGTTTCAAAATGGGGGGATATTTTCCTATTGAGAGAGCCTACGCTGCATACACTGGTTAAATGGTTAAAGTTTCTCAAAAATCATGTACAACAAAATTGTTCCCCTTTAAAAGTTGTAAAAAAAGTCCACAATAGCATGTCTATCTTTTAAGGTTAGCTCACTATAACCTTTTTTATGCTAACCAAATTTGTTCTAAAATTTGTCCAAAGTAACTATTCCACGCAGAAGAAGTTGCGTGTGGAAGGTAGTGATGATATAAAATCATTGGTTCTTGTGACAATGATTCTTGTATACAATATAGAAATAAGTTTTATTGTTTGTTTTAAATATTTTTTAGTTTGTGTTTTTTAAATTTTACCATAGGAAATTTTTTGAACATTTTTAAGGTTTTATGAAGCAACAGTGGAAGAAGTTGGAGACAATAGTCTCAAGGTTAAATTTGATGGATATTCAACATTAGAACCAATATCAATATTGGATGTTAAATCTTTGGGTTCAGGAACAAAACGCCCATCAAGTGGTGATGAGAGCAAGTAAGTATTGATTTATTACCATACCACAACATCACAATTATGTTGCAATGGCTTTTTTATCTAAGATTTTTTTTCAATCCTTTTGTGCTAGGGCTCTTTATTCAAGTACTTTAAAACTAATATTTAACAAACAAAATATTGGAAGTGTTTGGTATAATAATGAAAACTGACAGCTTTACTAAATAATGCTACAAGCACAGAAACCCAGACAGAAAGATTTTTAACAAAAAGAGTATTTATTTTAGTTATAAAAAGATTAGGCACGCAATAGTGTTTGTAACTGTTTATTAATACTAGTGGTAGGTGAATTAAACCATTTTGTTTTCAACCAATTTTAAGATTGACCACAGATAATCTGTTCTAAATTTGACCACAGACTAAGAATAAATAGAAGAGTATATATGCATATGTGTGTCAAATACATGGCATTGTGTTTAATATATTTTTATATTAATTTGATGTATTTTTATGAATAATCAAAAGAAATATTAGCATTCATCTCTCCTCTATATAAACTATAAGTATGCAAAATTTCAGTTTTTGCTTACATATTAATATATAGCTTTCAGTACATCTATAACTCAATCTTTAATAAAAAAATTCTGTTTATTTTTAGACCTGGGAAAGGTTACAACAGGGAATATTTAAAAAAGAAAAAACAAAAAAAGCAACAGAGGTTCAAGCAAATTGAAGAAGAAAGAGAGACCGAAAAAAACAAATGGCTCTCATTTCATTCAAAAGCATCGAAAAAAGCTGGAGTTCGTACGAAAAGTATTTTTGCATCTCCTGACAACTTGACTGGTAGGGTTGGGATCGGTACATGTGGTATATCAGGCAAGCCAATGACAGAGTACACTCCGGGAGAAAAGTGGAAAAAAGGAGGATAAGTTTTAACTTTGTGATAGTATAATTTTAGGATAAGTTAGTTTTATTACTGATACTAGATAACTGATTATTCAATAAATCTTTTTCAGTAAACACTAACTAGTTTTTTTTATAACTTATTTTTCTATATTTTATATATTTAAAATATTTTAGTGTTTTATTATAGGTAAAAGTGATTACATTTTGTAGTAGGCATGTTTATTATTGTCCCAGTGGCCATCATGTATGGACGCTGATAAGCAATACTGTGTCAAGCCACACGGACTTCATTTTTCGAAAAAATCGTATCTAAAGATGTCAAACCTATTCTTAACAAATTTGTTAAAAGATATATATATCAATCTTTTTTGATAAAACAAAAAATGAATTAATAGCTGATTGGTATAATATAAAATTTTATCTAAGAATCAGTTTTACAAATACATTACGTTATTGCGTATTTCAAAATATTGAGCTTATTTCAATATTCGAAACATTTAATTAAAACTTTTTCCGTATTTATTTATTGTAGATGATTATTAGACTTGAAAAATTAATGAATAATGTTATATACATCTCACATTATCAGAATACATCATCAATATCTCCAAATCTGACTTTGTGGGTTGACTCATTATTGCTTATCAGCACTTGTATGTGCGTTTGTATGTTCGCGATTTCGTCAAAAACTACTTATCCGATTTGGATGTGGTCTTCCCTATTTAAATGCATATTTATAAGGAAGGAGTTTTAGTGTATAATATGTAAGAATCTGATGAAAATCATCAGAGTTAAACAAAGGTACTCTTCAGTAGCTAACAGCAAATAACCGGCGGTTGCCGCGATCGTTTGTCCATTTATTGGTTCAACAACAGCGGGTTCTGTCAGCGGGCCCAATTCCGACTACTTGCAGCTATAAATTAAACTACTAAGTCGACGCGATTAAAGATAATGGCATTTATGTTACATATTTTGCCGATTTTAGCGTTTTCGCAAGGGAATCAAAACATATAGGGTACTTCGCATTGACCTATCATCATGAAATTTGGCAAGGAGAAAGATCTTATGGTATTATTGAAGAAAACAACCGAAAACTGTAATTTTTGTCTGTCTGTCTGTCTGCCGGTATGTCTATTTTTTGTCTTAAGAACGCGTTAATATATCAAGTTGTAAATCAAATATTCAGAGCTGCTTTCACTTGGAGCTGTGAAAAAATCAAACTTCTAAGTCGAAAATAAAAGGAAAAAGCTCACACAAAAATCTTGGTTTATTTTTCAAAAAATTTTTGGAAAATAGACCAAACTTGTGTGATATTACAATTATAGAGAGTATCAAGTTGCAAATAATTTTATTTTAGTATAAAAATTATAGGTACTTATAACAAAATATCATAGAAGCTGATCACATCCCAAAAATCAATTTTAAATCCATGGAAGAGAACTTTATAATAAAACGAAAACATAGGTTCAGCAATCTTTAGAAAAATAAAGCAATTTAATTAGGGTCGCCATCTCTAAAATTTGTCAACCAGGACAAGACGCGTAAAAACCCCTAATTTTAGAGCCCAAAACCCGGACATATCATCGGATTTTTTAAAAATATTGTCAGTTTAATCAAAAACAGTTGAAAATGACATAAATCACCATTTTATTTATTATATTATATTTTCAGACTATAAAATTAAATTTAGTCATCTTTTATCATTATTTTAAATGTACCTAGCAAAACAGAATCTTATTACAGTTTGCTACAAATTGTTTTAATAATCATTTACACACATTTTTAAATCGGGACTAAAAATGAAATTTTCCTCGGACGCTCCCCGGGTGCCCTCTATACTAGGACAAATCTGGGAAAACCCGTACGGATGAAAACACTAAATGTAATGTATATGTTGCAGTGAATCAAATAGCTCGATTTTACGCGTACAGCCAGCGCCATCTCTTGAAAAAACGACAAACTAAATATTGTATGATAACATTATATTGATTGATGACTATGACATTAGATAAAATAATTTTAAAACTTTAGACTTAAACTGTTTCCAAACATTTTAAGTACTTACACGATTAATTCGGCAATAAGAAAACATTAAAAATAGTTAATCTTATTGTTTCAATTAAAATGAAAAAATAGTCTACAATAAAATTATTTCAAATATTTAAAAAGATAAAATTTTTAAATGTGCGCTTAGGTTGGCTATAAGGACTTAGTAAGGACGCCGCTTACATACCTACTTGTATTCTTACTTGTATTTCTGACCGTAGATGGCTTTGTCTAAATAACCGACATCCAAAAAACGAGTAGATTCTCAATTCGTCTAGGACTTTCAGCGATTACTCGAAAACGGCTTGACCGATTTGGTTAATTCTTTTTATTTGGACATTTGTCTCGTAAATTTTACATCAAAATCGTTTTTAAAATCAAAATAATTGGAAATAAGTATGTCATTCGAGACAATTTTTGTCTTTTGTTTTTGTCCATTTTTTAAGTAGAAATCCTAATGGCAGGATTTTTAAGAAGTCCTAGTTTACCTACTGAGGAGAGCTAAATGAATATAACTGAAATTAAAAGTTTCAAAATTTCAAACTTGTGTAAAATCATTACCCTGGCTAAATTTTGAAATTCTTAGTTATGATGAAAAACATTCAAAATAAAATTAGATAATTATTTCAATATTCGAGTGATGTTTGATGATGCGATGTTCGAGTGATGATTGGAATATTTCATGAAATCGGTCTCGCTAAGTGAGTATTTGTGTTTTAAGCATTTATTTTGGCCCGGTAGAAGATCACAAAAGCTTTCACGATGTAAAATAATTAAAAATGTATGAATTTAAATACAATACAGATTGGATACGACGATTGTCCTTAGTGGGAAGTAGTAACTAGCGAAGATAAAGTGTTGTATAGTTAAGGCTTCCAGTCTCGACACATTTATGAGTCCCGGGAAAAAATACTAAGTTATTAAGGATATATTTACTATTATATACTTTACTACTTCATTAGGGAAAAGTACTTAATTAATAATAATTATTTTAATTTTTTTTAAATAAAAATTTCTCGATTGAGATCAAAAACCGTCGATGCCAAGAAAAATATTTTAAGTTTATGCCAAAATCTATTGCGGTACGTGTTATTTACTGCCACCGACTTCAAATTGTTGTAGAAAATATTATTTTTTGCTTTTTAGTTTACTTTTGTTTTTGAATTCAGTTCATTTTTATTTAGAAAAAATTATTTTACAATTTTAATTGGATGAGTTGCGATAAAAATACCTAAGCCGATATAGGTGTGCCTATAATATTTGAAGAGTTCCCTCGATTTCGCCAGTTGACCTCGTGACATTGGAATCACTTTGGAAGTATTATACCCTTTCAAACAAATAAAAATGAAAATCGGTCCATAATCGGCGGTGTAATCGGTGAACATACATAAAAAAAGTCCTCGACGATTTTCGAACCTCCTTCTTTTTTGGATGTCGGTTAAAACAGTAGTAAAATTAAAAATTTATTTAAGAGATAATTTTTTGCTTTTAAAGTGGTCTCCTAAAACACACGTAGCATTTTATGTGCTTACAGACAGAGAGGAACTGATTTAACCGAACGATCATAAAATGAAATGCTAATATATGGACTGGCTCTACCGGAGTAGTACTTACCATTTCCTCAGAAAATCGACGTTAGAAGCTATTAGAGCTGAATTTGTTAAATACGTTACGTAAATAAAAATTAGCTTTTGAGCCTACCTGTAGCCTAACTACAACTTATATACGGGCTAGCTTGACCGGGGTAGTACTTTACTCTCACAGAATATCAGCGTGAAGTAGTTAATATAATTGCGATTCACATAGTGAATGAAAGAGCCAGAAGCCTTATGCTATACCTCACTCCTTTCCATATTTCATGTACCTCATTCCTTTTTAATCTAGCAACGCATTTGTGGCAATAAATGAACAATATGTTTGAATAGAAAACGGATAAAAAATACTGCTGGGTTTCCGTAGGTTGTTGAGAAATGTAATAGATTTGAAGTCTCAAAAGTCTTGATATTCCCGAGACTACAATTAGAAGTCTCGAGTCTCGAAAATTGCAAAAAATTGTGGAGAATCTCGACATTTTTGAGACCGGAGAGAATCTCGGGATATAGGGCCTAATAATATTGATTGACATTTTCTGCGAGTAGGTTTAATTTATGCAGAGTTTTTCCGTAAAAACTGCTTAGTTGAATTTAAATTTCGCCAAATTTATATAATAACATAGTCCGAAAATATATTATTGCAATTACTGCATTATTAGATTTTATTTTTATAAATTTGATACTTTAAGAAAATCGAATATAATGCATTAAGTACTCCAATAAACTTCCTACCATTTCAAACACTGCCAAAATAAAATATAAACAAAAAAAATAAAACTCATGTTATTGTACACTGTAGGGTGGGGTCTTATACTAATATTTTTAAACTAAAACTCAAAATATAATTAATTCAAATAGGTGTTTATAAGTGCTTTCCAATCCTTTTATTTATTCCTCACGACCTGCTACTCTATTAATTTTTACAACGAGAAGTAAGAATTTCAGATTATTTTTTAATTACCAGATATGATTCTTGAGTCTTATAGATTTTTTCTGCAAGTCTTTGAATGCACTTCATTATTTTATATTTAAAATCGGTGACACGGTTCTACTTTACAAATTTCTTTAGCTCTCATAGTTCCAGATTTTTCACCCTAGATTCATTGTCATGTTTCAGCATATATACAAAAAAAATTATTATACGAGTCTCTAAATGATCAAGATACAATAATATCCATTTAGCCGAATTTTGAAATATTGAAGCCTAATTTATAATAAACTAGCGGCCCCTCGCGGTTTCACTCGCGCAATAACATAGGACTTTCATACAAACTGCTAACCCCCATTTTTATTGTTACGTCCAAAAAAGAATCATGCAAAATTTTAAACTGCTATCACTTGTAGTTTTTGAGATTTCGTGATGAGCGAGTGAGCTATTCACTTTTTTCGCTTTTCGCAATAAAAGGTAGCCTATGTCCTTTCTCAGGGTCTAAAGATTGTCTGTACCAAATTTCATCAAAATCGGTTTAGAGGTTTAAGTGGGAAAGCGTGACAGACAGACAGACAGAGTTACTTTCACATTTATAATATAAGTAGCGATTATTAAATTCTTCAAAAATATTACGTGTTAAGCTTTTAACAATACATGTATAGTACGTGGCAGTAATAGTTCTAAGTCTAATTTCGGCATTAATTATCCAATGAGTTTCGTAGGTATTTTTTTCTTATGAGATAGCAGTATGTTTTAACTACAGGTCTTTTGCGCTGCAAGGTTAACAGCTCTTAAAAAATTTAATGCGTTTTTTAGGTTTTGTTTCTAAAAAGAAATGTCTTTCTTTCTGTCTGTCTGTCTGTCCGTTCGGCTTTCTGTCTGTCTGTTAAGACCTTTTTTCAGGTATTCGTAGCCACGCAACACAACACGACATCTCCGTATCGTGTTGAATTAATATCAAATACTAAAGTCTACAATGACTTGCAGCTGGTAAAAATTAAACGTCTAAGTCGTCGAAATCAAAAGATAATGGCACATATGTCGCATGTTTTGACCACTTCATCGTTTTTGTTAGGGAATTAAAACCTAAAGGGTTCTTTCAATTAACCTAGCAACATGAAATTTAGCAAGAAGTAAGATTTTATGGTCCAAATAAAGGAAAGAATCTGACTGTGAAAGACTGTATTTCTGTCTGTTTATTTGCAAGTTCGCCTTTTAGACTTTTCTCAGGAACGTGTGAAGGTAAAGTAAAGTAACAGTCTGTAAACGTCCCACTACTGGGCAAAGGCCTCGAGAAACTTTTGAGTTTAGTGCGCCACGTTGCTCCACTTCGGGTTGGCGGATATAAATAAATAAATAAACGCATCACACTCAACGGCCCCCATTAAGATCTTGTGACCTTGTGTCGGGGGTCCGGAAACATACACAACACTAACACAAACACCCAGACCACGACAAATATCCGTATGGCCAATACAGACATTTGCCGTGAGCGGGGATCGAACCCGCGACCGTTAGCACTACAGTCAGTTGCAGTGACCACTGCGCCAACGCGTCTGTCAAATATACATATACATGTGCCATAATTTCTTTCCGCACATGCAGGTTTCATCACGATGTTTTCTTTCACCGCCGAGTACGAGATACATTTAGATGCAGCCCTTCAATCAAATGATACAGTTATTTATGACCTAGCGTCATGAAATTTGGCAAGAAGCATGATCTTAAAGTACTAATAAAGGAAAACAATCCAAAAACTGTAAATTTCGTCTGTCTTTACGTCTGTCATTCGACCTTTTTCTCAGGAACGCGTAAATGTATTAAGTTGTAAATTATATCAAGTATTTACAGCTGCATTCACTTCGAGCTGTGAAAAAAAAAACAAACTTCTAAGTTAAAACGCAGTCAAGTCCATTAAAAGCGAATTATTTTTCGAAATTAAACCAAATTTGTGTACGAGAGATTGGAATTATAGAACGTATCAAGCGACAAATAACTTAATCTTAATATAAAAATTTTAGGTACTTATAACAAATTAACATAGAAGTTGATCACGTCCGTAACGTAAAATCAATTTTTCATCCACTGGCTAGAACTTTATAATAAAACGAAAACACGTTTTTTAATGAATTTATGTCATGAGTGTGGTTCTATTTTGATCAAGATCAAATGACAATGCAAAATAATCCATGCTGGAAAATATAATGAAATATCGCTCGTGATAAATCCAATTTTGCAGGTCCCGACGCCGGTCACATATTTAAGTAAAAAAGTAATATTATATCAAACTGTTTCACTTTGATTATTGAAATTGGAATAGTTATAATATTATACATCAACCCAATTTCAGTCGAGAAATTCAAATTTCGACTCTTTCTTTCAATAGCTTAGCGTTGAGGGTAAAATGGGTCGAGTTGAGGTCACTTGCATAATTAGACGTGTCAAACTAAGAACCCTTTTAACACATTGTAAAATAAACACTTCTAAAAATATATAATTAATAATTTAATTTCTAAATTTCTCAGAAAAAAATATTAAATACATTGTACGGGTAGGTATCTTAATGAACATATAGCTAAGTACATAGCTGTTGATGAATAAAAATCTCTAAGACGCAAGTGTTCGATTTTAGTTGTGGTGACTTTGTTTATATGGTTAAAATCGTATAATATCGTACGTTAACGTTAGTGTAATTATTGGTTATATATTAGTGGTTTAATTTCTAAATTTTAAATCAATAAGAGACTCAAAAGCTGGTAACAGCTTGGCAAATGAATCGGTTTGGTCATTTAAAGTGGTAATGCTGCTAATGTTTAGGGTTCCTTATCTCGATGTTGTGATTTCGAGATTTTTTTGTAAATAATATGTACAATTCCGTTTCATTTTTATGAAAAAGTAATGAATTTATAAAATTATTGTACAGTAATTATATCCACTTAATTTTAGTATATAAATTATATACCTATTGTGTAATATTATTTAGGATATATATGTAAATTTTTGTAATTAAGATTAATAAAATTGTTTGTTTTATTAATAATGAATATGTGATTATGAGATCAACGTTTTATTAAATTATGTAGCACTTACAGCAACAGCAACAATTATATCTAATCAATAGATTTAGACAAATTCGTAATTCATTATCTCCAAAACAAGTGTAATAAAGGTATTTTTGCAATTTTTTTAACTTATAATATTGATCATGATGGCTGAAGTTAATTATGATAAAGAAAAAGTTCTTGAATAAATTTAAATTAAAATGTTTAGTCGTAGGTCGATAAGACCAAGGATGAAGTAAATTTTGAACCGATGCATTAAAAGCGATGGTGAGGGTGGAGTAGTACCTTTTCTGGCGTTATCTTAGCCGTTAAGCGTTTTAAACATATTTATGTAGTCGGTAATAACTTATCAGACGCCTAATTACAGCCGCGAAACCACCTGTCCGCTATCATCACTGTACATAGGCCTTCGCATATACTTCGGTGCGTCTTACGCGCGGTCCCTCCCCTGTTGCCCTATTGGCTAGCGAGGGCTGTGCGCGCGCAACGGCCCTCCTAGCACCCTGGTGTGAGACGATGAGACTCCGGAGGAGCCGGTCGTGGCCGCAATGTGGACCCGCGGACAGTGCTGTCGCGACTACGCTGCCAAACCGTCGTCACTCAGTACAAGATCTACACGGCCGACGCGTTCGTGCGTCGAAAACTATAAACGCATCCGATAACTAATGTCGCTAAGCATCTATTAATTCGTAGCAAGAGCTTAAAAATACGTAATAATAATTTATGTCCGTAGAATATTTTAAGTATTAATTTTTTCGTATTTCTATATATTTTATATTTGTGGTTATTGTCGTAAAATATACTTAGACTGAAGTTAGAATTGGTGATGTGCGATGGCTAAGCGTCGCGGGTTGCCAGATTGGGGAGTTTTGCAATGGGCCCGGCGTTTTGTTTCGGTGTGCGCGTGGGCATACGTGCTGTTTGGTGCCGTCGGCGCGGAGGCTCATGCGGATGTTGACACTTCCACTGGGCTTGGCGATAACACACTCACAAATTCAGGTAAGGTAAATAAACTAAATTGAATAAACAAAATAACCGTATTCTGTTTTAGCTGGGCATAGATTTTGGTGGTTATTGTCGTGTTGGAAATGATAATATTAGAAATTATCATGATTATAATGAATAGACAGGTGTCTGTTGATAGTTTTACGCGTGACTACGCCTTGTGTGGTTTATTTCTGACTTCTGTTATCCATAAAATAAATATTTCCGAAGATTTGTTTATCATAACATATACCTAGTTAAATTTGTGTTTGAAAGGCAACTTTTAATTCATATTTTTTAAATTATTTCTTGTTTTAAGTAAAAATGAAATATATTTCGCGAAATTCTTACACATATACTATGTTGGAATACAACAGATTATTTGTACTCACCAAAATTTGCTAATAAACATATATGTCCAAGAATGAGATATAAAGTTAAATCCATATCCCATGATTTATTTCGCTTGCCGGTCTTCTGGCGTTCAAATCTCGGGCTTTGCTATGATCTCGCTGATCGTCATCGTCATTTAGCAGCCGATTAAATGACTTCATTTAAATATTGTCTATGGACATGGTGTAGAGAACATTTTAGGTCTCGTAAATATAAGCGAGTTTTTTTTTATTATATCCGTGGCAATGCTTCCGCTAGGTGACTGCCTGCTAGCCTAGATAACAAATGCAACATCTAAGAATACGGCTCAACATTCAATCAGGCCTTTAGTATATATATATATAAATAAAAAAATAATAATTACTCATATTCTATTTTATAATAACCAGAGTAACATTAGTTTTAGTGCACAGAGTAAAAGAACAGAAGATGAAACTTAAATAATAATTAATAATATTAATTAAGTACATACCTAACATCTTCGTAGGTTTGTAAATATACATTTTTATTTATACACCTTCTATATTACTATATTTTGTTTTTACAATAAAGTGCAAGTAGCATTGAAATAATTTTATTTATTATTCATAATTTTATTATTCATTATAATAATTATAATCACATAGGATTCTAAGGGATTGCCAAGATGGCTCAGTGAAACACGTGGATCTTACATGAGGTTAACGGGTTCATATCTATTACACTTTTCTTAAGGTTCTGAGTTTTTCATTTAGTGTTTTTGGTAATAATTGTAAAATATTTAAATATCACACGAGGTTCGAAATAAATAATTAGGTCTTAAATATATTATAGCAAAAATAAAATTTTAAAACTATTCTACCTAAATATATTCCGTCATATAAAATTTTGATAAAATTTATATAGCCTATTTGGCGTAGACTGTCATAATTATTACCCTTTCTTTTGGCTACGCCGTAGTCGGATAATAAAAAATGGGCGCTCATAGAATTTTTAAGTGGTTTTTGTTTCAACATTATATTTGTTTTAGATAAGTCATATAAGATTATTAATATGATAAAGGTTATTACTTAGAAAGTATGCAAGTATTAGAAATGTTTTATCTTTTAGTGCATTTAACGATAAATAAAATGCAAAAAACCTTTGTTTTAAAATAATTACTTGCAAGTTTAATATTTAAATATTAAAGTCGAGTCAGATATTTAAAAATGCCTGTATAAAAGAATATGTCATTTCGCATTATTGTCCCATTATTTCATTAAGAGTTGGTTGGTGGGCGGTGACGAAACAGAACAACTCCTACTGTATACACATAAGTAAATTAAAGAATAAATTGTGTTAAAGAAATAATCTGTTCTGTAAAATGTATTTTCGTATACGTATTTAAACAAAAGAAATCTTAACATAAAGTCATATCAAAAATATAATAATAACATTAAGAATATGGTATTATTTATTAAGTTTAGTTTTATGTCTATAAAATTTAATCTATAAAAGTCATATTGGAAGCAAAAAGTAAAAAAAAAATCAGTGTTAAATTTATTGTAACAGCTGTTATTAATTTAGCTAAATGTTAATACGTTTACAATTTTAGTAATATTTTAAAAAGTATACAACTGCATAGAATTTTATTATATGTATATATATATATAAAAATATATCTTTTTTCACGTTTTTCATATTTTATTGCCTGAGTTATTTTAAATATATATATGTATATATATATATATATATATATATATATATATATATATATATATATATATATATATATACATATACATATACATATATACACATATGTGTCAATATATAAAGTTAACAGAATGTGCCCAGCAGTGGGACATGACACATTTAAAACTTTACTTCTACACTAACTCGGTAGGTGACTAGGATTTTGAAGCAAAGTATAATCAAAGTTTGGACAATACTTAAAAAAAATGGTTATGTATGAGTCGGATCCGCACATAGCCGCGCGTAATGGATTCATTGCACAAGACTACAATAACACTTTATACTTTTTAAATAGGTTCTATGTAAAAGAAATAAGATAAATATATAACAATATGCAATGAATAATGCTTCGCGTCAGGTTCGACTCCCGCTTGACTGGTTTTTATTGTTTATTGTTATAGTGGCAATAGAAAATATTTGTTGAATATACATATATGTTATGTAAAAGTTTCAACTTCTGCCTATAAGATATTATTGACAAAAGAAATGCTATAATAATATAAAAAAGTACGTCACACACTTGACCTATTTTTATTATTTGTTGTAATAGCGGCGATATAAATGCGTACAATGTGAAAAATTTCACTCTCTACTTGTTACGGTTCATGTGATACAGCCCGATAGACAGAGGGACGAACAAACAGACAGAGAGACGAACAGCGGGTACAAATCTTTAAAAAGATGTATCAATGTATTTAAAATCAAAATATCCTTCAAAACATATTTGGACTCTACGATTGTACCACCATTCGGCGTGACATCGTCATGTTCTAATGTAAAATTTCCTCTATACAATTTCGATCACTTATTTGAAGAATTTACTACTTAAGATTTATTTAGTATAATAATTTAATAGCATTTTGTAAAAAAATAAACTTTTTCCTTTAGATTATTCTATACTCTTCCTTCCCAGAAGATGATCCTTATAAGTTACAATCATATCGGATGGTACAATAAATCAGATGATGTATTTTTTTTTAAATCAGCGGATTCGATTCCTGGCTAGGGTAGGTAATTTAAAAAAAAATTAATGATAGAGTGTTAGTTTTCATCAAAATCGACCTAAGGGTTAAGTCGTTTTCGCTATACCTTATAGTTACGGATTTGGCCATTCACGCCCAGTAAAAAAAAATCGCTCTATTATATATATATAGCGCGTGTAGCAGTATTAATAATAAACATATATGCGCGCATAACGATAAATGGATAAATAATATACAATAATACTTAAATGTGACCTAAATTGCTTTTATTCTTTAATCAATTGTAATATTTTCACAAAGTATTTATATTTTAAAGTGATTATAAGCAGGATCGTAGCCGTCGGCTAAACGTGCTCTATGAAACAAAACGCGGCCAATACCATCAAAGCTAATATTTACAAATGGATTTATTGATACTTCGACGGCAGTTTACAGTAGGAAAAATATAGTCAACCCGTCAGTACGGCTAAGAGTAAATAAAATAAATGAAAAAACACGTGATAGAAATAAAATCAGGTTGTTGTTATTATTACAACAATTATCTTAGATATTATGTAATATAATTCTAACAAAATTATGAGATAAAATATTTAGTTAACCAAGGTTGAGTTTGAAAAAAGTTTGAGATCAAGTGTGAAAAATGTATATCTACTAGTAGTGTAGGTCCGGCGCCTTCAAGACAATGTTCTGTTAATGTTGCCGTGATAACCCACTAGATATGTTTACGGGTAACGGCTTCTGCACTAAGTTTCCTTGTGATATATTTGTGTCTGCAATTTATCTCGTGTTCTATCGTGAAGAAGAATATTGCAAGGTGCGTATCTCGGTAATAATTATGACGGATGTATGATATTTAATCTGTGGTAGAACCGTTTGCATAGAGTGGGACATTTACAGGTATTACTTAACATGAGTTAGAGTTTCGTAGTCAGAGTGCTAACGGACCCTATTTAGTAATAGGGTAAGCTATTAAGCTTATGTCATTGTTCGTTCATCTGTTTTATCTGTAATGGACTTTACTTAAATCCTAATAAATATCTGATTGAAATATTGATAAAATTTGTAACATAGTTTTATATATATATATATATATATATATATATATAATGTATTTTTTCAGATTTTTATTCAAACATGCATAAAAAAATATTTGAAATTTTTAGTGTTCTGTTTTTATACCGAAGCTTATGTTTTTTTTTTAATTTTATACAAGTATAATGTGTAAAAAATAATAACGGTTATCGGCGAGGAACATACTAAAAAAAACCTAAAAAATCAAAAATGTAAGTATGAGCTTCTTATTGTTAGTATATTGATTACTAGCAGTTCCTCGGCCGCGTATATTTTGGAATTTAATTATAGTGATTCAGCAAACTGGTAAAATATTATCTTTCAAGGCATAACAAAAATTAACACTATAAAGCTTCATATTTTGCAAACGGATCGCTAAATCGAAAACCGCTTTCCACACACCTATTAATATATTTAATATAAATATTTCCCCCCCCCCCCCATTTTATTTTCCAAGATTTTATTTTACCACTTTGTAACCGTGATTAATATGTATGTCAAACTACAGCTTTTTAGTACTAAGAATATCTGAGGCAAGCTGCGGACGTATAGATAGAGATGGCAAAACTGTAAGAATTCCCAATCGACTACGGAACCCTAAAAATGATAAAGTCATTAAAAGTAATTTTACACTGGTAGAACCTATTTGTAGCCCAGTGACTACGGTCCGTATACGGCCTGGCTGGGCCGGAGAAGTAGCACGCTCTCAGAGAAGATTGGTGTAAAGCCAGAAGCCTAATTCCTTTCTTTACATCCTATTATTCTTCATTCTTTACACTTTTTTAAACTATGTGCGTTTGCGCCACTTCAGGTGCTTCAAAAGTTGACAGCTGGCATCAGATTATATAAATCACTTGACATCAGCTATACCGCTCGTTCGTTTGCCTGATATTAAAAAGAACGTAATTAAAACTACTATAAAGGCAAAAAAGGTTCACACAATTTATTAGTGTTATTATATTATTTAAAAATGTTTTTTTTTAGTTTTATATATATATATTTTTACTTTACAGTTTTAAAAATATAATAATAATTCTTTTGATAGAAAAAGATAATGGACTTTAATTAGAACTATAGAATATCTTATAGACATAACTCTCAGTCGGTCTTTTAAATGGCAATATTAGTCAAAAGTATTTGTGACCGTAGACATTCGACAATAGTATTTTAAAAATAAATAACGAATATGATAGAAAAAACATCTACAAGTAGGTAGTAGTTACGTTAGTCATCATCCTAGCATTATTCTAGTTTAGATATCATAAGTTACTGATTTTTACACAGAACGCTTGCCATCTGACCTCCGCAACCCCAGAGGGCAAGCTATGTCCATTTAAGCTAGTATAATCTCCCCATTAAAAGTGCCGATCATTTTCAGGTGATTGTGATTACAAACGGGACTGACAGCTTTTCGAGCTCTCCGTGGTACGGTGGATAAACACTTAGGAACAAATATTTACACAAATACAAAAATTTGTCCAGTGCGAGGATTGAACCCGCAACCGTCAGCGTATTTTTATTTTACTATTATATTTGCATGCTTTAGCCCAAAAGCTAAGTTATGTTCTGCTATTGCCTAAAAAATAAGTTAGTGATTTTTCTAACAAGTAACCATGTTTTGGCGTAGTGTAAAAGAACCTGCCTTTAGCGATAATGTTTGTAGGTTAATTTTAGTTTGAAGCAGGAATTTGCATTTATATAAATATAACTTCTTGTTATCTTTTCATTTGGATTTCCCCACTATATATATAGGTTCTCTTTTTGTTTTCATAATGAAATAAATTAATACCTAATAATTTCGATATAGAAATGATTCTTGTCAAAAGTTAACTGCTTTTTTCTTGAGAGTTTTAAGGTGTAGATCACATGGCAAACGCTATATATACTCGAATACTCTGTGAGATCCACTGTATGTATCACAAGCTTAGTGATAAAGTCACTGAATTAATAAATTCATATTTTTGGGCACAAAATGCAAAACTCTTTTATGATATTAAATTTAACGTAAGTGTTTCTAGATTTGAATGTGATGTAAGCTCGTACACCATAATCATTTACCATAGGGTACATAAATATAAGTATCATAGATACACAATTATAACAAAGGAATTTAAAAAAAATTCAGTGACAGGTACTATTTAAACGCTACAAAAAATGTAATTTATAAATTTGCTTTCCAACTGAAAAAGCAATCAAAACCTTACTTCTTTGTTGTTGTACACTAAGATATATTAATATTTGTTCTTCATTACACAATTCACAAGATATACGAAAAAAAATTTTTTTTTTTTTAAACTATCAGGTTCGCTTCTATTTACTTTAAAATTGGTGACATAGTTTCTTTCTACAAACTCTAGCTCTCGTCATTTCGGATTTCTCCCAACTGATCCACCTGAATGAATCATTCTAAACCTTTGACATATTAGTAAAATATGAATTGAAAGCCTGAGTTTCGATTAAGTTGTATTACGATAATATAATTTAGATCCTATCGTTGCGCCGGATATTAGAGGATACATACTCATGCCAGTAATTTGGCTAGTCATAAATTACACGTTTAACTGAATTACGTGCACTAAAAGCATTCCGCGAACGCTGAATGTGAACCATTTTCATTCCCCTGAAACTCTCGCGTGTCCGCCGAAATGTAGGCATTCAACGCACTTCACAAATGAGCTTTGAATCAATGAAATTTAATTAACGAATCGTTATCCATCACAGTGTCACTTCATGTAACGATAACTGATGATAATAATTATAAACTTTTCTATTATTAAATACTTAGTTTGATTTTTTAAAATAAACCTTTTTTAAATTGTTCGTTTCGTACGCTTGGGCACAGTTATTAAAATTTTTAAAAGTAGCCAATTTTTTTTTGGAAAATATTTCCCCATTTTATTGTGTTAAAATAGTTACAGCAACTGCAGTATATATGTGTATAACATCTAAGCGCCACGGGGGAGTGATTCCTTTAGCACCCGTTTAGGTGCTACTAATATTATAAACGTCAAATAATTAAAGAATATAAGCCATGTTAGGATGAACAGATTTTTTTCTCTTCGATAGCGGTTACATTTCTGAACGGAGCTAAATGACACATGGCACTCATATTTTTGGGTTATTTAGTTAGAAATGAACTTAATTGGTTGATTTGTTTGAAGGTATAGTCCGGGGCCCTAATTCCAGGCGTTTAGTACCGTTAAAGCTTTAGTAGTTCTGACGGTGAAAGAAAATAAGATTTTAGCTCAAACAATATCACCAGTGGTGCCAGTTGTGTTTTGAAAGCAGAACTTATGTTGTTTTAAGTCTAGTGTATTTGTAAATTAATGTCTTTTAAAATGTTTTTTGGCTTATTTAGCAAGAAATCTTAATTTTTTTTACTTTTTCAAAGTTATATTATAAGTTCATTGTGTAAATATCGTTAAGAGCTTCGGTTTATTTTAAATGATTATTTCAAATATTATAAGCTTTTTTCGTTTCCTCATTGGACAAAGTATTATTATAACAGATATAAACAATGGCCATTATGGTTATACAGTACGAGTTAGCAGTCTGTTATTTTATTTATATTCTACATTTTTACTCGGAAAAATGACTTTAAATGCTTATTGCATTACAATTTTGTTTTATGCTTATAAACAAACAAATATAAAAAAAACTTTAACAATATCGGAATTAGGCCTTCTGAATACATTTTTAGATGAATTTTTCAAATTGGTGAAAAATAAAATTCAAATAAAAATTTTATAGTGGATTATCTTTGAATAAGTATATAATATATTTTAATTAGGTATTATAAAGTTTAAAACTTACAGTTTTGACAATTTCTTTTCACAGATTTCTGACGTTTAATTTTATAAAAACCGTCTAAAAATTTCATTTTAAGTAAATAACAAGTAAATAAACCCTAAGATATCTTTCTATATTTTGGTTGCCAAATGGTAATTTTTTAAATTTGCTTATAAACATAACAGCGTGTAGAAAGCAAAATATAATACAGAAGTCCTAATACGAGTTACCATTTTTCGCTTGACGCTCAGTAGTACAGTCATTTGGTGTTCAAACAGTAGCAGATACCTGAAAAGTTTTTCGGGAGTTTTGAAAATTGGTGATCTTATAGATTTTGATATGCTCTTTTCGAATTTCTACTTTATGCAGTGCTACTACAAAAAAATTATAAATTTTAGAAAAAGAAAGTGTGTGAGCAAAGTATAGGAAATATTCTTTAATTTATTATAAAGCTATTTTCATCGAAAAATGAGCCATCTCCTATGTGGTCAAAAAATTATTTTTCCAATATGGTGCCGCATTCGGAAAAAATACGAGGTGACAAAGTTGAAATTTTAAAAGTTGATCCCCACTCGAGGCAGATATTTATACATTTATTTCAATGTGTAGTAATCGCGAAAATCTGATAAAATACACACTATTCCGTTTTTTAAAGCATATTTTAATAATACTTTAGATAATCTTTTTTTAAACATCGTTATATACGAGGTATATCAGTACATTTTCACCAATTTTCAGAATTTAAAGTCGACTGGTTCAGGCTGTCATTGTTTGTCAGTGTTTAAGTTTTATCAAATTGACGCTGGCTGCCATTTAATATTATTTGCCAGTATATCTGTATTGATTTTATCTTATATGCATTTTCCACGTAGGCGTACTAACAATATAAACGTACATTGCTGTGGCTTCGTTTGCGCTAATGTAGCTTCTGTTATGCTGGACAACCATCTAAAAGTTATTTTTTCTACGTCTCAGGTACCCTATGTTCTTTTTTGAGCCCCTGACAAAGGATTTGCAAAGTGAAATGATCATTGGTTAAATAGTCGATGTGTGAAAGCGAAACAAAAATTTTAAAAACTTTCTTTCTCATTTATAATATTAGTGAATGAAATAAACTTACATTATAATATATAAGAAAGTGAAACTTAAATATTTACAAATCATAATTATTTATGTACAAATTGTGTACTAATATTTTAAAAACTGTTATTTTAGCAAAGGAATATAATTATTATTGATATATATTCAGGATTTCTATTAAATTATTTTACTCCGAATATTAAATATACCGAAAAAAATTAAACGCACAATTTTCTATATTTATTTATGTCAATATTAAAAGCCTGAACAAATTGAACGAGTTTTTATTCAGGAACTACTCGTGCGATTTGAAAAATATTTTTACGTTACAAAGCTTGTTTATGTAGGAGGCTAGAAAATATCACGGCTTGGTTCATAGAAGAATTTTAACTCTGTAAAATTCGAGTGGGTATTTTACATATAGTAGGTACTTTAAATAAAGTATAAAAATGTTTAATGACACTATACATAAAACTGGCTACCTCATTAATATTATGAAAAATATTAATCATTGTAACAAGTGTACCTTGTTAGAAAACTGAACAATTTAGAACCTCGAAGTTGACGTCTTATAACAAAGTTTGTAATGCAATTATTCCATAGGTAACGGAAGCTTTTCATAGAAGTTCTTCGAGCAGAACCGATAACAACGTAATGAATTAATCAAGGTTTCACCTCGCACCTAATATGAACTATGATTTCAGTCCCCGAACAATGGGGCGAAGGCGTAGTGGAATCAAAGTTGTAGAAGTTAAATCACGACGTGCCTACATTTGTAGAGTTCCTTTGTTACGGAGCCAAGTAATGAAAGCGCTAGCTGATAATAATTTACGAATAGCAGAAGTGTCGCTGTTTAATGGCGAAAATGGGGTTCGAGGAGCATTCCAGCGAGCGGGCGGGTGCCGACTGACAACCGCGTCGACAGCAAACTAAAATAATTATCATCATTGTCCCTGGCCACTGCGAACGCTTTAATTGTTCATTTACATTTGCAACGATGATACCAGTTTCGAACTATTTCGCCCGGCATTCATTTTACATCGCCCGCTTCGTAGCCGTGCTATAGTCGACGTTTAATGGTCTGAAAAATGGAAATGAATTGCTATATCTACAATGTCAATGTTGCGTGTCTGTGATGTAGTAGAACTTACTGCGACGTAATCGTACCTCTTTAAAAATATTTTTAATTGTTTCTGATGTTTTGGTTTGAGTAATCACAGATACTTACAGATAGTTCGATACTTTTAATGTTAAATTGTCAAACTTAATTTACATATCACAAGAAGATGAAGGATAATGTAGTTGAAAATGTTTGACTCTTTGACTGAAAATGTCAGTTCAAATGAATTACAGTTGATTATTACCAATTCGGTTACCGCTTTGAGTTTCCAGTGAAATTGTTTGATGCACAAAATGTATGGAGATACGATTTTGCAATGAGATGCAATTCAGTCTATATAAATGTAATATGCAATTTACTGTGACAGCGGAAAATATTTGGCAACAATATATCAGTGTTTTAATAATAAAATAAAAGTGCACAACAATATTTTAAAGCATATCATACAAGGGTATTATCGAGACAATAAAACCCTTAGGTATTATTAAAATAAAGATTCCTCGATTTCACGAATACCCCCTTTTACCCCGCTTTTTGTAATGCAAAATACACTCAAAAAAGGTTGGAGCGCTTTGGAACAAAATTTTTGACTATCTTCAAATCAGATTAGCTCAGCGAGTGATCCTGTGCAATGTGGTAACGATCATATCAACGGATTTTTTTTGGCTTTTTCGCAAGTGGGTATATAGTATGATCTATAGGAAGTGCAATATCATTATGACGGCGGTTTGTTGGTAACACGCACCATTACAATGTTAACGTTTAACGACCATAGCTCATACTATATATGCAAGTACTATTTACGTTATTTTATTTTAAAACAACTCAATTTCGCAGTTCCAATCCACAATCCACTGTTATTTATCGCAGGGGTAAAGCAAGTGGTATTACAAAATGAAATTACTGAATTTAGAGACGTTCGCGAAGTCCTCCCGCGGCATTAATTTGTATCAAGAATTTGTAGAGATTTAGCTTGAGCTGGGACGGAGTGTTCATCGCAGCCGGCGAGCGTTAACACTTATTAAGGGGGTGCATCCCTGCGACAGATGTAGGGGAGGACCCGCCATTTGCGTAATGTCAGGAATGGTTACACTCGATTTAATAAAACTCCGACAACATTTCATTCTGAAGAATTTTAGAGTCAATTCGTTTTAAAGGCCACAGTAGCATAACGAAAAAAACCGTAAGCCGAAACGTGCCCGGAATACATTGGCACGGCTTGGATTTCTTATCGATGGCAATTGAGACGAGTAGGTACTTATGGTTTTTCAAGTGGCTCGGCTTCGTTTAATTTGTTGTTCCAGCCTGGAATTTTTATTAACGTCTCCCCCTCACTTTAATTTTTTTGGACCATCTGTCATTATAAGTCAAAGATCCCAAGGTATCTTCATCTCTTATTTATATCATTCCTTTGTACAATTTTAGATTTTTTTGCCGATCGTTTATTTCAAAATAAACGACATGAGTTACATTCAGTTATGTAATTAACGGGATGATTTGAATTCTGCGGTAGACGTGAATGTGAATCGAATCGGAATGTTAGTGCATATAACAGGTAGAGGAATACAGTACACAAATGTGTTATGTTAAGATTTTATGTTACAAAATATTCATGTTGACAGTATTTTTTTTTTATTTTAAAATATCCATAAAATAAAAACAATATATCTCAAGTATACATTGATTTAAATTCATTAGTAATTTCATAATATTATAGTATTTTGAAAATACTTTTCTTTTTTTACCTTATCCACTTGTGTATACGTATTAATAAAATACCAAACTGTAAATAATAAAGGCTATAAGTCACAAGACACAATATATCGAATACAAACGCATGGAATTCCAGGCAGATATACGTTATATCAATTTTACTTGCAAATATAATCACATTATGTCCAAGCTCCTATATTAGCATTGTGACAGGGCTCAGAAATTAATAGTAACAGAGCGCGCGACGATCGGAAAACACAAGGGGACCACTCAGCAGATGCTTATCTACACTCGCTCACTACGAATTCTCTCCACTGCGAGTGTGTGATTGCAGGAAATTATTGTCGGCTTGCAGTTTATCCTTGACGGATTACCACGCAGATGGGTGGAGCGAGCCTTGTAATGTCACTAATGTGCTAACAAACTACGTTACTTACAGTAAGTCTCATTTTTATGTTATATGTAATGTAATTAGTATAATGAAATATTTATTTAAAATGTGTGTTGTTGTATTTATAAATGACATTATCCACCGACTTTTGTATAAAACAACTTATTATAATATCTTTTCTAAATCAAATTTGATTTTATATGTTAGAACCCTAATAGGAATATGCGGGTGAATTTTTTTTCTAAGTAGGCCAAATCTGAAACTATAAGGAATAGTGAAAAATTCTTAAAGTAGTCTCGGGATCGATTTTGATAAAAAGTAAAACTGCATCATTAGTTTTTAAAATATTAATTTTACAAGCCAGTAATCGAATCCGCTGATTTTGAAAAAACTAGCACATTCTGTATTGTTGTACTATCTAAGTGTCACGTATAAGGGTCAAGTTCTTGGAAGTAATAGTAAACTAAAGGAAAAGCAAACTGTTATTAAATTCATACATTAATTAATTATTAAATCTTAAGTATGTATTATAAATCATAGTTCGCTTAATTGTTAATTATAATTTTACGTTTACATTTTATTTTTAAGTATATATTTATACGTTTCAATTTTAAAATAATTACGGTAGTTTGGTGTTAAGCAAAACGCGCGTCGAGATTGCCGTAATCTATAACAACGTAATCTCTGTGGGCTACTCGCATGTTCGTGTGCGACTTTCACTACCACACTAAGTGGAAAGTTAGCTGTTTCATTTAATCTGTTATACCATAATATTGATACCTTTTACTCTTTTGGATTAAGGTGATATGAATTCATTCCTTGTTTAATCCTGCGTCAATTTGTTGCTAGCTATACCCCTTCTCCATATTTTATATTCATAACATCAGTTTGTTTTATCACAAAATATTTGATTAGGATTAAGCTATGGGAAAAATAAGCGTACAATTTCCTGAAGATGGTAACGTAAAATGATAAAACATTGTATAGATAAGCCTTTCTGTATACTATGTTCTACAAAACTGGAAAATTTGAATTTTTAGTACAAATTAAACCATGGTCACAGTCAATTTCGGAGTTTCACCATTAAAGTCTTAGGTTTCACTGAACAATCTTAAGATTCCCCGTATTTTAAGCCTTTACAGTAATAAATATACATAGATATGTAATATTGAAGTATTTTAAAGTATTATGTTGCAAGTTTTACTATAAAACGTTTAACACACATAAAAAAAAAATCCAGTTCGGGTAAAATTAAACGTTTTTTTTTCTGTTGGACTTTTGAGTTTAGTCAAAACCATCACTCAAACTAACTATAGGAAGACGCGGAATTTATTATTTATCGTTTGTACTTATTTCATTAAATAAATAAAGTAATGATTTCTTGTCACTAAAATTTTTTTAAGCTTGTTACACCTAGTAACCATGTAACAATTTAAAATAATCAAAACTAATACGCGAACGTATACCCTTTATCTAGGTCATTTGTGTGTAATATGATTTGAAATGCGCACAAAGCATTGACATTGTAATGGACAGCTAAGGCAACATGTGGCGTAAATATTAGATGCTAAATATAATTAACGATCGATTGTAGCTTGTCGAGAACACCCTAATATGGCCTACGGAACCCTCCCCAGAATCTTCACCCACACAAAACAGAAGTCCGTGGGGAACATCGCGCCTTTTAATTTGCAAGTATTAGGGGTGCGTAATATGCGTTGCCATATCTTTACAAATTTAATTTTAAAGTAAGCTTTTTAATACGTAAAAAATATTTTTCACTTGAAATATACGTACTTATGTATGTAGTATATCGTGCATGTATTTTGTAGAACAATTATGTGGTGTCTATGTTGGTTATGTGGATATGATACACATTTCTTAGTTACTCGCGAGTTAAAAACCGATTTTTAAGTGATAAATTGATTTTCTAATCCATATCTACCCCGGCAAAGAACATTATCGCCAGACAAGCTATACTTATAGGAAGAAATACTGAGACATGTCTATCTACCAACTCGTGAAGCAGCGAGGTGGAATAAGTCCAAAATCCTTCTTCTTAACGCCTTGCCTAGCTGTGAGAGCGGTTTTAGTACTTTTAACCTACTTCAAAAAGAAGGATGTTCTCGATTCGTAGTGTATTTTTTAAATACTTGTTACCTTATACCTTAGAAACAAGGACCAAGCAAGGACTTCGTTAATAACCTATTTTGAAAATTGATTTTTTAGTTGATTAGATGTTTTATTACAGTTAGGTCCTGTAGATTTTTTATTAAAATATATTGTAGTTTGATATTAAATCAAAACAATTGGGATAAGTATGTCATCTAAGTAAACAAAAATCCTTTTTTCAAGTTTTAGTTATTTCCAGTAGCATATTTATATTTATAAGTAACATGATTTTTACATTGACGCTTTACGTACGAGTTTGACTTTTCAAACTATCACAGCTTTATGAATCGGGAATAAATATGGATAAGACTCGTAATAATCTCAAATTAAATAATGTCCGTTAAATATTTAGTAAACAAAATGTTATGATTATTCGCAAAATGTATTTATACAGGATAAAATAATTAAATGAGATTTAGAATATGATTTTTATGGTGTGGTCTAAGGTATATTTCATTAGTGCCATGCAGTTGACGCAGCGTATAAGATATTTTTAGACCATGGTCTCAATCCTTATTGATTGCCTAACATATGTAAAGGAGCCGCGGGCAGCCCCCACGGGCGCACGCGCTAGGTTCTCGAGTACGTCTCAAAAAATTTACCCTGAATAAAAATTTCGCATCATTTAAAAATAACATACATGGCATGATATGATGATAGTTCTATTTTACACATGATACTCTAATTTTCTCGTGAGTGCAGAAATACCTACAAAAATATAGTAAAACTTTATTCGCAAATAAATGTAGTATATACATTTTTGTTAATTGTTTATAAAAGTATTGCTTACACCCGGGTTGTATCAGAAGAATAAAAATCGACAAGTCAGTGTAATGTTTATTTAATACATGTAATCACAACATGATGTATGAGAACAATCGGCCGTCATTCGGCGTCGTTCGTTCACCGCTCGCGCCGGTCGGTTTATGATGATTATTCTTTCCAAATGATGATTTATCACGGGATTAGGCGGGCACATGGTCCATTCTGTGGGGAGATTGGCTTTATTTATTATTATAATAACAAGATATGACAAAAAATAGGTCCTGCTTATAACGTGAACGTGCAGACTATAAATGCATTTTTCAAATAATGCAATTTCGTTATAAGCTAACAAATATTTGATATTTTCGAGAGATTAATTAATTGCGACGGAGTTATATGTTTTGCATATAAATACTTATATTTAGCGTAATTATGTATATTAGTAAGTATTTAATTTTAGCAGTGCTATAAAGAATATATTCTAATAGTATAATAATTCAAATAGTCGGTTTCACCCTTGGAATATATTTACTACGTAGTAGCCACTGCTCTGTTGCATTTGCTTTGTGCGTATCGCGCGGTGAAACAGTTCGTACCGTATTTTTTTGCACACTTTATAATTAAACATTGTAAGTAGTCTTGAGTGATATAAGGTGATTCTCTAGAATTTTATTTATTTTCTCGATAATAACAAAAAAGCTTTAAATCAGCAGAAAATGTCTGCTGATTTAAAGCTTTTTAGTTTATATCTTTATGTATATCATGTATCTTACATTGTAGTTTTTTAAGATGCCAGAAAAATAGGATGGGTATTTGAGTACACTATTATATAATATAGAAAACATCAAAGGTTTTGTTAAAAATACTATTGACAAAAATTAGTTTAATAGAAGTTTTTTACAAATTATCAGGTTGGAATCTTTGGAATTCACTTTCAGCAAAAGAGCTACCGACGTTGCCTCGGAAATGTAAAGCAAAAAATAAGTTCATAAGAATCCGCTCGCTATTCTTCCGTCCGATTGCGGTTTACTTTTAATTCAATCTTAGAATTCTTCATTTCTTATTTACTTTGATATTATTTTTTCATATCCATTTAAGTGTGCTCTGCTTTTATTTTTTTGCATCTAACGAATAGCTTGTATTAAAATAAAAACCTATTTCATGAAAAAGTTAAAATTTAACAAATGCGTAATAACTATAGTTAAAATAAAGGCAATATGGACGTAATGTAACAAGGTAATCTTTAAACGCTACTGGCGCTTGTTAACATAGCGCCGCTCGCAATGGCTATTGATTCCAGAGACAGACGAGTATAAAGTTTTTCGAAGATATGAAATCATAGAGCGATTTCTTTTACGACTTCGGTTCGGTTTCAACTTCATGGCGATGAATTATGCAGAAAGAAGAAGGATTTCCTGCGATAAAAGTCGTAACACCCGAGAGTGCTCTAAAAGAGCTTTTACTATCCTACCATAGCAAGAAACATCGCTTGTTTAATATGTAAATATCAAATAATGTAACTGCTATTAAAACTTAAGTACGAGAAGCTGAATACTCTAAGCATTTAGCTGCCACCCAGGCTCTCATAATACACTTGCTATACATTGACCTTAGGGTTATTTAGCTTGTAGGGTTTCACGTGACAAAAATAGTTTCAGACTTCTTGATTCATAAGTTTTACGTGATACATTCATTTAATATTATGTCACTACAATATTAGATACTACACACTAAAAATATTTCAATTATAATAAACCAAAAATAAATATAAAATAGTTGAATATGCAGAAACAACCACACAAATTTGTAAAACGCGTAAATCTTTTAGGGGATGTACATTTCGTCTGACTACAGCTACAAACGTTCCGTAAATAAAATATACAAACCCTAAAACGCTGTTATCGTTGCTCGGAATCAAATCGCTGTCAGTGTGAATGGCCCACCTTTATATATCACTCTCGCATTTAACTGTTAAACCCTTTTGCTTCACATTATATTTAAATGTTAGTATACAGTGAAAATATTTGTGAAAACTTCACACGATGTAAGTATTAATTAGTTTTAGCGATGAATTAAATTTAGTCATATGTTACCATAAAAATTGATAATTAAATATAATTAGCTTTCATGTTTGAAATTGATAGAAGCTCAATATCGCCGGGCCCGCGGCGTTACAGGACAGAGTGGAGGCGGAAGCGTGTGTAGGCCGCAGTCGCCAGACGTAGAGCGGGGTGTGCGACGCGCGTCCTGAATACCTAATTGACTAATATTAGTTGGCGAGGGTAGCTCCCTTAGAGGTGAGCACAGAACTTGAGACAAAGAACACGTACAAGCTGCAAAGGCTCCTTTTTAAGTTTTAATACAGAAACTTAGACGATTTGAACCAAATTTGCCGTTTTTAGCTTTTTTTAAACGATTGTTACTTTTTTTTACAAAATTAGTTTTTTATCACCATACGATATATCAAATTCGTCTTTAAAATATTCTCTCACGTTTATTTAATACACGTTTAGTTAATATGTTAGCATTAATTGTAAATTCTTAATTGTCCTTAAAACGTAGTAATAAAGCAAGAAATTTATTTATTTTTATTTAATCCATTAATGTTTACTTTGGTGGGTTAAAATACAAATTAAAAATAGATCTTCGAGAATATTCTCATTTTAGGTTTTAGAAGCATAGGCAAAACTTTGCTAAAAAGTTCTTAATAAGTTTATACAACAATCTCGTTGAAGTATATGACCTATACGCTTTTATTAATATTGTTATCAGTACGGGTTAGTGATTAAATCATATTATTACATAATTGTTATATGAAGATGTACATAGGGTGAATGCTACAGTAAAGTTAAAGCTTCAAGAGTTTTCTAGGAGACGCTATGTATTTAGTCGAAAGCGTATAAGTTTAAAATGAAATAACTTCCATTAGTGTAATTGCCATGTTAGCTTGGGAACGAGTACCCGAGTTTGTATTGCCTTGTGGCCACATCTATATCGGCATTTTTATATAACTGGGGTTATCATTCAAACAATTAAAAAACGGAAAGTCGTAAATTTTAACGTTTCCCACTGCTTTTACTGTGTACATAAATTGGGCAAAACATCGGTAAGTTGTAAAAGGCGACGCATTCCCTGAACACAGTTCCAGCTTACTTTGTTATGCTAATCTTCATAATTCTTTAGGCGAGGGAAGTTTTGGACAAGTTGCTTTTTTGGAAATAACTTTTAACTTTATTGTAATTTGTCGTTGCGTGCCATGAATGCTGGCTTTAATGAAGACACTGTATAATTTTGTGTCTCAAAGTAGCGTGTGCCTTTTTAAGCACATATTGTAACGTGAAATGTCGCTATGATATCAATAAAGCCACATAATCTATATAAATAAAAATCAATGTTTTTGTGTTTGTTCTCTATGCGTTTTGAAACGATTGATTTAATTGTGATAAAACTTTGATAGGCTCTAGAGCCGCGACACGATAATTTCTGGCCCAAAAAATATATAAACTATAGATGGAATTGCAACACAACAACTAAATTTCAGATACAACGACACCTTTAAAAACATTATATAAATAATATTAATTATTCGAAGAACAACATCGAAGAATGTGAAGTCACTTACTCCAATCCTCTTTTTTAAAATTCATTAGAATTTTCAATGTGGTAATATAAATCGACACCGTAGAACATCTTTCCTTAAATTCTACTGACGGGTTTGTGAATCTCCAACTTGTTCAAATTAACGAAGAAAACTTCACGATCAAGTCCGTCTACCTGAAAACACAAAGTAAACTCCGTGCCTTCGTAACTTATCCATTAACTTAAGTAGAATCTGTAGACAGCACAGTAGAGAATAGTACCTCTCCCTACTTCCACGTCGCGTTAGCTAAGCGCTGAAATAAAATCATATGTGTTTACTTTGTTAATAATTAATTATCGTAACGATTTTAAGAATAATCTGTTCAGGTTTAAGAATATTAATGATGACGTTTAACGTAAATTGTTATTAAAATGATCAATAAGTTAATTCACCTTTATATACGGTTTGCAGCAACTATAATATATATATATATATATATATATATCGAAAACCCTTATTGTACGTGGAAGAATGTTGATTTTATAAATCGAATTGCTACCTCAAAATTTTATTAATAGAATCAATCAAGCTATCGATGATGAACAGTCAAGTCTCAATGAAAGAAACGGAGAAATATGTAACGGTATATTATATTGAAATGATACTTACTGCCTATATACAATAACCATCGTTTTCGTCATTTATCAAAAAATAAAAATAAATAGTTAATAACTCATTTATATAAAAAGAAAAAAAAATAAGGTAAAATTCTACAAGCTTTCGTTTCTTCATCGAAGGCAACAATAATCTCAGCATTATCTGGCCAAAATCTTCATAAAGTTAAAAAACTTCTAATAATTTCCCTTTTGACTCGGGACCCAAAAAATGAAAAATTATTTCTTGAATTTTTACTTCACTTAAAATCTGCACAACGTTGTAGTCGACGACCGCTTTATTATTTATGACAAGGAACACGAAACTCATCTCGAGTTATAAACTTCTTGGAATTTCTCCTGAAGTAATACAGAGCTATTATTATGATGTCCCCACAAAAAATATTCGTCGTAGCGAGGTTAGGGTCGGGCACGGGGGGCGCCGGTCGCGAAAATATAGTCGGCTAGCGAAGTTCACAGGGGACAGACGTCACCGGCAGAGTTCATGTCATCCTCACGGTTCCTACAGATGTAAAAGAATTTTCGATCGTTCCTTACGGTTTTCTTTTATACTTGAAATAGGAAATATAAATATCAACGATCATAAAAAATCGTGACATAAATGTTGTAGAACTGTTGCATTTAACTTCAGTAAAGTATAGTAACAGCCTGTAAATGTTCCACTATTGAGCAAAGGCCTCCTCTACTTAAGGAATTCTCCTTAAGTACCTACTTAAGGAGAATGATTAGAACTGAATCCACCACGCTGCTATACTGCGGGTTTGCGGATAAACATATGTCAGAATTACTCCTGGCATGTAGGTTTTTTCACAATACTTTCCTTCATCATATACGAGATGAATTTAGACACAAATTTAGCACTTGAAAATTCAGCGGCAACATTGCTGGCCGCAGTTTTAACCCGTGATCACCGGTTGAGATCGTCGTGTTCTAACCACTAGGCCATCTCGCTTTATATTTGACTTCAATTTATGACATAGAACTAATATCTTACTAATTACTTTTTTGTATCTTAAAAATAGTAGTATGTTTTTTTTTTAATATTTGAGTAAGGACTACAAACAGAGACACAAAATATTACAGTTTAAAATAATTAAAAATGTATGTTATTAATATAAATTATATGTTATTACAATTGAAATAAGTGTATAAGAATCATTTTAATGTTTATTTTTCCTTACACTTAACCTTCTTTAGAATACTTAACAAGATGTATTTAAAAACAACGAGAAACAATTCGTTCATAATGTATGAAGAATGACGTTAAACTCGCTTTGAAGTACACTCAAAAACTTGCAAAGTTACTTGAAGAAATTACAAAGGTTATTATTACGAAGTCTGTACCACAAAAACTGCGGACGAGGGATGTTTACTAACTTCCTAGGGGGCGTTATCGGATGAAGCTTTGCTTTTTAACCTGTTATAAAAATGTAAAATTATTTTTAGTAAATTAATTTTCTAAATTCGGTTCGGACGCTTATCCGCCTTCAATATTCCCTATTATCTATTTTTACTCCTCTACATATGGCGCACGACAATAAGAAAAGTTTTTCAGATGTTTTTCTTCCAAACCACTTAACAAGCTTGGCGCACGGAGACATGTTTGTGCCGTGCGTGCATTATGACACCGTGTTGCTATAAGATTTAGAGGGGACAAAAGTGAGGAGACTTTTTGGCGCCAGCTTTGCTACTTTCTTTGTCGTAACTATCACCACACAAGCGTGAGAGATAACGGGTAGCAAAACATTTCTCATCGATTACTTTTGTGAACTTTGTGTATTTAAAGGTAGTGTTAAATTCGTTTTAAAGTTTTTTAAAGGGCTTGTTTTTATAATTACATCTGTTAATTTTTTCAACCGACTTCAAAAACAGGAGTTCTCAATTCGTAGTGTTTTTTTATTATTAGCTTTATTTTTGCTCATTGCAATATGCCTCATAACTTTTTAAATTTTTATTTGATTTTGAATATTCTTTTTTGTTAGAAAGGATATACTTTCAAATTGGTTCCATAGCAATTTCATCATAATCGGTATGGTAGTTTGATTTTAAAATCGAAATTATTAGTATAGGTGTGTCGTCCAAGTAAGCTGAATTAAGTATTTTTTGTGGAATATTTACTTATTTTTAGAATAATTACAGGTAAGTGCCATATTAAGAAAAAATGTAAAACGTGAGCCAGACTAGCGCACCACATGTTCTGCATTATTGACACCTGATTCTCGTTTGGGCGTCTTTTATCATTTCTTGATATATTTTCATATAATAAATAACCCAATAAATCCTTAAAAAATATCTAAAATCATGGTGTACCACATTCTTTAAATATAGGTAATATCAAAGTCAGCGTAGGCTTAGTGATATGGTCTCGATGACACTCTTTCTATCTGAAAACTAAAAGAGATAATGAATCATATACATTTACACAATTAAAAAAGATGTATCGTATATTGTAATGTGTTTTCTGTATTACAAGACGACAAATACATTAGAGATAAGTAAAAGGAAAACTTCGACGTCATCTTAGTAAAGTTAGTATCATAAAATCTATGTTCGCGACGCATGTATTCGTAGTTTTGGCAACGGCGCTGATAGCGAGGTATAAAATGTGACATAAAGAACAACATGTGGAATGTTATTATTTTAAACATTACGTCCATTTGTTGCATTACTAAGATTAAATAGGTAGGGAGTATCAATTTCTGTTTAGTTTATTGATATTTCTTTTGATACTGGATTTTTATTATTTTCAAAGATTTCGTTTTTCAAACTTAAAACTTTTACGAAAGTTTTATAGCGTTATTGTTGCTCAGACGCTATAACACCGTAATGGCACTTACCGGTTAATGTCTATAAAATTAAAATAATTTAGTAATTAAATTCCAAATAAATGACATTTCATAGAACATGATTACCTCTCATATAATTATTATATTGATATATATCTTTATCACGTATTGAGGTTGTGTATCCGAAAGAAGTATTAACGGGTCCCTATTAACCTGCTTCGCTGTCTGTTCGCTCGTCCGTCTAGTAGCGGGTTGTCTCTCGAGAACTGTAATGGGTAGAGTTGAAATTTTAACTATATGTGTATTCAATAAAAAAAAAGAAAACTTTGATAATTATATAGTGTATTTCTATTGACGCTAAAAGAACAAATAATAAAAATCCGATCAAGAGCGAATCGGACATTACAAATGTATATATGCCGTTGTAGCGTCTCTATTGTTTTTTTTACCCGACTGCGCGACACAAAGGAGGGTAATGTGTTTATCAGTCCATGTATGAGTATATACATACGTATGTGGGTTTGTAGCTTTGTGGCAATATTTAGAAAAAACGCGTGGGTTGATTTTGACAATTGACATCAATATATCAATGTCTATGACATAAAATAAAACATACAAATTTGGAAAAGTCAAAATAGCCGATTTTGTTCATCATAATGTGAATAATAATCAAATGAAAATCGACAAACTATGTCAAGTCAGATCTAGCCCTTCATCGTTTTGTAATTATGATACAACTAAGATTTTTATTTGTTAATGAAATCATATTCTTTTAATCTAATATAACTCGTTATGATAACATAAAAGTAAATGTCTTTAAATTATTTTATTAATTATTTATATGTGAATTTTGGATAGAAAGTATATTTAAATGTTATGACATTTAAAAGAGAGCCTTATGTAATCGTACAAATCATCATCTTGGAAGATGTTAAGATAATAGTGTTACCCAAAATAGTTTTAAAGTAAGACTATTGAAACCTATTTCGCATAGTAATGATGAAAAACGTACAATACCTTAATGTAGGAGGAACGAAGTTAAGAAGCACAGCGGGCGATGTCTCAGCGCGGCGTAATATACGCTAACGGGCCGGGACAAGACAAATGTGTTTTCTCTCGGCTGCTCTAGACGCAAGCTTCCCAAGCCTCATTTTCCCACCCCTGATTCACGATTAAAATCAATAGCTTATTATTGCCTTTTAATTTTGTAAGCGATAGTCGAATATAATTTATGTAGATTATATACATTCATATATCCATATATATATATATATTGACGTTACGTTTGTTCTTAAATATGCTAAAGAACTGCTGAATATGCTGAAAAGCGTAATTTTAAATGAATAAAAACGTGTTATAAATTTTGGGAATGTCACAGACAATTTTTAACGCAATAACGTATAAGTAACTTTTAAAATTTATCTTTAGCTCTTAGAGATAAGTAAACCATATAATTACATTTTCAAATCAACAGTCCACAATTATCTTCCTACCAAAATGATTTCATTATTTGGTAGCATCCAATCTTTTCATAGATGTATGTAATAAAAGACAAGTAGTGGCATTCACGTCGTAGCTAGTTAGCAGCGCAAACTGGCTCGTCGTCGGTGTTCGCACAAATTCAATTTGCCTCGAATGCCTTGCTTGCGAGCGTAGATGCGCAGCGACTGGCGAGTGAGTAAGGCGAGCTTTTGGTTTTGCTCATTGCAATATGCCTCGTAATTATGTTTTAGAAAATGTTTTCTTTGCACATATTTTTATGTTCGTTATCGAATCAATCAAAATATTGACAGAAGAACAACTAAAGATATTATCCTAATGGGATCCTACAATCTTGCCGTATTCCGACGTTTATTTTACGAAAAGAAATAAATGTAGTTATGTCAACAAGCTTAATAAGAAGGCCACCTAATCGATATGCGGATCTGGCTTAGCCGTAACTTGGCACGGCGCCGAACATGCACTAAGCGCAGCTACCTCAATTTAATCAGCGTATTTCAAAATTTGTTTAATAATGTGCGATGATTCCACAAAGTTGCGCTCTAAAATCAAGTATGATTATTACATTATACGGTGACTTGCCTTTTATCGAGTGTTAGTGAGATTAATGGGGGCTCGTCGCTAGCAATTACACGCGCAATGTGGCGGCATCATGGTTTTGTTGCGTTTACTCACCGAACCCATGTTTAGCGAATGACTCGCGGGAACACGGCGTCCTCTGTTTGTTGTATGATGGACGTTGATTCAATTATTAGAATATTCGATTGGTCCGAACGACATTTCCAAATTATACTAAAATTCGTGATAAATTATATCAAATGAAAGTAATTACGTTTATACTGATATCTGTAATGATAATATAATATAGACGCGACATATAATGAAAAAAGTACATGTGAAAATTGTAATAAAAAGTGGAAGTCGTATTATCACAAAGACATTCATTAGGCATCTAAATTTGCATAATATTCATCTAGTGGCCATGTCCTCATACATATGAAATATTCAAAACGGTTTCACGCTTCTTAATTATCCGTGTTTGTACGACGTCTAAAAGTTTCATACGTTGTTAGAAATTTGTTTTTGGATCAGCGTTGCTTGCATTCTAAAGAGCTTACTAAATAAACCCACAAAGAGAATTAGTTTTCGCAACAGTATAAACACAGCCAGTGTTTCCAGCGCAATTCTTAAGGAGTCTAAAAGATTCCTAGTTGCCAGCCATAAGACGTGAGAATGAATGACTGCTAAAACAAGCCACAACGTACTTTTTGTTAAGTTTCTTAACATGGCTAGAATTTTCTACAAATAGGAAGTAACGGATGTTCGTGAAACTTTCTGCAGATTGAACGTAGATAAAGCAACCCATATGAAATGTGTTTTATTTATAGAAAAATTATTCTACTAATTAAGCAGGTTAATTTTATATAACTAAATATTTAAATTGTTTCCATTAATAAATATATGTAGGTATATTTAATATTTAAACAAATCGTGACTGATTTTATGCCTACGAAGGCACGATACGTAGTACACACGTACAAATGAAACCAACTGATCGAAAATATGACTTAATAAAGTTTTTATAACAGACATTCAATATGTCGTGTGAACAATTTTGTTTGGAATATTGATGCAATATTGTCCTATGTGGCACGACTGTACGGGCGCGCTATGCGACAATATCGATGGTATCGTAGCCGTAGCGGCGTAGCACGTGCCGAGCTGCCGACGCGTCAGCTGCGCATTGTAATTACACGCCAAATGACGTACAACTAGTAATTTAGTTTGTCTACACATTTTATGCTATAGAACTGCTGTAATGTTTTCTCTATTGAGATGAGGTTTTCTTTCTCAGATATTGAACAAATGGATCCTCCGAACGCAAGTGGTATATTCTTTGTACCGCTATTCAATCCCTTTCAGTAAAACGCTAAGCCAATCCTAAACATACGCTCACCAAATCTGTTAAGAAGCCCATCGTACTACTACGTGACTAAATCGGATAGAATTTGTCCCGCTAAAACCGCGGCTTTTTCCGGCGTTCGATGGACCAGATAAAGATAGTAGACTTTTCAGACGAATAGGCGAATAAATCCTTAACACTCAACGAATCTACTAGTGTGGGATAATTTATCCTTATTACCTACATTTTCGTTTTCAGCAGAAATTGAGAATTCCAATACTTCGCTAAATACAATTGTTTAAATTCATTTTTAAGACTTGTTCAAAAGTTACGTATAGGTAGTAAGAATAAAAATGTGTTTTTATTTATTACTATTTCCTAATTTATACATTGTAAATTAATCTTTTTTTCACCTAATAGGTGGTCAGACATTTTTTATTAAGGAGATAATTAGGATTTAAACCGATTTTAGCAATTTTTATTTTATTAAACATTACAAAAATCTATCTAAACCCTACACACCTGCGCAAATATGTAATAAGCTATTATGACGTAATACAATCAAAAGATAAAATAAAAAGAAACGACATAGAAATCAGATTCACATTGTGAGGCCTCAGACAGGTGCAGAAATGTTTCATGATTTAATTTGGGACTTAGGGACTGCTCTATCGAATCTATTGAATCTTTTCACCTCGCTCGTATCGGAATATTCGCTTCGACGCAAGTATTTACGCAAAATGTCATTAACATTGTTGTGTCGATTCATCAAACAAGCCAACATTGCCACACAGTTGAATGCAAAGCTACAAACAATTACATAAAATATGTGCGGTAATGTTTCTGCACTACAAATTGTTGATCAAATATCAGAAAACTGTTTTATTTCACGACAAATGGTTTTCGAAATAACAAAATAACCACAGTAAAGCGTCCAGACACTGAACAAACGCACAAAAACAAAATCACGCATGGTTGAGCGCGCCGCGAACCGACGGAAAAATGAATGGGTATTTTGCAATAATTGCGAGCCCCGGCCAGATATTGCATAGGTACTCGCATAGCCTTTGAAAACATTTCGAGTTGGGGCCGTTTTGACAATTTTACTTGTAAATGTTTGTTAAGAAATTGGAAGAAATATTGAAGTAGTAAAATTTATTTGCACCTACATGTAGGTGTAAAGTGTGCAGTTATATTATGGGTAATACTGGTGTGGGGGTGAGTCGCGCGGGTATCGCCGACCGGACAGCGGAGCTGCGTGGCGAATACCAAGCAGGAAAAGCTCAGCCTCGGCCAATATTGTGCTGAGTCACATTCCTCGGCTAATGTGCCCCTTTATCGTTTTACTTCCTTTTACCTACCTACCGAAACTTTTTAATTAACTGTGTTATTACACCATGTTTCTTGCCAATAACTCTTATCGATATCCTATTAACCTTGATGTAGTATTGTATTTATGAGATTTAATTAAAACTGAATTAATATTACTAAACGTTTATGGTTTTAAGTATTTTTAAATTACTTCTTGTTAGGAAAATTTTACTTTTGTATTAATTTTTTTTATGTAAAGTATTATGTAAGATATTATATATAAGTATAGTAAAGTACTCATGTATACATAAAATATATGGTCTAAACGCATTTGCATAATAATAATAACGTTACAGTCAAATGTTTGTTGTATTAATTTGAATTGCATTCGAGTAAGATGTGATTTGTGATTGAGTAATTTGTTTTGATATTCAAATTATGTTATGATAGATACGCTGCGTACATTGGCAATATTCACTACAACCACACGTATAGGTATGCTTATTGTATGCTAATGGCCAGTAAACCAACCAAATACTGAGTCGATACGTCCTGTTTGAATAAAGCGAAAAAGTTAAACCGTGCGTCAATCCCTAAGAGAATACCCGGCGTTACTTCTCGCTTCTTTATCGTACCGTTGAAATCGTACTTCTTTGTGAGTAATCCCTCCACGTCCCGAGCATGTCGCCGACGAAGATAGAGCACGATCTTCACAAATAATGTCACATGCGATTCGTTTCAGACGACGTGACTCGCATCACCGCAGCGGATGTCGTGCCGTGCATAATGGGATAAATATGCTGCGGTTATGCCCACACATGGCCCTTAAATTAAGTGAACGCTATTTACTACACGCGGCGAAACTTCCTTGCTCATGTCTTGATTAATAAAATACATTTACGCAAACTAAGGTCATTAGACTGCACTATTTACCAACAATGTCAAGTTTTTGTATTGAGATTCGTATTAGTAATTTATCATTGTAATGTATGAGTTACAATGTACGATTCAATTTTAAAGTAGGACGAAATTTAAATGAAACTCCCTCTCGAAAAGCTGTTACGCATATGTATAAAAAGTAAGCGATTCAAGAACGATTGAGGTAATGTATGTAATTTGAGATAAAACGACATCCTATTCCAGATAAGACGCAGCGTAACCCACGTCGAGAGCCATCCGACTCGTTACGAGCCGCCCGAAGAGAGGTGTGATACAAAATCATCAATCTTACCCGAGATTGTACTATTAAATGCCTCTTCGCTTTTTTCCTTCGAACTTAAGACCAGAAACAAATGTAAAAAGTTGTGTGATAAGTTCAATTTGAATTTGTAAAGCCCCTTTCAGCGTTTCTCGCCTGTTTATCTCGGCGAGGAAAGAACGGAAAATACAAAAGTAAGAGATAGGAAATGAAGAGACGGAAAAAGTGTCGGGCGCGAAGCAAACGCGGAAAAGTTGGCGTTATCCGAGAGACAAGTTAAATCGCAATTTATTAGGGCGTACGAGCGGGCTTAGTATAGAAGCCGGAATATTCTACGTTCAACCGGAGTGACCGCGCCGCTCGCACCTACGCAGCTCACGTGACGCGGTCCGTCTGAAACTCTTATCATTTTATTGCGTTTGGAAATTATTTCATTGTCTATACTATATGTTACAAATATTTCGAATGTGAAGCACAAAAATAGTCTTATTATAAAGCATTCATTAACATTTATGAATGAAATTATATATAATGTTTTATCAAATTTAAGATGTCTCAAAGTTGTAAGAAAACAATACTTTAATAATAAAATATAAGATTTGACAAATTTTAAAAGTTTTGTCTAAGAACAAAGTGGCACTTTCATCACGCTGACAGCCGCCGGCGACCACGCCACGCACGCTTTGTCGTCGCGCCCCTCGCTGCCAACTGTGCAAACAACTTTAATAATTTATCTAATTACTTCACGATATATCGTTTAATTAAGAAATTGACTGCTAAGGAACATTGCCAAGTAGCGCTAAGTAATCATATAAAAGCTTTTATATCAAACCAACTTCGACACTACAACTGATAAAATAAATTATATAAACGAATTTCATAATTTGCAAAAGGTAAAGTAACTTGCACTTGCAACTTTAAACGTGATTAAAGTACGTGCTCATGAGAGGGTTCTGCTATCGCACATTTTCAGCCACAAGCCTTTGTATTCATAAATCTTTATTCTAACATAGGGCTATGTTTATCTATTATGTTTACTTGCATGCTGTAGAATGAAAGCTTAGCAGCGTACTTCATTATTACAATATTTTCGATTTAAAGTAACGTATGTGATTGGCAAAACATTAACATTTATTTTCACAAAAATTAAAGTTTTTGAACTTCCTAACCAGACATCTGTTTAAGATTTAAAGGAGAAAAGTTAGTTTGTTGTTCATAATATAATATTTGTAGGTATTTTTATGAGAATGCAATAAATTAAAGTTCTCTTTGCAAACTGTTATTTATATTCATTCTTCATTACATTTTTAGATAAACTTTTATATATCGTTACGTAATTATGTAACAATATTTTGATATATACAATATGTTGTTTATTTTTTTGTAATGTACGTCACATAATATTACACCAAGAAGGTTACATATCATACAAGAAAATTGCGATCTACTTTTCATGTAAGTCTGTAAAATGTTATTTTATGTTTATTGACTATAACTAGTTTTTCGAATCGATAAAATTATTCATCATGAAATTCGTAAAAAAATACATCTTAAATTAGAAATAATTAAAAAATAATTTCCAAATTTGATTGAAACCGCAACTTTTGTAGGCCGGTCCTTCTGATATAACTACTCGTATATTAATCGAATTGTGAAACTGTGACAGACATGAAGCGGGACAGTTTGTAATTTCAATATCGTAAAATCTTTTATCACATTTATCGTATGTTTATATTTTCTTTTGAAAGAAAAAATAAAAAATAAAAGGTTAATTCGATAATAACCTGAATATTTTTTTTCATACAGCTTTCGCTAATTGTACCAGCAAACTAATCGGATCTACTACCGTCTGCATATTCCATTATCTGTAGGATCGTGCCAACCCGCCCATAAATATTCATATGAGGTTCAGCCACTCATACGTCTGCTACATGACTATATTAATGGGTTTATAAACATTTTTTGGTCCACGTGCTCCAATAGGCTGTCTGTATTACACAGCTTCCAATCTACTTATTTTTTTTACAGATTGATGGCAATTCTAATCTGGCGCCGCAGAAGTTGAGAAATCAAACTTTTTAATTAGTCTATGAGGACAAACAAGTTGTACCCTCAATCTCGGAATATGTTTGTATCAACTCCAAACATTTATTTTAACTAAACTTGATACATGTTTATAATCAAAATAATTTTATTTAATTATATTATTAAATGATTTATATTTTATATAGCATGTAATTTTAGTCGAAACGTCGGATAAAAAAGGTATTATTACGATTAATTATCTCGATAAGATCCGTTTTATAAATTAGTGTAAATTACGAAAATTGAAAATAAATAATTATTAAATGATGTAAACGACATAAACAATTAGATCTTATGGTTATATAAGAATAGGTAACCTATATAGGTAAAGATCACGAAATAGTTCCCACCATGGAGGGAATGTAATAACATAACAGAGAATTGTTTGTCTTATGGCGAGATGTTATAATGAATAGTCAACATGCCGGCAACGTCCCGTTGTTTCCACGTTCTGAACTTGATTATCATGTTTTATTACCGCTATCGTCGTCTATTTTCACTATATCCGACGTACACAACACGGCGCCGGATAATAATTAGAATATATTTTCTATAATGAACAGCTAAGCGATACTTAATTTGTTCATTAGACAAAGCACTTATAAGGGTGTTTTCAAACAGAAATATAATTACTTCGTTTTTTTTAGTTTTGAATGGATATTTTTGATATTTAACCGCTTTTATTTGCTACTTTATTTTGCTTTTATTACAAACATTAAAACTGTATAATATAATAATTATGAAAATATATAATATGTATTACTATTCATGCCAACAATGTCGTTGAATTTTTTAGTAATTTTTGAAAGACCCACGTGTATTGGTGTCTTAATAACTTCGCAAGATACGGTATAAAACGTAGAGGTGTCGGGTCGCGACGCGTGTCGTGTGGAGCGACAACCGCGGCCGCCAGGCGCCACAATTATACAAGCCTCCGTAAATCATAAACATCAACCCTCCATTTAATCCAAATAGTCCGTCGTTAGTCGAGCAGCCTGTGTCTAATTTGTCTCCTGAACGCGAGATTAATTTATTAACATTAATTACATGACAATATTATAAATTACTTATGCATGTTCGTGACATAATGCAAAATATTTGATTTTTATATTTGCATTTATTATGAAAATACACACATACGACTCTTTTTTAATACATAGTTGTGTTCTCCATTCATTATAAATATATATCATCCGAAGTCGACTTTATCTGTTACATACATATAGGTATATGTATTGAAGGTGCTTTTTCATTTCTTTTTTATTAATTTTATAAGGCAATATGATGCACCGGTTTCCTAAACTATACGTGCCTTAGCTGTAACAAAAAGACACATAACTTTTTATGGAGGTATCTCTTTCAAGTACTTTTACTTCTAATATAGAGTTCACGTAAACAAAATAAGTAATAGAGTGACTTCGCAAAGTAAAAAAGTTTAAAATGAAACTATCGCTATATGTTTTAACTTTACTAAATTTTAAATAACGTAATAATATAAAAATCGTATAAGATGTGTATTTATTTTACTCAAAAATGCCAAATACAAGTATTTGAAAGTGTTATTAATGTCAATATCTTTCTATCTTCTTTTTATTTTAAATTTGACTCGTTTCAAAGTGCTTTAGCCACTACTCACATTTATTCCTATTAGTCGTTGCGATTTTCTATACGTACATATGTATAAATATGCAATAAAAATTAAATTAGGTATGCATTCATGATATATATGTTGGAGTTAATATTAATATCGTGTCGGAATCATTGATTAAATACAAGAAAAAACTGCGAAAAATAATATATTTATAAATAAAAATTAGTCAATATCGGTAGTAGCACATATTATTGTCAAATAATAATTATTATTTGTATAGTTATGAGTGTTAACAATCGATTTACAAATAAAGGACGCTCCAGTGTGGCAAGTACAGACTGTTGTTTGGAAAATTGCGGAAAATAGCCCACGGAAAAATTACGCAGAGGAGAGTCCGCCACATGGCGCACGACGATACGCCCTACATAACTGATGACTTTCCGATGGCAATACATACGCTTGGATGGTAGGCGCCGCTGCCCGTCTGACCTTAAATGTGTTACTAACTTTCTATTCATGTAAAAATCTAAACGACCAGATTTGACTCGAATCGATTATTTCGTAGTGGTAAGTAAATCGATTAGAAAATTATAAAAGGTCCATAAAATCGAAAGCCCCGATGAGAAACGATAATTCGCAGTAACAAGATGGTCGTCTATTATTGTTGTTAAACTAATTAAAAAGTTCAGGACCGATCGCTGAATAGACGAGCACTCAGCGACATTCAATACATGAAGCAACGAAGCAAACTTTACAACTTCGTTATTTATTAAAGTTTTTCTAAAATAGATAGATAAATTAAGCAACCGTTCAAATTAAAGTAAACGAACTGCGTAGAAAGGGAGAAATAATAATGTACAAAAAAATATAAGATTTACGTTCCTATCTTTTAAACTAAATTACACCAATTAATAACAAAATATTTCTGTGAAGTATGTTAATGCAAATCTGCACAGAAACTTACATTTCTCGATTTCAGGAACCGTTATGTACCATTTCAACTATTGTTTCATCAACAATTCTTATTCAAAAGTATTAATACATCTTCTGTTGGCTAGATACATAGTTATCAGCTGGTGATCTCAAAGTTTAACGACCAAAGCGATATCCAAAGATAGCAATTTATTCTTAGCGCGGCAATCGAAGAGGACAGATGAATGTTGCGAGTACTCGGTAACAAACTTGATCGTTGAAACATCGCTATAACTTCTGTTTGCAGTTTATTCCCGATAATTTTGCATTTCTTGATACAACTTTACTTCATCCAACTATGTATAGCGCAAGCACTGATCAATTTTAAATACGAAACAAAATTTGATTTCAAAAACCCTTTATGGAAATTGTTGCAATTTATTTAAGAAAGCATGAAATTTCATAAATGATATCAAAAACTTATACGTGTTTTTGCTGAAATGAGGGAGGACAGCGGCGATTCACTCAACCAAACAGTGGCAGCGCACAAAGCAACAGCTATGGCCATTGAGTCGCTCGGCTGCACCGTGTTTCACTGAACCTTTAAAGTGAAATAAAATCGTAGAAGCTGAAATTGGATAGTTCTCGCGTGCATGTTTTCAAATATAATTACAAAATTCAACTTTTATAAAATTTAAACGAACTTTCCTTTTAATAATCATGCGAGAGAAAATTTTTACTTTGCAAACGACTAGGAGACATCGGTACAAAACTTTGTGTGTAATATACATACGTATTGAAATAATAATATATCCTAAAAATTATGAAGAAAATTTAGGATCAGAGGCTTAGCAAGTTTGTTTAATGGGATGACAGAAGTGTTACTAATATTTTTTGAATAAAATATATTTTGAGTTTGAGTTTAAATGTTAGAGTTATATAGTGAGAACATAGTGAGTACAGATAGTAAATCGAAAGTGCACTAAGTACTTTTAGGTAATTCACTTCATTATAAAATTATTCAAATATTAGTTCAATCATATTTGTTTTTTCAACCGACTTCAAAAAAGTGTGTGAACTCCGTCAAGATATGACCGATTTTAGAAATTCTTTTTTTATTCGGAAGGGTATACTTTCAGATTAGTCCCATAGAATTTTTATCATAACCAATTTTAGAGATTTGTTTCTTAAATCAATATAATTGAAATTAGTATGTCAGACAAGCTAACAAAATTATGTGTTTTGCTTTTGAAATCGGTTCAATTTTTAGACTTAGTTATCATAGGTATATAGGATTTTTTTCATGACATTTTGTCATTTTTGCTGATTTGTAATACTATTTTTTTTATAAGTGCTTGACTATATTTTTTCTTTAGTGCGTCATTGAAGTGGACAAGAGTCCACTACACGTTTGATTTTTTATATTACTTTTATAAGAATAAATGGTATATTAAATCGTTCATTCGATATTTAAACATTAAAATGCATGAAGCAGCTATCAAGTTGATAGAATCTAAACGAAAATCGTTGGTAAGGTGTTAAGTAGTAGAAGTTGAAAGCCGTCGTGGTGGTGTCCCGCGGGAGGCAAGCGCAGTCGGAAATCTTTTGTTAAATATTTTATGAGCCTTGCAATACTGCGACAAGTAATGGCTTGTTTCTGCGGTACATGTAACATATCATACACCCAGACTGTTATTTTTATTTAATATACAAGCAGATTTTACCATCTGACGAAATTAAATTTTAATAATATATTAATTATCGCACAAAACGTAACAAAAGAAAGGAAATTGTAAGAATTACGAATGTAATTATAATATACATTTACTTCGATTTTGTAACATCAGCTAATCCGGATTTACGAAGTCCTTTAATTTTTGTAAACATCTTTGGTAAGGAAAGGGGATTACAAAAAAGAGAGGGTCAGATTGAAAGCGAGTCCGTTATAGAAAGACCATCGCGAGTTTGATCGTGGGGAGCGGTAATATTCGCAACTGGAATAAAAATTAACTTTACTAAAAATGTACCTTTAAAAAGAACCTTTTCTTGAGCCCTATTTACCCGACTACTTACTACGTAAGTAACGAAAAAGGTGATATTTTTTCGTTAACGCTGTTTATGTCTAGGTAGTAAACGTTGAGCATAACAATTGTAATTATGTGTTCGTACTCATAGAAGTTTATATGACGCCACTAAATACACAATATGACATAATATATTGAAGTAGCCGAATTTATCTTTGTTTAATCAATAAGTTGCTATTTGATCCCGGTGTCTTCGTCTGCGTTAAAATTTGCCATCCTGTATTTCAACCCAAGTTTTACTTTTGCGACAAACTGTAGTCTATATCCTTCTTCAAAGTGCAATAGAATAGGCGTAAACCGTAACAAACAAAGTTAATTTTATATTTTAATATTAATATGGTTGGAATATATTTTTTTAATATAAAGGATTTTTAGTTGAAATTAATTAATAAAAAAAAAATACTTCCTAAAAAGTAGAGTTTCAAAAAAGTCTCGTATATATGTAATAACGTCAATTATTAAGTAAATTACCATAACTGTACTAATATAATAAAGAGAGAGAAAATTTTGCATGTGCGAAGTAAACTTCGAAAACACTGAACCTATTTTTCAAATTATGCTACCATTTGAATGAGATATTGTTTTAGATGGTCATAGGCTATACTTTATACACAGATGCCTCTTATTTTAAAACGAAATCTACATGAACGCGAGAGAAGCAGCGAGCAGAAACTAGTAATGAATACATTACTTTGCTTGTTACTCATCTTTGGTAAATAAAGGGGATTTGGTAAAAAAGAGTCTGCACCTTTACGAGATTCTATTTATTAAGTTTAAAAAGCTCAGGTGATTACAGTTATTCTTTTGAAGTATCTTCAGACGAACAGTCTCAAGCATATACACGAAGGGCTGTTTTGCAAAATTGGAATCAACGAACATTTTTTCTTTATTTTATTTAGAATAACTTAAGTATAAGCAGAGGAATGAGGCGAGGGTGAAAAATTATATGCATATTTGGTTGCCACATTTAATTACGGTTCTTCTGTCTGTTGTTTTGTTAAAATATTTGGTGGTTTTTCAAGTAACATCTAAATGATATTTACACACCGACTTAATTTTGAGAAAACATGTCTCACATATTCCTAGTAAATCTGTTTAAAGAAGTATATATCCTTCTTTGCTTTTTAATTTGATAAAAAGTTTAATTAAAAGCAGATTGGCTAGTAAAGAGTTTTATCTACTAATACGCTTTTCAAATATGTGAGATTATTCATCATCATTATCATCATTTCAGCCGTAGGAACTCCACTGCTGGACATAGGCCTCCCCTAAAGACCTTAATAAGGTCGTCTGTCCATCGTGAGATTATTGCATAATCCAAAATATGGAAAACGCATCAATATTCTTAATATTAGAATAAGAATTTTTTTTTTATTACTTATTTAGTTCATATGACAAGAATTTTTTTTTGTATATTATTAAATATAAAATTTATTATTAGAATACATCAATATCTATAAATTTGACCTTTTGTGGGTTGACATATTATTGCTTATCAGCATCCATTTGATATAATATTTTTCTCATGGCTTCGCTCACGTTAATGTACTTTTTGCTATACTGGATGACCGAAGCGTCAAAAACTTATTTTTCTGTATGATTGTAAGGTGAAAATTACACTTTTAACTTTTGCTCACAAACTTTCATCATAAGAATTACATAAATCTTTTATCATTGCTTTTACACCTGAAATAATTATCTGCCTTATTTTTTTTACCAACTGCTTTTGTAATGGTACCCAGACTACTAGGTTCCAGAATAATGTCAGCTATGAGTAAAACTTACTGACTTTAGTGTAATTCTCGCCTAACACTTCCTTACTGTAAGTTAATATATTATAATAAGTTGATTTTTATCGCAATCGGATAGACGGTATGTCGATGCATAAGTTATGAAGTATAAGATACATTAATTTCTAAATATTAGATTAAGTATATCGTTCAATCATAATATCATAAGTATAACCATTTCAATCTCATATCGTTTGCCAAAGTTATTGGTTGTAGTAGTAGCAATACGAAAGCGACGTATATTTTGCAATGTTTGTTTATAAAAGAGGCTTATTCGGAGAAGAGATCGTTGTAGCAAGTTTTAATATCTATTCCGATTAGATTCAGTGTCAGGAAGGAACGTAGATAGCGTCGGCGGAGTTGGAAGGAAATATTAGACGGATCGGGCTTCGAATACAAATATGGGAAGATAGGGAAATCCGATTTACCAGTAGTCCCAGACGTGTCGTATTATCGGACTCTTTTTTGAAACATATCACATTTTAATAAGAGACGATCTACAGTTCTCGTTGTTTTTTATATAAATTCTTTGCATTTGATAGAGTTGAATATTGTGTATAAAATTATTTAGTATTAAGAACTATTGCGTAATCTATGACACAATTGATTATTTATAAAATGGAAAAAACACGTACCTACCTACAACTTTTTGATAACCTTTTTATAATAAATTTACTTAGTCCAACCGTGATTTTACCCACTTTAAAATTAACATATTTACGGAGATATTTTAGCTAACTGCATTTTTCTTTCGGTCGCAGCGTGATTTTAGATCTTTTTATATATTTAATATTAATATATATTATATTGAACAGATACTCATCGCTTTTTAACATTTTTTAAGAAGAAAAAAAAATCGGTCCCATCAAATTCAGTTCATTACCTTTGTGAGTTTGATTGTAAATTCATTTGATTTATATCATAAATAGTGATTCTATACTTAAGCTTAGTGTATAAATAGCGAAATTTGTAAACTATTTGTTAAGCGAGAATTGCATTTGTAATTTATACCCTCGTGAGCGATATATAACAACTGTGTAACCTACTTATAGACACGTCGTAAGTAGCTACGAAAGCTGTGAATCTCAAAAATAGGCCATTGACAATATATTACTTCACGTGTACGCAATGAGAAACAGCTTATGTAAATCTTTGTAAAGTCTGAGAGCAAAACTTATAACTGTAATTCTAGCATAAGGCGAGAATTACACTTTTAAGTTTTAGTCTCGACAGTGGACAAAAATCTGTAACCTATTAACAGATTCGTCAAAAGTAGTTACGAAAGCTGTGAATGTCAGAAATAAGCCACCGACAGTTCATTCCTTTAGGTGTAAACTATTGAAAACTAACTTATGCAAAATCTCTGTTGCTTTTTAATATATATTAATAAAAATGTTCTTCTTGTGTTTGATTCAACGATATGAATTTGTTCCAAAGCATGCATATTTATTCATACAACAATACCATAAATACAAAGACGTTATTAATCGTCCATTAATATATTTTTTTAACAATTTTATTTATTCACTACTAAAAACATATCCATACTTTATTCTAAGTATAATGCGAAATATTAAACTAACTTTGACTATATTTCTTTCGTTTTCACGTCCAAAGCGCTGAAATTTTAATGAATTTTAATTTAGATATAGTTTGGTTCTTGGAAAAGGATATAAGCTACAATTTGTTATGAAAATAAAATTTAAAAGAGATGAAAGAGAGAATGAAAAATTCTATGATGATAAAATTCAATGGCCATCAACTAGTTACAAATAAGTTAAAAAAATTAATAACTGAGAAAAAGTATATAAATACAGAGGTAATCGCTTTTATAAAATAATAACAAAATAATTGTATTCGTTTGTTCTATAGGAAATTCCCTTTTTGAAACATATTTTTTACGGTTAATTTTCTACAATCGCAATGAACGCGGTCACCTTAAGAGGAAAGGCGTTGAGCTCCGCCTCGCCGTGGATTGTCCTCTCACTAATTAAATCTCGCCGGGACAATGCGGTTTCAAAACGACCGCCTCTTAATTATTGTTACAGCTTTTAACATCTGACTTAATGTCACTTTTAATCTAATTTAGAAATTCCTTAACATTACAATTTGAAGCTACGACGATTTCTTACGTAGGTAGGTATGTATTTATTTATTATATTATTCCTTTTTTTAATAGAAAATTTCAATGACGGTAAGTATCCATATTAATAGCGTTATGGTAATAATCGTTAGATTTTACCAAACTCAAACTCAAACTCAAACTCAAAATATACTTTATTCAAATAGGCCTTTGCAAGCTCTTTCGAATCGTCAATTTACAAATTTGTGATGTCAGTTCTACGTGAAGCTACCACCGGCTCGGAGTGTGGACTCTACTGAGAAGAGCCGGCGAGAAACTCAGTAGTTACTCTTTTAAAAATATTTTTGTACAATACTGTTTGATACAATTAGCTACAGTTATCCTGCGAGAATATCAACGCCCTATTATTCCACGCGGTTTTATCATTAATGTAGTCATATACTGAATAGTATGCTTTTTCTATTAATGATTTTTTTATGTAAACTTTAAATTTAAGAAGTGGCAAATTTAATATTGTTTCCGGGATTTTATTATAGAAGCGTATACTTTGTCCCATAAAAGACATATTACTATCACTAAACTCTTGAACTAATTTTAATGAATTATAGTAATATAATAATAAAAAGGTAGATTTAACCTTTCTTTGGGTTTGAAAATAAATTATGAAGAAGACGAAATAGTGAATGAAAGTTTTTACTCAGACGAAATCGCGGTGTACAACTTGTTATTTATGAAAGATCTAAAATAAAATTTACATATTGTATAGAATGTTTCTCAGATTTTTTTATTTTATTTCAAACGTAGCTACTCTTTTATTTCGTAAATTTTCGAATTAAATTTTCTAATGCTGAAAATACAAATAGGAATTTTCTTACATAGCAAAATGTATTTTTTCAATAATAAATAAAATTGACAAGTTTTTGAATTGAACATGCAAAACATACACTAGACTTACTGGTTGGTGTAACGTTTTTTCTATGAGCACTTATGGAGCGCTCTTAACGGAAAGTAAAGAAATAAAATATTTTATATTTAAATTTTCCAATTGAAATTCTAATTTAACATTACTGCTATTTTTGCTTTGATTAATACTCTGTCATAAGACCTTAGGTAAAAAACGCAAAGGCAAGATTTATCTTAGAATAAGATGTAACTGCTACGTACCACTACAGATACCTACGAGAATGTATTTTTTCTTCGCGGTTTAAATGAGAAATACGTGTGAAATATTAATATTTTATTATTTATAGTGAAATTCGAGAGAATAAGGCTATGTTTTTGACTTTTATTCATTTATTTATGTCCATTGTCTGCCTCTCTGCTCTTTATGACATGTCACATAGTATTACGGGTATATTACAAAAATCAAAGTAACTTAAAACGTAAATGTTAGTAACTAAAACTTAAGGAAATAAAGCAACTAAAATAACCGATTAAGGTATGAAAAAAAATTAAAATCAATTTATACTCCTATTAAATAATCTGTAAAAGATATTATAAGTTGAGCTACATATTAGTTAATTTAAGTTAAGGTATTAGCTCCTTATATAGGTATTTTACTTTAAAAAGATGCGACCTGATGAATCGGGGAGGCTAGCACAAAGAGCCAGACCAGTGCGGGCGGAAAGTTTTAATATCCCTCCGATTAGATTCAGCCACAACTAGGGACGAAGGTAGAAACGAGGGATTGAAGGGAAATATTTTAGCATTGAACACGAATTCGAATATCCAGAGATAAGGTTAAGACGCACTGGATTACCGACTGCTACGTTTACGTTTTACGCCGCTCCGCGTCGGTTCTACGAGTTTTTCTAAATCCTGAGAAACTACCGCAGATTTACTTCTGGCACTTGCGAGTTTATGGCGCTTTAATCTTATTTTCCGGGAAAATAGATGGTTTCATAAGTTTCTTAGATAAAAAATGACCAATTAGATTCTCGTAATCTTAACATTGTTTTAACAAGTTTAAATGTTGTATAAAATAATACATAGGTATAAATTAATAATATATCTCGCGTGATATATTATTAAATAGTATAAAACATACTACTAACTAAGCATCTAGTTATTACGAATTTCTTAATTTAACGTATTTTACTACCTACATATATAGTATTTGCAAAAATCTTTGTAATATTATTACGTCGAGCTCTCTCTTAGGATTTCTATATCAAATGATAATAGATTATTCCACACAATTTTAAAAATAAACACTCATCGGCCCGCATTTGATCGCGTGATCTTGTGTCGGGGGTTCGAAACACTCACAATACTAACACCCAGACCACGACAAACATCTGGGCAATACAGACATTTGCCGTGAGCGGGGATCGAACCCGCGACCGTTAGCGCTTGAGTCATTTGCAGTGACCACTGCGCCAACGTGTCTGTCAAATTGAGTGAGGTATTGATGTTAAAATGTTATTGATGTTAATAAAAAGGTTTCTTGAAATCAATTTAATTAGCTTTTTCAAGTACATTTGAATCGGTAAAAAATTAAGATAATTTAGTCTACAGTGGCCTCGAACTATTGATTTTACCACGACGAGTCAACAAGTAATGTATTAAAGTTTACTACTGTATTACAATTTCATATGATTAGTTCGTATAAAATAGACAGACGTAACGAATTGTATGAATTATTTCCCATCGAACTAGATCAACTTTTCATAACAACCTGTATTCAAGGATAATTTGAATTAATAAATTAAAATTTGTCCCAAGGTAAGATTAATATTAAATTTTCTAATAAAAATTCCTATTCCAAAATTGCCCTTCGTAAAGATTATTTTTCGGCTGTCCGACCGCGTCTATAGAGTACGAGGGTGAGTTTTGGGGCGCACGGAATGGGGAAGATTCTAAATCCATATTCGATCGACAGAATCTGCACTGAGCCAAACTGACAAGCTGCCGATCTGTTTTGCATTTATATAAACAGCTCCCACCTTTAATATTAGTATCACAGGTGACAGTCACTTTCTCGTGAAAGGGTTCGTGTTCACCTAGATACCGATAACGGTCTTGTTTTATTTTTTTTACGTTATCTTTAATTTTTTCAATTGATGCATTATATTGTATTTACGACAATAGTCGACATAAATAATGTATACAAGATTTGTTTTATTTGTCGTTAAAGGGTATGTATTAGTCACTATTTACTAGCCGGTTATGTGGTGATGCTGACAGGAAACGAGAGGAGGGAGGGTGCGGACTGGACCTTCATCAAGTGGTTGACTGGTATTAGAGCGTGCAATTGTTCCGCTGCGCTACATTCCACGGCTAACACAACACATATTTCACTCACTGATTTTGTGCTGAATTAGCTCAGATCAACATTTAAGTATCGTATATTATCGGATATATATTACCTACTGAAACTATTAACCGTTATTCTAAAAAAAATATTCGTGTTTATTTAAAAATTATGCAGAATATCCTTATTTTAAGTTTACTTAATATTAAATTATGTAAATAATAAATTCCGCTGCCGCTCAACATCAAAGAATGAAAAGTGTTTGTATAAGAGGTGTAATTACAAAATCCCTCGTGTACCAAATTTCCCAATGTTTTCGCGTAGCGCGCGAGTACGTGCCGTAAAAATAATTCGACGCTCTTCTGGGATCGTTTGTTAAACGTCACGCGTAAAACATATTATAAAGCCAATAAAACGTGTTTACAAGGGTGAGTAGAGCTCGCCGGGCGGCCGCGTCGCGTCCTCGGGGCGTTGCGTTGCCGCGCGTATTCGTAAACATTTTAGCGCTGCAATAAATTTAACATTATCCTATTCACGAGACATTCTGTTTTCTTCCGTCCTGAGATCGGTTGGTTAGCTGTTGTAATCTCGGTTGACTCGGATTCTTTGTTCTTGAACCATGAATTTTAATTATATAACCATCGTTTTTCATAAAAAAGGTTTTAGTATTCCAAAATACTTAAACATTTTTGATGAAAAACGTAATTTTTAATAGTCCATAGGTAAAAAACTTATGCAGTCCACTCGGGCTTTGTTGTTTGTTTTTACCAAATGTATTTTTGGATTATTTAACATAAATATTTTTGGTATAGTTGTCCGTATAACAAATAGCCAAATAAGACTATAAGTCAGACAAATTCATTTTTTGGTTTCATGTTTCCTTAAAATAACTCCTTAAAATAAAATTCAAAATACGACTATTTTGAATTCTTTAAATGTATTTATTAAATTAAGATTAATTTTATTTTAAAAATTACTTTTAACATACATAATTTTATTTGAGGGTAGCTCTATTGTATATTTCCTAATGAAAATAAACCATAGTAAAATATACATACATTGTCACGGGGAAAATAAAATTCCTGTGTGTTCGTACAAAATAGCGTTTGTCGGCAGAGTTGACAGCAGAGTATTGTGTGTACTCTTGAGAGCAGCTGTTCTAGGATATTAACTCTTGCGAAGATGCTTGACTCTCACCGCTTTTTTTACGATTACACGGTTATAAAAATTGTTTAAGTCAATCTTTGATTATTTTAATTAAATAATCTTTTCGACGGATTAAGCTAATAAATACACGATAAAAAATGTATAAGCACCTATTAAATTTTTCATCTCATCTAATTAAATAACTATTTTATTGATGCGAATCAAATATATTTAAAAGTGATCATTAGAAACTCACTCCTGTACCGGCTTTCATTCAAATAAATACGATGTTATCCTCAAGTAGGTTTTATTAAGTAGGATAGCTGCAGTCAATACCGTGGCTACCTACTTACACAATACATTAATCAGAACGAGTCTACACTGCAATGCCCTTTTGCAACGCTGATCCACTTTTCTACGGATGCGAGATTAAAGGGGAGAGTAACAAAATGAGAAATGGAACGATTTCAGGACGCATTGTTGGACGGCAGGCCGTTGTCGGATTTATGACAAAGAACAGCCGGATGATTCAATCAGGCCAGTTCTTTAGTTTGTTATATTCATGTTACAGCCCGTATCTATAAGTCTTATTGTTAGGAGCTTGTTGTCTTTTGTGTGTGATTTATTCATCTTCTAGGATCTCTATAGACAGAATTTAGGTACACAAGAGTATGGAAGTATGAAGGCAATTAAATTACTATGTCGTAAAGATCGATGTTCGGTGAAATTAAACGAGCCTTTTGTACCAAAGTGACTTTAATTAAATTCTTCATTGATTATATTATATTTAATTTAATAAGTTTGTTCTGTTTCAATGTTTAAAGGATAACAGAATTATATAAATTTAGGATTTAAAGTATTCAAAACTGGACTCTATTATATATATATTGAATATACTTAATAGCGTCTAGTTTCGATAGCTGTTCATACAATTGAAACTAATTGATGAGTTAATTACTTTATAATAATATAATAGTATTGCTGGCGATACGATTACAAAGTTTCTACTTTGGGTTTCAGGTTTCCATTCGCAATCTGTGTATTGGATATCAAGTTATTTGTCTCGGTCTATTTTTATTTTATTTTAAAAGTCTTTCAGTTATTTTAATTTCATTGACTATGAAGCAATATAGACAAATACGAGTATTAATCTTAAAAGTGTTATAAACTCTTAATACTTGGTAGAAAAATTACACCAATTCAATTGGTTGCCAATTCATCCGTAAGGGTTACGGAGATCAAATGGCAATCTATTGTTAACTCTTAAACTACTGGTCCAAATAAAGAAGATATATCTTATATTTTCACGGGAATAATTTTAAACAGTAAATTTTATATATTATATTAACATCTTGTATAAATTAAGCTAAAATTCCATTCTTTTTCATTCTTGTAATATCTCTATATACTTTGATCTATCATTATGTAAGTTTTAAATTAAATTGCATAACGATGCTACACATAAAGATCTCAATGCGCATATGTGAAACGTGTTATTTTTAATTCTTCTTGGCATTTTTTCTTTATTGATATTTAACCAAAAAAACTATATCGCATGCATTAAAATAATTTCCATATCAAGAAAGGTATTTGCGACAATGATATCGACAGCTTTACGTAACTTAAAAGTACAGTGTACGAAGGCCTCCAAGAAAAAGCGCCCACGCCTAAAAGTTAATATTTTAAAATATTCAAATAAGGGTTTGTAAGTAGAAATTACATCCGCGAACATTTGCGTTTAAGATATGTATATCTTTACACTATGCCAGAACGAAAAGTAATTAACAATTTCAAATAGGTATAACAATATACTTTTAACTTTTTAAAACATAGCATAATGAAGATTAGGTGGGTAAAAGCAAATAAGTGTAAAAATTTACATTTTACCATCAGAAAGTAAAATTCTAAGTCACAAACATCTAAAGACAAAAAATCAGCTATTTGTATATTATTCAGGAAACGTGGTAATTATATAAGGGTCAAAGTTTCAGTAAATAGGTATTCAGTACAAGAATGGTATTAACAATTTAAATATTCTTAATGTCTCCAAGTTGTCGCTAGGGGCGATAGAGGGCGCGAGCGGGAAGCAGTAACCGACTTCCACTACATCAATCACTCGCGGATGCTGCGCCTGAACATTTCTAATTATTCGCTTGCTTTGAACCTTTTCATTGGTACATACTTTCATTTTTCATTGAGTATGTGTTTTTTTAAGCTTTTATTATTTTTAATAATAGATATTAAATAAAAAAAATTTTCTTGCTTCTACGGCTAAAAGTATTTTTTTAATGTTGATAGTTAGATTTATACTCTAACGATAATCAAAAAAAATTACCATAGAGAAACACTTTAAGTACAAATATGTAATACAATTGAAAAAAATAAATTCATGTATGTTTACGGTGTAACGTGGATTTGTCCAAAGGATTTTACAAATTCCGTTTCCGGGCCCGCCTCGAACACGCCGCTTAATTTGCATACGTATAAGATGTTCACGAGGAATGTTATATTAAAATACGTATGCCTGTACTGTCGGCAACTGAGTTCATTATATGACAAGTTGAGCGGTAATATAACTTTTTACAGGTCTTTGAGTTTATTACAACATACACGATTTATGCGACAAGGAGTTTCATGTGTTCGTCTATTAAAGTCAATTTACAGGTGTTCAGCATATTTCGCAAATTATGTTTGCTCACAAATGTTGTTCCGTAGAGAAGAGGCTCGTCTCGAGAGGCACTCGGGCTCTAAGAGGGCCTTCGTAAGGTGACAAGCCCCGTCTAATCTCCGTAGTTTAAGACTCCCATCAATGTATTTGAAGTGTAGAGCTCTTAAAAGTATGATTTCTTAATTGTGACGAGGTGGAAACCAATTAGTTTATTACCATTAAAATGTACAATACTTTAATACGTACCCACGTGTAAATTTATTATATATTATAAAAGTATTATTTCATCGTGTATAAAGTATTTATATAAAAAATATTACTCTGATTATTTTTCATTATATGATTCTTTAGTAAGTAGGTTTTTACAGTATGTATTAATTAATTAAAAAATATATAGTGTTGTCTATAAGTTAAATCAATAATAAAACGAATTATAAATCACTAGTTGTAGGAAATACCTTGAATCAAACATATTTATAGTCATAAAGTTGACTGCAAAGAAATAACTCGTTATATTTACTACATGCGAGGTAAAAATAGAAATGTGTTGGTGTTCGTTCATTTGGAAATGTAACAAACATTTTATGCGTAACATTTTCTTATATTAAAGGAATAAGCGCTGCCAACACGTCTGAGACACAATGTACGTGTTTACAAGGAATCAAAGAGAAAGATCCAGGACCGAGCTTGCCATACATATATTATTTTACATGATAAATTCATTTTTACCGCTGATTTCTCCCACAGAATCTATAATAAGAGAAACGAAACTCAATCTCAAAGATTATACGAATCGACATTGGTATTTTAAATGTATATACGACGTACGTGTGAAATATAGTTTTTGTGTTTTTAAATATGTGATACCAACTAACTTTGGTATATGAAATTGGAACTTATATATATTACATACATATACTTATACTTGCATACAACATAACTTTTTATATAAGATCTAATTTTATTGCAATAAACTTTTAAAGTTAAAAATTAATATCATTTGAAGGGTATTATGAAATCTATGGGGGTTTTGATATATTTTTTAAACAAAAAATGTATCAAAAACCCCCATAGATTACAGTAATAAATTGATTTATAATATAGTCGGTTGAGCGGAGATGGCCTAGTGGTGAAAACATGTCGATCTCGACTGATGATCGCGGGTTGACTCCACTGCGTTCTCAAGTGCTTTTGTGTTTAACCCTTAATAGCCTAGAGTTTCAATTTTGATACCAATCTTTTCAAAGCAAATGTTCACATTACTATTACTTTTAGCCTAGGTATATCTAATTTATTTATGGCGTTAATGCCTGAAGTATCAAAATTGATACCTGTAATTTTTCTAAATAAATATGTAAAATTAATATTGTGATTATTTAACTATTTTTCTTTCAACTAAACCTTCAAGCAAACAGTAGTATTTAAAAATCTAACACTTTCGTAAATCAGGCTATTAAGGGTTAAATTCATCTCGAGATTGCCGGTAGAAATTCTGACACATGTATATCCGCCGTGCAGCAGCGTAGTGGATTAAGCTCTAAGCCTTCTCTTTAATAGGAGAGGAGGCCTATGTCCAGCAGTGGGACATTTACAGGCTGTTACTTTACTTTTACTTCACTTTTAGTTGGTTACTTACTAACTTGACCAACTCAATAATCGATAAGTACAAAAGCGCCGTAGTTTGGCAATATTTGTTTTTCCATACAACATTGTACCGATTAAGAACTCAACTAAACAGTCGGTCGATAGTAAGTCAGTGAGTTTGAGGACTGAAAATATAGATTCTTTCATTCTATTTTTGTGTTGTACTTTTAATTTCATAACACTTTTTTCAGTAATTAATAGATTTATATATGCAGCATTTTATTAAGAATTTTTATTTAAAAAAATAGAAATATACGTAAGTACATAAATATTTATTACATTAATAGATGAATTCTCTTAATTTTTTTATTAATTAATCTCTATATTTTAAATTTCCGCTGAACCTTGGCAAGATGTGAATAAAAACAACCAACGTTATACCCATTCTTTATTAACTTTAACGAGCATTTCATCTACTAACTCAATCTCCGCTTGGAAAGTTATAATTTTTTTCTAAAACTTCCACGTAAGCTTTTACTTTTTTTTATTATATTAAAAAATTATTTTAAGAAAAATAGTGTATGCTTTTTATATATAAAAATTTCATTTAGTTATACAGAGTTACTGATGTTTGTTTACTAGCTTTTAATCAACTTGCAATGGGTCAAATCTTGCAAGCTAAGTTAGAACCACTGCTTCTTATTCTATGTAGATGAAATTTTACTTGTGGGTTCAGTTCCGATGACAATGCATTTTTATGGTAAGCTTGACCTGATTGGCTCCAGATAGGGAAGCTTCTCAGCGATCAACACCATAGGTACTCTTTTGTATTCGCTTTTAGTTATTAATAAAGTTATTATAATACCTTTCCTAAGTGTCATCATGTCCTGGCTACTGCATTCAAGATTGTCTCCTGATATAATAGCCTATTCCAAAGTCTGGCAAAATTTGGGAAGTGCATCTTCTCGGCTTATCATCGAAATAATTTTAATATTTCATTTAATTGAACTTGTTACATTAAATACCAGCAGGATAGGATCTTAGAGGATATCACTGAATTACGTTGCTTTTTTGCGAGCAGCATTTTTCATTCATGAGGCTTAGCAATAATCACAAATTTTTGATAAGATAAATATAAATATAATAGGTAGTATAGGATATGATTTAAATTAGGTTTTTATTGACAATGTCTAGATAAAAAAATGTTGGTCGATAGACGCCAGTATCTGTATTCACGCGCAGTGCGAGTAGGCGTTATGAATACCTATGGCATGTCGCTAGTATTATCTGCGTGTTCGGTAATGTATTCAAATATGTATCATGCCCCATCCGCACCATGTTGCCGTTGTTATTTTATTTCATACGCGTGACGCTACACCAGCTTTATTTTTTCGCGATACAACAGTACCATATCGTTAACAATAAATTCTTGAAGCTCTATAAAATGCAACCATTTGAGTTGAAAATATTAAATAAATTATTTATTATCTAACAAATAAATATTATAAGTGTGTAGACTCTACTTTAAGCCTTCTAATTCCTATCATTTGTCTTCATACTTCTATAGAGCTTCGTAAATGCGCTAGCGCACGTACTATTAGAGAAATGACTTCTCTGTCCGAGCTCTAAAGCTCGAAAGTATATTGATTACCTCCTTGTAAGGAATACAAATGTATCAGAAGCCGCGTTCGGAACTTCTTCCAGTCTTATCTTTTGCGTTGACATTTGGATTTAAACTTCATTCATACAATACTCCTTTGTTTTGGAACGTTATGTGCCATGCGAGTTACGACAAGAGTCTCGACTCGACTAAAATTTAAAATCAAATTCATATTTCGGGATCGACATAGCTTAATTCGTAATGCAATCGTCATATTTTTTATTGAAATAAAAGTGAAATGCGAGATACCATTTTATATCTTCTTTATGAAAGAGCGTCCAGTTAACATTGTACGAGCAATGAGAGCCCGCGGCAGCTAACTAGCAGGTGCACGTTGGCAAAGAAAAATGAAATAACGTAAAAAGAAGAAGTCGCAACGGGGGAAGTAGGGGGGGGGGACATACCGTTGGGAGGTTCTTTCGTGGAAAAGCCAGTTTCCTTTAGTAGAAACAGATAACGATCCGTTCCCGGCGACAGACGTATACGTAATACGTATTTGTACTCACTAAGCATTGATCTGCATACAGTAACTGTCAAAGGTATCTAATACAACAGATTTTCTTAACCAAAAAGCTAGTGCTTCGTCGGCGTTTTCTTATATGACATTCTTTGCTTTTATTTCGATGATAGTTGGTATATTCAATTTTTTTATCTTATCTTTGTATTGTCTTGAGTTATATATATTATTTTATTATTTCAATAGCGGTTTTTTAGTTCTTGCATGTTTTAATGTTTTTTTTAAGTATGTTTATTATTCTTTACCTAACTTTAAATGAATAATAGGTATTTTTCAAATTTTACCGAAAATGTAAATAAATATTTACTCATTTCATTCTATTTTCAGCACACAAGCATACTCTAAATTTCCATTTTAATAAAAACAGAGTCGTTAAAATCAATTTTGTGCCTTGTAAAGCAGCAATGATCCAATAAAAAATAATTAGGTTAAAAAACTAACAAAGTAACGATTCGTTTGAGCGTCAATTTAAGTGGCTCTCTGTCAACAAACTTACCCTCCTAGTAATTATGTGGCAGCGGCAGCAACGCCGCAGTCAATATTTGTATCTGAGTCGTAATGATTGTGCACGGAGGGCGGCGCCCAGGTACGTGTAGTCGGATCGAGGGTGACATAGTGTAGTGATTATAAAACAAAAGTTATAAATAAAATAACACTGAACAAATTCGAATATAAAACCGAAAAGAACTATTTTAAAAAGTATATTTTATTAACTCCAATCAATAATAATAGACCGAAGTTCACAATTCGCCAGATTTTTATGTGTACTATGATATTTTCGACGATTGTTAATCGATTGTTTTGATTTCTTTTAGTAGAAATAATTTACATCGAACAGAAAAGTAGTTTTTATTTTTCGGGAATGAAATCTAAGTCAAAAATATTTTAGTAAAAATTGATTGTTTTCTTGTAATAGGGTAAAAGGCAGATTGCTTCCAAAAATCCTTTACGAACAAAATATTATATAAAACCTCGTGCTTGTCACACTCGTGACCTGCATTCATTGCATAACCATATTTGTACATTGATAAAAGTAGCACATCTATTTTGGGCAAAATAGCTCTCAAATATAACCTGTGATTTTTACTTTCCATTTAAAGAAAAGATAAACGCTATGGAGTGGGTTCATTAAAAAAATATAAAATGTAATTCTTAAAAAAATACAACTAGATTGTTGGTTCAAATAAATCTTCTGCATTAAGTAGATTTGTAGGTGTTCTGTGTGCAACATCATCTGACCCTAAGGTCAAGGTTATGCAATTGTGTTCAGTTTAATATCATTCGTAACATAGTAAATTTCGGATCTATAAAGTCAAACTTGCTCAGATCCTTTCAACAACTAAAAAATAGCTGATAATCTTTAAATATCTAAACAGATCTTAATAAATTATAGCTAAGAACTACTTCGGTAATTTCAGCTATTATACAAAAAATCGTATCAAAAATGGTCCATTCATTAGGAAGCAACAATTCCACAAACAGGCTCACGACTATACAGATACAAATACACACATACAGACAGAAACAAAAAACACACATACAGGCAGAAACAAATAGATACACATGTCAAATTTACAACAGGATCCTTTCTTATGGATACTATACTTGAAACGAAGACAGAATAATCTGTAGAATATAAATAGTAATGTTAAACTTATTTTAAAACTATGCGGTAAATGTAAAAGTCAACTCTGACATTATTAAAATGCAGATTAAAAAATTATTGCACATCAGATGTTCACTGTATAATTACGCCCGAACTATGTACTTAATAAGAATAGAAACATTTATTTTAATCCAAAGCATGTGTTAACAAAAAGTATTATAAACTTTGCTTAATTATGAACAGCTATAATAAATATAACATCGAACATTTCTGACGATTGATGTTTAAACATGAAGAAGTTAGTAATAATCGCTTTAACTTTTGTTGAACGCTCAGCACGGTGTACGGCTAATGGGCGACATTACCATTCCAAGTCGGTAGGTTAGTGGTAACCCGCCTTGTGAATATGCAAAGTGGTCTACGTTAAATATTGAACTGCCGTGTAGTACCGAAAATGCGAGCTTAAAATGTGCCCATCTTTCTATTTCATTCTAAGGGCGGTACTAGAATATTATTTATGTTTTTTTTTGCAAAATACTGTAATTAAGTTTGTTAACTAAAATCAACAGTAAATTCTTCTAATATAATAATTTAGTTTAGTAATTATAGTAAATTCTAATGTTACATAACATATGAAACGTACTTATCAATTTAATAAATAAGAAACTCTTCATAACAAAAAATACCTCTGCGTTCGTTTTTCGTAATAGAGAACGTACTAATATTTTATAAATTGTATTAGACCTTTGACGTTATTCAAAATTGAAACATTGAATATTCTTCGATAAACTAATGAAAAGCGCTCCGGCATGTCATAGCAAAAATTGTAAGGCGGGGCGTCCCTTGCCATGCGGCATTGTGCCCGAAATGACACGTGAAAGGCGTCGAGAGCGCCGCGTTACTGCCTTCACAAAAGGCTTACAGATGCGCGCACCAGAAGATTTTAATGAGGCAACGACTCTGTGTGATTTTATCGCGTGTGCCTTAATGAGAAATAACCAAGCGCATCCTCTTTGACTGCACTCGTACGCAGTTGCTATCAAAAGTGGTACAACATCTACGATTCGTGCCGAACGCGCGAACTACGCTCATAATATCAGCGCACGTAGGCACATTATTAACCTTTTATATTTTTACGAATCATAAATTTCACATTTCTATATGGCACTGAATAAAGCGACACAAAACATTGTGTGCAATGTACAACGTAATTGTAGCGCGCTGGTATTTTTATGGCCGTGAGCGAGTTTGAGCATAGTGTTTTGATCCGGCAAAGTACCTCTGTGTATTATTGTCCCATTATTAGCGTTTATTCGAGGCGGTGTCAGCGGTGAAATCATTCCGGTTTTATAAAAGCAATAAAACAAATTATGAGGGTCTTGAAAGTTAGGGGATCCGGATATACTGGCCAATTCACATCAATGCAAATCACGTTGTCGACTCGTCAACCCAATTACCAAGAAGTGAATTTAAATAAAGATAAGTATCGCCCTCGAGGAGACAATGCTAATAGGAGGTGGAGGCGTGATAATAGGCTCCGACTGGGGTTCTGCGGCGCACCGCGGTAGGTGCTTTAATTAGATCTCTCGACTTACGCCTTACGCCCGTGAGCCTCAAAACACTTGTTCAATTAGTGATCAAGCTTAAGAAACTGTATTATGTTAAACAGCGACTCATTCAAACATTTGAATTGTTATTATTGCTTGGTAACAATTTCAACGATAGCTTTATTTAAAATTTCGTAGCAAAATAATTATTTGATAAAATATAATTGAAAATATTTACCTATTAAAGTATTTATTATATAATAAAAACGTAATTAGTCGAACTTTGTTCGCGCTTCATGCAAAAAGTACTAAAGTAAATTGGACGCACTTTTCACAGTTGTATTGCTACTGGTTAAACTTAAAATCTGGTGTCTGTTTTATCTCGATATACCAACTAGAAGCTAAGTTATTTATACATACATAATTTTACGTAGACGACATCCCGAGCAAAAGCTTGTTTAAATAAAACAAACAATAAAAGCTTGACGCTCAACCAACCAACACGACATGCAATTAAAATACAAACATCCAGACCACGGCAAACATCCATATTACCTATACATATATCAATATTTTTGTCATGAGAAGGGATCGAATACGCGACCATTAGCGCCGGAACTATTTAGCAGTAGTATCACTACGCCAAATTAGTCGTCATTTATATGAAGAAAGCTTTGCTCTCAAAATTTTTATTTAAAACACTTTAATTTTTTCAACTTATTAAAAACTATTAAACAAATTATACTCTTAGTATGCTAATATTTATTTACGTCAAATTTAGATATTTGTATAAAAAGTAAACGTGAGAGGATTATTTGTGAAAAAGCGAACAAGTTGGTTAAAATTTATGACGCCGACTCGACACGGTAATTTCACGCACTGGAAGCATTATTTGGATAGCGGTAACAGAGCAAAATACGAATGTTTGCTGATTTAATGACTTTTTATTTTACTTAGATCGCTCCTATTATCTCATAATTAATTTTATGCAATTACCATGAGCTTGAAAAAAAAAAAGTTTGTCGGAATGTTTTTGTTTTTATTATTAAAAAAAATTGCACAATGATATCTATAGCATAAAAAGTAAAGTAACAACCTGTAAATGTTCCACTGCTGGGCAATGGCCTCCTCTCCTATTAAGGAGAAGGTTTAGAGCTTAGTCCACCACGCTGCTCCACTGCGGATTGGCGGATATACATGTGTCAGAATTTCTCCCAGCACATGCAGTTTTCCTTCACCGCCGAGCTCGAGATGAATTTTACACTTGAAAACCCAACGGTGCTAGCCGGGGTTTGAACCTACAGTCATCAGTTGAGATCGACGTGTTCTAACCACTAGGCCATCTCGACTACGACATCTATAATATTATGCAAACTAAATATAATATTATAAAAATACTTCTTTCATTAAAAGAGTTCAGAGAAAGATTCCTGTCCTACATACATCAGTACTCATTTTATGACTTTCCAGTTTTTAAACGAATTCACATTTAAAGCAAGCGTTATTGAATAATGTTGTTGAAATATGTATGTTTAACCGTATTTTTTTGACAGTTATATTATAAAGTAACGGAGATTGAATGGGCGTTTCTTAAGAGTCGGACAGAAGGGCGATAGGGGCGTCTATAGCTGTCAACATCTGCTTCCGTACTTCCGTCTAACTGACCATGACATCACCCTGCATCTACAAGACTACGATATTTCTTTACAAGTTCTTCGCGTTTATTGCTTGCGCTCGAAATAGAAATACACGATGGAAGATAAAAATTATAGTAACATATTGTAGCGTTTAAATTTTATCACGTATATGTTATTAGATTTTCAAGCGACGTTGTTTTATTCTATTATATGTCAAAATCAACAAAATTGAAACGAAATAAAGACAAACTTTGTAATGAGAAAACCAGGAAACAAAATAGAGTTTATTTAATTCGGAAAGTATTTATTGGACTTGACATATTTTATAGGCACTATGTATAATTTTAATAATCCATATTTATTAATGTTGTAGTGCGTCGCGACTTAGGAAAAAAAAACAAATAATTATTCCTCCTGAACCCGTCTAGTAAAGGATAATAATATGTTACTTTATTTCTATTTTCTGTATTCACTCAGGGTTTATGTATCTCGAATAGTCACGTCTCGTCCTCGCGAAGGGTAAGGCATACAAATAAGTGAAAGTCCGAAACCAACCAAACAGGGCGCGCCATGTTCTTTATCTGCGGATCTCTTAAAAGAATTTGATCGTATATGAGAATATTACAAGCAACATCTGTGACAAGGGACGAATAAAGTTAGTCATTTAGTTTATTTTGAACGAAGTGATTTACAAAACCCTTGAATTTTGTGCAACAACATATTTTCTCATAAGCTTTTAGTTATATCACTATTGAAGTTATATAATGATGATGTTATAAAATACATAGATGTCGACCACTTTGAAAATTGGTACAGATTTTTCATGTGAAATAGTATGTATATCTTACATATAACACATATAAGTTTTGGAATATGCATTACATGCATATGAATCTATGGCTCAGCAGTCTTAAAAAACAAACGAGCAACACAAATAGTATATGATACAGCGAATATTACTTATGTACGTTGCATTTGGACTTTTTCCAATGGTCGTTTTATTCAACGAGGACTGGGGTGGAGTGTGTTGAGTAATAAAATCCGTGATCCTAATTGATTAGCTACGTAGATTGTGTATGTAGATTTTCAGATGTGTACAGTCGAAAAAGGAACATTTGTAGATTTAAGTAATTAAGCTTATCACAAAACAGTGTAATATAATTAATAAGAGTACACTTGTACTGCGTAATGGTTTTTAAAGCACGTTGGGAACGGTACAAAATATAATTATTGTAGTATCGATTAATTAATTATTAATCGTACATAAAACATTTTTTATATAATAAATTAAATATAATAATAAGTAATTATTAAAATAAAACTAAACAATGACATACATTTCAAAAAAAAATGCAGACTTTTTTATATTAATCGAACACGCAATAATTCATAATTACTTAATTGTGCAAACAAAACCGCCGAAACCCTGCGCAAAACGTGCTTCAGAACCCTCATCGTGTGTAAAAAGATACGTTATTTGTCATCGGCGTGTCATAGAAATTATAACGAGCCGGCGTATCCACAATCAATTTGGCGGCTGGAAGGCTGTCAATTTGCGGCTGGTTTGTTCCGCAGTCTCTTGATGACTTCCGAGTGACCGCCTTTGATTTGCATAAGGGCCCAGCTTTAATACGAGATTATGCCCGCGCCGGGAGCCTGACGTTCCGGACCCATTCATTATTATTAGTTTAGGAATTCGTAGTTGTAGCTGTTATTTGAATCGCTACCTATTTTGTAAAGTAAATTGATAATTCATTCTGTTTTGGCAAATCGTTCAATCATAACCATTTATGTTTTGTTTCTAAAAAATTTATGTTATCAAATATAAAATATTTTACTAAATATAATTTCGATTCAATGTTATTAACATTTCTGTATCTTATTAAAGTAAGACTGTAGGATTTGAATTGTAATATTGGAATTACAATAATGATAGATTCGTGCTGGAAGCGAGCGAGCAACCGACTGCCGAGCATCGTCTTGGTGACAAAGGGATTACCTCCCTCGCGCCGCTGTCTGCGGTTTCTTAATTAACCCCTAAATACCCTTGCACGCCGCACCGTCGTGCGGTGTGTAAGATTATTGCCAACGTTACCCTGGTTAATTTTAATGTACGCTATTATTGAAACAAACAGAAGTTCTTGTCTCGACGCTCTCATTGCCTTTAATGTACGTTCATACACGAGTCCCGCTTAAGGTTATTAAGAAAATACGTTCTATATCTTCATTTGTCGTTGTGAACAAATGTGAAATTGCAATGTTATACATGAGCATGCATATATTATTGAGCGTTTAAGTTAACAAAAATATTTTAATCATTATTAAATGAAATGTTCAGTAAATCAATAAAACAATTATATTTTTATAAGCTATTAAATTTAAATTTCTTATATAGTTTATATTTTCACGCTCGATAAATATCATGAAGCTAAAATGAAATATTATCAAAATGTATAGTTTTCTTTTAAAAATGTGGAGTTGTACACATGTATGCTGAATACTACTAATACAATGATTAACATAATTAATAATATTTAACCTTTTTATTTTATAATAGCTTATAGTAACAATATTTAAAAGTTGTTTATTACTTGAGAAACTGTTAATTAGACGCTTTTGCAGCTGACAAAACTATAACAACTATTCTAAACAACATGTTAAACATTTAGAGCAACGTATATAAAGTATTTAATATTCTACATACTTTGTTTAAAAATACTTAAAAGATAAAAATTCTCCATTGTAAAAATGGAATTATTCAGTATCAAAGTATATGACAGGGTTGTTTTCATGAATTACCAAAATAAAAATTGTTATCTTGTTTTTTGAATTAATATTGTCTACTTAATTCGTTTTAATATTAGTTAATATAAGAGACTTTTGGAATCAGTACATACTATAAACCAAAATCCTCCATCTCAAATCCACATCTGTCTGTCTGGTATCGTTAGAGTTAGTCATGGGAAAGGTTAAGTATATAATCTGTCAAGGTTTTGTGTAAATTGGTTTATATATAGCGATAATTGGTGGAACTTTTTCATCAAAAACGCTTCCCCACCCATTTGAGACAACAAATCAATGCAAGATGTGATATTCCTGTTTAAGAGATCTATAAAATAATCCACGATTGTAAATAATTTAAGTATACCTTACTATACCTATTATATATACATATAAAACACAAAAGTTGATTTTATCTAAGTCCGTTATATACTTTAAAACAATCGAATCGATGTGACTCAAACCATTTTCATTAGAAAGGCGACAGTGCAAAGATGTTTTTAGAATACTAAAACTTGAGCACACGTGGGCGAAGCCGCGAACAACTGCTAATAGTGTAGTAGTTTAAAAGAAAACGTAGGACAGACACTAAGATAAAATAGGTAGAGTCTCTATTGTTTACTGATGATATTGTATGTCTTTTAAGTTTCTCTATTTTGTTAATATTATATAGTAACTCTATTTTTAATATACATATTCGAAACTCATATTAAAAAATAATATAGTGTTTCGCAATAATACCTGTAATCAACGTATGGAGAGGGGGTGAGAGGATTTTAATATCCTATGAAAGAAAAACAAACTGATATATTCAATCACTAAATACAAAATTAACTTCATTTTATTACAGTCTATAAACGTATTACCGTTAATATGAAATCAATACATTTCACGACGGAAGCATATATGCTTAATAGGGTGCGTTATGGTTGGCAATGCGCGGTTTACATCAGTTGAGTCAGGGCAACGGGGTAGAAAATGGAGCATCGTGCTTAGCTAATACGATCAGGTGAGCAAACGCGCTACACGGCTTTCATCTTCAGTCACGTATCTTTGTACTACGCTTGCACTCTGGTGAATCCTAATAATTTAAGAATTTCCAAATAATTTTATTACTTCAGCCCTGCTACCCGCTGTTCAACAAAAATGCTATGTACGGATAAATATTGTGTAAATATGTCTATTTCCAGTAATGATGTTTGTATGCTAAAAAAAGATATAATAACGTTTTATTTGCGTTAAGTTTTATATAACACCGACGTGAGTGAAGGTGAGGCAATCTAATAAATAAAAGTTCTCTGATCCTCACGACGTCTGACGATAAGTAAAAATGACGCAGAACCGATCTTGAGGAGTACTTTCGCTCATGTTCAATAACACTCCAATGACAAGATACTGATTTCTGAGGGTATCTTTCTTTTGAGAAATAATTTACCAACCTTCTCTCTGTCTGTACGTTGAAAATACACATAACCAATATAGTGTTACATTGGCATTGTGTATTGTCAAATATAAATAAACATAGGGTATCATTTTTGTTTATTTTTTGTTTATTTGTAAAACGTATAACTGTACATTGTATGTAGGAGAAAATAAAGGCGGCAATGTTAGTTTGAACGAGACCGTGATACGTAAACAAGCGGGAACTATCGCAACTGAGCAAGTTTATTCTTCAAACAGTGCGGTGAGCTTGTGTGCGGAATTCGTGCCGGGCCAAGTCTACGTCGACGACTCGACGCGACTCCCTTTCAACCCATCCGCTCTAAGAATGACAAATGTTTAACCAGTCAACCATCGGACAGCTCACCCAAACAATTTGTTAGCACATATTTTATATTGTGTCCCAAATATCGAACGGCCATTAACTCATTATTGCAGACGTTTACGTGCGAATTTGCAAAAATAACAAAGAGAGCCAATTTGGCAAGTCGAAGACAAACGCGTTTAAAATGGGTAGAGTAGAACAGTAGCCATCTATCTCGCAGCTTGATAAACGACGACATTATTCCTTATCGCCCACTCAATTTGTTTAAAAGCGTTCTGCTTTGATAATTTGAAAATTACAAATCGTATCTTCTGACACAAAAATGTCCTTATAACTGCGATGTCTTACCAGTTCGATAAGCCTTAGGGGAGGACAGATGGAATCCATTAATCATATTGCTACGATTTTTTGTAGGCTAAAGTTCATATAAGTAATTTTAAAGTAATTTAATTTATACATATATATTTTTTAAAATGACATTTATTTTATTACAGTTGTGGAGGAGCCGGAGTTCACAGACGTCATTCAGAACGTGACGGTCCCTGCAGGGCGTAGCGTGCGCCTTGCGTGTTCTGTAAAGAACCTCGGATCTTACAAGGTAATTATTATTTTAACGTTTTTTAAAATATTGTTAAATATACATAATCATCTGAATGAACCTTTATTTTTAAAATAGTTAGTAAAAGGTTTTCATGTTTTATAAGGAAACAAATATGTATAATATAATACATAAATCAAAATGATGATATAATAAATTAATGATACAATTTTAAATTATAAATTTACATCACATTATTCTTACTAAAAGAGCATTTTATTTGACCTATGATAATAATATACAAAATCATAACAAGCGAACAAACCACTCAGGTACTAGTAGACACCGAGCAGCCAGGAAGGCGACAATACGCGTAGAGCTGCAAAAGGAAACATAAAATATAGCGCATTTTATCATTTGATTTAGAACGTACCGTCGTAATAAAGTGTCTATATAAAGGAAGGGAAATATGATTTACAACATGTACGCTGATTTTGGCACCTCGAGTTCGTTCTTAAAAGCTAATATTTTTATTTAAACAAACATTGAAATCAAAGTTTTTACATTAAAACCAATAAATGGACTGCATATTTCCAGTATGCGTATAAGTTATTTTATGTAGAGTGATTTTTAAAAACATAATTAATACATGAATGAAAAACTAATAATTTTAATGAGAGATATACTAAAAAGAGAGGAATGATTGCTGAAATTATTCTTTGAAAACTTAAATCTCTATATGGTATCTCACGTACGTACAATTATTAATTTGGAAATGTATATACTATCATTAATTAATTAATATCTACCTACTCAGATATCGAACGCGTTACATGTATGTGTTAGAGTGAGGTTGAAAACAAATGGAGTAAATAATTTTGATATTAATATTGATTGTTTACTATTATTAAAGTATATAAGTAAAAAATAAAGTAAATTAGACATATTGGAAATACATTAAGAAGAGGTTAAGCATTTAGATGCTGATTATTTTAGGCGATAGCAAAGGAGCCCGGCGACCGATAAGCAAGGTGAATTAACTACCGGGTCGCTTCCTCAGAGACATCGCCGGTCCATTTAGATTCTACGGGTCATCGCTAACAATTTGTACTTTATAAAATTCCGTAATTTGGTTAAACGGCTCGACGAATCAGTCACTTGTATAATGGATTTTAAATTTCGTATAATGGTAATGTTGACCAGCAGTATCATATACTTTGAGCTTTAGAGTATTTTGAATTTGTTTTTTTTTTTTACAATTTTGAAACTTTTATAAATGTGTCGTTTTAAAAAATTAATCTATACTAAAATTCCTTTTACCTTGTTATCTTTGGCAGTTGCATTTTTATTTCACTGAACAACTTTACTTACACGGTGTCTAAAGCTATCTGCGATGCGCGCAATAAAAGCCACGATAGTGTGCTCTTACTTTTGAAATAAAGGCTTAACGGAGGGAGCCATCACAGTTGCCTTGTATTGACAACAAGAAGCGGATTTTCCCCGAAAGCCTCGCCTGTGCCATTAGTTTTCCGCATCGGTTAAAAAGATTTGCTTCTTCGTCCGTCTTTTTAGAATTATTGAGTCACGCGAAATATTACGATGAAACGACAAAATGCTCGTATTCCCCTTTACCTTTCATCCTTTTTACGTTTATTTGTAAAGTCCAAAGAGATCAAATAAATATCGAAACGATTTATTTTGCAAATTAAAACATGTTTTTCAAACGAAATACGAAATATACATACGTGGACAATGAACATGCAGTAAATTAGGAGCAATGCATACAACAATAATATTATTTAATTTAGTCAGTATAGACAAAAATGTGATTTCATAATAAACATTGTACTAATTTTATAAATAAATACAAATCTCGATTGCGACCGCGTTTAATATTAGATAACATATTCATACGAAAATAACAAGCAGCGTTTTCCATATTAAGAGAATGCTACGAAGTATGCGCACGTAGCCTGTTCATCGGCATGAAATGTCAGATAGTCGGCACTAGCACGTATGTGGGTTTGCAATAACATGCCGCAGCGAGTCGCAGCTATGTTACACTCGTACCACATACGAGCACCGCCTGTTCAAATTCTGACATATTTCTCGTGCTTTAATATGGGTTCTACCTCACTGCTGCTTGCTGTAGCTAAGGAACTACGGTTGGTACAATTGGATTAAGTCTGCACAATATTTTAAAACTTTTAAAATTGAATTATTAAACTACGTTTGTAATAATTAATAAATAAAATACGTACGTACACGTAGTTATGAACAAATGGATGCTGATAAGCAATAATGTGTCAACCCACAAAAAGTCAAATTTGGAGATATTCATGTTTTATGATACTGCGTCACCTATTTAACATTATTCAAAAAAATATCAAGTCATATATAAACTAAATAAGTACGGAATAAAGTTACTTAATTTAATGTTTCGAATTTCAAGTGCGTTCCATTTTTTGCAATTTATATAATACTCTCATATATTTAATAAAGTTTTTATTAGATAGCACTATTTTATAATATATCAATCTGCTTTCAATTCATTATACATTTTATCAAAATAGAAAAGAAAAGATGGATATATCCGTCTTCAAACTAATTTGTTAAAATGGGTTTGACATCTTTAGACGCCATTTTCTCAAAATGAAGTCCGTGTGGCTTGACACAGTATTGCTTATCAGCGTCCAAATATAAAAAAAAATTATCCCAGCGAAATACATGACGTAGAGTTATATACTTTTTCATTATAAAGATAAAGAGTCTGATGTTTGTATGTTTGAACATTCAAAATCTACCGAGAGTCCAATTAAAAAATGTGTTCATTTATTGAAGCGGGTTAAAGAATATAGAAAATCACAAGGCGACTCAGTCACAAAAAACAGGGTGAAGCCACGAAGGATAGCTAGCGCATAATCTATATTGAAAATTTCTCTTGGTTTGATTTTGTTTTGATGTTTGGATATGTTAATTAAATATTTGAATTTTTGAATATGCAATGTCAAATACTGAGTCACAACAGAATCTATCACTTCCGCTAAAACCACGTCCAAGGTAAGTTTAAACTAGTATTCGCTTGCCAGCCGTGGCCAAACTTTTAATTGTTAAAACAATGTGTGGTTTGACGCTAAATAAGAAGTGCAGTTGTCACTAATGATATATTAGTACTGTCGTGCAGGTTTCGTGTACATGGGGTTACACGAAATCCATCTATATTTAACCTTTCAAACATTCAATGTTAAACGACCATTAATGTTAAAGTCATATAATTAAAAAAAAAATAACTTGTTCATTAAAGGTCACTAAATTCAAGATTATGTTTATCGTTTAGTACAAGAGTAATAATATATTTATTCATATTAATCTAACACAATAGTAGAAACTTATGTTGATTTTATCATTTTACATAGGCATTTAACATTTTCGATCGCCGGACATTAGGGGTTGAAAGATTTTATCAGAAACTAACGTCGCTACTTACATCGATTCCAAAAATAGCTTATTGGCTGAAGATCGGTGCAAAGTTAGAGGACCCTCGACACAAATCCGTAGTCGAAGAGATCTCTAAGTGGGCTTTTAGCAGAAGTAAGCTAAGCCGTCTCGCGCAAGATGTTCACTTATTTCTCTGTGCGCGATTGCATTACTTAGTGGCCCGTCGTTTTGCCACACTTGCTTTTCTTTAGATACATTTTCACACGATGTTACCGAGCGTTTGATTAATATTTGCGCACTGTTAGTAATTTTTGTACTTTAAATTCTAAATTGTTTATTTGAAACCTATGAAATAAACAAATTGACGATAACATTTCTAACAAATAATTATTCTGTATCACGACATTGTACCTTTACACCAATGAGTGTAAAGTTCAATATTTTTATAATATTTTAATTTTTATAATTTTATGGTAGTTTAAAAAGTTACTAAATGAAGGCATACTTACCCATCGTATAATAAAAAATAAGTGGTAGCCATTAACCATTCTGAAAACACCTTGAAACGAATAAAGATAACAGTGTAAGAGCAAACTCCTTAAACGTTTCATAATTAAATCTGTCGTAATATTATTAAACACGTCTACGAATCATCTCCTCCGGCGATGGGGTCCGTCGTTAAGGAGGTTCGGTGCGGCGCGGCAGAATGGCTAAAGTTTGCAACGAGTCCATTATAAATCAAACGACGCCTTCAAGGCATGTCTTGAGGGACGCGAGTCTTCCACCGAACATCACAACTTCAACTTTACCTATTAAATGCTTCTACAATTAAGATAAAAAGAAAGAAGGTCTAAATTCAAGGTGGTTAAAAGATAACGAAATAATAGGCCTCCCTAAGTTTTACTCTAAAACTTTGAGACAGGTGATCCTCGGCGAATGAGAATACTTTGCTTAATATGCTCGTCGAGAAAATGAGAACTAAGCGCTGACATGTTCGTTCAAAGTAACTTCGGTCAGAAGTTATAATTGTCTACGCCGCCCGAGGAACTTAATAAATTCGAAAGAGTTTTTTAATGAATAGATTAAATGAAAATAATGTTGCTTTAAAATATAAAACTGAATGTAAAATTGGTTATAGTATAATAATCTAATGGTGTACGTTTAATACGCAAACAGGAATTTTAATTTGCGCCTAACAAACTGCGTTTTGTAGAACTGACAAGCATCCTCGCAAAGTGTCTCCGAGCTTGTCTCTAACTCGCTTAGGATCCGCAGGCAAATGAAATTAGTTAGCCGCAGCCGCCATTTCAAATATCATATTTGCGGTTTTCATCTTTATTAAATATTCTGCCCATTAAACGCGAGCTACAATTTATTCTCGTAAAATACTTGGTTTTAAAAAATAATTTTAACATTAAAATGTCAAATTACTTACATAATATTTTTATAGGTTTATTCAAAATAATACTAATAAATAAATAATCGCTCTACGCTAAACGATCCACATTAGCATTAGGATATCATGATCCTGTGTCGGGAGACCGGACGCACACACAACACAAACACCCAAACCATACAAACATCCATATGGCATATACAGATGCTTGTTTGTCATGAGCGTGACGCGAACCCGGGACCATTTAACAATTATAAGGACTGTGACTTCTCTTTAAATAAATAAAAAGCTATTACCGTGGCGAGTTTTTATCCCACTATTGGCGCGTAATGCATGTATGTATGCAAGCAAACAGCTGACACTAAAAATTCTGTTTCTCTGCAGCAATAATAATATCCAACACGATCAATTTATGTAAAATTATTTTATACATTCACGCAGCCTTGTTAAAATAAATAACAACAAGGTTACGAGTATAGTTTTCATTACATTGTGTTGGTACCTATGTAAATAGTTTTAAAAATTTTTTAGCGCTAGTTGATAGTCTCATGCTAAATAAATTTAATTTAGTATAAGAATTTTCACTTATGCTTTACCATTGGTATTTAATAATTTGTCATATGTAGATAGCAGCATTATTTTATTCATAGTTTTCTATATATAATTTGAAATTTTATTTAGTGATTCTAGCTAAGTTTTTAATTCTGTACTTGATAAAAATGTAATGTATGAGCTAGTCACAATATAACATATATTTATTCTTCCTGTAGATTACATACATTATCGACGTATGTATTCATGTAAATTGCGGCCTATCCAAATATATAATATATTTTCGTTGCATTAAAACATTCAATCACTTAAAGCGCAGAAGCATAAATGTTAATTTAACAAGCAATATTTATGTTGCATGCAATTAATTATCTACACTACAACGGATGAAAGCCAACGTAAAATCGTTACATTTAACGATTAGCAATAAAAATGGATATGCAAGTGACGATTACCAGCATTTTCATAAATATACTTATTTTATACAAAAATAGCACATTGAACTTATTAAGAGGCATATTCTATATACGGTCACGGTACACTCGTCACAAAATATTTTAGGCCGACGCGATCGTGCGCGCGATTCTTAAGTCTTAAGTTCAACACTTAAAGCTTATCTCATAAGCGCTTGTAAAATTTTGATTTCTCTTTCATTTTATCTTAATTGCTCAAATAATGAAACGAAACTTTATGAGTTTAAATTCTATAAATGATCAAAATTAAGCATTTATTACTACTCATTCATGTCTTTAATAATATAACATAATTTACAGTATTTCATTCGGTTAAATCCTTACTAATATCATTACGACATTCATGATAAGTAAACATTAACATTGGTATCTAATTAGTAACGTAAATATTAGTTATAAACGACGCATTAGCAATTGAACTGATTAATTTATGTATTCAAAATATTGATGTACCGATAAGGCTGCATGCAGTTAAGGCCAGTAGCGAGCGGCGGTTAGCTGCGTCTCCTAATTCAATCAGTGCCGTGCAGACGGACACGCCGTAGCGATTAGATTAGACGCCGGCCACAATTACGCAGATCAGATTTACAACCGACGCCGTCGACGCCGCTTCCACCACCTCCCGTTCCGTAACTTCCGAACGACCTTAATAAACATTAACGTTTTACTAATAACTGGATGCTGATAAGCAATAACGTGTCAACACACAAAAACTCAAATTCGGATATATTGACGTATTCTGATAGTGCGTAACATATTTAACAGTATTAAAAAAATGTATGTAATCTAAACGTAATAACTGTGGAAAAAAGTTTCTTAATTTCACGTTTCGAATATTGAAGTATGTTCTAAATATATTCACCAATATACAATAATCTAATATATTTGCAAAACTTATTATTAGATAAGACTTTTTATTATACCGATCTGCTTTTAATTAATAATTCCTTTTGCCAAAATAGAAAAGAAAACGTTGATAAATACGTCTTCAAATATATTTAATAAGAATATGTTTGACATCTATAGACGTCATTTTCTCAAAATGAAGAGTGGCTTGACATATTATTGCTTATCAGCGTCAAATTTATCACTGGATTTTACAAATAATTGCAATCATTCATGCAAATCATTTCTACATATTAAGCCTCGTTCAATAACCCGGAAGCTTCAGGTTATAGCGACGAGTCGGGCCGTCGTCATTAGAGGGGTTACCGTCTCATTGCATAATAAAATGGGCGAAGTTTCCTCAAGTCCATTATAAATTAGACAGCGGCTGAGAGCCGTATCACTTAAGATAGGTAAGATGTGACCCGGCACGAGTTTAAGCTAACAAACTTCTCCTATATTACCTCAGGAATCTTGATAAAAAGAACTATCCATGATTCAAACTTAATCCTGGTTTAAAGAATTAAAAGTTTATGACCATTTTCATATTTTTTTAGTTCGAGCTATTGTGAGGGAAAATGTGCAGCAGTACAATAGATATGGTTCAAAGTTGTGTTTATTGTTTTTGGTTATACAGTATGTTTAAATGATGCATATTTTATCTGATTAGCTAATTACTTTATTGATATTGTACAGCAAGCTACTTACGCAGATCTATCGCTATCATAACGTAACACATTTTGACAGGCATTTTAGTACCAAAATCAGAAATCAACTGTCAGAGTGCATTTAGTCAGCATTTACCGTACCGTAGTTAGCCTACAAATTAGTCTGGACATTTTATAACGCCCGCTGGCAAAACAATATCAATCAAAACTTTGTAGGTATGAGAATAGAGTATAAAAAATCGCGAAAATAATATTGTTTTTAACTGACTTCGAAAAATGAGGAGGTTTTATAAATAACACGTAAATGGTTTTACTTGTTAACGTTTGTAAAGGTTTCGATTATTTACTTGGCACCGAAATGATGTAGAAAATATTTGTTTTATACTTTTTAATTTACTTGTTTTGTTTTGTTTTTTTTTTTTTTTTTTTTTTTTTTAAGTAGGTTTATTTATCAAAAAGTCACAATATATGCTCATATAGATAACTAATCAAAATAATGTGGAAATTACTTACTCTGTGTTTGCTTATCAGCGTTCAATTATACTCTAGATTCATCAGATAGGCAAGTGACCATAATACCCAATTTTTCTGTGATTGCATCAGAATAAAAATCCAAAGTTAATTTAATACCACTAACGTGTCTCCAAATGTAACATTATTTTATATAATTTGACCATAAAAACTCACAAATGTATGTGAGAACACATTTTTGAAGGTCGTAAAAAGTCAAAACTCTTCTGTTCATTACGCATAATTGCTTACGGCTCAGAATTAAAAATGGCCGGATTGTTTCTAGTATAACAATCTCAGTGAAATGCATTTTAAGCGGTTAATGCCGTGGAAATTGGTGTGAAGCGGGGACGGGATGGCAGCTCCATGCAATTACACAGATGTCGCGAGAGGCGCCCGCACCGCGTCTAATGGCGACCCGTAAACGTTCAATTTTGCCAGCTATTAATGTTGTTTCATTTGTTCTACAAAGCCACGAAGACTAACCTTGCCTTTTGCTTTTCCGTGGTTAATAACCTTAAATAAAGTTGCTGCTACATAAACCAAAATTAAATGTGCACGCTATCCATACTAATGTGAAATGACCTATTTGTTTTTTTGTTTGTTACATTTTACGAACCACTGAACCGATTTTGATGAATTTTAGTAAAAAGATAGATTGCGCGTTGGAGAAGAATATAGACGATGAAGGAGTTTGTTATACGAAAAATGTTCAGGAAGTTGAATAGGGGATGTTATTACGTTTCGCCATTTCGTCTTATTTGCATCTTTAAGAATCATGTAAGCGGCATCTATGTAGTTATTTAAAAATCAATTGTCAATCAATATGTAATGTATATGTATGTTCCCTAGAAATTCCAAAACGTTGGAACAATTTTGATAAAAAATTTAGGTAATCTATAGATTAGTTCAGCGGGTGATCCTAAGATATACAGTTATTTTTTGGCAAGAACGGGTCACTAGTTATTTTATGTGAATTATTTGAAACAGAGAACTTTTTTTATATTGCGTATGCACTGCGCCAAAAACAAAACTTTTTGCATTTGAAATAGTTTTAATTAAAACGAATCTAAGTTATTTAAAAGTAGCATTAGTCATTATTACATATCAACGATCAGGTTCCATTTACTTTGTATTTGCAAATAAAATCGCTTAAAAAGAAACGATTCTTTAATTTCCGTTATGTCACTCGTCAAATTTAGACTCGATTGGATATCGCTTGAGCAATGTTCTGAGTCTTCGTACCCCACAAATGAAACAAAGTTTATTTTCTTCGAGTTAATGTTTTTTTCAAATGCTCAATCATTGATCTATTGTGTAAAACATGGACAAACTTATCTCTACAATTTTTTTTATTACATTAACATATTACTATGTTAATGCTAAGTGGTCTAAAAATCAATAAAAAGCGATCAAGTGTGAGTCTGACTCGCACACGAAGAGCTCCGTACCATGTATTAAGTAAAAATGTCAAAATGACAAAGGTTAAGTCCTTTTTTAGGGTTCCGTACCTTAAAAGGAAAAACGGAACCCTTATAGGATCACTTTGTTGTCCGTCTGTCTGTCTGTCTGTCTGTCTGTCTGTCTGTCTGTCTGTCTGTCTGTCTGTCTGTCTGTCGGGATGTCAACCCTTTTTTCTCAGAAATGCATAGACGTATCATGTTGAAATTAATATCATATACTCAAGTCTACGATGACATGCGGCCGTGAAAATATTAAAGTTCTAAGTCAACGCAATCAAAAGATAATGGAAAATATGTCGTATATTTTGACCATTTTAGCGTTTTCGCAAGGGAATCAAAACCTATAGGGTACTTCCCATTGACCTAGTAGGATGAAATTTGGCAAGAAGTAAGATCTTATGGTACAAATAAAGGAAAAAATCTGAAAACTGTAAATTTTTGTATGTATGTTTGTCTGTTTGTAAGTTTGTCTTTCAACTTTTTTCTCAGAAACGCGTGAAGGTAACAAATTTTTATCAACGTCAAGTACTCAGAGTTGTAATTACTAAGAGCTGTGAAAAAATCAAACTTCTAAGTTAACGCAATCAAAAGATACGGTCATTTATATCACATATTTTAAGTATGATAGCGGTTTTAACGTTTTCGCAAGGAAATCAAAACCTATAGGGTACTTCCCATTGACCAAGCATTATGAAATTTGGCCAGGAGCAAGGTCCTTTAGTATACATAAAGGAAAAAATCCGGAAACTGTAAATTTCTGTTCGTGTGTCTGTCAGTCTGTACGTCTGTCTTTCAACCTTTTTCTCAGGAACGCGTAAATGTATCAAGTTGTAAAATGATCAAGCGGAAAATATATTAATCTAAGAATTAAAATTAAATGTACTTGTAACAAATTAACATAGAAGTTGACCATGGTCAAAAAAACAATTTTACAAACACTGAGAAGAAATTTGTATCAATACAAAAACATTAAAAAGCAGCAAACCTTTATAAACAACGCAATGCAATCTATATATCGCAGCTAACAAAATGTTAGCGCGATGTAGCGTACAGCTAATGCCATCTATTACAACATTATGACATTAACTGTGATATAATTCGGCTCGATTAATATTTTTTTTTATTTTAATTATTATTTAAACGCGCTAAAATAATAAAATAAACTTTTTATTTAAAAGTTTTATCGTCGATTTATAACGTCATTACGTAATTAACATTCAATATAAGAGCTTCACGCGATTTGATTTAAGTACTCGTATTGACTTAGTACGAAAATTTTAAAATTAAATTCAAACAGATCGAGTTATTTAATTTACTTATTTATCTACACATATAAGTCTTCTGGTTATTAGTAATATAATTAGTTATTTATAAATAAACAATTAGTTTACAACTAATAAATAACTACAACTAATATATATTTCGAAATTTGGATTGATAATGTAAATCTAAATATTTTACGAACGTAGTGCAGGGGTAGTGGAGTGTAGTAGAATATAAATAAAAATAAAACGAGAATAAAATACAATATAATTATGTTGTTAATGTCAAAGTCAACAAGTTAGTTCATTGAAATTGTCAAGAGATGGCGCGATTTTTGTTTGAAAAGGTATACTTCCAAGGTGGTCCCATTGTCTTCAGGTCAGGATCAGATGATGGGATCCTGGAGAAATTGAGGAAACTCCTCAAATATTATAGGCAAGCGTATACCGATTTAGGTATTTTTGATAGTAACTTATGTTGGAACTGATGATGAAGACCACAAATGGCGTAGACGGGTTAGTCTTATATAGATTTCTATAAGTTTGTACGGAACCCTCGATGCGCGAGTCCTACTCGCACTTGACCAGTTATTTTCAAAAATCAAGTTTTAATTAATTATTGTTTAAATAGCTGATATTAAAAATAAAATGTGTACGTAATGTGGTTTTCATCGAAATCGTTTATAAGAAGGTAACGATCTCTGTTTTATGTTATCAAAGCATTTCTAAAAGTATATTAAACCAATTTGATTTCCAATTTGTGTAATACATTATTCATATAATAGGAAATATTTCTTAGTATCGAAAATGTCTGATGCTTAATAAAGTAAATTTTAACCATAATATCGTTAATTTCTTAGGTAGCATGGATGCATTTCGAGCAGTCAGCCATTTTGACAGTGCACAACCACGTGATCACTCGCAACCCGCGCGTAAGTGTGACCCACGACAAGCACCGTACTTGGTTCCTACATATATCGGACGTACGAGAAGAAGACCGGGGGCGCTACATGTGTCAGATAAACACCGTCACTGCTAAAACACAATTCGGCTACTTACACGTCGTTGGTAAGAAAAGATGACGTAAATTCTATTTTGAAATAAGTACGATCACTTCATGTTTGTTATTATCTGTAAATTCTTTTTATGAAAAAAAAAAATTAACTCTTTATTATAATTCAGGTTTTACGGCGACTTGTAGCATAATTATATGTTTAGACTATTAAATGTAGAAATTATAAAATAATTGACGTTTACAGTGCCCCCGTCTATCGACGACTCGTTGAGTTCGAGCGACGTTATCGTACGAGAGGGCGCCAACGTCACTCTGACGTGTCGCGCTAATGGCTCTCCTAAGCCTACCATCAAGTGGAAACGAGATGACAATTCAAAAATCTCCATCAGTAAAGGACATTCAGGTCAGGCTTATCGCTTTGTAAAAATGGTCTTATTGACGTTTAGAAGTAAATCAATACAAAAACAACAATTAAAACCGGTATCTTAATTTAAATGTTTTTAGTTTCCGAATGGGAAGGCGAAGTGTTGGAAATGGAGAGGATTTCAAGACTGGATATGGGAGCTTATTTATGTATCGCCAGCAACGGTGTACCACCAACTGTTTCGAAGAGAGTCAAAGTCAGCGTCGATTGTACGTAAAACTTTTATATGTTTTAAATTAAGTGTCACATTTTAATTTTTAAAGGCAACCATTTGTTTTTGTTTAGTTCCTCCTATGCTTTGGATACCACACCAACTCGTCGGTGCTCCTCTATATTACAATGTAACGTTAGAGTGTTTTACTGAAGCTCACCCTACTTCTTTAAACTATTGGACTCGAGACGACGGTCATATGATTCACGAAAGTGCTAAGTATCACATGGAAAACACTGTTGGAGTTCCTGCATACAAGACTCACATGAAGTTACTTATCAGGCATATTGTCACTGAAGATTACGGAACATACAAATGCGTTGCTAAAAATCCAAGAGGGGAATCAGATGGGACTATAAGATTATATAGTAAGTAAAGTTTTATTTATGTAGACCTACATATATAATGGAAGACTTCTATTACATGATATATTATTTTAAGCATCTTCACCGCCAACAACGACTCCAGATCCCAGAGCCATTACGATGCCTCCGCCATCAAAACCTCCGCGTCGTGATACGCCATTTGCAGATAAAGGTAAACTCTTCCATTCTTTATACGTTGATAGTCTATTTTATCAAATTAACAATGAACTTTATTTAGACCAAACAAATATCTGGATCGTAATAAAAAGCGTATATTTTCGGAATGTAAATCAGAACATCAATAAATTCCGTGGTACGAGTAAAATGGTTTTATTTTTATCTGGTATCGTTGCCGATAAAATGCATTCAAACAAGATTTTTATGCCAGTGATTTCGTTTATTAAGAGATAATAATACCTTTACGAGTTGTATCCCTCGAGATCGTTCAGTTTATTTTCATTGTTTGCTGCTGTTTCAGTTATTATTAGTGGTCGTTATATATGTTTACAGATCATAAACTATTACGACGTTTTGCTTGTTGTGAAGCTGTTAACTGGCTTCGAATGTTATGGTCTCGTAAAATACAAACAAATCGTTTTATAAACAAAGTCTTTATAGATGGAATATTGTACAAGCTTATAATTGTATGTTTGTGTACCTTTATTTTAAACTACGGGTCGAGCCAATTAAGTTATGTAAACACTTTTTTTAATGACTAATATTAATTCCTCTATCAGTTAGTATACAAACAGTTTTAATTATTTCAAATAACATTTTATGATTGAGCCGGGATGTTATGTAGCTATAATCGTGTTACGGTCTAGTAATACCAGCGACTCATAAGTTGTTCGGTGCGCGCCATTACTCCGACGTTATTGGGAAGTTGGGCATTTTCCCGGACATGTTGCCGCTCGCCGGACAGCGACAACATCTTGCGCGACAACCTATTACAGCCAAGTGTCAACTTGCGCCTTCCCTTTTACGAACCTAAAACAATCTTCTTTTTAACCGTATAAAAATAAAACAGTTCTTATATTAGAATAAGTAACTTAAAACTGATTATTAAAATAAAAGTAAGTGGAAAAGTTGAGCAATATGAATATAAATTTTAAAGGATTTTTATAAGTATGCCGTGATTAAATAAGTAAAATTATATTACATATACTAATATTATAAAGCTGAAGAGTTTGTTTCTTTGTTTGAACGTGCTTTTTCGGGAACTACTGGTTCGAATTGAAAAGTAGTTTTTATGTTAGATAATTTATTTAATGAGAAAAGCTAAAGGTTATATTACATCAAGCAACAACTCATACGAGAAAAGCAGTAACCATAAACACGAGTGAAACCGCGAGGGGCAGCTAGTAGAGATATATAGGGTGATAAAAATTTGTTTTATAATTATGTAAAAACTTACTGTCATACTACAAAAGACGCATTAAAACCATGTTGAACACGTGTCTAGCTAAACAGTGTTTAAAAATTAAACATTGCTTAAAATATTATCTAAATTGCTTAACAGCGAATAAACTCATAAAAGAACTTATATAAATATATATAAAATGTTATACGTTACATTTGACAGTAAAATATGTAGGTTTTAGACATCTATTAAAGTCACTTAAACGTATATTTCTAAAGCAGGTTTAACTCAAAATTTCCTTAGATGCGGATTTGTAGTACGGATTTTTATAAAAACGCGTTTAACGTATGTTTAATCTTTTGTAGTAAGGCAGTTATTGTTTAAAACAAATATGTATCTCGTTTGTTAATCAAAGCACTTATCAGGCGTAATAGCAAGTTTTAGGTTCAGAGTGCATTTTCAAAGATCCATAATAATTTAGTATGCACATGAACTTGAAAAATCCATTTAGGCGACAACGATTGTAAGTTTTGCAGCGGGTTGTTTTTGCACGGGCGGCGACGCGGCGCGGATAGGACATCGACCGCTGTTCTGTTTTATTTTTTGCTTCCATTACGAATTTACGGCTAGGCCAGCCACTCGACAATATTGCGCAACTTTTCAATATCGCCCGGCCGAGCGCCGGCCGTACCCTTGCTATATTGAATCTTTCCTTAGCCTAATGAGTGTTATATATACTTATGATAGTTTTACTTTAATGGAATATTCGTCTATTTAAATATATTGTAAATTTTACAAAAACTCATTACAGTTTTTTAAAGTTCTTTGAGTATTTATTCCTATCGGTTGTTTTCATATTTACACTAGTGTTGCTATAAATATGTTATTTATTACGAATGATTCATACAAAAAACTCCTTAGAGGTCTATTTAATTTTTAAAATGTAATAAAAATAAATTAAAGGAATTACAAATAAAATAAGGATCATGTTCAATCACATGTCTCTCCAGGAACGAAGTATCAATCGAACTTGAACGAGATCGATAAGGGGAAGCAAAAGTCTGATGAGGGTGGCGGGAAGACGCATCTTAACTGGGTGGGTGGTGCATCGCAGGTTACAGGTAAATACTTTCATTAAATTTACCATTTCTAAAGGATATGCTAATGTTATTACAGAATTTTAAAATATTTATATTGGACGTGAATTTATTTTTTTTTGGTATTTGCAAGAATCTGAGTATTAAATAAAGATAAAACTAATACTTGAACATTAAACAGTTCTGATATAGGTAATTTGTTCCAAGTTCCATGGTTCATTTTCATTGGGTCTTGCCAACGTTCTGATAACAACTATTGTTCCAGATGATGCAGATTGGAGGAGAAGCCATCCATTGGTTATCGTTGTAATCTATGCATCTTGGAATTTTATACAATTATTTTAAATGCACCTACTATAAATTTAAAGTACACTGTCCATAACAAAAATATGAACCGTATATTTCGCGCTGTAATAATAATAATGATTTTTGAGAGCAACTTAACTTTTACAATTGTACATTTATATGCACTTGTCAATAATGTTAGAAATGTATGTAGATTTTTATTTAGGACTCTATAATTTTGCACACTATCTCATATCTGCTTAGCTACACTGTATCAAGAAGTACTTATATTTTAGAAAATATCATAAGAATACATAGTTTAGAGTCTGACTCCGTTTACTACTCTATACAGAGTTTAAATCGGAAGACTTAATGAATTGACAGTCACTCTAACCTAGTGACTAAGTAAATATATAATTTATATTATTTCAGAATTTTTCTCGAAAACAGGTAAAGTAGTTTTAATAAATTAGGAGCATGGTTAATGTCTCATAGATGAGATTAAACTTTGAACAGACGATATTTATATATACATATATATATTATGTATAAATGTTGTTATTAATTATATACTGTCTATATTACTTATTATGTATAACAGTTCCTTAATAGAGAACTCATGGTTAAGCAGATTGAAAAAAAAAAATGAAGGGTTCGAGAAATGATTTTCGGAAGTTTGTATTAATTTACAAAAAAAATGGACTTAATATTTTTTACTTTGACAGATATTTTTGATTTTTATGTATCTGCCAAAGCGTGAATATAATTCCTAATCGCCGCACGTGTAATAATAAACGTAAAGTGCACAGTTATCATAACGATTATTTTATTTATAGACTAAGACTGAATAATATATATTATTAATTTTAATTAGTATGGAAACTATATTATTTACTTAGACTTCATGTCCTCTGTGATATAATTGTTTTAGTTATATATTAATTTTAGTTTATCCGGACTACCAAAAAGTGTATGCAGAAAATAAAATATAATTAATATTTATTAAGAACTCGCTGCTTTCAGAAATTTAAAAAAGAAGGTTATACATATATTCTAAAGAAATGTTAAACATTAATTTTTTATTGCTAAACCTCAAAATATGAAATCTAAACTATAGAAAAACTGCAATTATTTTATATACAAAATCAATTAATTGTTTTAACAACACATCGATGTACAAATACAAGCAAACAACATAATTATATATTATAAAGAGATTACTGAAAAATACATTAAGACCAGCCACACACAGCCGGAATGTCTCTCTGAATTTCAATTCTAGATTTTGAATATTTGAAAAAATATGAAAATAATACTAAACTAACTTTCTTAATTCAAAATATAAATTATATAGACATTCCGGTTGTGAGAGGTCGGCCTTAAGCATACTTGACTTGTATAATTGTCACCTAGCTCATAGCGGTTCAGCTAATTTAAATTTTGTCTTAAGTACATTACGTTTTATATAAGATGTTTAATCACTTCTTCCGTAACGATGCAATGATTGACAATGTACTAAAAGGAATTCTTATATTATAACATTTATAATATTCATATTTATTAATTTGTCTTATTTTAGATAGTTATAAATACCACGCTTAGTGAAAATAGCACACAAAAACTCCACGCTAAGCGAAGTTATAACCCAAATAGGAGCGAACATGGAAAACAAAGTCTTTTGCCAACAAAACGCCAATGTCTGGAATAACATAGAGACTAGCGACATAAAACTTTGAGCATAAAATTAAAATTTTTGTTTCTAAATAATGACAACAATGACTTTTGTGTTACACATTTTTTTCATTTTCATGTGTTTTGTCCCTATCACTGAATCCAGATTTCTTCTGTCAATTAACTTTTGTATAAGATACGTATAATATGTAAATGTTAAAGTTAACATGTTGCCAAATTGCTACTTTATAAGGAAATGCTGCATAGATAATATTGTTGTAAATATAATTAAGCCAAAGCCATGGAGTGTGTTTTTAATAACAAAGTGTATTGATTGTTCGAGACGTGCATTGTATGAGATATAAACATATTACGTACTGGCGTGTCTACACGTGATGATATTACAGAGTAGAAAATAAATAAAGCTTGTTTTAAAGAAATGTTCTTTTAATTCCTTTCGCGAAACGCAATCCAATATGCTAGGTAATCTTTGTTTAGAAGATTTAGATTACTGAAGCTTACAAAGTATTTTGATATTATCCAATGTCTAAGAAATTTGTTTTGATGCCGTAATCAAAATTTAAGTTAAGAAAGTTTTCATCCATCATACTTTGATGGACCAAAACGCTTGCAAACAATCTGCGGCAGTTCTTCAAAGATTAGGACTGGCTTTGGGGCGCCGAAAAGGCTCCAACTATGTATGGCCACCCGCCAACTCTCGTAAGCCAATCTAACTTCTTTTAAATGTGTTTTTGATGTAAAGAACACATTACGGCACGCATCGCTTCCCGCCCACAAATTTTTAAACTAAATTAGCTTTTGATTTATTGATCTTTGAATTCGTTATGATATCGGTGTGTAAAAGAATCCTTATATAATTTTTTTATGTTTCATTATTTTGTTTAATATAAAATTGTCATTATCTTTACTGTTAAGTAACAGAATTATTATTTATCTTTACTTTAGTTTATTTTAATATTTTGGATAACCATTTCATTAAAATATAGCAAATCTGAAAATAATTCTTATACTATACACTAAAAATGATAAATCGTGTGTTATTTGTTTGATAATATTTAAATATTAAAAAAATTATATGATACCAAAAAATATCAGTTAGTACACCTGAAAACTTAAAAAATACATTTTTTTAGACATTCTGTCACATTTATTTTTATTTCGGAAGGTTATTTTAGCAAGCTCATTACTTAGCGAACGATGTAGTGGGCGTGTTCACGCTTCCGTCGCAACCGGATATAACAGAACGAGCAAATAAAATTAACGGAATAAGCTGTTAGGCGTTGCTTTTGTATACTTATCAATTTTCTGTATAAATAAAAATAATGGCTAAGTAAAAAAGTAAAAGATCAGCTTGGATTACTAATTTTTTTCTTTAACAATAAAATGATTAACGGGCTTTTGGTACACGTAGATCACTAGCGACCCGCACCGGCTTCGCACGGATGCAATGTTGTTTTTATGACATCACATTACTAATGTTTATAAAATTCTCGACTTTGCTCTACTATAATATGCCTGTTGTATTCCTTCATCCTATTCTCTTCAATCACTTTGTTTATTAATGAAAACCGCATTAAAATCCGTTATAAAAGTAATAAAGATCTAAGCGTACAAAATTTGTTTTATTTTATTTATTAGAAAAAAATTACCATCTTTGCGGGCAATATCAGGTAAATGAACTTAAAAAGTAAACCACCGATTTGCTATTTATTTATAGATCTGGTCATATATTACAATATCTAGGCAATATCGAAATGAGCTTGTGTAAGTAAGCTACTTTAATTAAATTGTTCGTAATAAAAAAATAAGACACAGTCGGTTACTTAATCACGGAGTTATGAGGCAAATATAAAAAGAGAACCTACTCCTTATGAAAGTTGGATAAAAATTTAATATTTCTTCACCATATTTGTAATAAATAAACGTAATAAACCTATTTTTCATAAATACTAGATGATCCAGTGACCTTTGAATCACCTCTAATTTATGTATTTATATAATTATAAAATTATATAATTGAAGATACTCTATATTTGTGTAAATGTGATCAAAACGGAATAAAAAATTTTAAGTATACAAATAAATAAAATCGAAGTGTTTTAATATCAAATTAACAGTTTTTAATTTAATGAATATGTAAGTATACACGGTACTTATATCAAAAACACAATTTTTAAAATTTCGTCTTTCTGTCGGTTTGTTCCGGTTAACCTACGAGTATAAAACGGCTGGACCGATTTTGACAAGACTCACAGATAGCTTATGTTATAAGGAATATGTATATAATAACTTAGGCTACTTTTATTTTATTTTTTTATAGATTTTAATAAATAGATAAAAAAAATATATGCGAAAACAGAATTGCCAGAACCAATGAAATATGGGACAATAACCGATTCAGGCAGGGAAGATAAACATTATAAAAATACAATTTTCCTCAAATAACACGGCTTAACACGGGTTAACGGGTTTAAGTACACAGCTAGTATACAATAAATGCAACACATTTTTTATATCTGAAACAGAGCTGTTTTGTATTCCAAATAAAAACAGACAAAAGATCTCATACTAAATCTATGAAATCGCTAGGAATAGTTTATATTGGAAAATTCAATTCTTATTTTTAGTATTTTCTTTAATATTATTATATGTCCAGATAAACTTCGTATCACCGACTTATTATAGTATTTGTGTAAAATCTGGTTTAAACAAGTGACAAAACAGATAAGAAAAGTATAATGTTGTTTTTTAGAATTCCATTACTTATTATGCATGTTTCTCAAAAACCGTTTAAACCTTCCCTGTACTTATACAAATATTTAAACATAAAAATTAGCCTAATTGGTCGAGCCATTCGCAAGTTTAAGCGAGACAAATGGATAGCATTTTATTTATATATATATATCGATAACTACAGTATATTAACTAAGGCATTTATATACTCGCCCAGCATAATTTTGGCGTATGTCAGCGTTTCCGTACGCTTGTATGCTCGTTTTTGGACGCTCGAACGCGTCATTTATGCTCCTAACACTCCACCTTGACGTCGGCATTACTAGTATTATAAGCACGTAAAACCGGCTATAATACAACGTAAAAAAGCTAGTATTTCTATATACACCGAAACAACGCCTGATGATTAAGCGCATGTAAATACTGTTTCTATAAAGTATATAGTATAGAAATTAATTTCAGTGAATTTTATTTACATATGATCAATAAACAATTGAGAGTTTACTTGGATCAGTTGAAAAAATTAACCATCAGTACTTTATACTTTATTTTTATTGTGTAAATCAATAAAACAAGAGTATTAATTGATTGTAAAACGAAGCGAGCGGTAGAAATAATAAATGAGCAGTAAAATTAGTGAAATACACGCCTAAATGTAATAATGCAGATTCACTAAAATAATTTACAACAAAATGTGCTTTTACTGTCAACGTCGAATGAATAATTTACAATTAAGACACACTTTAACGATCTAGCTGACATACGTTAAAAATATAAAAGTTGCAAAATCTTCTTCGGCAGAATCGCGCCATACAGTATCAACATAAAACTTAACGTAATCAGCAATATAATATAATATCTATCTATGTTATAACAAAAGTTTAGGTTACGAGAAGGAGACATTTTATTTGATAATACATAAGATGGATAAGCCTTTATTGAATTTACCGAAAAATCCACGATCCAAATAAGATGGCTACAGAGCTTCTATCCAAAATAATATAATAAAAAATCTTTTTGAAACATATTGTTAAAGTAATTTTATTATGTTTTATTAACTTGTGAGTAATTTGTTAAAACCACAAAAGTGAAAACAAAGCAATGTAATAGGGTTTTGTGCGTCGTCTCGTTACGCTCCACATAGAGGCGGCCATAATTTTCAGGAGGCAAATTAATCCGAGCACGGGCGGCCTGATCGGCGCCGGTCAGCGCGTCCTCGCATACTAATGCTATTGTTTATCGAAGGGGCTAATCTGTGCGTACCAGCCGTTACTGTCCACTCTCGAAATTATAACGGATCACTTTCAGCGTTCTCTAATCCGGCTACCTTGCTCAAACGAATGTACCGCTCGGTGTCACTCAGTCATTTTTCATTTTATTTCTAACCGTTATTAAAATCAATCAATCAGAATGAAATTACGAAAACTTGGAAATGGTATATCTATAGAAGATTTTTAATGGTTTTTATCGTAACATCTAAGTTTACATCTGCATTTCGTTTAAACTATACATAAACTTAAAATGTATGTGATACCATAGACATAAGTATAACAACTAAAGAAAATATTATTGTTAATTTGATAAAGATAAAATTCTAGCGCAAAATTTTACCAAACATAATCATGCCAATAATGCGTTGAACATTTTCACCCATCATAACATGTGTTAAGTTGTAAAAAAGTCGCCTCGTGCTGAGTGATAATAAAGGTAACCCTCAGCGGCACCTTTATTGTTATCGAATAAAAATAATCCCGGGATTTTTCGGGATGATCGTAAATTATGAGCGAATCCGCAGGGGCGGCAGAGGCCCGCCTGTAACGGATCCCGAGTCTAAAGTGTTGGCTTCCTCGACACGCTATTATGTCTTGTGAGAGCGGAATAAATAACAGATACGAGTACAGCACGTTTTATTCGCAATGATTCGATGTGCATTTCAAACTCACTTTTCATGTCTGCCTTTAAAGTTGATTTCGTATAAAATATAATAAATTTTAAAATATGAATTGATTACATAGAAATATTATTTAAGCTCTATCACGTTCATTTAAAACTGCTACATAATAATCTATTAAGATTTTTTTTATAAAAGTAAACGTTTACAAATATTTGTGTACTCTAATTTGATTTATTTGCTACATTTGTAAAGTAATTAAATTAATTTAATTATAAAAAAAAAACAATAAAGTACGAGTCGAATTTGAATGAAAGAATGAACGAATGACATCCAAAGTTTAATAACATAGTCCCGTGGGAACACAGAATCCTAAAGACTAAATAAATATTATTGAGGTTCTCCCATACACTCAAAACAATAAGTTATAACATTGAAGTAAGTTAATATTAAAGTACGCTGAATTACACCTATAACAAACTTATTTATACTGCTCCCTAAATAGTATGTAATTTCAAGAGCCTATACAATAATATTAAGATATTACCGCCGGTAAACGTGGAATTTGGCTGAAAAATCTGCGGGACTGGTTTGGCTGCAGTACCACCACACTGTTTCGAGCAGCGGCTTCGAAAGTGTAAATAGCCATGATGTTGTCCAACCTCCGATAGGAGTGGAACCTTAAGAAGAAGATTACATTCATTGTCTTTATTTTCTAACTCTTGTAATAATATATCGCCATGTTCATTTTTGACATTAACAGCCCGTTGCTAGGCATTCTTCAAGTAACGTGTACATCAGTCCCGTTAACAGTATGTATGTATTTTGTACACACTAGCGAAAAACCCTTAGACCATTAAACAAATACGCGACGACGGCGCGACGCGTAATGCACACAATTCTACGAACAAAGTTTTTAGCAAATTTGACGGGAGCGAGGTAAGCACTACATCGATTACTCCACGCATACTTAAAATAATTTTACATCATTACGAACGCACACAAAAATAATATGCACACGAATGGGTCAAATACGTTAACATACAAGAAATCTCCAATAAGTAAAATATGTTTTGACGGGTAAGCTTTCATAGAGACGACACCACTGTTTTCCTACAATAAGTTTTATCGAAAAATTCGATTCTACTTTATGACACTTTAAAAAACCAATTGTGTTTTGATACATCAGTCTTTTAATAGATTTCAAATCGATTTATTAATAGCACGAAAAAAATCACATACTTTTTGCACCGAAAAAACCGTAAACAACATATATGGGTAATTGACAAAAGTACATACTTACTTCATAAATTTTATCAAATCTGTATTTTAACAAAAATGGGTATGACTCAGGGCATATAATTATGTTTAATTATGTACTTTATATAAAAATATAAAATTATATTTTGTCGATAGTAATAAAAACAATTTAGTCGACATTATTACACTTTTGAGAAAACGAAATTTTTGTCTTGCGCATCAAAGAAAAAGGTCAAAATTACAAAAAAAATGTTTACCAGTTAATACGGCCAAAATTGTATAAATATATTTTTTTATACTTCGAATCTATAAAAATCACTTATATATGAACGTTGATAAGCAATATGTGTCAACTTACAAACAGTCGAATTTAGAGATATTGATGTATTTTTGATAATGCATTATTTATTTAACATTCACTAATTTAAATTAATTTTTCTAGTCATCTAAACTTTAATTGCGGAAAAACGTTTCCTTATTTAATATTTCAAATTTCAAATCAGTTGCTTATTTTGTAATGTATACAATAATCTCATATATTATTAAAACCTATTTATTAAATGGAACTTTTTAGTATACCAATCTGTTTTTAATTTACTTTACCCTTTATCAAAATAGAAAAAAAGATTGATATAAATTTGTTAAGAATAGGTTTGACATCTTTAGACGCCATTTTTTTAAAATGAAGTCCATTTGGTTGGACATAATATCGCTTATCAGCGTCCATACTAGATTATGTAGATGTTTTTTAATATTAACTTGCAATTTAAAGCTTTGACATGACAGCGCGAATGTCACAAAAGGCATATAAATTTGGAAAAAACGAAATGGCCGATTTTGGACACCGTAATGTGAAATATAAAAAATGAAAATCGACGAACTATATCTTTGAATAAATATTTAATAATCACTTTTAAGGTTATTGTTTAATTTTTCAAAGTCAGAATTACTGTTTAGGATCTCTAACGATTTTACGTTGGTGAGGAACAATTCTAATTTAAAGGCATTTAGTTTTAGACAGAACTGTTACTGATACGAAAGCTAACTGCAGATAGTCTTGTTACACAGACGGGTTTTTTAGTTTATTAATTAATTTATCTTCTTTAAAAATTGTGATTGTGATATTTATCATTAAAAAGTAGTCCTAAAATCCTACCTAACGAAAATTAAGACAGTAAAGATTAATCAGCCATGTTGCTGCACTGCGTATTACTGAAAACACATGTCTTAGAATTTCTTCCGACACATATGGTTTTCTCACGATGTTACCCTTTTATTTATAGAACGTTAAAAATCATTCTGTGTAAAAAGGCCCTAAAGTAAGTAAAACAAAAGCCTTTCTACTATCAACTACTTCAAGAAACTTAAAACCTCGGTGATGCTGCCTAGAATTGAAAATGGGACCATCAGTTAAGGTCCAACTGCTCTTCACTGGGTCATCTCAATTATCATTTACTTTTTACCCGACTGCGCGACGCAAAGTATGTGTTTATTTAAATGTAATTATCTCTTATTTTTATTACTAGAACATAGAGTTATTAAATACACATTGTAAACAACTCAGAAGCCCCAGATACATATCAAATCTTCCAATATTTTACAAATAAATTAAAGCGTGAAATAATGATGAGTACCACACTCTCAGGAAATCAGCCTGAAGTACCTCGAAGCCTGAAGTGAGAAAGCCGGAACGCCTTTCGTCATTCCTTTCCTTACTGCCTTTTCTCGTTCTGTTTTTATAAAAAACAGCTAAGTTTTCACCGCCGCGCGCTCCTCTGGTACTGCAAATGTCCATGAGCACCGGTGATTACTTGAGGGGATCCGCCTGCTCATTTGCCCACTGTTATTATACAAAAAAAAGAAATAGTTCCAAAATGTGTTTTTAAATGACGACCTCAATGAGCTTTCCCAATGTTGTTCAAATTTTATTAAAACGTGACTATACATAGAAGTACATAAAATGAAACATGGGAATTGAAACATGGAATAGACATACAACACACAAACTGCATGCGATGCCATCAAAATAAGTAATAGACGCAAACAAATTCGGAACAGCATAAAATTAACGTGATGGCAAAAAGAATACGCCATGATCCGATAATAATGGGGCTCGACGCACATTTTTGGTGGTGTGAAGCGCTGAAAAGCTACCGATACCAACAAAAGTGGCAACTGAAACTAATGAATTATTCATGGCAACGGTGCGGTGCATGTTCTATCACTGTTTTATCTATTGCGGGGCTTACGGTTGCCGGTCCACCCTCTACCGCACCCCCGCAAGGGTTAACTACCTTGCAACCACCAATTTTCTGCCGTTTGAGAAGACTAGATAAGCTTCATGTCGCAAATAAACATTACCGTAATGTGACCGCTAAAGCAATTACTATGAAACAAAATGCTGTTTATTTATTCATTTCGTAAGGTTCTCCTCGCTTACAGCTAATTATGTTTGCTGTTAGCGGTCAATATTAATATTAAATAATTTGTTGTTCTGTTCCATTTATATTCATAATAGTATTATGAATGTTCTACCGTTTAACTACATTCTACGATATGATTATTATCATACATTACTTATGTGCGTAATATTTCAAGTTAAACTTTCAATACAAATGTATATATATATATATATATATATATATATACTTCTGAATTCTTTATAGTGCACAAGCACTGGTAGCCGCTGGTAAATTTTTATGTGAATAACTAAAACAATTGAAGAAAGGCCAATATATCTGTGACAAGCACCTCATTGCAGCCGGAGACGCGGCGTCGCCGGGCGTCCCCGTAAACAAGATAAAACCGGCCACCTCGTCCGGGACACGAAATTCTCGACGTATAAATCTGCACAGATTTCGTTGTCCGATCTTACTCGACCCCGCATATTGAAATTAACCGTTTAAACTTCACCGGGATTTGTATAAAATAAGTTTTGTTAATATAGTTTGTTCTGTTATAAGTTGTTCATTTTTTTAATTAATAAGTTAATCAATAAATATTTGTTTAATATTCTAAAAGAAAATTTTAACTTGTCACGAATACGAAATGTAAACGCTATGGTTTTTAAAATATCTAAATTTTCTAAACATTGCTTATGAATATTTAGTACATGCTTTAAGAAAGAATTAAATCATATACATATGTATAAGAAAAATCAAAATTGTATAGATTTACTATATCTTTCTCCAACTTTAACTTCCTCTGTCTTCGATCTCTGACTATATTTTATATAATTAGATAGATTATATATAAAATATAACATCTAAATATACTACATTTATAACTTAGTTCCATCTTAAAATTATGATTATTCATAATTATAAGATTTACATACTTACGTGTGACCCTCCTCTTTACTAACGTGATTAGACACGAAATAATTTAAAATCTAATTAGTATTTTGCTTAGTGTAAAACCAAATAAACTGTTTAATGCACCACAATACAATGTTTAATGTTATCTATAATTGAATTTTTGGAATTCCTTTTATTTGAAAATAAATCATTTTTGTACTTTCACGTAAGTTCTATCGGGTTTTTATCAAAATCAGTTTAGTATTTTGTTTATCAAAATAACTATTTAATCTACGAAATTAAAATTACGTGTGTTGAAATTGTTTTTTTTTTCGAGTCTAAGTTATTAATTAAATCCTTTTTATTTACCTGTGATTTCGTAGAGAAAAATACTTGTAGGAAAACGCACAGAGAGACTTGCCAACATTATAGATCTAATCAAATCAGATGTCAAATAGAAGCCTGGAGTTGGAATGGATCACGTTGATAAAAGCCGCCTGGTAGTCTGCGCACTATAAACAACTTTCGCAATTAAACTTTTATTCGGAAGTCAATATTCCTCTGCATTTTGAATTATATTACTTACATAAATCAAGCCTAAAGATAATAATTCGTATCAAGTCGTATATCTTTGTACGTAAAGCTTAAAAGACCAAATATACAAAGTTGCAAAAGGCGCTTATTAAGATCTGTTAAGGTGCACTTAAATTAAATTTCTAAAATAAGTTTCGTTAGTTTTATATTGAGCTAGCTATCAGTGGTCTTCAACATTAGTTCCACTTCACCAAATATTGGTCTTTGAAAGCTAATATGCAGGAGTTACTACCAAAAAACTATCAAAAATACCTATATCCTAAATAACTAAATAAGATTAAAGAGTTCCCTTGATTTCTCCAAGATCTCATCATCAGATGCTGATCTGATAGTAATAGAATAACCTTGGAAGAATCCCCTTTAGAACGTAAGCAATCTAAATCATTCCACAATCCTTTTTTCGTCGGTCTTTCGTCGGTCGGTCTACGAAAGTCGGGTAAAAATAAAATAGTAAAACTGTAATGCTGGAGGTCTCCTCTCCTATTAAAGAGAGGATTAGGAGCCTAATTCTTCATGTTGCTCCATTACGGGCTGGTGGACGTTCATGTATCAGAATTTCGTCCAATACATGCAAGTTTCCTAATGATGTTTTTCTGAAGAGCACGAGATGAATTAAAATTAATATAGCACTTAAAAAACTCAGTGGTGCTATTAATAGCCATAGTTTGAACCCACAATCATCGGTTGAGATCGATGCGTTGTAACAATGAAGCCATCAAGGTTCATAAGTTAAAAAAAGGATAAAAACGATGTATGTAAGTAGATTCTTAAACTTTTTATTTAAAATAGTTTTACGCCTTAAAATTGCACCATCAAAACAAAATAAATCCAACTTGGAACTTTTAAAATAATCATTTATAGCTTTAGAGAGGTCAGAATATAAAAAAAAGTTTTAATTAATTTCATTTTAATACAGTATGCTCTGTTTTAAAAGCGAAGTTTCAAACGATATCGATAAAGTTATGCAGCACATTATAGATTTTATGTTTATTACCAGAATATGCTTTGCAAACTCACAAACTTGTTTACATAGAATTCTGATCGGATTTTAGTTAGAATTATACATTCGTGGAAGTTGCCAAACGAATACTGTAGCACGTTGCCTAGGAAGTAGCATAGTTTGAAATTTGGATCCTAATTTTTGTTCCGCTCCAACAAGTTAATACGTTTATACAAAAATATACAATAACAGTATTTCGGGAAAATTTTTATATTTAATAGCAAAGTTCTGGGGCAATTTACATATTTTTATGCTTTTGTTTTTATTTAAATGTATTTTACATCTGATAGGATATGTAAATAGCTAAATAATTTTACTTTAAAGAATTTAGAAATATAGAATTTAATAAACAATTTTGTGGATTGTAACCTTAATAGAAAACAAAGATGCAAGGTCGAGGTTTCAAAAGGGAACTGTGGCCAAGCTGACCGTCCACACTCGTAAATCTCCCCGGCAATATGAGACGCCGCAACATCACAATAACCCCTTCCCGCTGCGATGCCATCGCTTCACATTGCACTACGATTTATTGGAATTATTACGATAAATTACGAAAGAGATTCAAGAGATATGGAAGTTTTCGTAACATACGTTGACTATAACTATCTTGGAAGAAACTAAACAGAAGCGTTTTGATACAATACTTGATATTTATTGATATTAAATTAATTAAAATGCGTTTTTAAGGTTTAGTTTCTTTAGCTTTTCATTTTTGTTTAATATTTGTTTATAATTATAATAAGTTTATTGCTCGGTTTAAATAAGCAGAAATTAAACTGGTTCGCTTTTATTAACCCAAAGTATTCATAAGAATAAAATCTATTTTTGTTGTTATTATCTTTTCCAGAGTTCCAATAATTTGTAAAATTTTACATGTTTCTAATTGAACATTTAACAGTTACGTTTGTAAAATACAACGTTATGTACGTTACTCAAACAAATCAACCTCTAACTATGTTTTAGAGAGTTTACATTTGTCAAATAATTTGAATATTTAATTTTAATATTAAAATAACAACTATTGTTTATAACTAGTTACTTGAATATTCATTGAAATAAAACGGATTTAAATCCATTTAAAATAGTTTTTTCAATTTCAATGAGTAATAATCGCGAAAATCTAAGACAAAGTTACTTGATTATTACTGCTTTGAAATAAGTAGAAATGTTTTTTATACATACTTTATTTTTGATACCCAACCAAAAATATGAGCGCGATATGGTTCTTAGCTATAATTTATAAAGACCAGTTTAGACGTTTGAAAGTTATCATATCTTATCTACTTGTTAAAAGGTTTGAGTAATTTCTAGTGGCCTAAACGACTAGAAATTCACTACACTGTGAAAAATATTAAAATTTAATTGTTGCGTAACCTAGACCTGACACTACAGCATCAACTGGATTCAACAGGATATAAAACTTCTTACCAACTTACAGCAGACGCATCGTGTTGGAGCTCGTGGAAATGGTCTCTATTAGTAGATTGTCGAGGGTTTTTCAAATATCCAATTCGATATTTTTACGAATTTATTTATTTCGCCTATTTATTCCATTAATAAAATTTAGAAGACATTTTATAATTAAGTTTAATAGTGCCTTCAAATTAATGCTTAACCCTTTCATCCGCTAATAGTTCCATCTGTAATAGCGATGTTTTACATTCGAGTAAACTTCGTAGATTTGTTGACAGATGGTAGTTATAGTTATGTAGAGGCTGCGTAGGGGACGGGGTGAACACGTTCTCATTATTCAAATGCATCGAAGCAAATTATGTTAATCTGGGAAACCTGCTCTGTTTCAGTAATAATAATACACAAACTTCGATAATCTGATTCGTTTGTTGCATAGCTTTGTTCATACGGGATCTGTGCAAACTATAATGTATGTTTTTGTAAATATTTTTTCTATGAGTGACAAAAAAAACATTTTAAAAATAAAAAAAAACACTTGCGTTACATTTTATGCTCTTTAAATATCAACATTTTAACAACTAGTTAGATTTATCAATCTAGGACATATTACAAATATTTGTTTTAAAATATCAAAGTAAATATACAAAGAATATCTATTTTTATCATTACTAAAGTTGACGACTTATATCTTTTACTTTTAAATTCATTAAAACAGTACATATAACTTCACAAATGAAAATTCATCATTGAAATATATTATGTAGCAACAAGCCATACCATAAACGTAAAAATTAATTTACGCGCAAAAGTGCAGCTGTCGAAATAATATAAAGGAAATCTATTTCCTCTTGTCATGTGGGAGGTGACGTAATATTTATCAGAACGAAACGTCAAACCGACCCCGTGGCCCAAACGCAAATTCTGCTACTCTAAAGGGAACCCTGCAATGATTAAAACACGCCCGATTTTTATTCTAACAATTTCTTTTCTGCGTAACGGATCTTCCACGCACTGCGAATTAAATTTCTTGCAACGTTTGTCACTTCTACGTAATTTTCGCCTGAGATGCATAGTTGTAATCGACAACTCAAACTCTTTTGTTCTTATTTTGAAGTGTTAATGAATAAAACAGGATATAAATTAATAATATCACCATATTAGTTTACCCACCACACCACAGTTATTGCCCTGTTCTTTGTGTAAATAATTAAATAATAATTTAATGTGTGCAGTTGATCTCGCTATTAAATTACTATATGTTTTGTAATCTCATTAGATAACTAAATAAAATTATAATTTATTAATTAACAAATCGTTAGTTCCTCGAGCTAAGTACTTGACATGTTTTTAAATTAACTTTTCATTCATAAAATATTAGCTATAATCTTTTACTAGATACTATTTAAAGTATATTTTTATTTATAAAGAATAATTATATAAAAACAGCGCGTAAATGGAAAACGCAGCAAAAAACTCTCATTAGAGTGCGTACTTGTAACGAAAGTTGAAGTCCACCCTTCGGCAGCACTTCGGTAGTGAAGGGTCATAGTTTGACAGCAGATGCGTTAACTATTCGATACAATTAGAATATATAGGTATCTTGTTTACTAATATTATGCTAGAATCGACAAAATTACTATTTAAATCTGATTAAAACTTATTTTATGAATTTCAGCACTGTATGTTCAGGCCATACCTAAATTGATAAAAAATCGTAGTTTTAAACACATCCTATTTTTACTCTATATCATTTCGACGCGACGGAAATTTAATGCGGCTAAAGTAATTTTCCGCGAGCACAGAGCGGAAATTACCACATAGTAAAATGACGTGTTCGACAAACGTCACGTAGCCGGATCCGAGCGCGCAGATCCTTATATCCAATTTCCGGACGTTTTTGTTGGAAATGAGAATTAGCTGACGTGACGTGGCGGAAGGCTAAATATCAATGTTGATCCTATCATCTGCCGACCAATATCGCCGCGAGACGACATTAGGCGATTAACGAGGTCCATGTCAACGATAAAATACCCGTACGCTTAGTACATAATTTGTATGCGTACATAATTTGCTTGCGTAATATTATATTCTTAGGATCACTCAATTGCAGAAAAATTGACAAAAAATACTGAAATATCGTTACATTTCAAATGGCACCAACGTTCTTGATGATAGGAACTACCTACATTATAATGATATTCTGCCCACTTGAAGTCGTTGAGAAAAGTTGAAAAAGGTGTATTTTTTATTTAATACATTTTGCGGGTGAGATTTGGTCGTTGAGAGATTCGCCGGTGTCACTCGCGAAATCAGCGGAGCGGACGTAACGAACTCGCTGTCTGCGCCTCCGCGCTCGCACCGAGGGCCGCTCTTGATGATAGATTTTTTGCATTATACATAACTGCGGTGTAACAAGTATTTTATTTTAATCAATATAAACAAAATTTCATGTGGTTATTTGAAACTTACTTTTATTCAGTAGTAGAACGCGGAATGTGGGGCATCCCCAGAGTACTCTTACAAAACTTTTATCGAAATCCAATGAATTGTTTCGGAACGCGTAAACATACAAACATTGATTTTAAGTTATATAGATTTCTGTTTGTCTAAACAGTTTTGCAATTTATCAGCATGTTTTAGCAAATGCCAATATAGTGCAAATAATTAATTTTTAATTAATATTTTTAATTAGGAAGGATTTAATTATTTTTGTTCTATGCGTGTTTTTCCTTTCTAAATGCAATGATAAAAAGCATATGTATTCATTACTTTAAAAAACAGCTTGCTATTTATTCTGTAACTTAGATTACAAACTGTTACTGATATTATTGAAAATAATTACCTAACTGTACTGTGCATCTTTATTGTTATTAAATAACATTTAAGGATGAAAAGTCTTAAACAAGTAACATTAATAGTGTGCATTTATTTAAAACGAATTTTATAAAAACAAATTATATTTGACAAAACAGAAGCTAATGGTGTATTTTTATAACAAACCTAACATAACTTTGAGAAGTATATTTAACGAAATAAGAAAATTCCTTAATAGTAGATTTTGTGAAGCTGAATCTCGTTGGTTAAATTCAGAATTGGTTGGTTAATGTGCTAAGGAGTAGGAAAAGTTTCAGGTAAGCGTCTTCTTTCGTGAGACGTGAGCAGCCTACATATTAAAGTAGGTACTTCCTCCATCTTTCAGAACGTTGGTTAGTTAGTCCACATTGCAGATATAGATAACTGTACTCTATCTGACAATAGCTTGAAACATACGTAAAATTATCTTTAATTAAGGATATATTTTTGCATAATTAAAAAGAGAATACAAATTTTAAAAATAATCTCATGTTAAACAAATATTGTTAATGTTTGTTTATAAATATAATTTAAACAAACATTATCAAAAAGGTTCTAAAATAAAAACTTAACTATTTGCAGTTTTTATAATTATGAATACAGTTTAATATAAATACAAAAAAAATATTCAGATGTAATACCGAATTTGAACGTGAAGAAAAAATCAAAGACGTAGTTCTTTAGAATATTACCTACGCGCCTCAACTCCCAGTCTAGGGACCTTCTGAAGATGAAAATATAATAATAGAGGCGCATCAAACGTGATGTTATTAAGGAGTTCCGTGACCGGAGTTAAGATCGCGAGGAGCGGGCGCAGCGCGCACGCACCACGCGTGGCGAATACCTACCCATTCACATGCAAAATCATCTGCTTACCGAATTCTGTGCGACATCTCGTGAAAACGTTGCTAATATTTCTTGTGCTAATGCTTTTGTATGTATTTAACGCTTGATTTTTTAGTAAGGCAAGGCAGCTTATTTATTTTATCATTCAATTTCATAAATGTGTTCTTATCATAATTTAAATGTTGAACGTTAATTATTTATCATTGAACATTAGTATGTTCTTATATATATTTAGGTAGTCCTTAACCTTAACAAACCAACAATACTGTAACTAAAATTAAACGCGTAAAGTTTCCTCGTAAAGTTACATTTCTTTTCAATCCACCACGATTTCTTCAGTTGCCCGTAAAGAGAAAAATACTTTTATTTGTTGTAGAGAAGAAGCAACGCCCGTCGGCGCCTAATCAAGGAGTTGGCCGGGACTCGCGCCGCTAACGAACAGGTGTACCTATAAATACTTTCCGGGGCGATTGCTTCAGGCTTTAATCAGCGCCGCGGCACCACTTTACCGCTTTTCATTGACTCCCGACTGACCTGCCAGCGCCGATTGGAAACCTACACTCCAGGGAAATACTATCGAAGAAAAATCTACGCGTATTTCCGAAGCCCGGTGATTTTATGGAACTAAATAAATTAATTTTATTAATCCCTATAGACACTTGACGACCTATTGTTCAAGGTGGTATTGTGTTCTTTTAGACTTTTAGATTGGAGAAATAAAAATTGTAAGTCCGAGTTAATCCATATTTTTAAGTAATTGACTAAGTATAAATTAACTGTTTAAGTAATGTATGGATAGATAGTACAATTTCGTAGTACAATTTCGTAGTAGTAGTAGTTAGTATAATATATTAACAAAACAGGCAAATAACCAAATTCCAAAGTATCATTAAAATATTATTTAATAAAATATTAAAAAATATATTTTAACAAAAACAAACAAAATAAATCTTACAGTTATTTTCCAGCACAAAAATTAAAAAATTTTAAAAAAGTTCAATAGAAACCTGATCTGCATACTGTATCTGATATATATCTTAAACTTTCGCGAATATAATTCATATTTTATACTAAAGCTAAGCTGACTAAACTCAGTTCAGTCAGCTAGTGTAAGCTCAGTCAGCAGCGTATTTCAGCTCATGACCACGACGGATGCAAGTTCGTGGAAACATCGGGCAATATAAAGGTATTATTACGATTAGTTATCGCGATGAGACGCGTTATATAAAATATATACCTGATATGTACGCTGTATTGTACTTGATATGTCAATATGTGTCACTCTTTAATTTAAAGCTTTTGATTCAATACATGTTTTCTTATGTGAACGAAATGGTAATTTGGCGCTATGTGTTGGCGTAATGTACCTATATAAACTTGTGATATATTTGTATTTCTACAAATATTTTTTGTTTCTTCGGAATGATTGTCTTTTTGGGCCAACGCGTCTTGAAGATGTCTTACAAGCATATGATAATAACCGGTACTTTTGGTAGATAACACATTAAAGCCAAAATTTCTTGCCCTTACGAGTCGCGTAGGTCAGACGGCAATCACTACGGTAAAAAAAACTAACTTGCCAGGTCCATACACGAATAGTAAGCAGATACTGACAAAATAGACTAAAGTTATAATATTAATACGTGTAGAGTAAAGTTAATTGATTTCAATCAATATTTGTTCAATCATACTTAATTCCACATGAAGTAATTAACCGCACGACTTTAGCTATAATAAAATTTGCATCGAGCGCCCTATACTATTTAATTTAAAACGTTTAGAGTTTTTTGTTAGTTTATGTGCGCTAGACTGTACGTTTTTAAGCGACAAATTAATGCGCTAATATTGAAAAAAAAAAATATATATATATATATATATAAATGTTCATACAGATTCCTTTTTAAAACTATTTTTGATATTTGCAAACTATATGAAGATCCAAAAGTTACAAAAAACGTTTACACTGACAAAGTAGACTTTTTCCGTTCCATTTTTATTAATTTCGTTTGTATAGTTCCAAACATTTTATGCATTGTATACAAACAACATACCACTAAAATAAATCAATTAAAAACATACTTTAATAGATAAATAGAATTATAAAATTTGTCTACCTTCTATATTTTCCTGGGAAACAGTTATTATACAAAACTTTTAATAATCAGCATTAAATTACTAATGTGTGAGTCATTCATATTCAAAAAATCAGTTTTAAATATGTAGGTATCGTCTGTGAATAAAATAGAAATATCTTTTTTCAGCAATTCAATGTAATATTTTTGTACCAGATTAGACTTTACAATAGATGCGCCAATTTAAGAGGATAGTAGCAGATTCTGTTAGGTTAGGCATTTTTCTTATAGTGTGAGTGAGTCATCAAAGTAAGGCGATGAAAGATTATAATTAAAAAAAATAAAATTCAGGCTATTTTTTTAAGGACGTGTAAGATTTAGAGTCTGATATCTTTACTTGATTGATTTCAAAGTTAATTCAGCTATAAAAAGCAATATAAATAATTAAGAAAGATCAAAAATTTTTGTCGTGGCATTCAAAAAATTAACTTAATTTTCATTAAATTTTCGCTATCTCCTAAACCTCCCTTGGTTTTATTAAAAATATTTTTTGTCATTTGATCAGTTATGACTTAGACTATAATTCTCTTTGAGTTAATCGCTTACTTCAGGATAGTATACATATATACTATATATATATACAGGTATGATACTAATACATATATATCTTGTCTAATTTAACACGTTATATTACAATATATTTAATTATATGTTCATGTATGTAGGTACAAGACCGACTAGTTAGAACATGTCGATCTCAACCGATGATCGCAGATTCAAACCTCGACTAGTACCCTTGAGTTTTCAAATACTTTTGTGTTTAAATTATCTCGTGCTCAGCGGTAAAAGTGCATGAGGAAACCAGCATATGTCGAGAAACACAAAACCGCAATGGAGCGGCGTGGTGGATTAAGTTCTCAACCTTTTCCTTGATAGGAGAGAAATCGTTTGCACAGCAGTGGTACATTAACAGGCTTTTATAATATTAAATACAATACAGTATGTTCAATTTTTTTTTATAATATTTTATAGTCAAATTGCATCGAAAACATTAATGAAATGCTGAGTAAGATTCGCGTTAAATAAAGAACTATTGCGACTATTCCCAGCACGTCGCAAGCGCACGCGTTTTGTGCCAAACTTTGACTTTATAGAATTAAAAATGAATGCTATGTGCGGCAAGCGACACTAGGGGTGAAATCTTAGTAATAGTTAACATTCACCAATATTATCTTAAGTTTTATAAACTTTGACGATCGTATCTTTTTAATAATCAATTTGAGTCTATGGTAATGGCATACATGGATTTTTGCCAACAAATAATTCTATGTATTTAAGAACCCTCTTTTAATCTTTTCATATTTTATAACGATCCTAAACATAGTACATAGTTACTCATAAAACTAAAATTATTATAACATTACAAAGAGTTTTCATCGAGTTTCACAACATTTTATAACAGAAAAGAAAATAGGAGATGAGTATAAACGTGTGTGCAATGTTACCCGTTTCTTTTTTTTTTAATCGTGGAAGCTTCACACCAAATTGTCAACCCTAAAAATATATGGCGCTAGTGTGCCACGAACGAAGTGCACTTTGCGACTTTTCAATACGTAGTAGACTCCGTTGCTTTTAATTGGGTTCGCACCGCTTCTCACGGTTTGTCTCGTGATTCCGCCACAAAAATGAACAACCCGACTACACTACTGCAGTAAATAAAATTTTCAATTGCTGCCTTTATTGCTGATCCATTAATTTGAACGATTGCTATATAAAATGTTATATTTACCAAAAATGTCGTTATAAATTTACCTTATATCTTAGTATTATTCATATACAGCGAATTTTATATTTGGCACTAAAAGACCGGTAACATGGGATTCTGATCAAGAAGACAACGCCCATTTCTTATTCAGCTTGTTAAAAAATAATTACAGTAACACCGGCTTTATAAAATGAATATAATTTTTATTTACATACATTTATTATTTTAAAAAGAGTATCACTTCGACAAAATGAAAACACTTTTAACCTTATACTTTATCGAGAGGGGAAAAAATACAGTAAGTAAATCATGTATATTTATGCAATACTGATGTCAGGGAGAATCTATCTATATGGAAAGTGAGTCCCTATCGAGTGACCGCAACCTCTGCTCTCGCATCGCAGAACGTATCGTCGAAATGAATACTAATAAATCAAAGGAAGCAATACTAAACTTTTGAAGTAAATTAATATAAAGTTGTGCAATCTTACGTGCATTGGTATTCAGAGGCTACGTTCATATAACGGGGAAACGAAAGATTTTAATGAAAGCCTGCCATCTTGAGATTTTAATAGAGTTGATATAACCATATTATTAGTTTTTTTTGTTAATTTACGGCTCTAAGCTTTGGTTTTTTAAAATTAAAATAACAAAAACATGAATACTATGATTATAAAGGTATGATAAAACAATAAAAGTAATTGAAATAGAACCCACATTTGTGTAATTAAGTGGAAATAGTTATTAAGATAATATTATTTTATTTCAATTTATTTACAAAATTGAAGTAATTTGTAAATAAAATATACATCAACTCACAATTGACCACAACGATACAATAAGATAACAATATTAAGTTTAATATAACGAATTACATTTTAACGGTGGTTGTAACAGCACTAGATATCCAGAATCTCGGAAAATCATATCCTTGAACTCGCAGCAGTCGCAACAGCTGTTCCTTTAAGCGTTCCTCCCGCGGCTGACCACCTCCTTCTCCCTTACCCTAATTATTTGCTCTTCTCTTATTTCATTACAAAACGCCTATCATCGTTGGATAATATAATCGTCAAATTAAATCATTTTATTTTTATTATCAAGTCTATGCTAATGTTTAAATTATAGATTTGTGTGTTAGTGTTTGTTTGTTTTGTGTTTACTTTTCAGCTATTCAACCGGTCATCATGAAATTTTGTACTCACCTTGTAAGAAACGACATAAAATACCTCTCATTTAGAAAATTACTGTTCCCGAGGAATAATAAAATACTATGCGTAATTTAAATAAGATAACAACTGTCGGGTCAGCTGGTATAAAAATAAAAAGCTTTTCTTTAAGATTTTCAATTTATAGTTTCTCTTTTAAATTACGCTAATACATAGATTGATTAATTTACACTTCGGGCATTTTTCTTTATTCTCACTTTTAGCGTATAGGGCAGGCAATTTTGTTTTTAATATTAAAATATATCTAACACATATATTGATTATAATTTCATACACTCGACTTCATAATAATTTACCTGGTTTCGCTGTGGAATTACAAAAAGGGAAATTCTTAATTCATATACCATATTTTTCATTACAATGTTGACGATGATAATTAATATTCTTTTATTTTCTTAGAGAGAAATCTACGAAACATCCCAATGTAAAGTTTTTTTAAATATCATTTTTTTTTGGTTCCGCCATGAGGCTGGTACAAAACATACACATACACAAATGTTCAAAAATTAATATTGTTAATAAATGTGTAAAGAATAAATATATCTTTTAATTTAGAAAAAAAAGCTCATAATTTAAATAAATTTTATTACATTAGTATATACTTAGTACAGATAGAGGAAATAAAAATTGTTTAAGTTGGATAGATTGAACGGTAAAAAAACAACGACTCCGCTTCGCATTTGCGATGTGCGTAAGATATGCAATCATTATAGTCTTGGGTTTTAGTAAAATAATATTTTAAAACATATAATATTACTTTCATTGTACGAAAATGTAAGTGGGTTATCTTCGGTATTCCGGTCTCATTAAATCTTGTTATTTGTTTAGGATCACGGATCAAACACGCCACGCTTTCGTCGGTGGTATAAAAGATTTTGCGTTTTAAATATTTAAGGAGTTTTGGCCAGCTGTGATATTTGTGATAACAAACATTCTTTTCATTTACTACGATAAAACGATTTTCAAACATCAAAATTTGGTTCCCGTAAATACATCGTGTATTTCAAACGGAATCCGTTTTAAAAAACGAGGCCCTTCTACCTCATTGTAAGATAAATAAGGAAAATAATTTGAAATTATAAATGGCATTGATTATGCCGTCGTATTCGTTAATATTAACCAATCAAAAGCCAGATGTCAGTTCACAGTTGCAATGCACGTTGACTAAGGAAATTTTCATTGCAAATTCTGTCATCGTGCTACATGCCGAGGAGCTGCTATACAAACAGCCGCGTTATGGATGTCAAACTTAAACGAACCGAAATCGACCCCGTGCTTTAGAACTGAAGCCACTTTTAATACAACAGGGCTGGCGGTGATATTTCGTTTTTATTTACAAAAAAATATTAGTTTTAACTTTTAAAATTAAATTATTAACAATCAAAATATTTTTTTTCAAATATTTTTAATCATAAAGAAATTACAAAATTAATATAATTAATGATTATCATTTTTTTATATTATGCAACCGTGTAGTGTTTTAACCGATTATTGGTTATGAAACGTATGTATAAAAATTTTAAATAAAGTTTTCTAGGAAACAGACGATACCGTTTTGTCAGCCCTCAAAGCAAATCGAGAGCGCTGTAACGAACCACACTGAACACGTGTGTTCTCAGTAAGGAACTGTTGATCCATGCTTAGCTTACGAAAACACGATATGTCCATGACTCTAATGAAAGATTTTATTTTCTTTTCAGTAAATGTAAGCCAATTAACCGACGTGTGTCAATTTACCATAGTAAAATTTTAAAAATATAACTTTTCGTCATCTTATAAAATTTACTATGTTATGCTTAAAACTAATTAGAGGCATCGTAGATTACGAGACAGCAACTTTCATGTTTGATTTTTTTCAACTTTTTTAAGCTTCTTTAATGGGAGCCTTGCCCAGCCGTAGGATATATATAAATTGTATTATACATATTACATAATGTTAGAGTAAATTAAATTCGAAATACCTAAATTAGTTTACCTTTTGAATCTACAAATCTACAAATCGCAAATATTACCTTACACACAAATACAGTGAATCAAATTTATATAAGAGTAATATGGACAGATAAAATATGAAACATATCATAAGACGAATACGTCGTATTGATCGAGTCATCGATGCGACAACAATTTGCCGGTCTGCTCGGTTCCAGTGGCGCTATGCAAATGCTCGCGCTCCATTTTCCGCTGGGCCGATGGCTGCGGCAAAGAGCTTTGCGGGGCTGGGGCGAGGGGCCTTGCATACCGGATGTTCCGCTGTCGTCGCAGGAAATTGAGAGCGCTGCATAAATCCTCAACCTACAAACCAAATTTGATTCGTCCTAATCCGGATATTGATATGAAACAAACGCCGCGAGTGAATATTTTAATAATTTCACTGCAGACTTCTTTCTAACTTTTATGATCATGAGACTGGTTAACGAAAACATCGGTTCAATTTCCGTACATAAATATATTTTTACAAGTCCTTGTGGGGACCACGCAAAGCGCGTCGAATGCCAGTAGGGTGAAATATTGTCGGGAAAATTGAATACGTGCAGGTATTCAACGCCACTTCAGTGTCCTTTGGATATTTCACTACGAACTCTCTTTCTTTACAACCTTTGACGTGGCGATAGTTACTAAAAGAAAAATAAGGTAGAGATTTTATTTATAAAATGTTAGGTAAATAGAAATTTAGTAATACTATTTATTTCCGTAGAAATAAGTGTTTGATCATAAATTTCAATATGCAAATTGCTTGGTAGCTTCTTTCACCTGTTCCTGTGATTAAACAGCTTTTCCTGCAAACAGTCTTAAAGAAGGCGACGCGACGTCAAATGTAAATGTTGGCCTAAGAAAACCTTTTGCGGCAGACCGAAAGAAAAATTTACACGCTAACGCTGTTCGATGTTTACATCCTCCGCCACTAACGAATAAACACGAGTTCCTCTGATTCTTATATTTATTCTAAATTAATAATTTTATAAGGTTTATTTAATTGTTCAAAACTATTCAACAGTTCGTTCAATAATTTATGTTTTTAATTAAAGTTTTTATACATTCAAATTATAATAAAATATTGTTAGTTTTTATCAACACAAAAACAAATTATTAGCAGATGTTATAACAACACAAAAAGTTATATATTATACTGACACTATTATATGGCTAAATTTGTCCATGAAGTAATGAATATTAATTTTAGGTCACAGGGTAGAAAATCACAATTTTTAAAACATATTACTATCGTTTGTGCAATCATCACACTGAAACTTCTAAGTACATTTAAACTAAAATCAGAACGATGATAAGTTTTTTTTATATAGGCAAGGTAAAAATGCTTCGGAACCTTACATTCGATAACTCCAAAATGTTATTGTAGCTACGCCTAGGATAAACCAGCTTAAAAACAAATTGGTTTGACCGATACTTTGGATTTAATTACTCTGATTTGTGGTTTCCAAGAAGGGGGAAAATTATCAGCACTTCTGGCGACCCACTCTAGCTATGTCTGTGATTAAATATTATAAGTGTCACTAATTATTATAAATACGAAAGTAAGTTTAATGTTATAATTTATACCTTGAAACGATTTTAATGTTGTATGGAGATAGCTTGAACTTCGGAAAGAATCATAGATTAGATTTAAAAAAACTCTAAGGGTTAATATATGTTTATAAATAATGTTGAAATGTAGGAGTCGACATATAGTGACATGTATGACGTAACTAGTTTTGGCCATTTTTGATGCCAAATCGTTTTGTGTCACAGAACAAATTATTATATTTAGAACGCGAACGTAATCGAAAACTCGGCAGATCACAATACGTGTAACCATAAAATGTACAATAAAATAACACGAGTATTTAACTTCAAATAAAATGATTTACACACAAACATTTTGTACTTTAAAAATGTTTATTAAGTGGATTAGATATTTACGCGTACAGCGCAGTCTAACTGCTCCAAGTGATTTTATCGACACGGAATAGAACTAGCTACGAGCTAGGGGTACATTAAATTCAATAACACGAGTTAGGGAGTTCGACGCTCGCTCCGACCGTCCTCAAATAAGTAAAGAAGAAAACTTTCGAAAAACTCCGCTCAACTTGTACTGTTATATGTATAAATTTTTGCAAGGCAAACTAAAATAAGTATGTATTGTATCAATGGAACGACGAACCTGTTTATAAACTTCGCTACCTCTTCTGGTGCATTCCGGGGCTTTCAAAAAATGTGATCTTTCTTTTGTTGCTTTATTTTACTTATTAAAATAAACAATTAATTGTAAATGTTTAGAACAATACTAAATTCTAGTTCTTTTGCATGATTCGTCGATTCATCTTATCTGTTTTCGTTGTTTACTACTAATTCTAGGCATTGATAAGAAAAGTATGCAATTTATTAATAAATACTACAACAATAATATTACAATAAGTCCTAATCCATTGAGGATTACTGGGAAAATGTATTTTAATTTATTTCTTTTTAATATTAAAATTAATTATGTTAAAATGTATTACTCAACGTTGAAAAAATAATTCTAGGCGTATCAATTACCCTATTTTACAAATGTACATGAGTGGCTGATGAATATTTATATTCATTAAATGATTAAAACATTTGCGTTATAATTAGTTTTTTTCGTTAAAAAAATAAAAACGGAATTTATAGAATGAAATATGTTGATGAAAGTCAAAAGTGTGGACTTTTCGACTTCATTCATGCTTTAGCTACACAGTAAACGGAGCGTTTATTGAGTAGAAAATTATATGCAAAATCACGGCGGTAGTCACGGCATACCACAGAGGCGAGGGAGAAATAATTAATGTTGTAGCCACGGAAACTCTCAGAAATTCAGTTTTTATAAAATGGAGCATACTTTTTCGAAATAGATTATTCTAATTTTATGAAACAATATTGTAGTAGGGGATTAATTTGGATCGTGGGTCATGCGCTATGGAAAGCCGTTTTAAAAACATGGCGCCGCCATAATGATTGCTTGATGAGCGTCATGTTGCACCAGCCAACTCGACTTATACTATATTATAACCAACGTAGGTTTGAACTTTGTATTTAACAATTTCATTTATTTCAATTTGAATAATATTATTACTAATTATTTACTTCGGCACTTGATACAAATTCACCAAGACATCATAAATATTGACGTAATAAATACCGCATTAAGATTAAGAATAACAAAATGTTACGTTAATTATAATCAATTATTATAAATTTATAATACATTTTTATTCAAAAATACATATATTTAAAAATACCAATAAATATTTCATTCTGTACAATATAAACGAAAATATAAAATAAACGCAAACAATAAAGTTTGGAACATTTTAATTTGATCTAACAATCAACTTAGACTTTAGTTAACTCGATACTCGAGAACCAACTCGGTCGTATATGCTAACGTGTGCGAACGAAAATTAGAGAGTAAACTAACGAATACTTACTAGTTTAGTCATAGGCACTAGAGTGAAGACGAGTCGAGAATGTCCTAACAAGTAAACTGCCCGGACCCGCGGCGAATAATAATGCACAAAACGCGACGACAGCTACGGCCTTTACTGCAAACCATAACGACTCTCGGAACTTCTACAGATATCTTTGAGTACTTTGTGTGCTTGTAATACGATAGAATTTAAAGTGACTTCACTGCACAATACTGCAATTTATTTTATTTTTAAATAAGTGTTCATTTTTTACTTTTAACAGTTTTCACCGGGGTCAGTGGATAAGAAAATATCTTATTTAAAGACTCTTTTTGTATGTTACGTAAAATTTTTACAGTATGATATTTTTTTATCTATACTCAAAACAAATAAAATTGAAGTGTAATTTTGTAATTTTAAATTAACAGTTTTTCGGTAATGTATACGAAAGTATATACGGTACTTAAATCAAAAATACAATTTTATACATTTTTTAAAAGGATGGATTAGTTTCGGTTGTCTAATAGTCACAAGAAAAGTCGCGATCCATCACGGGGAACTCGACTCCCTCCCCTCCAAATTGGCCACACTAAGTTTATGTATATAAACATTATCTGACCTTCGGCGGATGCATCTGAAAATCTATTAAATTACCGTTATAAATTTTGAATGGAGTTGCCATTCAAAATTTGTTACACATCGGCATACCGATACTAAATAATAGTAACACAAGTGCACCTAAAAATATCTAAAAGCGTCCATTTTAATACTTAAAACCATTGTCGCATTATTGCTTTTCTCATAAAACCAATTTGATGGACATCTAAATTTTCTTAGAATAAGTATATGTAATCTTTTATCAAAGAGCTTTTAGTAGGTAATTTATGGAAAAATATTTAAAAATTAAACCCGCGTACAGGTCTGACTTGCTTTTTCAAAGTATGTTCAAACATATATTGTATAATATATATTTTCGTGCAAAATGCCCTTATCCACAATATCCGCTATTTTGATTTTTTTATACTTTTTGCACCTAGTGTTACTCACAGCACCAAGACGAATTTTATTAGGTATTCATTTATCATAATTGGTTAAGCCATCAAGAATTTTCGAGCAGAGAAAAACAGAGTAGGACATAAAACATACATATAATATATACATAGAGTTCAAACACAACATCGCTTTGGGTTTCACCGTGATATTTACACTTTTTGAATAATTGGTAAGTTATGTGTCTCGTTTTTGCCCCAGCCTCCTCTCCTCCCTAAAGGTTATCCCGGCCATGCCAAGATATTTTATATATTATAGTGCATACGAACGCTGCTATAATATCTATTGTACACCAACTTTCTGGAAAAGTATGATATTACCACGTGTCTGCCCGTATACGAGTGTCAATGGGCTACCCGTATTAGAGTCACAGTAAAAATATAAAAGAAAAGTTTAGTTGAATGCTTACATAACACTAAATGCAATAGCAATGGAGGTGTAATTCTCTTATCTTATTTGAAGTGCAATGCCGCCTTACCCCAGAGTCGCGAGCCGTAATAAAACCGCCAATTTACTTGCAAGTCACGGACTAGATTACCGCGAGACGTCGCGGCCTCCCGATCGGTCCGCAGAACAGATGCTCAATTACTTATCTCCTTTTCATATCTTACTTTAAGTCAAAACTTACAATTGGTGGTACATATCCAGTTTTTGATAAGAATTATGACCAATTTTTCCTTTGTTTTATTCTGATTCTAGGGTTTTTAAGTCACTTAACATTTTATAGCATTTCATTTAAGTTCCCTAAAACTCAGATAAACGAAATCTGACCCAAGAAAATAGATGCCATCAATAAATAAGTGGCGGTGGAGTTAGCAAATTGAATTGAATAAAACACACAAGTCCGCTAACGAGCCGGTGTTTACCCAAGTGGACACTAATTGGCTTAGCCAGCGGTCGCCATCGCATTCAAAACAAAACAATCTAAGCTGGGCACTCGAATGGATATGGTATTTTCGCTATTTTTTCGCACTTTCGTTTGAAGTATTTGCAAGCTGGCTTTGATCACCTTTATTGTGAGAATTTGTGGTCTGTTTTCACTACACGCTTATTTCATTTGTTACTGACTTAACAAATTATGAATTCATTTAGAACCTAAAAAAATCTGTAAGATAATTTTCGTATCGTTTTGAAAATCTTTTTAATTACATTTTAAATAACTCTAAATATAAAGATATATTAGCTAAAAATTATAAAAAATATAATATACTATTTTTATGATACTCTTTATAGAACTTTAAAAATTATAAAGATACTATAAATATATTACACATGCCTACACATTTTCCGTTTCTAGATATACAAATACTAAAATTCGCATACCATTAGGTAAACTTGGTAAGAATATCTTTAATTTATAAAATTGTTTTATTTACCATATCCAAGCAATTCATAAAGTATACTATATCATTTAGGATGATTCTTAAAAAAGAAACATACAAACACTTTAACAAGACGAGCTTCTTGTGTATGTCTTTTATGACGTTTACTTAACTATAATCTGGGTGTACTCGTATAAATGTAAATTGTTTCTCAAAGGTGGTTATCGTCGGTATGAAATATCTCCCTTAATACTGCATCCAAATTAATGTATAAGTATAATACATCATTTTTAAGATCACTTTTCGCTATAATTTTTAAAATTAGGTAATATATTTGAATATAACTAAATACGTACGGTGCGAAATTGTAATCATCAACTCAGCAGTAGCTGATTGTTCTACAACGCACAGCCGAAGCAGTACATTTAGAAGAATTAGCATAGGAATTCCTTATAAAATGTAAAATAGCACATAGAAAGGATTTTTACATGTCCACAAAGGTTTTAATAAAGAATGGATGGATTTTTGTATCTAGGAATTCGTCGTTCGCACATTTTCGAATTTAGATAAATGGTATTTCTACTTCTGTGAAATGTTTCCGATGAAATTTGAGTTTATGATATATTAAAAATTAATATATTTCTATTTAAAAATATAATAAAACCGATTGTTGGTTTTTAATAATTTGTTTTTCTTCCTATACAGGTTTTCATACAACTTTAATTAGAAGTTTTTAACATTGTACACTAGAATGTAAGAAACAAATACATAAACATATTATTATCATTCCTTTGGGTAATTATTTACAATTTTTGTAGGTGACCGAAATGTTCGTAAAGAAGGTGGATTCTTTTGATTTACACGGCCCTTTTTGTTACTAGGTAGGCTTTTCCGCTATGGTGCTCTCGACAATATAATTAAAATTGCTACTATCGACGTTCCTGCTCTTATTAAGCTTATTGAAATTGGTCGTGATGAGGCCAAGATTCCCGATGGATTCCGGTCCTCTGGTCCCATGGGAACGTGGACAGTCGCTTGTGGGACGTTGTCGCAAATTTTGTCTGTACTTTATTTTATCCAAATCGCACTAATTTCTAGTTAGAGTTACTTGTATATTTCTTTTATATAGAATTTTGTATTATCGCAAGCTTTTACGTCACATAAAATTGTATACTGTGATAAAATGACCAGCTTATAGTTTGTATTACAGGGCATTTAAATAACAGATTTCTGTGAAAAAAAAAATATTACTTCTACTACAAATATATTTCATACAAATTTTTCCCTTTCTTAAAAAAAACACATTTCTTAGTAGATATCTACGTCATAATAAACGTCCGCGTGAGTTTTAGTGGTTTGAGCTAAGTGTTGACCGGATCAGTCAGACAGTAACATTCTCCGTTTATATAAACAAATAAATGTGAGTAAGATAATGTTTTTGTACGAAAAAATATAAGAATATGACTTCAAATCGCATGAAAATGACAACGCACAAGATGATTTTATTAATTCAGTGTCGATAACTTATTTGTATCAAAATTAGTGTATAATATACCATTTTGAAGATCATCTTTCGCTATAATTATAAAAATTAAATAAAAGAAACATACAAACACTTGAACAAGACGAGTTTCTGGTGTATGACTTTTTTGACATTTATCTAACTATAATCCAGGTGTATAAATGTAAATTGATTCTCGTAGGTGTTTTTCGTCGGTATGAAATATCGGTCTCATTATAAAAAAATGGTAAATATTTTAATATAACTAATTACATACCGTGTGAAATTGTGACCTACTAGTGATTGTTATACCACGCACAGCCTAAATAGTAGATTTAGAAGAATGAGCATAAGAGTTATATAGCCTTATATGAAACTATTCTCTCATTTCATTTTTCATTTTTAGTTTTTGTTACTATTAATAATTATTAGTTTTACTCTAATTAATGAATACCACCATTGAGATTTGATTGAATTTAGTCGAACTTAACACAAGCTGAGCAATTCTCCGTTTGGCAGATTCACATCTTTGTGTAAAATTATGTTTTTCCTTTCTCTCTTATTTTCTCTTTATTTAATATCAGCGGTACTTATTTCAAATAAAAGAAATAGTCTAATAAGAGGCGAGTAATTTTGAAGATGCCGCGAGGCAGTCGCTAACCTAGGTACACACCTCAAGCGAAAACAGTGAAGGAAAATTTAAATAAACACACTTAAGTTTACTGCGGCGAAATGAGCTTGAAATAAAAGTAAATATCTTCTCTTCGTATTCCTGTCTGAGAATATTAAAGAAATATTAATTCTGTTAAGCTAATTCTCATAATGTATTCTAAACTGTCTACCATAATGTCTAATATTTATAAATTACTTTATGTTTTTTTTCTTCATATTTTAATTGCTACCATATCATCATCATCCTACTGCGATAAAACTTTATATTTGTGAAAATTTGATAAGTATAGTACTATTAAATTAAAGCAGTGTTCTGTATAAATTAGAATTGGTCCTGAACATTAATAAAATTTCATGTTTACTAGCGATCTCCTACTACTTCGCACCTATACAGTTAAAAGTTGACAATTGGTTTTCTTAAAAAAAGATGATCAACATGTTAGAATCCACTCTAGGGTTAATACAAAAATATGTAAGAATAATCAAAAACATCTTATTTGTACTACTAAATCATTCGAGATCAGCCGACTGTAGACTGGTCTAAGAATTTACCAGGAATCAAACTGTATATAAGAGTCCTTGTTGAAAACAGGTATAGTAAAGGTTTTAGAAGGAAAAAAGTCCTATAGAATGTCGAATCTGGTCGCTTTCCTTGGAAACGGACATCTTTTGAACCTATCCTGTACGTAGAAAAAAAAACAATATTTTTAACTGCTCTTGCCGATTTGGCAAAGAAAGATTACACATGCATGATAACATTTTGAATGCAAATATTTTGTATCATTATATACGCAAAATAATGCTTCCAAGCGTTAACATAAGTATTCAACTTTATAATATTAATAGAAATGTTAATGATCATGTTCCAAAGAAATAAAATTATATTACATTATTGTTTTAATATATCTATATTTTTAATTACTTATCTATATAAATAAAATTCATTCCTTATATTGATTGTCCTCCATGGGTTCTGAAATCACTGATCCGTGTGTGATGAAACTTTGGTATGGTATTCTGATGCCGCCTACGAGTGTTTCTGACGCAGAAAGTCTAAATGCTTGAAGAGGTATTTCAGCACATATTTGATAAATTTTAAAGAATGTTCAAAACGTATTCTAAAAATATTATTAGTTAACTATGTTGTTGCCAACCGTTATAAAAGCGTTTTATGAAATCATTTCCAAAAGTATTTAAAGATCGAGACCAATTTTCTCACCCATCAAATGACTCTACTTACTTTGCTATAATATTGAATATATCATATACCTAGCATATATATTAATACAAAATGCTTGTTGTATGAATTAAAAACTGAAACGTACACAATCTGAGCGAGTGCAAATAGTATTCAGATCGCGAAAGTAATTTTAGAAGTGTTAATACAAGGCGGGTGCGTCTCGCTGCTGTCGCACGCCGTCGCACCCGGCGCGCGCCCCGCCGTATCACTGGCTTGTATCTTGTGTTCAATTTGCATATAAATTGTGTCTTCCGGTCAGACAGCCCCGCAAGATGACACACGTCTATGATGTTCCCGACCAAAAGTTTATCATATCGCCCAAATTGCATATGAGCCGACATGGTTTAATCGGGTAATTTAAAGCTTCTAGTCTTGAATCTTGACTAACTCATCTAAATATTTAAGTGTATAGGTAAGTTGCATTAACGATGATACTTTCTAAGAGAGATCTAAAATGGTAAGTTAATGGCGGTCATAAATTCATCTTTTATCGTTACTAAGTTAAATTAACGCCTATATTAGTCTTCATCGCCCTCGCTTCTAACGCAGCAATAAAACGATGAAAAGAAGCTAATTTTTCAGCAAATCATCTCCGGCCGCCATGAAGTCATCAATATTCATTTTGCGGCGCGCCTCCAAAACAAACACCTTTCCAAAGTAGCATAACGCGCTTCCTTTGAAGGCAACTATGACGCGGGTGACGGCTCGCCGGCGCAGGGGGCTAACTCAATTTATTTGGATAATTGGCTTGTTTCACAAGCGCGTTGTATACCAATAAATTGTTTCATTTTACTGAATAGATTACAACGATGTCGTTCATACTTTAACGTGTGCTTAATATATTTTTATACAACATATTCTATTTATATTTCTCTAATTGTGTAAAGCTATAAAAGTTATAACTTTCCAATAATTTGTGTTTTAATATATCAATTATAGAAAATGATTTTCCTTATAATATAATTGAAAACTAAATAGAACACAGGTTGTAAAAATATAACAAATTGTTTTATTTACTTATGGTATCATAGTTTACAAAATCGAATTGATATTGTTAGCCTAAGAGATTAAATTCCAATTCCCGAAATCTATATCCAATAAATTGAATCAGGGTATAATAGTGTATAATTTAAGGAAGGTCCAGTGGATCCGCCGATACCGGCGAAGTGCTCTCCGTCGCGCGTCGCTTCCGCAACACCCTTATATTTACATATAAATTATGTTTCACATATTGAGAACGGAAACTTTGGATGACGAAAACTAAAATTTCATTTTCAAACTAACCAAATTAATTTCCCATAATCAGCTTTCTGCAGAATTGATAGGTATAATATTCATTGTCAAATCACGCAATTCAAATAATTTCCTTTCAATTTGTTTTGATATTATTTTTCTCGGCAATATTTTTTTTAATTATTTTTTTGAAAGTAGGTTTTTCAAAGAAATATTTACGGAGTGCCGTTAAATAATAGAATGTATATTTTTGATATAATGTTCTTGATATAATATACGGTACCATTTCACCTGTAAAATTATATCATTTGATACACGAAACACATAGGTGATTTATGTTAAATAATTAATTTAAAGTGTAAGGCATACACAAAATACAGCAAAAAATTAAACGTAAAAAGTATATATACTAAATAAACGGAGTCAAACGAACGCTGGCACAGCTCTATTGATAAAATGATTATTGAAACGAAGGCACCGGTGGATTGGTTTAGCCGGTGCACGTACGGCCGCGGCGCTCGGCGTCCAGCCATCATTACGGCGGCTCCGCGCCAAATTGCGACATCCGCAGCCTTTAGCCGCTGCATGCCCTCTTCCACACTGACCGACCGACAATTTGTACCATTTCATCATTATAATAAACGTAATTTAACGACTACCGAATTTCAAACTATTTTACTCAATTTTGTAAATGCTAATTCTTGGAGACGTAAAGACGTGTTTTTGAAACGTTGTGTTTCTTGAATTTGCTAATGTAATAGCATTAGCATATACCATGCTTACATGCTTACTTCGTCCCAAAATCTTAATCTCAATTATATCGAATGCTATAGCAAAATAAAACTCTTAAAAAGCTTATTGAAACACAAAAAATGAAAGTAGGTAAAAGTTTTAAATGGAAGATGAAAAAAAAATAATCGACAAATTGAAAAATAAATCAAAAGCTTGTCAAATTATAAGGTAGGAAGCCACTGCAGTCGCTGCTTATTACGGAAGAAAAGTCTCATTCAGAATAATTTCTTTCATCAAAATCTTCCGGATTTGAAAGGAAAGAGTTTATAGTAGATATTTGTTGTTCGACGCAGCGTCAGCCCTGCGCCGTCCCGCGGCGTACGCTACTCTGTCCACAGTAACAAGCTACTGCTGTTTATTTTACCGCAATGAATTTCCTAGAAATATTTTCTTCGTTTTTTAATTTTGAATACATTTGAGTACAATTCTCTGTGGCGGTGGCGCGCCCCCGGCAATCTCCAAATTGCCTCTTTATGTGCAGACGTTCCGACCCTCGGTTTTTCCGTCTTTTGAATGTCGTTTTGCTGCTAAATAACGGTACTCTATTATTGTAATTTGAATCATGTAAGTATTATCCCTGTTAAGTTATTTATTATCACTTTACAACTTCACACTCACTGCTAGAATGAGCAAAATATATTGTAGTCTTTCATTTAGCGTCTAAATCAATTGTTTATAACAGTTAAAAATATTATGACATTTACAATTGAGTTAAATTAAAACAGAAAATGGTAAAATATCATACTTTTATTAAATTAAATTCACTCACAAAAACAACATTGTATTTTTATTATGGGAAACTTAAGTATTTTTATTATGAAAAACTCCGTTTCCAAAATTAGCTTTTAGCGAAAGAATTCCTTTGAATTTCAATCCACTAAAGATCACAATTACACGTTTTACAAGATTCGAACTCATTTATTTTCCTTTAAGAAATTATTTCTCGTGAAGCAAATTAATTTCTTGGCATTATACTTCTTTCAAAATCTGAATAAACTTGGAAAAGATTTCATAAAAAATAGACGAGACCGAGAGCCCGCGGCTAACGCCAAATTACGTCGTTATTTACAAGTATTTTCTTCTTACCGGAAAGGAGGGCTAATATCTGCACGCGGAATCACACGGAATTCATAGAATGGATAACGAATACTAATATACTATAATTTCATATTAAATTTAAATTTAATATTAAAAATTAATTCCTTTATTTTATATAACTAAATAGAAATAAGATTATTCTTATTGAGATATTGTCGACTTTTATTGAATTCGAAAGACATTTATTTATACATTTGTAAAACGACGCGCAGAAGGAACTCTTTCAGATCTAGATAACAGAACTCTGTATGAATGTACCTAATGGAAAGAAATGCTTTTTCTTCGTAAGACACAAATCTTGAAACTCAAATTTAATTAGAGAGAGTTAACTTCTAATTATCGTATCGATTTGAAAGTTCGCAAATATATATAATAACAATGAATTTGGTTTTATTAGTCTGATCTTTCGATGGCACCCGGAAGCGGATAGAGGAACTCTTCAATGCCTTCTAGTGATACCATCAAGTTTGAGCTTATTTTATCTGTTTTAATTATGCTAATAAAATAGGTAAACTTGTTGGCGAGGATTTGGTGATGCATCTTGGAGATGAAAAGTGAATAGCGTATGTTTTTATTGTAAACTAGTTATTAATTTCAAAGTTAAACATTTAATCTAAATTGCCTAGTAATAAATTTAATAAATATGTCGGATGTACCCATACAAACCAATGCATATAATAAAATATTTTATAATTGTATGTTTTAAGGTGGGCTTGGAAAGTAATATTTAAAAAATAAAACATTTATCAGACCATAAAAGTATATTAAATTTAAAGCTTCTCCTATACTCAGCTAACCTCAGGTACAAACTAAAATAAGAAGTAAAACTGGAACAAAAAAATAAAAATTATAATCATCCTTAAAGTATTTGCTTATAGTGTACTTATTTTCAAAAACTCATTGTAATAATAAGAATCGATTCATAATAAACGATTCATATTATTATGACGATACAATTTCTTTGTTTTAAAATATTATTCGAATTTTATTATATGGTACTCAGTTTACTTTATTTATAAGACGAAAATTGCATTTGTAACTTTTACTCTTGAAAACAATATAAGACAACCCTGTAACCTAGTAACAGATTCATCCTTAGCACCTACGAAAGCTGAGTGCTAGCAAAAATAAAATAATGACAGTAAATTATTTTAGATGAAAAGCAATAAAAAATAATAAATATAAATCTCTTAAAAATCTAAGAGCAAAACTTATAAGTGTACTTCTCGCCATCATATTTAATTTTGAAATCAAATAATAATGAAACTAACTTACATTAGGATCCTGTGTATAATAACATTTATGGACATCAAATGTTCTCTGGCATTTATCTTTTTCAGGCGTATCTAAAAAATAATATTTTATTAAAAATAATAATTCTTTAATACAAATGCTTGGAGTTATTGGTATTTGGATATGGAAGGTGTTTCTCATTAATTATTTAATTTGTGACTCTATTCGTAAAGGATAATTCAAGAAAATGATATATCATTATAGAGCGTAACTCCATTATGTTTTAGTGTAGATAAAGTTGAAAAAAAAAATTGATCGTAAAATCTTTTCAATTTTGAAAAACGGTAAGATTTTTTTTTCGTTTCGATAGATGCGTAAATTTTCTAATTATTTGGTTATTTTCAAATGAGTGTTTCTTTAGTTTCTTTAACAATATTTTATTTTTAATTTAAACCACTTCAAACGCGCCACATGAAAACATCACAATTGTACAAAACTTTCTCTGTCTGCTATATTTTTATTATCAAATAAATATTTTTGTTTAAAAATTTTCCTTTTTAATTGAGCATTTAAACACGGTTTAATAACTTACCCAGATGTTTGCAAGCGTCGATCATTTTAACGACTCGTTTTGTGTATTGATCCGGGATCAAACTTACCATCATGTCGTAATCGACAATGCCGTCATCATCAACCTAGGATGAAAATGATTATTAATTTAAAAAAAACTGAAGTCTAATTAACATTATAAAATGTCATGACATTAATTTTACCAAAATTTTTGTACGCACGTTTTGCAATGTATGTCATGAAATTAATACGTGCAATGTAAAAAACATGAGGTCCACACGTGAAATCGTTCGTGAAGCTAATTTCATATTATTGAGTTCGTAATCGAAATAAGACTTTACATAATTTTAAGTAACGCAAAAAATGGAGTACTTAATATCAGTTATTTTGAATAATCATATTTTACTAATTCGCAACTATAATTTTTTAACTTATAACGCAACATGCGTTATAAAAAATATTTATAAATTATTAAAATGCGTACGATAATTTTTTAATGTTTTTAGATACAGTTAAATCGTGTAGTTAAATAATATATTTAATCTAATACGGCATTTTTTTCAGAGTCGTCGAAGGATAAAAATTTGAAACAAACAATTAAATTACAAATTTTCTGTCAATTTGATTGAATGAAAAGGTTTCTCCACAGCATTGGTTTAACTTAGATATCATAAATAATTTAATATCTAAGCTATCTTTAAAAACGGGCGTATGTAATTTTATTTAACATAAATATAATAAAGATGTGAACAAGCAAAGGATAAGTAATAACTTACAAGATTCCCTTCCTCCAGTAAGCAGAACATGTAGCACTTCAATTTGATGTCTTCCTTAAATATGCCGTTTTCGCAATTCGCAATGTCCTCTGGGGCCGAGTAAAAATAAAGACTTTCAAAATATACAAACAAAGGATATTTCGTTTCATTTCTCCGATTACGATAAAAATGAAAGAATAGAAAACTTTACGCACGTATGAGAAAAAAGATTAAATACCTATGTATTTAATACCTATGTATTTAATCTTTTTAATTAATTCTTATCTGGACGCTGATAAGCAATACTGTGTCAACACACACGAACTTCATAAATTCTTTCAAAATCGCTTAATAATTTTGTTTTAATAAGTATTTATGTATTATTTCCTTTTTTTTTTCTGATACAAGGTATAATTAATTAAAACAGGTTGATATGTAATATATTATCTAAAAAAAAGTTTTATTAAATATATGAGATTATTATATAAATTACTAAACATGTGACGACCTTAAAATTCAAAACAGTTAATTAAGAAACTTTTTTCTGTACTTAATTAGTTTATATGAGTTTATTTTTTATTGAATAATGTTAAATAAGTGATGCTGTATCAAAATACATCAATATCTCCGAATTTCACTTTTAGTGGGTTAACACATTATTGCTTATCAGCATCCATCTATAACGATCAAGTTCGATTTCAATTTAGCAATTAATTGTATCAATGAAATACATTCAAATTTTTTAAATCGACCTAAGTACGAAAGTACTTAGTACAGGCATAGTATTATTTATTATTTATTTATTTATTGAAATAATTAGAACGGACAATATCCAATTACACTAATTATTAATTATTAAATTAAGAAAATTATATAAATGCACAAACAAAACACTAATTACATACACTAAATACAAAGCAGAATGAAACTAATAATAATTATGTAGGTAAATGCAAGGGCATCATGTTTTACTTAACAGTAATTTTCTAATTTGATTTTCATCTAAAACTACTACGTCATTAATCTTAATATCATCAATTTTAAAATAAAAAAGTACAAGAAAAAATGCTGTCCTGCTACGTTCTATTTTAAAATGTTCATGAAAATTACTCCTTTCATTACTACACAATAAAAATATTAATTAATTTTCAGACAAGCTGCCATTTCTGTTAGTACGTATGACAATGGTAAAAGCTTAGCTGTTCCGAATGTATCACGTCATACGCAAGCGAATCAAGAGATCAAAGTTAACGGAAATAAAATTTTCTTTCACTCACCCTCAGCCACCCCGGTCTTGCCGACGCATTCGTTGTGAACATGTTGTATTATTTCTATGATTTCCTCGCTAAGTTCCTAAAATACAATTCGGTTACGTGGAATCATTTTTTCAGCCGCCTTTGTAAATCGCAGTTGGATACAAAAAATACTTCCATGGTCCCTTTTTATTGAATTTACATAAAAGTGAGCCAAAATGGCCTGGTGATTGGAACACAGTTTTTTTTTCAAGTGCTATTTTTGTGTTTGAATTAAGTTAGTGCACGGTGATGATGGAAACTTCGATAGGAAAAAGGTTTCCTCTCGATGTTATATCATTAACAAAAAGAGAAGAAGCTGTATTCGTGAAAATAACTATCATTTCGAATATTTGATGAGTAAATATTAAAATTCATCATTTTCATATTATTTATAACCGTAATTAATAGTAATAAAATAAGTTTTTTTTTTTTAAGTACTGGTACTTATTACTAGTACTGGTATTTTATTACTTTGATTTACGAGCCGTATAGAGTTTTTCTACAAATCTTTAAAGCAGTTTTTCTTAACTTCAAAATCGGTCACATGGTCCTTATAACAAATTTTTCTGGCTCAGATTTTTAACAGTTTTATCATAAATACGAGTTCAGCACAACTAATAGAATCTACTTTATTCTATTAGTTGTGCCGAACTCGTATTTTTTCGATATTAAAATTATCTTATTATGACTATTTTCCTTAATCTAAGCCCTTCAAGGAAGTCTAAATAATTTGTTTTGTTATTTTTACGAATAAACCAATAAACTTATATTTACTCATATCTACTTAATGTAGTGTCATTATATAGTCCCTTAGACTTTTCTTATCTACATAATATGATCCCTTTGTGAACACAGAGAGGCAAAGAAGTCACTTCAATATTAAAAATGACATAACATTCTCAAAGAAAATTATTAAGCTGAGATTCCACGGGGACCAACCCTATGCACATCAAGTTGTATCATAACGTTAAATATTAATTTAGACAACTAGGGATCGTTTCCATTATATTTTCTACCGTATTGTAATAAAAATATATAGCCAGACTTATATTTAATAAATACAATAAATATCAATACTAATTAATTATTATTATTCTTATTATTCAAATATTTGTGTCTACATTATTCTCATTTGAACCAGATACAGTGAGATCTATGTTACAAATATGTATTTTAAATCTAAATGTAATTTCTAATATCGTTTTATTAACATAATATCAATGTATAGATGTTATGTCATTTTTGTTATATTTTAAGCTTAATAAATATTTACTTTCACAACTTTTTTGATAAATATAATTATTATATATAATTATATATTAATTGTAGCTTCCGATTATTAAAACAAAAAAAGTTATAAGGGAGCCGTTTCTGCGTTAACATAACATATTCGTAGACGACCCGAGACGTTGAGCAATAGTGTCGCGTGCATTCCCGCACCGTCACTCATCCATCAACTCCGATCTTCCCTACGTTTCATAAACTACAAGACACGTCCACGATCGTGAAAAATTGACTTTGTGAAAGTGCCCCGCAATGCTCGGGGGAATGCTTCGCGAGTATCATCTGTCTCTTGTAATCATTATTAATAATTTCGAACTAATATGCGAATGACGACTTGTAAAACAAAAAGGCAAAAAATATTTATATGTAAACACTACATTAAAAATCCATATTGATATTTTAAATGTGGAAGTATCTCTGGTGTATGACTTGTTTGTTTTTATTTAAAACCTATCTTTCTAACATCTATTCTAATGAATTTTGGTTTAGTTATAAATTGCTCTTTGAAAAAAGACATAAGCACATTTGTTGGGAAAATGCGATCAATAAAAAAAAACTTGCAAGAAATGAAATAGGCGATAAAATTTTTGTATGAGACGCGCATAATTTTTCAGAGAAATACTCGTAGGTCATTCGACATAATTATTTTAAAGTTATACGAAGATCCAAAAGGATTGATTAATATAATTCCTAGTTTACTTAATTGTAATAAAGACATAATACATGCGAGTATGTATTATGATATGTTTGATATTTATAGAGAACTATCTTACTATTTTCATAATTAATTTACTTTTTTTAAACTAAACTTAAACTTTAACAACAACAATTACGTTCTTTCGGATAATTTCATCACTATCCGAAGTAACGCAATCGTAAACTTACCGGTTTTTCTTTCGCTCCGTGGCCAAAAGTTATCAAAAGAAGGAACACAAGCAGCGCCGCCGGATGCATGGCGTTTCGCTGCCTCTACAGCGAATATTGATAGCATGTCATTTTTATACTGAATGACTGCAGCTCTTCAGCACCTAATTATGACGAGTAACATTGTAATTATCCAGCAACACTAATTAGCACATCAGTAGCATTGAATTTCGCTGCAAGGTGTAATCAAAAAGCGTGAACTTTTATGTGTATGAATGAATAAGCAAGTAACTTTGAATGCATAAACAGCAGTTAGAAATCTTTTGTAATGTCAAACTATTTTGTGCACTGATTAAGCATTTTTTTTTCTGACATTCTTTCCCACAAAATTATTGAAATTGTGCCAATTATAAGGATTGGTATTGCAGTTAAAAAATGTTTATTTACTTTAAGATCAATTTATCTACTTTAAGGTCTGATCTATGTAAAAATCGCTTGAAAATCTAATAAATAAATAAATGTTTATTATCAATTGCATCATAAACTATTCACATTGAAACGAAATTATCCTAATCTTAAGTATTACCTATATTATTTTATGGAAAATTAAAAGGAAACTAGAATGTTTCGCTGAGAAAGGTCTCCATTGTGCTCTGAGCGATAAGTAATTATAAAATTAATGTCAAAATATGCGGCGTTCAGGCCGTTGTCGGCCACAATAAGCCGAAAGGATATCAGTCCTAATGATTATTAATGGTTTGAAGACAGCTTGTAAAATCACGCTGCGCTTACATTGAACTTTACTCCGCTGTTATATGTTATAAAGTGTGTGCAAATTGCTCTTCTTGTTTTAAAAACTCACACATTTTATTGTATTTTATATTGTTAACTTTTAAAATGTTTAGACGGATGTTAGAGCATATAACCAAAATTCTGCTCTACATTATTATCTATATCGTCAGCAATATTTCATTTGTGGATTGATACAAAATTGTGATTTTTATATTTAGCTACCATATTTCACTTTTACCTTGACATGCTAAAAAAAACATGACAGTATACGTAGGTTTTGTTCAGGGATATGTCTGTAACAAGAATGAGCTGTTAGCCATTATATCACATCTTTTATTTCATTTTAAACGCTTGTTTGTTTAAATTATTTCTGACTACTTTTGCGTTTATATACTTACCTGGCATATTTTCGCTCCATATAAGGCGTCATCTCCATTAGCGAGTGCACTCGTCCTGCTCAATCGTGAAGGCTCGCCTTATAGCGTTATTGTGCGCTAAATTTATGCTCGTATTTCGTCCGTAAAAAACGAGTAACAACTGCGCCCGATATGAAAAAAACTGAAACCTAATTAATTTTTTTTTTCATTCATTTATAAAACAAGCCATACAATAAGATATTGACAGAGTAAAATGCCACGAAAACCTCTAAGGGGTTTATCTGGGCGTAAATAGTTTCTACATACATTTTTGGATAAGAAGACCTTTGGAAAATCAATCAATTTAAGTTTAAGCTAATACGTCCAATAACAATAAACGAAACCCTAACTCATAGCTCTTAGCAAAAAAAAATGATTACAAAAAATTTCTATTGAAACCTTTTGATAATCTCGTACGCACACTTATGCAGAGTGCAATCGACATGAAAAATCCATTAAGGCCGTTTGCGTCGCTACCGTCCCGGCGTAGGCGGCGCCAGTGACCGTGCTAAGCGGATTTGTTGCGTCCCTGTCGGCTGCATCCGCATCCATTATCTATGCAGATGAACACGCGCATGCATCATCGCATACTTTATGTACTGGTAACAATATTATAACCGGGAATCGATTAAGCTCAGCGATTGGCAATTTTACTAATACTCCGTACTAGTACGTTGTCTCTATATTATCTGTGGTGAATTTAACAAAAAAATTTTAAGGTCGGATTAATATTTAACAGACAGTTTGAAGCATTGGTCCCGGGACCTAACGTTAACGATCGCGGATTGGATCTCCGCTCAAGACAAACATCTATAAGAACCATACAAATGTTTATCGTAGTCATTCGCAATTTGACCACTGATTTTAACAATAAATGTAAAGTCAGTGTAATTGTTTTTTTTTTCATTTAATGTATTTTTATATATAATTTTAAATAATTTTAGCATTTTGTACTTCATCTCTATTTATATATAATTTTGCGAAATTTCATACACCTCCGTCCAGGCAATTTTCGTAAAAAGGGGTACAAAATTTTACTTCACATATTAATATATGTACATATAGATAACAGAACTCTCAGATATCTTAAAATAAAATGTTTAGAAATTGAAAACAACTACAATTAATGAAAAAACAATTAATAACAATTAGAATATTAATTAATACTCAGATAATGTGCGAAAGTAAAAAACCTAACGAGTTCAGATATAAAATAATAAGATTTTTCTTTAATTAAATCTGAAACCCTCTATGAATTGATGTATGTATGTAGTGACCTCGTAGTAACTTATATCTGGATCTTGTATAAAAATTATATTGCATAAAATACTCTCATCATTTTGCAATTGTAAGACACGTCGTATTCAGGCGCTCTATGAAAAGAGTCGTTGCGTCAGATATGTTATTAGACATGTTCACCTGTATGCAATGAGTGGGCGAAAGCGGCATACATATGTAGCCGGTCTAACAATTTTATATCATAATTTTTTATTGACAAAAAGTCGCTTAATTAAAAAGATGCATCAATTTGTAAAGAAATAATTTAAAGATAGTGAAGAGAGACGAGTCAAGTTGGGCCGGGAGAGACGTCATTACCGCAATCAAAGCATGAAGCCGCAGCATGCACCCTGTGCCCGCTAACGATGAGTGCTCTCGATAAAAATTAAAAACACGTGCAAGCCCAGTCTGAGGAAAGTTTTAATGAGAGTACACGGTTTGCGCTCCACCGACAGATATTAAATATACATACATATTTGTGTATTTGTGTTTATTGTAGCTAACCGCCAACAGCCTAAAGTGGTCATTGCATGTTATGTTGTTTTTTTTACTAATGTATTTAATCAATTATTCTTAATCATAGCAAATTTAACGATATTGATTATTAAAAAAATAAATCTTTTTTTTTTCAGTTTGTCAAAATAGAATATAAAACACATAAATCGTCAGAAATTAATAATAAAATATTTATAATGTCTTAGCAATATTGTATTTAAAAATATATTTGTGCCATAATTTTCACATTTCTTGTTTTTGTGGTCATTGCTTATTCCGGTAATCAACCACCATCATCCTATATTATGTATATAAAAGATTGTAGACAGCAGAAGAACTGAAGACTCTGTATATTTTAATCACACAGCATATTATTACCATTAACTAACTCTTCTATACCCTAAAAATCAAATTGTTTTAATCTCTAATAGGGAGATTAGGCCAGAGGTTCTCAAATCTTTAATGTAATGAAAAATATTTGTCTCTTCTGTTAATCGAGCTTTGTCAAGGTCTGTAATATAAATTGTCATCATTATGTACCTATTTTAGGCAAATTTTACTTATTAAAGTTGCTAATAATAATAGGTTCGAAGTGTTATTAGTCTAATTCCTTGTTAAAATTTTAATACATATTTTCAAAGCAGAAATTTGACTTGATATCAATACAAAAATACTCGAACGTTATAACTTCAGGTAAATAGCATCGCAACCAAAATTTCGATAAAATCCTGTAAGTCTTTCCGGAACACATAAAATCCATTAGATTTTTTGTAGTATTGCAGATTGCGCTACCGTTTGACTGCACAAATAGAGGTCGCGCGTAGAAGCGAGGTTTGTGCCCACTGACCGTGTATAAACGGATTTATAGCGAACTATCAGCAATCAACATCAACAGGCTGGCCGTCATACGGCATAGCGTACAGGATGTCGAAGCGCATTATTTACTAATGCCTTGTTCCTGTATTTGATTTTATGTTCCTCGTAGTGAGTTAAAACTTTATTTCTTATATTGAATATTGGAACTTTTTACTATATAAACATTTAGGTATACATCTTAGACCAGAGGTTTCCAAATGTTTTTGCCCCGCGGACCAATTGTTATGGGTAAGTAGTGGCTCCTTTTCGTTTCTACAGTGATTGTTTATACAAAAAACTAAGTTTAACTAAAAAAACAGACATGTACTCATACGTTCTTACATACACAGATATAAATGTACACTAGAAAAATATTATGCCTTCTGGATTGATAGCGTAAAATATAAACATTTTTTTCCATACGCATGAACTATTTTATTACTGGCTAGGTTGAGTATGATAGCACATTTTTGTTAAGTGTAAACGATTACCAGCTCCTTATACAAAAAACCGGTCATGTATGAGTCGCTGACCTGCCCATGAATGAAGTACAAGATATAACATTATGTACCTACTTTTTAAATACTTTTATAAATAAAATTAAGCAATTTTTTAACAACACCATCGTCGAAAGTTCGATTTTATGGCTTTTTTAATCACTGAATCGGCGCACAATTCAAAAGGAATTTTAAAATTACTTCTGGAAATTATGAAATATGAAGGTAGTTTTAAATATAATGTTTTTACAATTAGGGTAATAATATACACAGAAAGTTTATCTCCGAAACCAAAACATTTTTACTAAAATATTCATTTGTCATTTAACCAGTTTAGAACCTCTTAATCGTTAACATCGTAAGTATTTATAATATTGTAGGTATCTAATGATAAAATCCCATTTTTTCATAATTTAGAAAATTAGTTATTAGAGTAAGATATCAAAACCCTAATATTAAATTTCACAGAACAAATAACACTAATTCGTCCACAGAGAACAAAAGCTTTTCATTTCAACCTAACCGAAAAGATGCTTTATTGTTCTCAATAGCTTTCTCCGCCGCGATGCAGTCTGATAAAAATAGGAATAAATTGTGAGGATCTTTGCAAAACAATAGTTGGAAATGGTCTACGCGAGAAAAAGCCGGATGCAAATGCCATTCATATTAATTAGCAAAGCGAGACGGGGCTTTTACGAAATTAGACCGTGATTTCAGTGAAGATTTATTGTTGTGTTTCAAATGGTTTTCGGAGCAAAGGTAGCCATTTAGACACTGGGAAATTGATGTTGTCAAACTGCATTTTAAATTGAATTGACTGAAGTTTCCTGTTTTCTTATTTAGGACAATTTAACTACAAGCACAATTTCTGTATTATCTGTGGGATAAAACTGTGTGATTGGACTATAACTTGCTTTATTAATATAACCCTTGTAGTTTAATCCAGAGGTTATTAGTACTATTAAGCTGTAATTTAGCATGACTATACATATTGATCACGTGGACAAAGTGGTAAAATATAACCTATATTTTTTTTTAATGTACAAAAACATGACAGCGAATGTTGGGTGTGTGAAAAATATATAATAGACAAAATTAAGATTGGTATAGTAAAAAGTATTATTTAGTTATAGGTAAGGTTTTTTTTTTTTTAATTATGAGATTGTTGCATATTGCAAAATATGGAACAATGTTCAATATTCGAAACATAAAATTAAGAAACTTGTTTTCGTACTTCTATAGTTTTGACAGCTCATTTTTTTTTTTTGTATTATCAGAATACATCAGTATTTGTGGATTGATTACACATTACGTTATTGCTTGTCAGCAACCAAATAATTTAAAAGAAAAACTCACATCTAAGTGGCCTTAGATGAGAGTTTATCTTTTACAAGTTTACGAGTTTATGAAAAATATCCGACAAGCTTATGGAATATACTTGGAGAAGTACATTTTATTTTGTACAAATTACTTAGATAAAAATTCAACGTGTAAAACGGCTGGTAGATACATATATGTTATACTTATTCATATTGTTACAGGTACCTACGGAGCACTACACTGAGGGGCCCCGACACGCACTCGGCCGCTTATCTATACTAATAATAAAATTCTAACGGGTCGCTGTCTGTATATGGAAGATATATGAAAAAAATGTTATTGGGGGCCTTTACCAACGCAATAGAACACAAAACAATGATTTTTAGAATTTTTATCTGTTTGTCTGTTTATCTGTGCGTTTGTGCACGCTAATCTCAGAAACGGCTTATCCGATTTAGATGCGGTTTTCACTTATATATTGCCGTAAGCTTCACTTAACATTTAGTGTTTGTTTCATTTCAATTGGTATATGTGAAATTAAGGGTTCTCACATCAAAAAATCCATTTTTTAATTTTTTTCTGTCAGACTGTTTCTTACGACTAATTTCTGAAACAGCTGAATCAAATTTGATGGAAATTTTACTCGCAAGTACGGGCTGGGGCTGTAGAGGAGGGGGAGGGGATTGAAGAAAAAAAATCACGAAATATCACAAAGTCTAAAAAGTTTTTAAAAACATTACGGGATAAATGGACAACCCCTATAACTAATATTATAAGGAATAACTTAGGCTACTTTTATTTAAAAACATATTTATTTTAATTAATAAGTAAAAAAGAAAAAACTGGTCAAGTGCGAGTAGGACTCGCGCACCGAGGGTTCCGTACAAACTTATAGAAATCTATATAAGACTAACCCATCTACGCCATTTGTGGTCTTCATCATCAGTTCCAACATAAGTTACTATCAAAAATACCTAAATCGGTATAGGCTTGCCTATAATATTTGAGGAGTTCCCTCAATTTCTCCAGGATCCCATCATCTGACCCTGACCTGAAGACAATGGGACCACTTTGGAAGTATACCTTGTCAAACAAAAAAAAAATTGAAAATCGGTACACAAATGGCGGCGTACAAACATAAAAAAAAATTAAATACAAGGTCGAATTGAAAACACTCCTTTTTTAGAAGTCGCTTAAATATAGTCAAATATTATGTAAATATGGATCACGTCCCAAAAACTATTTTGAAACTACTTAGGAGCACCTTAATTTAAAACACAATCATGGATGCAATCCATGGAAACACAAAAATTTTATTTTAAGTACTAATACACCTTATACTTTCAAAAAAGCAAAGTTATAGCGCGATTCAGGATACACCCAGCGCCATCTCTTGACAATAACAACAATGAACTAACTTGTTGACTTTGACATGAACAACATAATTATACTATATTTTATTCTCGTTTTATTTTTTTTATATTCTACTACACTCCACTACCCCTGCACTACGTTCGTAAAATATTTAGATTTACATTATCAATCAAAATATCAAAATATATATTAGTGTTGCCAAGACGAAAATAATTAGTCCTTAATTCGAACAAAACTAATTGTTTATTTATAAATAACTCATTATATTACTAATAACCAGAAGACTTATATGTGTAGATAAATAAATAACTCGATCTGTTTGAATTTAATTTTAAAATTTTCGTACTAAGTCAATACGAGTACTTAAATCAAATCGCGTGAAGCTCTTAAATTGAATGTTAATTACGTAATGACGTTATAAATCGACGATAAAACTTTTAAATGAAAAGTTTATTTTATTATTTTTAGCGCGTTAAAATAATAATTAAAATAAAAATTTTTATTAATCGAGCAGAATTATAGCACAGTTAATGTCATAATGTTGTAATAGATGGCATTAGCTGTACGCTACATCGCGCTATCATTTTGTTAGCTGCGATATATAGATTGCATTGCGTTGTTTATAAAGGTTTGCTGCTTTTTAATGTTTTCGTATTGATACAAATTTCTTCTCAGTGTTTGTAAAATTGTTTTTTTGACCATGGTCAACTTCTATGTTAATTTGTTACAAGTATAAATAATTTTAATTCTAAGATTAATATATTTTTCTTGATCAAATTACAACTTGATACATTTACACGTTCCTGAGAAAAAAGTTGAAGGACGTGCAGACTGACAGACACACGAACAGAAATTTACAGTTTTCGGATTTTTTCCTTTATGTATACTAAAGGACCTTGCTCCTGGCCAAATTTCATAATGCTTGGTCAATGGGAAGTACCCTATAGGTTTTGATTCCCTTGCGAAAACGTTAAAAACGCTATCATACTTAAAATATGTGATATAAATGACCGTATCTTTTGATTGCGTTAACTTAGAAGTTTGATTTTTTCACAGCTCTTAGTAATAACAACTCTGAGTACTTGACATTGATAAAAATTTGTTACCTTCACGCGTTTCTGAGAAAAAGGTTGAAAGACAAACTTACAAACAGACAAATATACATACAAAAATTTACAGTTTTCAGATTTTTTCCTTTATTTGTACTATAAGATCTTACTTCTTGCCAAATTTCACCGTGCTAGGTCAATGGGAAGTACCCTATAGGTTTTGATTCCCTTGCGAAAACGCTAAAATGGTCAAAATATACGACACATTTTCCATTATCTTTTGATTGCGTTGACTTAGAACTTTAATATTTTCACGGCCGCATAACATCGTAGACTTGAGTATATGATATTAATTTCAACATGATACGTCTATGCATTTCTGAGAAAAAAGGGTTGACATCCCGACAGACAGACAGACAGACAGACGGACAACAAAGTGATCCTATAAGGGTTCCGTTTTTCCTTTTCAGGTACGGAACCCTAAAAACAAAATTTTGTAGAAACTAATAAAATAGTGAACAATTTCCGATTTAGGAAGGGAAGGTATACATCTATACAAATAAATAAAATTGATGTGTCTGTTTGTAATTTTAAATAAATGTACATATATGAAAGTATACACGGTACTGACAACAAAATTACCAATCTTAAAAATTTTATCAGTCTATTTGTTACTTAGTTTGTTCTGGCTAGTCTCTGAAACAGCTGGACCGATTTTGACGAAACTTTCACTAGCAGAAAGTTAATGTAATAAGGAACAAAATTGAAACCAATGAAATAGTGAACAACATTTAATTTAAAAAAAAATATATATGACTGGGTAATTGTTTTACTGGATATGATAGACCAAATCCGAAACTATAAGTATAGTAAGTAGCGAAAAATAATTAAAGGAGTCACAGAGCCGATTGTGATTAAAACTAAAACCATATCATTCGTTTTTTGAAAAATATGTTTTCCTAGCCAAAAACGAACACGTTGATTTTGCACAAATTAATATTCTGTATTATTGCATCATCTGATACTGCCACATATTATAAGGATCAACTTTAGAGAGGTAATAGTATACAGTAAACTGGAAAAAAAAGAAAAGGCTATTTTTTTACAAAATTCTATCAAATGCATACATTAATTTAATCTTCAGTAATTCTTCAAAAAAACGATCATACCTAAAAGTGAAATTTTAAAATTATAACGGGATGTTGCAACGTTAATAGCGGGTGAGTACAATAGCCGAGTCAAATGAAATGTAGATTTTAAATTAATCTTTTTAAGAATTATCTAAACCTACCTAGGTAACGGAGTAGGTGACGGGGACCAAAACAAACGTCACATTCTATCAACTTTGTATAGCTCACACAGAAAAAATAGACAAACATAAATGAAGTTACTGTGAGTTATTCATTTTATATATTTTCGATTATATTGTTCACACTCTTCCTTACTTTAGTAGGTGACTAGCATTTTGATGCAACCTATAAACAAATCGTTCGAAGTAATGCAGACTTTTGTTTTTAATGCTCTTTATTGTACACACAAAATACAATGAAAACAAAATAATATAAAAATAACAATATATAACAAAGAATGTACAAAGGCGGGCTTATTCCAAGTAGGAATCTCTTCCAGTCAACCTCGTAATAACATGAGAGGACTTATATATAATACTAGGCAGGAGTGTACAAGAAACTTAAGTAAATATTACAATTATGTGTACTAAAAAAGAGAGAACTTAAATATACATTTATTTAAAATAATATAAAAGTATATACACCCATATTTATATTTATACATACATATTATACCCAGAATACATAAATAAAATACATAAAACGTTCTACACAAATGTAATAACATAATACGACTTTTTTTCTAAACTTTCCGGGACCCATGACTTAACCCACATATATGATTATGTCTGTGTAGAATCGATTACTTAACTTCTAATTCATGTATAAATTAAATGTTATTTTGTAAAAAAAAATCTTTTTGTTTAATTTGTCGCTTACTATTACTTTCTAAAAGTTTATTCTTACAGATGCCACTATTGGGGGGTGCAATAATACAGAATGTATTTTTTTTTTCAAAATTAATGGTTTCTATTCCTGGCCAGGAGAATCATGAAATCAAAAAAACGTATGATGCAGTTTTAGATTTCTCAAAATCGGACACGAGACTGCTGTAAGTATTTTTCGCGATTCCTTATAGTTCCGGATTTGGCTTATCAAGCTCAGTAAAAAAACTGGTCAAGTGCGAGAAGGACTCGCGCACCGAGGGTTCCGTACAAACTTATAGAAATCTATATAAGACTAATCCACCTACGCCATTTGTGGTCTTCATCATCAATTCCATTTCACCAAAAGTGATTTTCTGAAGGTAAATACATAAGTTACTATCAAAAATACCTAAATCGGTATAGGTGTGCCTATAATATTTGAGGAGTTCCCTCAATTTCTTCAAGATTCCATCATTAGGTCCTGACCTGAAGACAATGGGACCACCTTGGAAGTATACCCTTTCAAACAAAAAAAAAATTGAAAATCGGTCCATAAATGGCAGCGTAATCGGCGAACAAACAAAATTAAAAAATTAAAAAAAAAGCGGTCGAATTGGGACCAATCCTTTTTTTTGAAGACGCTTAATAATAATCAATTATTATACACATATGAAAACGTCCCAAAAACTGTTTTAAAACCACTTAGGAGCACATTAATATAAATCAAGATAATAGGTGCAAGTCATGGAAACATAATTATTCAATAAGTACCTACTAAACACCTTACACTTTCAAAAAAGCAAAGTTATAGCGCGATTCGGGATACACCCAGCGCCATCTCTTGACAATTTCAATAAACTAACTTGTTGACTTTGACATTAACAACAATTATATTATATTGTATTCTCGTTTTATTTTTATTTATATTCTACTACACTCCACTTTCCCCAGCACTACGTTCGTAAAATATTTAGATTTACATTATCAATCAAAATATATATTAGTGTTGCCAAGACGAAAATAAGTAGACCTTAATTCGAATAAAACTAATTGTTTATTTATAAATAACTAATTATATTACTAACAACCAGAAGGCTTACATGTGTAGATAAAGAAGTAAATTAATTAACTCGATCTGATTGAATTTAATTTAAAACTTTGAACTAAGTTAATACGAGTACTTAAATCAAATCGCGTGAAGCTTTTGTATTTAATGTAAATTATGTAATGACGATAAAATTAACGATAATTGATGATAAAACTTTTAAAGGAAAAGTTTTATTATTTTTAGCGCGTTTAAATAATATTTTTAATTTATTATATCTTTATTTTCATATTTAGAATAATTTTAAGTAACTTTTCATGAAAACAATAAGATTAAATATTTATTTGTTTTAACTACAATTTTAAATTATAAAATGATGTTACCTCTGGTAACATTATTTCAAAATTTTATTAATCGAGCAGAATTTTATCATAGGTAATAATATTGTCAAGAGATGGCGCTGGCTGTACCCTAAATCGCGCTATCGTTTTATTAGCTGCGATATATAGATTGCATTGCGTTGTTAATAAAGGTTTATTTCCCCCATGTTTTCGTTTTGATACAAATATCTCCTCAGTGTTTGTAAAATAATTTTTATGACCATGGTTAACTTCTATGTTAATTTGTTACAAGTACATATAATTTTAATTCTAAGATTAATATATTTTCCGCTTGATCAATTTACAACTTGATACATTTACGCGTTCCTGAGAAAAAGGTTGAAAGACAGACGTACAGACTGACAGACACACGAACAGAAATTTACAGTTTTCGGATTTTTTCCTTTGTGTATACTAAAGGACCTTGCCCCTGGCCAAATTTCATAATGCTAGGTCAATGGGAAGTACCCTACAGGTTTTAATTCCCTTGCGAAAACGCTAAAATACTTAAAATATGTGACATAAATGACTGTATCTTTTGATTGCGTTAACTTAGAAATTTGATTTTTTCACAGCTATTAGTAATTACAACTCTGAGTACGTCAAGATTAATAAAAATTTGTTAACTTAACGCGTTTTTGAGATAAAGGTTGAAAGACAAACTTACAAACAGACAAACATACATACAAAAATTTACAGTTTTCAGATTTTTTCCTTTATTTGTACCATAAGATCTTACGTCTTGCCAAATTTCATCGTGCTAGGTCAATGAGAAGTACCCTATAGGTTTTGATTCCCTTGCAAACACTTCCTTGCGAAAACGCTAAAATGGTCAAATATACGACATATTTTCCATTATCTTTTGATTGCGTTGACTTAGAACCTTAATTTTTTTCACCGTAGACTTGAGTATATGATATTAATTTCAACATGATACGTTTTCATTTCATTTCACGTTCGCATTTCTGAGAAAAAAGGGTTGACAGCCCGACAGACAGACAGACAGACAGACGGACAACAAAGTGATCCTATAAGGGTTCCGTTTTTCCTTTTAAGGTACGGAACCCTAAAAATTGTTTTTTTGATGTAAGTACCGTATATACTTATAAATCGGCCACGAGATTCTAATATATTTATATGTATTTCGCAATTCCTTATAGTTCCATATTTTGTCAACCGGCCGTGTTAAAAATTAACCCGGTATATAATACAAGAAAAACCACGGCGGAAAAGCACTGTTTTACAGTCAATATATAAAAGACTGGCACAAATCACTTTTCCTCATTATTTATTGTTAAAACCACGGAAGAATTCCCAAACAGAGTTAGTGTCTGCATATAGTTATAAACAGAAAGTCCCCAAATCCAAAGTAAAAACTCCTTTCTTGAGGGGCACCGCAAACTGTAGCCTTGCTTTGCATGAGACATGTCAAGCATTCGGTAATCCACGCGAACGAAGTCGGGGGAACAGCTAGTTTTTACTAAGAACCCTAGCTTTCATAGATAGTTCTCTATTTAAACGGATTAATCTCACAAGTGAACAATCCGTTTTCCGTCTAATTCCGATTAAATTCTAGGTAATAATTAATTGATATAAGTACGTTAGGTATACATACGTATTTGTTGTTGAAATAAAATCGTTATCTCAAATGAGTTTAAAGATGGATTAATATTATCTTATAGGTACTTAGGTAATAATTCCTTTCTAATCTTCAAAAAGAATTACCTATCAATTACAAAAAATTCTAACGGAACATTAACATAGAAAGATTACTAAACATACCTAACTCGAGATAAAAAATAGTGAATAAGAATTTTTTTTCAATGAATGCTGTTGAGCTATAATTTAATTGGTGGTGCCCTAAGAAATGATTTTATTTATATACACCTACGTAATTATTATAAGATAGAAGATACATATTTTATTTTAGTAGTCAATAAAATAGTTTAATTTTCTTAAAATTATATCTTGTTTGATTTTAGTACTAACAGAATATAAAAATTCACCTAGTACGTAAATTTAATGCAATAAAAATTTCATAATGTTTAAGAATGTTTTTCTAAAATCAAGACAAATAGTTAACCATTTAATAAACAGTTGGGTTATCACTAACGCCAGAGCTATTCGATAATCGGATTAAGATCTATTAAATTAGTTGCATGTTTCCAAACTCTTTTTAAACGGTTGAACATCTAGCCGACTTGGCTTCCAACAAATACGACATTCCCTCCTCTTAATCTGCAGGTTTTGATGTTGAGCCTAGCAGCAGCCTACTGACTACAGCTCTGGCTGGCTTGCCCGAGTGACGCAACACTCTCACAGAAGATTAGATAGCTGCGTTCTGTAAACTTCTGCTCTAATTCTTTCCTTACTTCCCATCTCTTTCCGTCCCTCAATCCTTTATAAGCTGGCAAGGCATTAGTCGTCTGATACTGTATATGTCCGACCGCGGTTATTACTGAATATGCGGTGTCCTGCCTGCAAGTTTGCCATGTACTCATTATAAAAAAAAATGTAATAGTCTATAAATGTTCCAAAGCTGCGCAAAGATCTCCGCTCCTTCACTGCAGTTTGGCGGATGTACATGTGTCAAAATTTCTACCCGCACATGCAGGTTTCCTCACGACGTTTTCCTTAGAGCCGAGCAGGAGATGAATTTAAACACAAATTAAGCACTTGATATCTTAGCGGCGCTAGTCAGGGCTTGAACCCATAGATACGATGATCGCGGGTCAATAATATTATAAGATATTATCTAATTATAATGGAACTAATATACATATAAAGATAAGTTTCATAGATAATACTAATCTCAAAAACTATGGGGCACGACTACAAAAAATCTTGGTTAGAGAAGTTTCTCACTGCTAAGAATACAATATTATGCTTCGGCATATAGCTTAATTTTAAGTGAAAACTAATAAACCAGTAGATATATTTGTTTTAATTCGTCAATAAATCATTAAACTCATTATTGGTAACTATCGTTATATAAGAATATTTATATTAGTAGTCATGTGCATCAAGTAAACAACTTTTCTCTTTATATTTGTAATATTACTAGTATGAAATACTTTGACGTCACGGAAGCAATGAAATTATCTAAGCAAAATGCAAAAAAATATACAGCAGTTCTACTTACATTTTTATTTAATAAAAAGTAGTGTGAAATCATTTCATGGAACTATTAACATCATTTATTGAGGAAGTTAGGCTATGAAACGTTTAGGTACAAGTCATGGGAACTGAGTCCATACAGTATGGATGGTACAAAATTAATACAGGTGAAATCGCGTGGAACAGCTAATTTGAAATAAAAAATATAGGAAAATTTGTATATTTTTTAATATATAAGATAAAGTGAACTACAACCTTTTTAAGTAAAATTTAAAATATATTTTTTTTAAATGTACATTGTATTTTGACCACCATTGGCCTCCAGACAGTAGCCAAACTCATTAATAATTTATAAAACTATTTTTTTTATGATTATTATACATCTACATGAGTATTTGAAATGGTATAATAGGTCATAAAAATTGAAAAATTAATATTGTGCATTATGAAATTGACGATAAGGAGACATACTTTGTAATACTTTAACAATTTGACTACATAGTTACTTGATTTTATTCAATTTTTTTTCTAAATTTTAATCAAATAAAGCAATCTTTCATTAAATGCTAATAAATAAACATTGATATTATTAAAATAAATGCATAAAACACAACCAGTTCTAATAATAACAATTAATTTTATAATTAATTTTTAAGTTTAATTTATCTTTGTATAAATTAAAATCATATAAAAAAATTAACATAATTACTACAATACTTTTTAATATAAGGAACATTTTTTATCAAATTAAGTAATTATAAATTACTTTTAAAAAGGTAATAATAATACCGAATAATCTAGCATAGTATAAATACCAGATGTATACTTTAAAAAATAAATTTGTGACATTTATTTTTAAAATTATCTAATTAATATAATTTGGTTAACAAAATTCAATTGCAAATTCACAACAACTATTATTAAGTTCTAAAACAAATTTAGAATTAAAATCCTTACTACATTGAAGTAAAATCTGAGCATTTTTGTTTTAAGTTTTATAATCCAAATTTTATCTGATCAGTTTTGATTTAAAAAGTACAATATGTTTAATTATCTGTTTATCTGTGGTCACAAGCATGGGGGAGGCAATGGCATGTTAATTAGTTTACATACTTCTAAAAGAAAATTCTTTAGGATAGGTATTTGGTTATCTTTTGATCCATTTAATGTTATCGTTGGGATGAATGTTGGTTTCACTATGTTGGTTTCATCACCATGTTTCTTAAGTAAAGCTGAACCATGTGCATGAACTGCGCAATTTGTTATTGGATCTGGATTTATATTTATAATTTTAGCACACTGAAAACAAAGAACTTACAATTAGTATAACTTTTGTTTGATATATAATTTTTATTTTATTTATAAAACCACTAAATTTATTGAACTCAAAATTAGTTGAATTTAACAAGGAAACATTTAGAAATGCATATATTGTTTTATTTACTAGCTTTATTGTTTTATTAACTAGCTTAATAATTTCCACGACCTTTCATGTTTTGAGAATACAAAAATTATAATATGTGAGTAATAAATATTACTTACGCGTGTCAAAGCCTCATCAGCATCCATATTGTCTTTTATCATACACTCTGTCATCTTCACAGAAGCAGTCATATTATTTAAGGAATCTATTGCACAAGCATGTATTTTATTAGCATAACATTCTTCTTCTCCGTGTTGACATGTAAAGTAGAACTGTCCATTTTCTTCTTTGGTCTATATTTAAAAAATTGTAAAATTAAATTAAAAATTGAATGTTTTATTGCATAGCAAAATTTAAAAAAATAACAATACTGTATTTTTAGTGTTATAATTTATACTTACACTTGCTTTGCCATAAGGTACTAAAGCAACCTCAATAAAATCAGATAGCTTCTCTGTGACAGGCAGCAGATGCCTTATGAAGAAATGTTTAGAATCTGGGCAGAGTGCTTCGTAATACACTCTTATTTTGACTTTATCTAGCTTATGCTTGTTGTACTTATCATCTTCTAGTTCTACTATACTACTCTGCAACTAAGAAATTTACATTAAAATAATTATTACGATAAAAATATTCATGTATTTCAATATAACTAAAGCTCACCCCTAATAACTGGTTGCTCGGTTTTTCTGGTAGTAATAATCGAAAGCACTGCCAAATTATTAGCGCTAGCATTATGAATACTATTAATCTATATCGATTACACGAATAAAAAGCCATCTTTTATATTTCCAGATATATTATTACGCAAAAATTATATCACCATACTAATATTAATATGTACTTCTTATTCCATTAAAACTCAATATTAAAATTAAATACAATACATAATTTAATATGAGAATATTTTTATTAAATTCTACAAGCCTCTAACCTTCAGTGACTTATGTCCATTGTCAATACTGACATAATTACATTGTCAACTAGTGTTGGTAAGACATATGTCATCATATATAATATGTGGAACATAATTTTCACAACTAAAAGCCACAAAACAAAGAATTCAACTGTATTATATAAGGCACCTCCATATTCATAAAATGTCACATAACTTCAAGCGTATATTTTGTACCATTTCAACTATACCTCATACATTGTCTTTTATGTGTTATTTTTGGGGACCTCCCACATATTCATTTATGTATAATTATGTATATATGTATAGAATAGAATATAATAAATAATTATATATGTATGTGTAATATTAATGTGTATATGTTTTTATACACAGCGCTATTACTCGCGGCTCTCGTCGCTCGCACGAGTATTAAAATCGTGACGATTGATCGCATCGCAAATGATGTTTTGGTCGTAACGATCGATCATTTATTATTTGAAAGTGAAGTATAAACACGTGTTTTAATAATTCAATACGTGCCTAATAAAATGGATAATGAACATATTTTTCTTTCCTATGTGGCGGTAACTTTGATTCGGCTACAAAACAAAAAAAAGAAAGACAAGAAAAATGTTGGTTAAATGGCTATTGTATAGAAACCAGTATTAATCATATCATCATCAATATATACAAAATCGAATCGTTGATCGTAAAAATACACTGTCGATTCATCGTTACGATATTCATGATTGCATAGGTTTTTGTTGCGATTTCCAATATCGTCTTCGATGAAGTAAATCGTTAACAATCTTCATTTACACTATCGATTCGTCGTTTCGATCGGTCTGAAGCGACGGATCGTACAGACAAATCGGACCGTATATGGAGCTCTTAAGAAAAAACGAGGCAGCTCACGCCTCTTGAGCACACTATCGATTCGTCGTTTCGATCGGTCTGAAGCGACGGATCGTAGACAAATCGCACCGTATATGGGGCTCTTAAGAAAAAACGAGGCAGCTCACGCTCACTCAACGAGCATGACAACGAATAACTGAGGCTAGGCAAGTATTATTCATGTAATTTTGTCATTTAATGAGTAAATGAAGTTTTTTTTTTTATAATGCAAGTATTTTAATGTTTCATGTACCAAAACACTTTTAAAACAAAGAATAAGTACTTTTATTAATGCACCTTAATCATCTTGTCGCTTTAGTTCTCATTTATTAAATTATACTACAAAATGGTACAATGTATCTCCTAATATGATAGAATGAGTAACTCATACAAACTCCTGAATTTTATTCGTCCTACCCATCACTATAATGTAAACCCAGGCAGTAACAAGAATGAACAGAAATGTCAATTTCAAATTTTCCTATTGTAAATTGACCCCAAAACAAAAGATTAAGTCTTTATATAAAAGTATTTATACAATTTTATTAAATAATAATCACAACTGTCGCCGAAAACACAAAAACGAAGCATGGGGTATAAAAAAATCTTATTACTTGGCAACAAATTTTACGTTCATTCGATAAAGATTCATTACTTTAAATGACTTACAATAGTACTTTTTTTTTAGTAGAAAAATATAACTATATTCCAACAGAACTGTTGTTGTATATGTCGCAGGCAGCTTAATAAGACGTTCAATTAACAGCCGATCCTCTTTACTATATAGCGGCGTTGAAATAGCGGCCTGAATAATATTTCGGCATTTACTCACTCAACTATGCAATGACTTTGAACGTTTAACTACTTTCCTAACCTATTCGTAATACAACTGTTAGCCTAGCCTATTTATTAAAATTTAGTTCATTGAGGTTAGGGTGATCAAAATTCATGAGTCTTTAATACCAATTAAGGTTTTTAACGTCTCCGGCGCTGCGGCATTAGGAGTGCCTCCTAAGTCTCGGCTTGCTGGTCGTCTTCTGCAACCATCCTCGACCGCTACAGCTCGCACGGTGTCTGCGCTTCGTTACAGCAGGCCTCCAGACTTACAAGAACACTAGGGATAGAACAGGCCAGTAACAGCTGAAGTCGGGGTTAGCTAATAAGCATCAATTAGCCAATTCATTAAATATTGTACTTATTATAAAATATAAAAATAGACTGATATAATACAAATAAATAATAATAGACTATTATCCTGGTCAGGAAAATCGGATAACAATAAAATTCTTCAATATCGGTAAATGTTAGTCGTGAATTTTCAGGATTGCTGCTAAAATATTTACAATAATTAACTTTAAGAACCCCCTACGCTTTTCTGAAATAAAATAGTTTTCTTTTAATTTATCGCCTTTTCTAATTTTTAAACTAAGAGAAAATTATTTTTGACTTGCTTTTCTATTAAAGTGTGTTTTTAAATGTTTAAATAGACTTCTTATTAATTCTACAATTCTCAAAAATTGTAATTTGTAAAGAATCTTTTTAAGTAAATAGTTTTACGTGGTAATTTTTCATGAAATCATTAGAAATTATGAGATAAAATAAGTGTCGTACATATGTTTTCACAATTCACAAAATGAGGCGTATTATGTTGACACTAAAAAAAAAAAGTAAATTCTTTTTCTATTATAGCAAAACTAATTATATTATAGCAAAACTATTAAATTCAAGTATCAAACTAATTTATTACCAACAACCTCTAGTCGCATTAACGTTTGAGCAACTCTGCAGTTAGTGCCTTAATATAAGCAGGAACTGAACTGACTATTATACTGTATCTAAAAATAATATACATTTTCATAACAAAATGTAAAACGAGAGATGTTCCAACAAACTTTTTTTTTTCTATAATCTGGCATTAAAAAATACATACAACCCTAAATTTTTACTGTTTTATTACCAACCCCTATTTTTAATAGCCATTTTAGTAATTTAATCATTTTTCATCCCGCTCATTAACTATGGCAAAACCATGTTTGCTCATTCTTGTTACTGCCTGGTTTTATATTTCTTTCATGTAACTCAAATGCGTTTCTAAGGTGGTTTGTAATAAAATGGACAGCAATACTTTACTTATTATATATTGATCCTTATTCTGTTAGTTGTAAAGCACTAAATTTTTCTACATCATAGAAGCCAGCTTTCACTTGTCTACCGCCAAAAAATCTTCCATTTAAATCAACAACTGCTTTGATTGCACTTTCAATTCTTTTAAACTCCACAAAAATTCTAACAGCTTCGTCATGTGGAACATTTGGCATCTCAAATATTAAGACTTTCACAACTTCTCCATATTTGGTATTACATTCATCTTTTACTTCAGGTTCTAGTTCTTCATCAACATCACCTGGGCCAACCATATTCTGGAAAATAATATCCAAGATAAAAAAATGTTCTAAAAATTTAATATCAACATATTTTAACCCTATTTTATATTTATCAATTGTATAATAATTAATATTTGTTTGCTTATATCTTATGCATTGCCATACAGTTTATCCGATTGTGATAATACTTTGTCAACTTATTGTTTGTACTAACAAGAAGATTTAAGTCATATGCAGGTGATTTTTCAACTTTTTGGTGTGGTAGGCTAAACCCGAAACCATAAGGAATAGTAAAAAGTACTTAAAAGATTCTGGGAGCCAATTTTATTGAAAACAAAAACTACATCATTAGTTTTTTGAAAAACTTATTTTCTTAACTAGTAATCGAACATGATGAGTTTGAAGAAAAAAATACATATATTATTGCACCAACTGATACTGTTACTTATAAGGATAAACTTCTGGGAAGTAATAGAAAATGACAAACTAAAGGAAAAAGCTTATTTTTTACAAAATACTATTAATCTCCTATATTAATTAAACCTTAAGTAGTCAATTCCTCAAGGAAATGATCAACACTCGAAAGTGAAAATTAGAATTAGATTATGACGTTGCAGCGCTAAATGCATGTGGGTATAACAGTCAAGATCAGTTGTCTAGAAAACCCCTAAGGTCCTTTAAGTATTTTTCGCTATTTCTTATAGTTTCGGATTTGGCCTACCTCGCCCAGTTAAATTGCCTTGTATAGTTAACTTACAGTAGGAGGCACGTATGGATGCTGAAATCAATAATGTATCCACAAAATATAATGCATTTCGTATTTAACATTATACAAAAATTTTTCAACTCATTTGAACTAAATAAGTACGGAAAAAAGTTTTTTGATCAAATGTTTAAAATATTAAAGTAAGTTCCATATTTTGAAATATGCAATAATTTCATATATTTGAAAAACTTTAATTAGATCAAAATCTTTACTAGAGTATCAGCTATTAATTAATTATACTTTTTATCAAAATAGAAAAGGAAAGATGGAAATATGTTTCTTCAAACAGATGTGTTAAGAATAGGTACAACATCTTTAGATGCCATTTTCTCAAAATGAAGTCCGTGTGGCTTGACACAGTATTGCATATCAGCATCCATATGTCTGACTCACTGAACAGAAAGACATATATAAGATACTCACTCTTAATAGAACTACTTTACTTGGTGACTTCATTATTTCTGTGATAGAAGGCTCTTGTTTCAGTTGTGAGGAATTTGAATTAGGTGAATCTGTGAAATAAAATACTTTTAGTATGATACTCTTGCTATATGAGTATTTGAATTAACTTAATGTATAAAATCGATATTCCTCTATACAGTAACATAGTATCACTTTATAAGTATAATATAAGTATTTTCTGATATAAAGATATGCGTTGGATCATCATAGTTGAATAAAATAATGTTAAGGTGTAATAACGGAAAACATAATAGACTATACATATAAAACAACTTTTGTATTATACAGACCTTGTCCAGGAAGTGACGGTAGAAGAAAACTAGGAGGCGGCATTGTGCCACTGTCTTTTTCATGAATAATGCGACCACCTCTCTTTGATGTTTTCTCTACTTGTAATGCTACAGACATTCCCTGTTCTTTTTTACCTAAACCTTGACCTTCCTATAATTAAAATAAATCACATAAATATGACCAATATTTTATGTGGTTTTTCTATATTTGCATGTTTATTAAAACATGTTATCTTAAATCTTAAGATTAAAGAAGCCTTATAAGGATCTTGATACACTTTCTATAAATAATATTTCATATAAATAAATAAGGTAAATTAAAATGTAATTTAAAATAGATAACCTATATGTTTTTATTTTTAACTACATAGTTAAAAATAAAAAATAAATTAAAGGTACACACCTTAAAGCCATATTTTGCCATTATCTTTGCTGCCACAGAACTTGCACCATATCCACCTATTGAAAATCCAGTATTAGCAGGTGGAGTGGGTGCAATTGGAGGTGGCGGTGAAAGAGACTCCATAGTAAGAGATGGTGGAGGTGCAATAGCAACCCCTGCAGCTCGTTTTGATATTTCCTCTGCTTCCTCTTCTTCTGGTTGCTAAAAAGTATCAAAATATGGTTATAATATTTAGACAGTTGCCATAATAATCATTTTTACAGTTTATTTTCTAAATAAATATTGTGAAATAAGTAAAAAACCAAGGTTTGAAAATTAACAAAAATAAAATAAAATAATTACTTCCAATTATAACCTAATAGTCAAGTTTAAAACCTGCATATGATTATATATACAATTAATAATACGTAGTGGTAGTAATAGTTTGAATGAAGAAAAAATAAAACATTTCTCTTCATAATATCAATTTATATGATTATCATAACTTACTAATTTTTTATCAGAGTGTATTATTTCTAATTATTCTATAAAGTTTATCAATCAATTGTTTTTTTCACCAATATATTTTAATTTGTTTAACCTATTTCATAATTTTATAATAAATATATCATAAAATATATATTACCATTGGTACAAGGGTTTTTTCTGCTATTATGTCTTCATCATCACCAAATCTTGTTTTACGTTTTCGTTCGGATCGATCACCTCTTTCACTCCCATCAAGATTTAACCTTTTCGCCTGCATTTCTAAAAATTAAAATTGAAACATATTAATCATGATAGTGATTTCTTTTATAAAATAATAACTTTAATACAAGAATTTAGTAATATCTTACCTTTGGCAACTTTTTCATAATCATTTGGCCACATAGGATCATACTCATTAGCAACATTCCAATCAAAATCACGAACATTTAATGAAGCTGTTAATGTTTTTGGTTGAATTTTTGGACTGTTTGAGTTAGCTTCATCATCATCTTTTTGTTTACTTTTTAAATCAATAACAGGAGTTAAAACCTTTAAGCAAAGAATATTCATTACATTTGTTTTCTAATTTAATTGATTAAAATTACCATATTTTATCTTAATTCAATTTCGATAAAGAAAGAAATAAAAGTACCTGGTTGGACCTGCGTAGTGCTTCCCTTTTAGGTTGAGTTATAGCAGCTTTTTTGAGTTGCAATTGAGACTGCAAAAGTTTTATTCCTGAAGACCATTCTGCTACTTTCTCAGTGGTACGAGCTTTTATTGTATCAAGATCATCATATAAAGACATTTTAACAATTCAAACTATTCTAGGTATAAATTGTAATACATTAAATTGCATCTATAATAATATTAATTTTAAGACTGTAGTGTATCTGGATTTATGACAAAATATTAGAATTTCCATTAATTGTTATCTGTCAAAAACAGGATTGCCACCTATTAGACATTTTACCCCTAAATACAAATAAGCCTTAGACCATTAAGCATTGGGACGCGCCTTGCAAGGCATTGCCCCTCCAGCAAATCTTATAATAAAATGATCTAACGCATTTATAAAAATTACTCAGGAATCGATTTTCAACAATATCAAAATCGTTTTTATTATGTACGGAGCTCCGTAAAAAAAAATTCAATCTGTGCTGTCAGCCATTGCAAAAAGAGATCAAACACAACAAATCTTTAAAAAGAGGAAGTTACATTTTATATGTTATTTTTTTTTTCGACATAATTATTTCACTATTATTTTTAAAATCACCATAAAATATTATATTAAATAATGTTCTCGAACATGACACATAGATTGTTTGGGTACAAAATAATCGGATCGATGATGTGATATTTTCATGCAATTTTATTCCTTATGTCATTACCGTTTTTCGCAATTTTAGACTTTATTATGCGACCAAAAAAGCAATTTGACATTCGACAGTATTTTTTAGGGTTCCGTACCTTAAAAGGAATAACTGGTCAAGTGCGAGTAGGACTCGCGCGCCGAGGGTTCCGTACAAACTTATAGAAATTTATATAAGACTAACCCATCTACGCCATTTGTGGTCTTCATCATCAGTTCCAACATAAGTTACTATCAAAAATACCTAAATCGGTATACGCTTGCCTATAATATTTGAGGAGTTCCCTCAATTTCTCCAGGATCCCATCATCTGATCCTGACCTGAAGACAATGGGACCACCTTGGAAGTATACCTTTTCAAACAAAAAAAAAATTTTGAAAATCGGTACACAAATGGCGGCGTAATCGGCGAACAAACATAAAAAAAAATTAAATACAAGGTCGAATTGAAAACACTCCTTTTTAGAAGTCGCTTAAATATAATCAAATATTATGTAAATATGGATCACGTCCCAAAAACTATTTTGAAACTACTTAGGAGCACTTTAATTTAAAACACGATCATGGATGCAATCCATGGAAACACAAAATTTCCATGGATTTATTTTAAGTACTAATACACCTTATACTTTCAAAAAAAGTTATAGCGCGATTCAGGATACACCTAGCGCCATCTCTTGACAATTTCAATGAACTAACTTGTTGACTTTGACATTAACAACATAATTATATTATATTTTATTCTCGTTTTATTTTTATTTATATTCTACTACACTCCACTACCCCTACACTACGTTCGTAAAATATTTAGATTTACATTATCAATCAAAATATCGAAATATATATTAGTGTTGCCAAGACGAAAATAATTAGTCCTTAATTCGAACAAAACTAATTGTTTATTTATAAATAACTAATTATATTACTAATAACCAGAAGACTTATATGTGTAGATAAATAAGTAAATTAAATAACTCGATCTGTTTGAATTTAATTTTAAAATTTTCGTACTAAGTCAATACGAGTACTTAAATCAAATCGCGTGAAGCTCTTATATTGAATGTTAATTACGTAATGACGTTATAAATCGACGATAAAACTTTTAAATGAAAAGTTTATTTTATAATTTATAGCGCGTTTAAATAATAATTAAAATAAAAATTTTTATTAATCGAGCAGAATTATATCACAGTTAATGTCATAATGTTGTAATAGATGGCATTAGCTGTACGCTGCATCGCGCTATCATTTTGTTAGCTGCGATATATAGATTGCATTGCGTTGTTTTTAAAGGTTTGCTGCTTTTTAATGTTTTCGTATTGATACAAATTTCTTCTCAGTGTTTGTAAAATTGTTTTTTTGACCATGGTCAACTTCTATGTTAATTTGTTACAAGTACATATAATTTTAATTCTAAGATTAATATATTTTCCGCTTGATCAATTTACAACTTGATACATTTACGCGTTCCTGAGAAAAAGGTTGAAAGACAGACGTACAGACTGACAGACACACGAATAGAAATTTACATTTTTCGGATTTTTTCCTTTATGTATACTAAAGGACCTTGCTCCTGGCCAAATTTCATAATGCTTGGTCAATGGGAAGTACCCTATAGGTTTTGATTCCCTTGCGAAAACGTTAAAAATGCTATCATACTTAAAATATGTGATATAAATGACCGTATCTTTTGATTGCGTTAACTTAGAAGTTTGATTTTTTCACAGCTCTTAGTAATTACAACTCTGAGTACTTGACGTTGATAAAAATTTGTTACCTTCACGCGTTTCTGAGAAAAAGGTTGAAAGACAAACTTATAAACAGACAAACATACATACAAAAATTTACAGTTTTCAGATTTTTTCTTCTATTTGTACCACAAGATCTTACTTCTTGCCAAATTTCATCGTGCTAGGTCAATGGGAAGTACCCTGTAGGTTTTGATTCCCTTGCGAAAACGCTAAAATGGTCAAAATATACGACATATTTTACATTATCTTTTGATTGCGTTGACTTAGAACTTTAATATTTTCACGGCCGCATGTCATCGTAAACTTGAGTATATGATATTAATTTCAACATGGTACGTCTATGCATTCCTGAGAAAAAAGGGTTGACATCCCGACAGACAGACAGACAGACAGACAGACAGACAGACAGACAGAAATGCATAGACGTACCATGTTGAAATTAATATCATATACTCAAGTTTACGATGACATGCGGCCGTAAAAATATTAAAGTTCTAAGTCAACGCAATCAAAAGATAATGTAAAATATGTCGTATATTTTGACCATTTTAGCGTTTTCGCAAGGGAATCAAAACCTACAGGGTACTTCCCATTGACCTAGCACGATGAAATTTGGCAAGAAGTAAGATCTTATGGTACAAATAGAAGAAAAAATCTGAAAACTGTAAATTTTTGTATGTATGTTTGTCTGTTTATAAGTTTGTCTTTCAACCTTTTTCTCAGAAACGCGTGAAGGTAACAAATTTTTATCAACGTCAAGTACTCAGAGTTGTAATTACTAAGAGCTGTGAAAAAATCAAACTTCTAAGTTAACGCAATCAAAAGATACGGTCATTTATATCACATATTTTAAGTATGATAGCATTTTTAACGTTTTCGCAAGGGAATCAAAACCTATAGGGTACTTCCCATTGACCAAGCATTATGAAATTTGGCCAGGAGCAAGGTCCTTTAGTATACATAAAGAAAAAAATCCGAAAAATGTAAATTTCTATTCGTGTGTCTGTCAGTCTGTACGTCTGTCTTTCAACCTTTTTCTCAGGAACGCGTAAATGTATCAAGTTGTAAATTGATCAAGCGGAAAATATATTAATCTTAGAATTAAAATTATATGTACTTGTAACAAATTAACATAGAAGTTGACCATGGTCAAAAAAACAATTTTACAAACACTGAGAAGAAATTTGTATCAATACGAAAACATTAAAAAGCAGCAAACCTTTATAAACAACGCAATGCAATCTATATATCGCAGCTAACAAAATGATAGCGCGATGCAGCGTACAGCTAATGCCATCTATTACAACATTATGACATTAACTGTGATATAATTCTGCTCGATTAATAAAATTTTTTATTTTAATTGTTATTTAAACGCGCTAAAAATTATAAAATAAATTTTTCATTTAAAAGTTTTATCGTCGATTTATACGTTATAAATCGTTATTTTATACATTACGTAATTAACATTCAATATAAGAGCTTCACGCGATTTGATTTAAGTACTCGTATTGACTTAGTACGAAAATTTTAAAATTAAATTCAAACAGATCGAGTTATTTAATTTACTTATTTATCTACACATATAAGTCTTCTGGTTATTAGTAATATAATTAGTTATTTATAAATAAACAATTAGTTTTGTTCGAATTAAGGACTAATTATTTTCGTCTTGGCAACACTAATATATATTTCGATATTTTGATTGATAATGTAAATCTAAATATTTTACGAACGTAGTGCAGGGGTAGTGGAGTGTAGTAGAATATAAATAAAAATAAAACGAGAATAAAATATAATATAATTATGTTGTTAATGTCAAAGTCAACAAGTTAGTTCATTGAAATTGTCAAGAGATGGCGCTAGGTGTATCCTGAATCGCGCTATAACTTTTTTTTAAAGTATAAGGTGTATTAGTACTTAAATTAAAATTTTGTGTTTCCATGGATTGCATCCATGATCGTGTTTTAAATTAAAGTGCTCCTAAGTAGTTTCAAAATAGTTTTTGGGACGTGATCCATATTTACGTAATATTTGATTATATTTAAACGACTTCTAAAAAGGAGTGTTTTCAATTCGACCTTGTATTTAATTTTTTTTTATGTTTGTTCGCCGATTACGCCGCCATTTGGGTAAAAATTTTTTTTGTTTGAAAAGGTATACTTCCAAGGTGGTCCCATTGTCTTCAGGTCAGGATCAGATGATGGGATCCTGGAGAAATTGAGGGAACTCCTCAAATATTATAGGCAAGCGTATACCGATTTAGGTATTTTTGATAGTAACTTATGTTGGAACTGATGATGAAGACCACAAATGGCGTAGATGGGTTAGTCTTATATAAATTTCTATAAGTTTGTACGGAACCCTCGGCGCGCGAGTCCTACTCGCACTTGACCAGTTATTTGTTTTGGATAGTGTCATAATGTTGAATGCAAATACGTATCGATGAAAATATAATTTATATTTCCCACGTGACATTGGCGAAATAACATGTGTCTAATTGGCAACTAAAAGCCATTAACCAAAGAATTGAATTGAATAATTTATATTTTTTTTATAAAATTAAAGATGCGTTTTTAATAAACAATATTTTAATTTTATTATACAAGTAAAGAAAATAATTCCGGATCTTGTAATTGATGTAACTTTAAAACCGATTCTATTCTAGTTTCTAAATCGCTTTAAAAAAACTAAACTCTCAAGTGTGTTTATTATGTATGTTTAATTTTTTTAGATTTTTACCACGTTCTACTTTGGACAGAGAATCTAAAAATAACGTATTAGCCAAAAATGCAATGTAAATTATAGACATCCATGCAACAGCTTAATTCCTAAGCCATTTGTTATATCATATGACAAAATCGCTATGCGGTCATGAGTTATACAGTTTTTTTTGTCATGTGAAATAGTAAGAAAAAAATTTATTAAAAATATACAGGTTTCTCTATTTTGTGATTTTTTATTTAAGATTTTATACATACATAGTAACTCTTCGTCACTATTAGATACCCTTTATTAAATATCTGTTACCAAATAAAATTATTATTTTAATATGTAAAAAGTTTCCAAACCCCAGAAATATCGATAAATTCTTGTTCAAAATTATCTCATGTAATATCGACATCGATAATATATTTTGGAAAATAAAAATAGTCTCATTCCTATTAAACAAAAGCTGTAGTTTTTATGTTTGTAGTGTATAATTCTTGTATGCATAATGTATTTGACATATTAGTGTGTAACTTATTTACTAGTGTTAATATTTTGTTATTGTGTGTATTCGTAATTTTGTAAAATAATTTTGAGTATGTGTTATGTCAATGTATTGACTACCTCGCCGTCCCGCCAAATTTGCTGAAAATTTTGTTCGTAATCCAAAGTATTCTCAAATTCAATCAATTGTAATTTTTTTTCAAAACCGGTAAAATTAGAAACTAGAAATACAATTTTCGATTGAATAAAGCGGTGTGTTTTCACTAAACTATTTTAGTAACCTCTGATTTAAACAAAAGTTATTTACCTGCTTACACACTGTTTTCATACTCTAACGCTTAGACTGGTAAGTACTACCAGAATATCTCATTATTTTTTTTACTAGCTCTTTTACTTTTGGGCCAAAATGAAATAAAATTTTATGAAGAGACCAAAACTGCTGATACAAAAATGAAGCAAAAACAAATTTAATAGTAAAAATTGATAAAAACATGAATAACGATAATATTTTTATATTTTTCCTTCATTATAATTATTTTTCAAACGGGCTTAACCACTAAAAAATCCTTTTGGTAAAGCTATTAAAATGATATTTTGTCAATCATACTCAGATGTCGGACTGGGCTTAGGCCTCATAAAATTGACACTGTAGAAAAACATGAAACCAGTTCTGTAACAATATTTCTCTTTTTCTGCAAGCCTCTTCCCAGAGCTATTATTATTATTTATTGATTTAAAAAAGGTGAAAAAATAACTAAAAAGTGTACTGTTTTAAAGATTCTTATATATATATTAATGAATAATTAAACCACAAATTCAATTAAATTATAAACCAAAAGCCTACATATACTTTTTATATTCTGATAGATAAAATAATATATATTTTCTTATAATATTTGATAAGTCAATGTCAAGTTTCAATATTTGAATTGATTTATTTCGTATAAATATATATTTCAAAATTGTATAAGATATTCTTTTCATAATGACAGAAATAAATAATTTCCGTAAAAATTAATAATGGGCACAATAATAGGCAAAGATACGAGACGTATTAGTTTTGATAATACTATCTCTTTGAACCCAGTACTTGTTCATAAATCAATAGTCGAAAATGATGAATTAACAGTTGAAGATTTTAATGAGGTATGGGCACATTATTTATGTACAAATTTTAGATTACGTAATGCCTCATGCATTATTTTACACTAATTGGTATCCATAACTTCGTCTGCAAAGGATTATTAAAAAGTAAAGTAAAATAACTGCCTGTAAATGTCTCACTGCTGGGCAAAGGCCTCCTCTTCTGTTCAGAAGAAGGTTTAGAGCTTAAGCTACCACGCTGCTCCACTGCGGGTTGGCGGATATAAATATGTCAGAATCTCCCGGCACATGCAGGTTTCCTCACGATGTTTTCCATCACTTCCGAGCACGAGATGAATTTAAACACAAATTGAAAATTTAGTACTTGAAAATTTAGCAGCGCTCACCGGGGTTTGAACCCGTGATCATCGGTTGAGATCGACGTATTTATTTTTTAACCACTAGGCCATCTCGGCTCTTAAGAAAGAAATATTATTTACTCTTATAAAAATGGACTCGCACTATTCATTGTTTATTCAATATAAAATTTGACGTGACAAAAGTATACTTACTTCAGTGCCTAAGGACATTATATTTCTTCAAGTCTATTAACCTAGGCTACATAAATCCGTTTTATGAATTGTTTCTCTTTTTATCTATGTAACAATCTTCTAAGCTATATTTAAAATGAAACCGGTTTATTCTAAGACGTATGTAAATTACCTTGTTTCCCTGCATAACTGTTAAATTTTTATGTGACAGTTATAAAGTGCAAGGCCATAATTATTATTAAAAATATCGAAATAAAAACCCAAATCAAATAATGAAAAGCTTATAAAAATAATAGATTTAATATACCTCTTTTAGGTACAACCCATTAAATTAAATTACAAAGACAGTACGGATTACATTAGAATGCACGATGAAGAACAAGATTACTGGGCTCAAAGAATTGATCATTTAAAAAACGAACATCAAGAAATAAATAAGATTATTGAGAATGAATATAAAATGTCTATTGAAAAAACTGGCAAATTATTTCAAACACAAAATACTTCAAACTCAAGTATTTTAAAATTAAAACCTTGCCTTGAGTGGCGTTCAAAAGTAACACTTACATATATTACACATTAGTCACTTATTTAAATATTTTAATCTTGTTATCGTTATAAATACTAAATATATGTGATGTATTTCCTTTCCAGATTGTGCGATGTTATGAAGATAATCCTTTTCAACCTTTGACATGTTCTGCTGTTGTCCAGGCATTCAATGACTGTGTTTCCTCGTGTCAGCTTGAAAACTGATTTCTTTACAATATATTATATGAAGTTTGCAATAAGTCTATTTTTTATTCTTAATTTTTTTATGTGTTTTCCGACCAATGATAGTACTAAACAAGTAATTAATTGAAAAAATCAATAGCCGGACTGCGTAACAAGACCATTAGTGAGAATCGTTACTAACCAAGTTTAAATCGTTATAGATTCTAAACGGTAATTCTAATTAAAAAATGATATAAGAAACCTAAAAATAATTTTAAATATCTATTCAACGATACTTTGACTACCACTTGAACTATATTCGTCGATTTTCATTTTTTTTCACGTTATAGTGTTCAAAATCGGCCACTTTTTTTTTCGAATAAACAGTAAGTTCCAATGTACTCTTAATGACATTTGCGCCATTATAACGAATCAAACAACGAGTAATTTATCAAAATCGGCTTGCGCGGTAATATTGCAACAAAGGTACAAACTACCGACATGCATACACAGGCTGATAAACATATTACCGTCCGTTGCGTCGCGCCGTCGCGTAAAAACGTGATTAATATAATTAAATACAAATATTAATCGATCACTTAAATTATACGTTCAGCCGCGAAGCGTGGACGTTATGCGTGGTGAGTAATATCCTAAGGAACTGTACACAGAAGGCTTCTAACCTTGCTGCATCGCGCAGTACCGCATTTGGAGAACCGATTTTCTACAATAAGTTTGAAAGAAATGTGATGATATATGTGCTCAAAATTGCCTACTGTGCAGTTAATAATAAAAAGAGGGAGTTATATTTCATACGTAATTATTTTTGACTAGCAGTTCCTCACGGCGATGCCCGCGTATACTTTAATACCGCACCCTAGGGAATATTTATGCTAAGTTTAAGGATAATCGGCCAAAAAAATAATTGTTGTCCATATAAACTTCATCACCCCCTTGCAGTTTAATAGGGGATGATATTCATGCGTTTTATGGTTCACATTTCACTACTATCATCCAGAAGTATGTGTATTAATTTTAAATTTAATATGACTACGAAATAAGATTTCCCATATAAATGTTTTTACCCATTTTAACCCTCTTAGGGGTGGAAAATCGAAAAACCCTTTCTTAGTCGATTCTTACACCCTAAAATGCACCTACAGCCAAAATCTCAAATTTTTAACCCCAGCGGCTTAGGCTCTGCGTTAATGAATCAGTCAGGACAAGTAATTATATATATATAAAGATATATAGATATAGATAGATATAATTAATTTACTATTTCTATTTAAAAATATAATATAATGAAGTAGCGCATCCGCATACAAAGGTTTTTATCTATGGACCCCACCTCTTCCATGTAGTTTTTGTATTATCTTTGACACTTTGTAATTGTCAAACGTCAACGTACATTTAAAATTGATAACTGTTAGATTGTTTTTAAATTTTTTTGATATATAATAATTTGGCCATTATCCAAAGAATTGAATTGGTATAATAATTAAATATATAAAGATGAGTTTACCTACAAAGCCACAAAATGTTACCTAGTATTTGTTATTAAATATGTGCATTTTATCTTAATTGTTAAAGTTCGTGAAAAACTGTTCATTATGACTTCGAACGATTCTAAACTAGATGAAACATCTAGCCATACAATTTTGGAGAAGATTAATGCTAACAGTCACGATATTATCACTAATAAGGTAAATTAAGAACAAAATTTGTTTTTATAAATTAAAAAAGTATAACTTTAATTATGATTAAATAACTTACCAAAATTTTAAACTTATTTCAGGCTCCCGATATAAATGATTTTACTATCGTAAAACCGATTAGTCGTGGTGCTTTCGGGAAGGTTTTCCTAGCCCATAAGAAGAACAACAAAGAACAATTATATGCTATCAAAGTTATGAAAAAATCAGAAATGATAAATAAGAACATGGTAACTCAGGTTGTCACCGAAAGAAATGCTTTGGCTTTAGCGAGAAGTCCTTTTTGTGTACATTTATTTTATTCACTGCAGTCAGCATCATCAGTATATTTGGTAAATGAAATGTCCAGTTAATGTTTTAGTATTAGTAGTTAATGTTACAATGTTTTCTGAATCATATGTTCTAAATCTAGGAAGTGTTGGTAGAATGTGTATTATAAGTTATTAGTTTCTGAATTGTTAATGTTTTGCAGGTGATGGAGTACATGGTTGGCGGTGATATGAAGTCTTTACTGGGTGTTTATGGATTCTTAGAAGAAGCCATGGCAGTATTTTATGTGGCTGAAGTGACATTGGCTTTAGATTACCTGCACAAACACAATATTGTTCATAGAGATTTAAAACCTGATAACATGTTGATATCTCAAAGTGGCCATGTCAAACTCACAGACTTTGGTTTATCGAAGATTGAAATACATAGAGGTATATATTATTTGTAACTTAAATAACTCATTAATATGAATGATAATTATTCATGAATGATAGTTGGTGTGAGTGAGTGCACGCACATAATCTTGGCATAAAACAAAATAGTATATGAAATTTTTAAGATGTAAAATTTTTGTTACTTTAATAGTCTTAATTATAATATATTTATTACATCTATCATAACAAGATTGCAGTATATATTATTAAACCCACATAGTTGTTAGTATAATGTTAGATAAAGAAAATGTGCTATTATGTAACTATCACTTTAACATGTAGCTGGTCCCCGCAACTTCATCTGTGCAGATGGTAAATAAAATTTTAAAAATTAAAGTAGCTAAGATACTTCATATAACATAAGCTATCTACTGGCAAAGTCTCGTCAAAATCGTTCCAGCCATTTCAGAGATTAGCCAGAACAAACAGACAGACAAAAGTTGTAAAAATTGTGCTTTTGATATCAGTACTTACTTACATATGCATTTAGTTAAAAGCTGTTAATATGAAATCACAAAGAGACACTTCAATTTTAGTTATTGGTAAAAATACATACATGTTTCTTTTACTATTTTCAGATTTAGAAATATCAGATTTTGTAAATCGCACACCAAGTCTAAATATGAGAACGCCTGGGCAACTTTTATCCCTCACTTCTCATCTTTCTTTTGGCTCTGGAGGTGGAGACAGTACACATAACTCTGTTATTGAAACTTGTGAGAACCTTCTTGATGAGCTTAAGGAGACTAGTATGACATTGCTATAAAATACACTATCCAATGATATTTTGTAACTATAGACATATTACAATCATACTGTTTTACATTATTTATGTCTACTGCTACTCTTTTGAAACTTCTTTGTTACGATAGTTTGCATTACAGTCACATTTTGCATGCACACTTCAGGTTTAAATTTGATCAAAATAGTTACTCCTATAAACAATTTTTTTCTGTGATTGCTGCCTGTGGCGTTTGCCTTAATAAATAAATAAATTTGAAATTAGAAATATGTGCCCATTTGGCAATGATTGCCGAGTATTCCAAAAGTGAATACATTTTAGCTGCAAATAATTTGTCTTAATAGCATAAGTATAGTTATTAAATATCATTGACTGTATCTTGTAGTTTTTTTTACATATAATTCAGTGTAATCTATAAATTAATAAAAATTTTAGCTAAAATGAAAAGTGTTTTCAATGGTATTCATGGACTTGAAAATTCGCCGTTATTGGATCATTCACAACTATCAGGCATACATCCTTTTATGAGTGCAGAGAGTATAAACTTAGACGATATAGCTGTAAGTATTTGATATCATATTTAGCAAAGATATACATATAACTTGTAGACATTTTACTATTACTTTAAAGTTTGGATATTTAATTAGTATTTAATTTAATTTTCTCAATAACAAAGTAATGGATTTTATTTCATTTTACAGAGTCAAGATTCAGGCTCAGAATCATTAAGTTCCTACCACACTTGTGAAAGTTCAAAAACCAGTACAAATTCAAAAAGCAATAAGTCTACAGATATCAGCAGCACCAATGGTTCTTCTCTTGAATCCAATATATTTACTGATTCCCAGCATGATAATTCCACCTCACCGTTGTGTAGAGGACAATCCTTAAAGAGGATACCTAGGTGGGTGTTTGTTTTTTATTATCATATCTGTTATATTAAATAAAAAATTTGAAGCCTTGATTCATCCCTTTAGTTGTGGATTTTTTTTAAACCCATTCTTCTTTGATGTTATCTACCTGTAATAAAGTAGTAGTCAAGATTTTATGTGTAGTTAGTGAGTAAACTTCATTTCCATATAATTAATTTAAAAAATAGATGAAAAATTTAGTTATCATAATTATGTATGATTTATTACTAGCTTTCGTGCCAAGAAGAGAAAAAGAATTTTAGACTGTGATGGAGACACACCAACAGGAGTAACAAGTCTTGCAGAATCAAAGGAGAACCATAGTGGTCTAACACAAGAAATTATGGCACTAGAACTAGAAGTCAGTCAAAATACGCCTAAAAGAATGTCAATACACCCGACACCTGAGAGACGTAAAAATCCACTAAAAGGAGTATTGAAAAAGAGGTAAGTTTGTTATTTCTATTAAAGATGTCCCAACATGGGCTGACAAAGATACAAGAAGATTATTTAGGTTACATTACATTACATAACTAGTTGTGCCTCCCATTTTGGAGCTCATTTATTTACCACTTTAATCTGTTTGTTCAAATTTATCATGGTGTTAGGAATTCAAACTAATTTAAATCATAAGGTATTCTTTAATTATCTAATGTTTTCTTCTATATCTTTTTGTATAATTTTGCATCAAGTTTTTTAATTACGCTAAAAACTGACCAAAAAAAAAATATAGCAAATCGCAAAATTTATTTTGGAATATCTGATATTTATCAAACTAACACTTTCTTTATTCAGATGGGTCTCACAAAACGACAGTCATCATTTCAATGTAGGTGTGATATTCTCAACACCAGTATCCAACAAATCGCCAGAAACAAAAAAGAAAGCAACTAGATTTAATCTTCCTCTTGATGAAACAGTTTCAAGCTGTAAAGACAAATCAATCACTTTTGGTAAACATGTATCTACGAGCTTGGAGATATTTCCTATGAGAAGACTTAGCAAGGTACAGGTTTTTTGTAATTAAAACTGGTTGTATGAACATTTAATGTAATTTATAAATTTATAATATATAAAAATACGTCATGTAATTTACTATAGATATTCCAATCATTATTAGCTAACTGGAAAACTTAAAAAAAAAAACACAATGATAGTTCATGAAATGAAATCTAATAGAACCTTAATTTATTATTGTAGAATTTTTAGTTTAGTAGTCTATTAATTAAAGTGTGTTTTTTAGTATAAAATTATAATTATTATATAATATAAAATATTCTATTACTCTAATGGTGTATATATTAAAGGGTGAAGACAGTAAATCTCCAACAGACGTGTGTAAAACACCTTTAGCTACCGCACAGACACCATACCGAACACCAAAAAGTGTTAGAAGAGGAAACCAAATTTCAGATCAAAGGATTCTTGGGACCCCTGATTATCTCGCTCCAGAATTACTATTGAAGTAGGTTCACTGTCACACAATTTGTAAGATATAACAAATATTTCTCATAGTTAATAAACAGTTTTAGTCACAATAAGCGATTAATATACTTTATTATTAAGCATTGAAGATATTATGTATATAAATAATGCAAGTACCGCAAAAAAAAACATGTACCATATTGAACTATCTACAAAAAAATATAAGCTTTTTTTCTATTTCTTTATTAATTTTTTTATTAACTTTGTAGGAAAGGACATGGGCCACCTGTTGATTGGTGGGCATTGGGCGTTTGTCTTTATGAATTCATGACTGGGGTTCCGCCTTTTAATGATGAAACGCCTCAAGCTGTATTCAACAACATACTTTCTAGAAGTAAGACAGCAATACTGCTTATTCATTATAAAAAAGTTATTTAATAAATAAAATATTTATAATTTTAGATTTTGTTTAAATATAGGAATTTATCTAAATTAAATAACTCATATCTCATAATCATAATCATTATGTTATATTATTTAATTTCTCAACTCAACAATGAAGACAGAATTGGGTCGGCAACATATTTTCTCATATCGGCAACATATTTGTAGTAACAAATGTTCACAAGAGGCAATGATCAGTTTACATCAGGTGAACTGGCTGTCGTCATACGATTGTCGTTTATATTCATTAATAACTAAGAGTTAAAAAAATAAATGGATTTAAAAAACACATTATATTCCTTACTTGACTGACTTACTTATTCCGGTTATTTTAATTAAAAACCGAACTACTGCACCAATATTGATAAAAACTCTTTGATTTGAAAGACCAATCAAACGTTAAATAAAAAAAAATCAAAATCGGTTAATAAATGACTGATTTCTGTATTTAAATTTCAAACATAAAAAACATGTGTCTTAAGCTAAGAATCCTCTTATGTAGTCGATTTAAAATAATCCTATCTTGCAGACATAGAGTGGCCGGAGGACGAGGAGGCGCTGTCGGTGGAGGCGGTGCAGGCGATCGAGGCGCTGCTGACGGTGGAGGCGAGCGCGCGCCCCGCCGCCGCCGCCGTGCGCGCGCTGCCGCTGTTCCGCGCCGTGGACTGGGACAACCAGCTGCGCGCGCCGCCGCCCTTCGTGCCCACGCTCGACGACATCTACGACACCGGCTACTTCCAAGGTGAGGAACGACGCGCGAACGTGTCTCTCGCTCGAAGCTGATGGTGCTGGTGCAATAGGCTGCCATTTCTTTTTCTCAATCACCGGTTAAGATTCCTTAGCTAGAATTTTTTTTTTAGTTTACATCAAAATCGGCCCTTAGGATCCTTTCAGCATTTTTCACTATTCCTATGGAATAAAATTTGAAGTCGACCACGCCCAGTTAAAAACTCATACTTTATATTATCTGAGAAATATACGATTTCTGGAACTCGAATTATTCCAATTGTCATTGGTAAACTGTTGAAAAACAGTTGTTATTTTTTATGAAAATAGCGAGTAAACTAGTAGGCGAGCCACCTGTTATTAAGTGTGTACACACAGCCTCCCTTGAACATTTGTAGCTCTTCAGGGGCCAGAAATGCTATGGTGTCTTTAAAAAGAATTAGAAACTATGAAGAAGGGTATGGATTGGGGAAAGAATTTTGATTGGTTTTTCTAGTACCTGTCCATATAATATCTTAAAAATGGAGGCTAGTTGGACACCAGTACATTTTTATTACTTTAGCAGTTTACTATTTTGAAATTATTTACATTGTTTGTTTTGTTTCAGCTCGCAACATTTTGCAGCACCTCCATGTATCAAATTTTGATATGTGAGTCTCATATAAAGTATTAGTTAATTTCAAATGTGTGATATTTTTATATTAATATATCTAGTTTAATTAAAATATTATAATAACTATTTTAATCTGTATTTTATATTTCTTTGAGACTATGTATCTCGTTTATGCGAAACCTCTCTTTAAATGACTTCTATGATATTGTAAAAATATTATTGAAAGTAATGTATTTATTGTAAGGATTCCTCTTTAATTATTACTTACTACAATTTGTATCAATTTGGTTTCTTTCTAATTGTAATATTAAAATAAACAACATATCAAGGTATTCGTTTATTCATTTATAGTACTTAAACTATGTTGGCACAATTTATAGGCGCGATATTCTCATTTATTGAATTAAAAATAACAATTTATTAAGAAAGACAAGAATACAATTAGGTTGTCTTTCTCAAGATAATTGATTTATTGGCTGAACCAAAAAGAAGAATTTACAATATGACATATGTAGGCCAAAGTGTAGGTTAAAATAATATAATATGCTAAATGGAATATAACTTGTTTCTTTGCTTGGTAAAAATATGTTATTTACTAAAAAAAATCCTTAATTTATAATTTAATAACCATATTATAGAAATTAGTAACTACAACACAAATTAAATTTCCGAATTAATTGCAACAATATTCTTCTATATTGGTACAGTTCCTACTTAAAACATCTCGAAATCCTTGAATATTCCCGTTATAATGACTTTTACTTGGAATTCTTCTGTATCCAAGGCAAAAAGGAGGTGACTCGCGTGTATACGCCGGGGTATTGTCCCTTGCCACAGCCGATACCCCAGGAGACGATACCCACTTGAGTCCAGCGACCGCCCTCATTCACCATGAGTGGACCTCCGCTGTCTCCCTGTTTAAATTATGATTTATTATTATTATTTTTTTATTATGAAAAGTAACTGGCAATCTTTTGTTTTAGATAACAAGTTTTTAATTGATTTACAAAAAGAAAGAGGTTCTTGATTCGTCGGGGACCAATAAATTGAAAACGGCTTGATCGATTTTGTTTGTTTATTTTTTGTTTGAAAGGGTACTCTCTCATTGGTTGTCATCAAAATCGGTTTAACTTGGTTTTAAAATGTCTGGACTAAGTATGTCCATGTATACAAAAAGAACGTTTTTGTTCTTGAAGTCGCATCTTTTTTTTTTAAGTTTTGATTTATTCTAAACTTTAGTAGCTTTGATATAAAGTTTGGTAAAATGATTTTTTTATCGTCGCCATCGTCGCTAATAGTTTGTTGTTATCCCTTAACGAGTCCCGGTCTCTAGACCTAAAAGTTGCTAACGAAACTTGATACAATTAAAATAAAGCCATCTTCGAAGTAATACTTTGCTTTCCTAGAAATGCGGTCCGTCAAATTATGGACCCACCATTAGAGATGTCTAGACAATTATTTGACTTTATGGTGTCCAAATACCAAACAGTCTAGGAAACCGTGCCATACTATTTTCTTTAAAAAAAATTGAGTGAATCGGACGACAAAAAGCGACCGTTAAGTAGCAGGCAACGTCATCCTAGGAAACCAAAGCATGAAACAAAAAAAAAATCAAAATTTGTTATAATCGGGGAAAAAAAAACGGATACTTACACTGCAAGAATCCATGCTAGCTTTGCCAGCGCAAAGCATGTGATCCACGATTCCACCCGGAGCAGCCGAGCCGTACTTGAGTCGGCATTCAGCATTAGTCCAGATTGGAATCGATACCTCTTGTAAAACCGAGGGTTGTGGACCACCTTAAGAAAATGCAGAATTATATTTTTGTAACTTGCTTATAGAAGCTTTCATCAAAATAATTTAATATCCTTACGGCGAGAATTACATTTGTAATTTTACTTTCGTAATTGCCATAAAACAGCTGTGTAACCTAGTAACCATTACCTTACAAAAGCTGTTGCTCTCATAAATACACTGACAATAAATTCTTTTAATTGTACGTATACAAATTGTTATCAAAGTCTGAGAGCAAAACTTATAAGTCTAATTCTCGCATGAAGATAAATAAAATAAAAAAACGCGGTATTTATGTATATTGTTTTCCTAACCGGAAGTCAAAATAAACTGTAATGCAATCTATACTTGTATAAGATTCTTTTTGGTAAAAATAGACATTCCTAACATGTGTTAACTTTACATATACTGAAAGTTTGATTTATAAATTGACAATTTAAAAGTACTCGGAAAGACTGATGTATGGTATAGTTAAATTTTAAATAAGGTTTTTATTTCATATACTTACTCTCTCGCAAACTTCCCCATCCGATGACAGTCGCCATCAGACCAGAGTACGCTCGTCCTCCACCGGGCAAACAGACGGGACGAATATTCTTTGTGAATGTTACAGGTTGATCCAAAGTGAGAATTGCTACGTCGTTGTACTGAAAAAAAAATTATGTCATCATTTATTTGGTTTGGCTCTCACTTGTGTGTTATAGTTACTCTATTGTAGAGACTATGCACTAACTATTAATAGACAAGTCTTTAAGCGGATTTTTAAATTTTATCTATTATTCTTGTAGAAGTATGAATATGTATTTTGCTAGATTTTCTCTTTGCTACAACTACATACTTCGATAAATTATATTATTAATGAGAGATGATGAGGATATACCTACGCTTGCTTGCTTGTTAACAAGTAAACGCGTCGCGACTGAAGATTGGTTTTGCACTGGTTCATTAATATAATAAATGAAATAATAAGGTGTCTAAAATGCTGATCGAAGGCGTGAATTCTGGTAATATAGGTCTGGTTATCTTCAATTTAGGAAATTGATGAAACATACCAAAGTACGCATATCGAAGCCACGGTGTCTGACCACTCTTTTGATTTTTCTTTCCACATGTTGTGTCTCTGTATTCGTGCGTATATTATGGTCACCAAGTCTGGCTGTCAGGCGTGCTACGTCCCATGATGTCATACTATATACGAGATCTTAATGTTAGTTAATAATTCATAATACGGGAAAATAAAATGTAGAAAAGGCCTGTTTATTTATATTAATTATTTAGAGAATATCAGGGCCATTAGGCCGTGCTAGTTATTAAATTAGCCTCGTTATTTAATTAAACAAAGCCGAATTTTTTTCCATCGACAATCTCCTAAGTCTAGATAACTATAAGAACTTTTAGGGCACCGCCGTGGGCGCTTCAAATAATAAATTAGCTGTGTTTTATAACTGAAAGTGATTATCTACATTTAGTAGGGTTTATTTTTCGTGTATAAATATATTTTATATTGCAGAAATGACTTCCAGTTTTTAATCAATAATTACGTACTGTGCAACACAATGCGCGGCAGAGATCACATGCATATTGTCCATGAGCGAGCCGCCGCAGAACTGGCGGCCATTGTTAAACAGCGCCACTATCCACGGCCACTCGTTCAGCTCCGCGTTGTGTCCGCCCACTATACGCTTCTCGTCTTCGGACTCGTTGGTACTGCCATAAGTCTAAAGGAATGGACAAAGATTAAGACAACGAGCTTTTGACTGTGTAAGCTTCTTGTTAATTATAAGACTGAAGAAAAAAATAGAATTGAAAATAAAACAGCATGGGCATATATGGATACTGATAAGCAATAATGTTTTAACCCACGAAAAGTCGAATTCTGAGATATTGATGTATCCTGATAGTGCATCATATATTTAACATTATTCATCTTAAGTAAATAAATGCGGAAAAAAGTTCTTTAATTAAATGTTTTGAATATGTGTCATGTATTAAAAAAACTTATTATTTGATAAAACTTTTCATTAGACCAATCTGTTTTTAATTCGTATTTAAGTATACGTCTTCAAACATTTTTTTAAAGAATTGGTTTGATATCTTTAAACGCCATTTCCTCAAAATGAAGTTCATGTGGCTTGATACATTATTGCTTACCAACGTCCACATAAGTCTATTATGAGGACGATGGCATTTATAATAAAAAAAAAGTTTAAGACTAAGATAATGGGAGTTAGTCTATGACGTTATACGTTTCCTTTTTATAATTGAAGACATATGTAGGGTGAAGGTTGTATATCGCAAAACAAAGACAATTAAGTAAAAAAGAAAAATCATAACGTATTATATAATATAGCTTTAATTTAGTTGTTATGAAATTAAAATTGTAAACTCATAAAACTTTTATCCATGCGTAGAACAACGAAAAATCTCATGTCACGTCTTCATTTAAAGAGAACTCTCACTTGTTTCGATATAAGCCGATGTGTGCCTCATACTCCCAATATTATTGTAAATAGTTAGGTATGTACAATAATATTGAAAGTACCCAGTAAAAGAAATAGTAAAAAAAATAATGTTACCTGTGGTCCGTTCTTAATGCCACATGAAGAATCAACGCCAGGCTGCACTGTAGGTTTCGTCGGCTGTGTAGGTTGTTGGGGCGGCCATGTCTAAAAAGGTATATTTGTTTGAATGCGCTGATCAGGAACAGCACGTTAAGATTCAGAAGCAGAGTACTTAGTAATTAGAAACAATTTCAAGAATTGGTGGTGTTAGGAATATATCATAAAAGTAAATAATACTGTATTTTGTCTATGGTAGCTCGTTGATCAGTTAGTTATTATTATTATATATCGGCAGTACGCACCCTCCCTCTCTCTAGGATAGATTGCTCGTCTTTACTCTCAGAAATATATTCATAATTACGAATAAACTAGTAACAAGAACCCCAGAGATAACTTAACAGGTGGAACGATTTAACACGTACTTAGAGCCACGACATTCATGGAAATATATGCCTTTAATATACCTATTTACAAGTCTGTTTACCTGTTTAGTGGTGCTAGGAGGTTTTGTGCCCCAAGTCGTAGTAGGAGGCGTATTTGATGGGGCTTCTGGTGGTTTTGTTGTTACGCCTGCAACTACAACATGAAGGGAATGTAAAACATACGTACCTGAATAGGTAGGTATTTATTAATTGAACATTAAATAACTAGAAATATATTTTCCGATGTAGGTATATTTGTCATGTAATTTTAAAGGTATTTTTAATTGAACTTTCCATTAAATTATAAACTTAAGACGACTTAACAGTTATTAAAAGTGAAGTCGCTTGTTTATGTTGTCGCAGCTTATGGCAAGTAATTATCGATGGTGTGGCTCGATAGTTATCTCTTTTTGTCAAGAATTGGTGCCGACCGCGGGAAGCTGATTTACGATGCATCGTTTTTAGAGCACACTTAGGCAGATTATACTGTTTGTTATACATATATAAGAATATTTACCAAGCGATGGTGGGTGGGTGGGAGCAGTGTGGTCTGGCGGGTGAGTCGGTAGCGGCGGTATCGTTGGCGGCCATTGAGGGAATTGATAATTATTGAATGGCCATTGAGCAGCATGCGGCGCTGGCACAAGTCGATTCCCATTACTATATAAAAGAGAATTTAATATTTTTTCAATATTTTAGGTGTTCTTCGTAATTACTTATTAAAAAAAACCAAAGTTTTATTCTTGGAGGGTCTTGAATGGACCAGTGTGGTATTGATTTGACCTATTATTTGAATTTAATAATTTTCGATTGCTATCTTAAAAAGTGCGGGGACCGTGTTTTACTGAAAGGATTTCGCCTAAACCTATTTGGCCATATATGCCATTTACAAATATATACATATTGCATTATGATATTTCATCATATAAAAAGAAATATCAACCATGATCCATTGATTTACATAGAAAATATGATAATAACAATTTTACTCACAGCAGATAAAAATTCGAAGCGCTTATAAAAGCCTATTTGAATAAAGTATATTTTTAGTTTAAAAAACTTATTATTTTGCTACGAACTTGGTATATGATATGGGCACTGTCGGTTTCAGTAAACCGAGACGTTGTACATCTGGTTCCTGTTGCGGAGGTGTTCCGACCGGCTCCGTGCAACATACACCAAACACCTATAATTAAATAAAAAAAAAAGTAAAATAAGATTTAATCATTTATAATTAAATAATATAAATAAAAGTAATCAAATTAAACACAGTCTTTTATGATAATACCAACAAATTATCTGTATATTTCTTAAACGTATTTCAAACGATATATGGTATTACCAATATCTATTTAATTAATTATATACCATTTTCATTAAAAATATGAGTAATTGCAGATCAAGATCGATAGATGTGGACCACTAAATATAACAGATATACAAATTATACAGCTTTTAGACATGCCTGGTTCAGAATCCTAGCAAGGCAAACGAGTTGCGAGTCAATAAAGGTACCAATCAATACATCCATTTTTTATTACGAGTAACCTAGAACTTGTACAGAACATGCTTTAAGTACCAATATAAAATATTTATGTCATTTTGCATCCCTTTTTCCTCTTCTTTAGTATTTTGTTTCATTTTACAAAGAAATGTTTACATGGACGTATAGAATTACTGACGGAGTTAAGATTATACTACAAAGATGTAGCCGTGATGAACTAGTGGATGTGAAGGTTGGACTCGAGAATAGTTTTCGGGTTGAAATCTGGACAAGCACCTTTGACTTTTGGTTTTGATTGATTTTTTGACTTATTTATTACGCGATCTATGCTAAAAGAGAAATGAAGTTTATATCTATTTACCAGATGTGGAAGAGCGTTATGTGTATTAGGCTCCGAATATTTTTCATTAATAGTTTAACATGGATGTTATCTATTTATTTACAGGTTATAACGTACTAAAAAAATAACAGCCTGTAAATATCCCATGTTTTAAATCTTGTTTTCTGTTAATTCAGTTTGCCACATTGCGTCACTTCGGAAAGCCGCATGTCTTAGAATTTTTACGGACATCGTAGATTATTGAATGAATGCTGCTTGAATACGAGATTAATGTTAAAGACAAAACAAGCAATTACGATTGGAAAGTAACAGATGAAGATTTTTTTCAATGTAAATAGCAGATGAAAGAACCGACGGTTTCCGAATGTTTTAGCACCAAAGAAGCCATAAATGCGTTGTCAGCTTAGAATTAAAACACATAACCACAACACGACTTCGCGCCATGGCACGTCCTGACGCCGAGTAACGTTATGACGTCGCATTGTGAAATACGACATGCAATATGACGTAAATCCGCGCCATGGGCATGTTCTGATGCCGTGAAACGTTACGGCATCGTGTAGTGTAGGACATACAATATGTAAAAAATAAAGACGCGGCATGAAATAAAAGTATTATTGTATTGCGTTTATATTAACTTACGACGTTATGATAAGCTGTCGAAACGTGATTATGTGTTTTGGCAAAGGTCTCCAGTACACAGAAAGGAAAAGAATACGAAGTAAGAGAGGGAATGGGGGAGAGAGTTGAGATCCTAATATGGATCAAGATTATTAACTTGCCTCCTTTTTATCGTCGTTTTCGTAACTACAAGTATCGTAGTGACCCATCACCCATCCGTCGAAGCCAGAGAGATCGACTACTTTGAAAAGCGGATAGCAATCGCGAAAACTCTTGCATGTGCCTTTCTTGCCCAATGTCGTCTCACAATCTAAGCCAGACTCTCCCTCGTTAGACGTCTGTTAAAAATTAACAAATCAATTTTATTCTTGTGTAAATGTGGTTTAATAAATAGGTAACTAGTACTTTAAAATTCAGTATCGATAATTCGGATTTTCTCACATGTAATAATGCAATAAAACATATTTAACATTATATTAAAATTACAAGTAATTAAAAGTACAATCAATTTCCTTTTATAAATAATCTTAATAATTATGTTATTTGCAATAATTATTATTATAAGTTGAAAACAATAAAATATTGAATAACATCCGATTTAAGCTGGAAGCGTATAATGTTTACACTTCCTAATAATAAATTAATATAATATACCTCATATTAACGCAGGTAAAACCGCGGGGCGTACCTAGTATATAGTTTTCAATTATACCCATTAGCGAGTCAAGGGGCTCAACCGTCCCCCATGTTCGTTCCAAGCCACATGGTTCATTAGCAAAATATTGTGAACATTTTAAGGGCTTTAAGGTTTACCTCAGGAGACGATAGGTTTTATCCTTAAACATGATTTGACCTGGGTCCACCCAAAGCAAAATCCTGGATTTAATACTAGTCAATACCTCCCCCACATCCCCGTTCTTTTGTGACCTATAGCCTAAACGGCTTGACCGATTTTGAAGTTTAGGGTGTGATTAAATTTATATTTTTTTCCGGATTGGTATAGGCTATGTGACATCAGAAAAAAATCTACACCGTGGTCGTAAACTGTCAAAATAGGCGAACCATTGGAACCTCTTGTAGCCTAAACATTGGACCGATTTTTAAGTTCATGGTGTTGTTAATAGGCATTATTGGATTTTTTTTTTGTTTGAATATTTACATGTAAGTAACATTACTCAATGTGAATATTTAAACAAAAAATCATGTAAAAATTAATTATGTATGAAAGAATCGGTCCAATGAGAAATATGACTGTGCCTTAAGAGACTAAAATAAACTTACTTGTCTGGGTCGTAATAATAATAGTTGTTTTCCATCTCGAGTGTTGTTTGATTCGCGCTTCACTCTCTCAGCAGCTACTGGAATTAAACGGCTTATTAAAAATTATATAGCTACTACTCATATCTTGAAGCTTAACTATTCACTGCCACAGAAAACCGTAAATTCGATCCTATGCTTTTTAAATAATTCCCGTTCTAACTTCTAACACAAAGTTTAATTTTAAATGCTTATGATAAATAAAAATATTAATAGGTAATTAGTTTTTATTCTTAATATAATTTTGTAACTAAGTAAGGTATTTTTCCCAAATATAGTAAATTTTGTATAAGTACACCCTTAATTTATTGTAGCTCTTTCGAAGTACTACCATGACATACTGAATCTACGTTTAACTCGCGACAAGGAGACTCCTCAACGGGCTATGTACTGTTGTGCAGACACAAAACGTGTGTGTTTGTTTTTTGTATACGTTTTTAATTATCATAGCCCGTTTTAAGTCAACTACATGACTGCTACATTCAGGGTGGACTCCCGAAGAGGAGAATTAAAGATCAAAAAGCACAGACACATGATTTTGTATACGCTTACAATTATGTTTGTCCTTTATGTTGTATAATAAGGTTTACTATATTTATGTCATATATTATTAAAAAGGAGATTGACGTGACAGACAAGATTCATTAAATAAAAATGGGTCTTTAAGAGATGTTGTATTTTATTTATAAGCCAAATATTACACTTTATCAACGTCACCATGACATAGCTGCTGTGTCAGAGTTGGCTCTCGATAAAGAAAATTCTTAATGGGCAATAGTTTTTTTTAAGTTTAGCCCAATACAAATATTAAGTTGTGCCAGACTTTAACTCAATTTACATTTAACACATACTGCACTTTCGTTACTGATCAAGATTATGGCTTTAAGTAGAGTTAAATCACCAAATGATTTCCTCGTTGAAAAACCAACATGTAGTTATTTAATATTAAAGCAAATGTGCATTAATAACGTATTAATGAAATAATAAAGTATAGAAATTTGCAGCCAAAATAATGAAATAAATTTATATTAAAATATCATTTTATTAAATGCCATAAAAGAAGAAAATATTATTTGAAGTAAATAAAATTGATCATTTTGTAACAATACCTATACAATTTTGTATGACGTATAAGCTTGTTCCTGCAGGGTTGCTCATGAAAATTGACAAAATACCTATTATTAACACCGTATAGTTAAGAGTGATACGTTTTTGAAACTGATACATAAAAATGGCTTATAAAAAATATGTATCTTAAGAATTTAAATAATCGTGGGTGTGCAATCATGATCTCTTCTTACGATCTTCTTTCCAAACACAATGTAGTTAATAACATAAGACACCAAAAGCAATTTGCATATGTTGATCTTGCTTTTGAATGCATGTTTCGATTGTATTTGCTAAATTGAAAATAAAATATGACTATAAAGACGGTGTTGTTTAAAAATAAAAACTACTTTTTTAACTAACATATGGGTGTCAATGTTTTTGTAAAACAGGGTTTTTATACTTACAATTGTGATACTACTCCCATTGAGGCATAGGTCCTTGTAAAAGGGTGAAACTACACGATACAGAATAAAAAAAACTTTTACAAACAGTGGAAAACAGCGTAGTATAGGTACACAAAACATATTCCATCAAATTATTAATTAATTTCTTTTATTACAAAACCGCTTGATATATATCATAACATAATAGATAGTGCTTTACTTTACCTACCTACATATATGTATATGTGTTTGTTTGTTTTTGATGGTTATCACAAAATAGTTTTTCAACTAAATAGACGACGAGCGAACCATATCCCCGAATGAACAAATAGGTACATGGTAAGCACTCTCAGATCTTTAGAAGGCCATATATTTGTTTAAATAATTACACTAGACCTTAATAATTGTAATGATTACAGATACCAAAAATTTAAAAAAACGCGACATATGCGGCCGCATGACATAATTGAGGCGAGTTAAGAATATATAGATTTTATGAAAAGTTTAAAATGAATAGGTACTTAATGCAGTTTTCCCACTGCAAATTTCAGCGTTGACTAGATTGATTAGGGTGAAGAAGAATATAAAACGATATTTATATGTACATATTTATTATAGTTTCTTAATATTACGCGAGAATTACTGCTAATTAGTGCTAATATATCATAAAAGTAAATACCTATAGACTGTATTTCATCTATGGGAAACTGATCAGTAACTGATCTGATCTGAACTGATTAGTAAATTAGTAACTATATATGTAGGTATTGTGAGTACGTATCCTCCCTCAGAACCTAAGCAATAAGATTAACAGTTACATTTGTAAGTTTTACCCCCGTAAGTGATATAAAAAATCTGTTACCTAGTAATAGCTAGCCTTACGAAAGTTGTCTGTCACAAATAAGGGACTGACAGTAAATTCTTTCAGGCATAAGTCAATGTCAAACGATTTATGTAAATCTTTATGAAAGTCTGAGAGCCATTAACTAAAGAATTGAATTGTATTGAATGAAAGTCTGAGATCAAAATTTAAACCTAAATGTAATTCTCGCCGTAAAGAGCGTATATGAAATAAGCGAAGAAAAGATAAATGAATAGAATCGATGTAAATAAAATTATAATAGGTTTATTACACTATTAATATTTGACGCTATATACAAGGAGATTTTGATATTGGCAGTAGTTTAAAACATATACATTATCGTAAATTAATGTCAACAAAATACAATTTCATATTAAATCTTTGTTTTCGGCTGATGTTTTGGCGTAGTAGTGAGTAATAAGTGATACCTAATTTTATATTCAGTGAACGTCGAAAAAGCATCGGTCCCAACGTGCAAACATGTTATTTTGTGTCGATAGGTACATAACGGTGTTCGATTAGAATCAGCGTACTGGAATCCAATTTTATTTTAATGGCATGAACATTGAACTTGAATGTTAATAACATATACGTTTGGTATCAATCAATCATTAGTTAGGTATATTGTATGAATAAATGATTTTTGAAAATTAAAATTACTGAACGTACGTACGTAATTAATTAGGGTAACGTACCTAAACGTATGCAATTTGACCTACTTAGTAAATATATATGTTTAATAATTGTAATGTTATAAATAGCATTAATTTATATATTTTTAGTTTATATAAATAATATATAATTTAAAAATATTTTATTGTAATCTGTAATCAATTCATTTATGTAACTGGCAGTAATTGCTTTTTTATTTATTTTTTTAATTTAGAACGTAAAAAAATTATAATGTACGTAATAATTTTCACTCTTGAAAAAATGAGTTACGAACATATGTTTTTTTTTTTGTATTTTTTGTATTAAGTAAAAATTGTTTCTGGATTTTTCACGTGAACTTTATCTGTGAAAATGTATGACTAATTTGGATAAATTTGTTTGATCTTTAGCACTAAAAGATTAGTGATTTTCGCGATTATGGTACCAAAATGATTGAATTTCCCTATACCTGACTACCCAGCAGTCAAGGATGGGTAACTATGGGTTGTATTTACACTGTAGTAGTGTTAAGAGCTTAATCTAATTTTATCAAAAGGAGGGTCGAGTGAATGCTGATAAGCAATACTTTGTCAATCCGCACGGAATTTATTTTTAGAAAATAGTGAGTAAATATGTGCAACCAAAGAATAAAATAATATAATAAAAATATACGAGATTATTGTATATTGCTAAATATGTAGCGTACTTCAATATTCGAAACAGTAAAGTAAGAAACTTTTTACATACTTATTAATTTGGATGACTTTAAAAGTTTTTGAATAATATTAATTACGGGAAGCGTTACTATTCAATTCAATTCATTGGTTAATGGCTTTAAGTACGCGTTATCATTAATTGCTCCGATTTTTTTGTGTGTTGACACATTTATGTTTACGGACACCCAATTATATTTAGTCAATTTCACAGTCGAAATAATATATAAGTGAGAATGGAAATTCGTTGTTTTACAAATACTAATTAAAGCATTATTTCTTGTTGAATTAGTCGTTTATATATTTAAAAAGGTTTTTATAGTGCATTTTTAAAACTAATAATTCATTCGTTCGAATAAAAAATAAATTAAAAATGTCCACTTTATTAAAATGGCCTGCGTAAATAACCGACCTTGAAGATGTCAGCAGGCCTATAATAAACAGAACTTGCAACCGAAGCATCTCAGTAGTTAAGTCTGATTTTCTGCGACATTAATGATTGTATACAAGTTTAAAATATCCCTAGAGTTAACTAGTGAGATGTCACTTATGTGTACTTTATATGCTGAGATAAAGTATGCTTTAGTTTATATAGCTTTAGAAAGAGAGACGTAATGTATCTCGCATAGCAAGCAGTGCACACGTTAATAGTAAAAAATACGACATTATTATTATTTTACGGGTCATCAAGATATTCCTATATTTCTTGTTATTGTTTGAGAACATTGTATCCTATAAAATACACGGGTATAAATGACGTACCGGACACAAAGACCTTTTATTCTGCTAATTACAAGAGAAGCTAGGAAAGTCGCAGTCATATTCACTGCTTTACTGCGCCGGATATACATACATGTATGTAGATTTGTATACGTTTCAGAATATATTTAACACTAGCGACCCCTCGCAGTTTCACTCGCGCTTAACATAGGACTTTCATAAAAACTTTCAACCCCTATTTCATCCCCTCACCGGTCGAAACTTCAAAAGCGCTAGAACAAATGGTTTTATTATTTCTTATCAAGTGCTTAAATAGAAATTTTCATGGTTTTATCTTTTAAAATTAAGAAATCCCATAAAAACTTTGAAGCTTTATTTCAATCTCTTTATCCTTTTTTTCCCAATAAAAGGTAGCCTATGTCCTTTCTCAGGGTCTAAAGATTGTTTGTGCCAAATTTCATCAAAATCTGTTGAGAGGTTTAAGCGGGAAAGTGTAACAGACAGACAGATAGAGTTACTTTCGCATTTATAATATTAGTAAGGATGACACAAGATATTTTATTAACAATTTCAATTATTTTTTAAGTATTTACGTTTTGCAGTATATATTCTTATTATATAGAAAGATGTCGTGGGCGTTTTCCGGTAGGCATCTTTCTACTAGTTTACATATGAACCCTAGACCATCGACTAATAATGTCCACGTGTTTTGTCCACTGAATCACATTGACTCTTACAAAATTGTAAATTTAGTAGAAGTGAGAAAAAAAGAAAAAAAAGTCTACATGTTCTTCTGTATAAATATTTGTACAAATTTATTTAAGGCTATGATTTTATCGCCTCAATTGATTCTAAGCTTTTTAAAATTAAATTTAGTAATTAAATGTCATTGCGATGCATTTGACAATCTCTAGCAGTATTATTGTTGGCTTAGCATTTAAAATGTCGGTCGTAAGCGTTTTAAATGAGCAATAAGAACAATTTATTATCGTAAGGATTCCGGGTTCAGCAGCCCAATATTAGAAAATGTCAACAGCGTCACAATGTGCGCTAGATCTAATTAATGCCCTCGGAGTAAGCAGCAAAAAATGTACGAAGCAGCCGCTCTAAGAAGTCGCGGGTACAGAACAATGAGTGATTGATGTGGTCTCGGAAGGCGTAGGCGAATGAGCATTTGCATTGAATTGATATCACGGCATCTTCCGAATAATGACCCACGTGTTTCACCAGCGCACAAGGATTTAAATTAAGTTCTTATATACAAGGATAAAATTATAAACAATTGTTTTTTTTTTAATTTAATAGAATTTTCATCAAATTTTTAAACAATCTGTCTATAAACTTTAAGATAGAATGATTATTGTTTGAACGTTCACAAAGATTATATTAAGAAACTAAAAAAACATTTGAAAGCAAAAGTAAATTAATGTATTAGTATCTTATCGTACTGTCTCCTTTACCGGACATTGTTGACGAATTTTAACTTTCTCTAGCCCCATAACCTCATACTAATGTGTTTCATTGTTTTGAGCCAACGAACGTCGAAAGAATACTTGATGATAATTTATTTACTCTTTCTTTAAATAAATAATTTTGTCATACAAATATTATAAAGAGGTTACAAAGTGCAAAAATGAACATTTTAAGTTAAAGTTGAATTCTACTACAGTTAAAAATTATTATGAAAATTAAACACTAAATACGAAACAATGAGGCTTTTCTTTAAATCAGCATAAAAATGACTGATTTGTGAAAGCAATTAAAATATTTTGTTATTATTTTATAAAGTGCAACAATAATTTAAAACTTACCATTAATGAACACAGCGTCTTCGGTGTAAAAAGCTCCATTTTTTGCTGAAAATCCGTTTCTATTTTCATCAGCCAAGCTGCTCTGCGAGACTACGGTTAATAGACTTAGTGTAACAACTACGAAATTTAATCTTATTAACATGTTTATGTTATATTATTGATACATTCACTATAAGATAACAAAAACTTAATATGAAAATGCGTGCGCGTCGTAAGGATGTGCGGCCCACAAGGAGTCACTTTGCAAAATGCTTTGGCTACTTGATCTCGCGCCTTTATAATATTTTTACACTGTCGCTCCACATTAGGTTGAAAGATAACAGAGCTTTTTATCCTTTTGTTATTGAGCTGACATTTGTCGGTCGTCACAAAGAACTTTTAGATGTCAAACTTTTGATATAATCCATCTAAAAGCTAACATCGATTGTGTTAATTTGTATCTCAATCTCATCACAACGACGCACAATTTGAATTTGAATATAAAACGACCGATGAACCATAATTTTATCAAAAGGGTCGACGTTTACAATTTTTAAGAAGTTGAATTTAGAACCTTAAGAAATTAATTTAACTAATTGAATTATAAAAAGAGTACTTATGTGACGTATATGAGTAAATATGTGACGTTTAAAAATATTTTATTTTAAAAGATAAGTTTGTATAAATAAACTAAGAATACTATGTATGGACCATCGTGTCTACATATGTGTTAATATTTAGTATAACTTTTAATACGTCTAGGTATATATTTAAAACGACTGTGATATCCAATTCAAATGTGGTTGTCAAAATGTATTAATTATTATTATAAATACGCAAATGGCTCAAGAATTTGATTCATTTAGGTGGAGAGGAATAATTTTTATCTATTTTTATTTATGCTACCGTTAAATCAATAATATGCGACCGAAGTCGTGGGTAAAAACTTATGTTGCTTTTTACATTTTTACCTTATCTTTAATGGTTTCTTAGAATTACTCTAAACTGTACTTATGTCTCGATATCAATCAAGCCTAAATCGATTTAGAGATTTTATATCTTGTTGATGGCCTGTTGAATGCAAATATGTATTTCGCTAAAAGGTTTTCCCTGAAATTTTATTGTTCTTTTATGTTCTTATTTAATGGCCATCAGTACCTATATCAAATGTATAAAAATATTTTTAAACTTTATTGTGACCGTGTGAAAGTCACTTTTGTTTTTTATAATTGCTATATACCTAGTTATTTTTTTGTTATTTTACGTAAAATGTTTGCAATACGATTAGATGGCTTTGCTTAGCTTTTAAGTTATAATAAGGTTATATGCATTGTAATAGTATATAATTAATAGTTGAATTATTTGTATAAACCCCAAATATCAGTAAATATTTTGTATCAAACGAAACTAAGAATGTTTAAATTTAGAGTGAATAATTAATGCCATGAATGTATTTGAACTTATATTATGCCGACATTTGCTGGTTAAACATGATTTGAAGTTGTTCATAGTTATAATTAATGCATACCACATGGTAGTCGATTTATCAATTTTACAATTCCGAGGACCCACTTAACAAAAAAGTGACTTGTTTGGTTATCTGCAATTTGTATAATTTAAATAAAAATATATAGGAAATTGATACATATAATTTTTAATTAACATCAATCTAATATTACTTCTATTTTATATCAATGTTGCATTCGAAATAAAATTCAAATTCGAGTAGCATCAACATCTTAAAGTTAGGGAATTCAAAAATATAAACAAAAATATTCACAAACATTAATATAGTTAAATTACAAAGATTAAGAAAGTTGACATTGGATTTTTAACACCTTCCATACACCTTCTTAAATCCTCATTTTTATTCGAATACGGCGAAGCTAAAGGAAGGATTTAAGCGGTTTATGTATGTATGACCAAATCGTCTAAACTACCGACCTGGCTTAAACGAATAAAGTGATAATGGCCTCTGTGATAGGCTGTATAAATTTTAGTTATAGGTTTATAAACTTTGTACTTTGTTTATGAAACAGACTTGTTGAGCCAAGCCTAAGACTAGCCTAAGTATGTAAGTCTTAGGTTTTATGTCTTGAAAATTTTAAAATAAAAAGAACTTCAAGCTTATGAATAGAATTGTTGAAAAATAACACATAGTCGTAGTATTCAATTTAATATTTAAAAAAATTCTCGCACAATAAAAATGTACCTAAAATTTAAAGGTACAATTAAATAAGAGGCAATCTCAAACTTTAGCTTTTTTTATTCTTGACTGATCATACGTCTATCTATCTATATATACATATCTATGGTCATTTCACGCCCAGCTACTTTTTTTACGAAAATTCATCAGCTTACTAAATATATGTTTTACGTTTACAATTTTAATACAAACAATACAATTTTAAATTGCGTTTTTCTCATAATTGATTCAAAAGTTCTTTGCCTTTAGGTACCCTTCAATTGAAAATGGGAAAGACGATTACACTTGAGTCACCATTATGAAAACATGATTAGATTTAATCAATTCATTTTAACTTGCCGAATCCTCGTAATTTACGATTTCCAGAAAAAAAAATGTTTTAAATACTTGCGAAACTGTCTCGTTTTGTTATGAAGAGAATGTGTGGACTTAATTTCATGGCCATGGCTGTTTTTAAATTACGCATATCTTTTGGCAATTATGTTTTTTTAATTTAAAAGTTCGTGATAGAAATCCTATTACTATTATAAACGCGAAAATTTGTAGTATGGATGAATAGACGCTAAAGCTACTGGATAGATTTTGATAACATTTTACAGTACTATGACTTATACATCAGAATAAAATAAAGACTACAATTTGTAAATACTAAGACAAGGATGGAAGTGGTTGATGATAAATGATGACTTTGAGAAAAATGGCGGCGGATTCTTTTATTCAAGGTTCATTTTATATCTTCCTTCTTTTTAATCTTTTAACCAATGAAGTTTATTAAACGTATTATCTTTAATGATAAAATTATTAATATTATATTGCTGATAAATGTTTATGTGATTGAATATCTGATACGATTAATTGAAAAATTGTTTAAACTATTTTGTATCTTCAAGAGCTAAGTATAATTTATTGATAAAGTACCGTAACGGCAGTCGCAATACACCTATAGCGAAACCACAAAAGGCATCTTATTTGAAGTCATTGACCTGTTCAAAATAAAGACACGCATTAATCTGACCGTACTCCACTGACATGTGATTGATCTATATTAATTAGCAAACTTTAAGTACATCGTATGATTCACTAAAAAGAATCACGGCGTGTTTATAAGAAGCACTAGTTGCATTATTAAATACCTACTAGTTGCACTTTTAATGTTGTCCTTAACATTTAAAATTTTAAAAATGCTGCATGATTTATTTACTGTTTTTAACGCTCTGTATCTTAATTAAAAGGTAGGAGTGCATTTAATTATTATTTGTATTCAATCTTAAGATTAGAAAGAGTATTGACTAGTTAAGAATAATAATTTATGCTTATAATTCTACAGACTGAACTGAAATGGGATATTAAATTAACACGGATACAATAAAAATAACATGAATATGTGTAATTCGGCTTAAATATTTTTTTTTTCCAAAAAATGAGACGTCACTATTATTCATCATTTTAATTTGTCTTCAACTACGGTCATCTATCAAAAGTTAATTAAATATATCATTTTATATATAAAAAAGGAAATATTCTTCTTTAGAAATAAAATTATTTAAGATGAACGAGCAAAAGCGACAAAACAGACGACAAGGAACAAAAAGAATCACGATAACGTCAATAACGAGATCAAACTATGCACAAACGAGTATATACTTAATAGGTATGCATTTTTTCTTCTCAAAGTCAAACATTATTTTCCTTTCCTTCCCAGCTCCCATTTAGTTTTATTTTTCATTACTACGTTTCCTAATAATCCGTTTATATGCCGTTTCTTATTTTTTTAAGTCCCGACCCAAAAAGTATCTGTGTGTCTGTCTGTGGCATCATAACGCACTAACAAAAGGCCTAATTTTGATGCGCTGATATTGTTGAAAGCATCTAAGCAATTTCTATTGGTCTAATCGACTAGAAATTTACTATATTGTAAAAAAAATTACCAACTTACAATTGGAGGCACATGTTGGAGCTTATTAAAATGGCCTTAATGAAGAATGAAATAAAAGAAATGTCGGAGATTTTTTAAAGTTTTCAATTTTATAAATTAATTTTATTACATTCAATGTATTGACATAAGAACGAACACAATTGAATGAATACAATACATCAATCACAATCAACATTAAGTCAATATTAACAGTGCGGAGGACTTCACAAGAAAGGATATGTTTTTTTGAAAAAAGTCATAAGAACTTGATTTTAGTTAATTTTCTTGTTAATATAAGACAAATTTTATTATTTCACTTTTATTATATACGAAACTAAGATTAATGATGAATGACTGCCAACCTAGTGTACAAGAAAGAGCGTTCAATAGATGCATTAAGCGTAAAGCTATGTACAAATAGACATACTTACATATATACATATCCCAATATATACAGGATAATACGTATAATGAGATAATATATACCAAATTTACTCCCGAAACGCGTTATCACTTCTTCTACTTCGATGGGTACGTTTTTATGGACGTGGAGAAGTGCCAGTGTGGTTAAAAGTTCTTCAACCATTAAATCTCTTAGCCACGATTTGATTTTTCGTAACGTAGAGAATAATCTTTCCGCTGTCGCTATACTGACAGGTAGTGTAGCCATAATACATAAAAATGTTCTAATATAAGGATACATATCGCAATTTAAGATAAGGTCAGAAATTGACTGCGATATGTTCTGACTCCGCTGCCATTTCACCATCCACAACCGATATTCATTTACAATGACAGAAACGAGCATTATCTATTAACAATTTATATTCGATTGCTAGGTCTTGATGTATTCGCTTTTTGGCGTGAAAACGCTTAGCTGAAACAAATTAAGTACTTTGGGAGACAAACGGTCCTGTAGGTCATTTATTATTTAATCTAGAAGAGGGATGTATGTAGCTCTGCGGAAATACTCTTCAGCAGATTGAGCAGGTTGGTTATTGGCTCTATGTGTTTGTGTTTTGATACTATTCTGGGACTTTTTAAGAACACTATTCCTTACATTGGAATTTTAAAGTTTGTTAACTTAACACTTTATGGACTGTTATGAAAATAACAGTTGATTGAATTAAGTTTAGCGTTCCGTTACTTAGAGGTTAACTAGACGTCTAACTAGATGTTAATCGAACCAAAACCCGCGCAGATGTCACACGAAATGTGACATCAGATGAAAGGTGACAGTGGCGCGGTAAATAACATGTGTCTAATTGCCATAACCAAAAGCCATTAACCAAAGAAATCAATTAAATTTAATTTTTGAAGCGTTCGTTCCCGAATAATGCGTTTGCAATCATACAAAGTATGATACTAAATTAATTAAATATTAAAGGTACTTACATAAAATCTATATTGTGAAAAAAAAATATAAAAACATCTAGTTTAACAATTATAATTAGTGCTCTACCTGGCTGGCTAGCTTGGGGGTGGGTCATGGGGGTTATGATCCCCCTGGGCTGGGTCCAAGAAATAGATAGATTTATAATTCAAGTCAGGCATATTAATGTTTTTAGTTTTACTTTTAAAATCTTGAAGTCACGCTACCTTAATATTTTTTAGCAATATTTACTTTCTAAAGTTTTCAGTGCGATATTTTGATCAGGCGCCTTTTAAATCACTTGATTATCTATTCCATACTAATAATAAAATTCTAACGGGTCGCTGTCTGTACATGGAAGATAAAACATATTGGGACTCTTTACCAACGCAATACAACCCAAAACAATGATTCTTATCTGTTTGTCTGTTTATCTGTTCGTTTGTGCACGCTAATCTCAGAAACGGCTTATCCGATTTAGATGCGGTTTTCACTAATATATTGTAGTAAGCTTCACTTAATTTATTGTTTGTTTCATGTCAATTGGTCCATAATTAAAAAATTTATGTCAATTTAAGGTATCACGTCGGACATTTTTTGTGCTTTTCACTAAATGCCTGGTATACAGTACTTACATAAAAAATACATTTTTTAATTTTTTGTTTGTCAGTCTGTTTCTTAAGACTAATCTCTGAAACGGCTAAATGGAATTTGGTGGGACTTTCACTCGCAATTAGGGGCTGGGGCTGTAGAGGAGGGAGAAGGGATCCAAGAAAAAAATCACGAAATATCAAAAAGTCTAAAAAGTTCTTAAAAACAGTACGTTATAATGGACTGCCCCTATAGCTAATATTATAAGGATTAACTTAGACTACTCTTATTTAAAAAATATATTTATTTTAATGAATACAATCGTACTAATTTTATCATTGACTTTCCTACTTCAGTCTATGCCTGCCTAAGTGAACGTGCCAAAATGGTGACTTTTTTCACCAATGGAAGGTTTTTTGACTATAAATATATTTTGACTGGCTTGAAATGAGAGTAATAGTAGGTATATAATATTTATAAAATTATTTTTAAGCAGTCGTGTTTTTTTAGTACTTAAATCTAGTCAATAAAATGAAATTTTACATTTGGTCAAATGATTTTAAGTATTTGTATATTATTAAAAATTTAATACTTAAAGATTAATTGTGTACAAGAGCATTAACTGCTAGAAATATTATATAAATCACCAAAAAAGGGACCAATAATATACTTTAATGCTTAAGTAATAGTAATTTAACATGCTTAAACATAATAATAAATTGTTAATCAAGTTATAATTCTGTAATATTCATATAACAATTGTCGATTATCCGTTCCTAAATATGTATAATTAATTACGAGATAAATTAAATAGATAGACAATTATTATAATTTCTTGAACATGAAAATTGTTAAGATACATCTTCATATTAAAATCTTTGTTAAAAGGAAAATTTATTTAAAATCTTTTCCCAGAAGTCGCAAACCGGTTTTATATAGATTATATTAGATAGGTCCTACTTATAAGCCCTATAACCGCAGTTCAAGGATTGTTATACTTAACGCAAAAATTGTCATATTTTCAATAATTTAATAATAATGAAATATTCTTCATTATTATTAAATTATATATTATATTATTATATATATAAAATACTTCAAAAAAGCAACCGTTTTCAAAAGCAAATTAAACAAATTCGTTTAAGAAGATGATGCACGTATACTAGTTATTTCAAATTTAAAACAAAATAAAACCGAAAATTCTATGCCACCAATTTGAAAGAATTTTCAAAATCGGTTAAGAAACGAGAGAGTTTTAAGGTAACAAAGATTAAAAACGAAACACTATTCAATTAGAATCTCCTTCTTTTGGAATTCGCTTGAATACCTATAGGTTATTTGCATCATTGCATATGCTATTGATTTCAACTTCTCATTTAATTAAATGAAATCCTGTTTTTCATAGTTCGATTATGAGTAACGACTCGGTACTGAAAGTTAAAAAAAACGTATGTATACTTTACTTTACAGTGTTAATAACTTATAAATTCTGTGGTTACGAGTCTATAGAATATTAACTTACAATATTTTATTTTACTCATTAATAAAATCGGATCTCATTTCCGAGAGTTGACGGAACTCTGTGGTGGTATGGTATAAAGTTATACGTACATAAGATATGTAGGTAATAATACTGTTAAACAGTGTTATTACCTACATATTTTATGTAGGTAATAACACTGTACATTTCTGGAGCGTTTCTAAAGAAACGCTCCAGAAATGTACTAGATACAGAGAAAATTAAGCAAAACTTATTTAAATTAAATATTAACTTGTATATTTAAGGTTTATAAATGACATATCTTATGTAGGTAATAAGTTGTTTTGTTCACAGTTAGAGTTTTTCTTTAGGACGAAATGTTTTTTTGCATGAAGTTTTTATATTTGTTTGGTGGTTCGAATGATTGTTGGAGTGTGGAAGCTGTTGGAGGCTAGCCTGCTGCAGTCTACTAGTAGTTCTTTTGCCTGGTGGCTTGCTACTCAAGTCATACTTTGAGATTGCCGCTGCACGTGATTCCTGGTATGTGCTATCCAGCTTATTACTTCATTTATAATGTTTGTTTATAAATTATATACTTTAAATTATCACTATTGAAATGATTTATGTTACTTTAGGCTAAACCGTCGTGACTAGGTACCATCAACGATCCCAACATTTTATTTAAATTATTTATATAATAATTAAAATAAATTGTGCTTAACAACTAAATAGACTTTTATCAAATGAAATTAACGGCACTTTTAGGCGGGAATTACATTTATAACAGATACATCGTAAGAAGTTACGAAAGATGCGAATGTCAAGAATAAGGTACTGACAATAAATTCTTTCAAGCGTAAATCAATAAGAAATAAATAATGTTAATCTTTATGAAAGTCTGTGAGTGTTTTGATCGACCCGTGTTAACTGAAAGGGTATCTTCCACGCTTATACTACATATTAAGCATTGGGACATGCCTAACATGACATTTCCCCTTATAATCAAATGATCTAACGCGCTTATAAAAACTACTTACGAAACGATTTCCGACAATATCAAACTCGTTTTCGTAGTGTACGGACGACTTGTTTGGTGTAATGGTGCTGAATGTACCTCTAACGCCGACGGTTGCGGGTTCGATCCCCGCTCGGGGCAGATATTTATATTTGTATAAATATTTGTTCCTAGGTCTGGGCGTTTGTCTTTGTGGGTCTCCCCACCGTGCCCTGGAGAGCACATAAAGCTATCCCGGTACCACAATCATCTGATAATGATCGTTACTCTTAGTAGGGAAATTATTCTAGTCTAAATGGTTACTGGCTGGCCTTCAGAGGTTGCAGAGGTCAGATGGCAGTCACTCTGTTTAAAAATCAGTAACTCGTCAATATCTGGACTAGAATAGAAATCAGACCCTAGTATAACCTGGAAAAATGCTAGGTAGATAATGATGTTTTCGTAGTGTACGAGGCTCCGTAAATATTGCCAATTTGTGCTATTAGCTATTGTAAGAAGCGGTCAAACATATCTAATCTTCTAAAAAGGGGAGTCACATTTCATACGTAATTAATTTTGATTAATTAATTCACTTTTTTTTAATTACCATTAAATATTATCATAACGAATATTCGGAATCATGGCCAATAATTAAGTTGAGTACAAAACAATCGAATCGGTGCTGTGACATTCTCAAACAATTTTATTCAAAAAGCTTTAAATTGCAGTATATAAAAGTGGCATTTGTAAATATTTATAAAATTGAAACTTACTGCTCAATACTTAGATTCCAAATTTAAATGACCAAGTTAAAATGCGTGCGATGACGTAGTTTCAAGATTTTCAAGTTTTTGATTTACAATATTGGAACTTATTGTTTATCAGTTAGATTCGAAGTTTAAAAAAATTATTTATGCTATTTTGGCCTTATTGACATTTGAGCATTTGTTTGCCATTTTAAACCTTATTCTTTACCCTGCAAGATAAACATTTTGTTTTCTCAAAAGTGTACCGAGACTATTTTGCAATTTTTAACAGTGTTGTCATAAGGTCAACTAAATTTTATCGCTATCGATAAAATATAATTTTATATTTTTATGTAAAAAGTAAATTAAAAATTAAATGTAATTATATGCCTGAGTCCTATCTGTATTTGTAAAAAGTCTTAGAGGTGTGGTAAAATATATGAAATAAGTATATATACGTACTATTTACAATTATCTTTATGTGTTGTTCAATGTTCTGTCGGTATTTTTAAATTGATTTGGAATTATATAAATATATTTTTAAGGTCTGATATATCAAAACACGAATGCTTTTTAAAGTTTGCGTCATAAAGTAGAATTAAAATTATAATAAAACATATTTTAGAAAAAAAAGTGGTGTCGTCTTTATGAAAAACCAACCATCAAATTTATATACTTACTTTACCTACCCCAATGACTTCTTGTATGTTGACGTATTTGACCTATTAGTGTGCATATTGCTTAGTAGCGGAGATATTTTCTTTTTATGATTATTCGTAAGGATGTAAAAAAAATTGGAGTATGTGTGCAGTAATATCACCTTACCTCACTCCCGTCAAATTGGCTGACAATTTTGTTCGTAGAATAAGTCCAGCTTCCACGATAACAAAGCTTGCCTAACTGAATAATTATTAGATAGTAAGTTTTTTTTTCTTATATTATTTTTTTTCTTATATCGCGCAGTCAGTAATTATAAACAAAATATTCTGGCAATGTCATATATCTTGAAAAAGACAAGTGTTTTATTTTACACGGTCTCTTAAAATTTCAAAACAGACTTCCAAAATTCGGTTACGATCCGTGGTTTACCATTTTCAGAAAATTATTTCAGTAGAGCTCATACATAACTGATTTTTCTCTAAACAAAAATTTTACGCAAACCTAAAAGATTTTGGTACTAAGTTAAATTAATTAAATAATAACTGATCTTTTTGTTATCAAATACTTATCGCAATATCTAAGTAACAATAAAGAATAATAGTGGCCTCATCAAATAAACAATTATAACTACAAAGCAAAAAATAATAATATAAGAATGAATTAAATTACAAGAACAATTAAAATCATCAGATGCCACAAGAATGTGTACCTTATTACAAGCAACTACGGTTTACAAAAGTAACGTTACTATTAGTTATTACCTTTGTCTATAAAAAGTATAAACTGAAAATATAAAACCCAAAAATAACAAAATACATTTTTAAATAATAAAAAATATTTTACCTTCCTTGTTCAAAGTAATAAAATTTTTAGATTTAGTGAACAGTGAAAAGTTATTAGATTAAATTATATTATTTAGCGTATTTGTACGTAGTAGAAAGCGACAAGTGAGACTTATTTATATAGTTAAAATGAACTGCAGAATGGCCGAAAAGTCCCTTTACGTGCAAATAGCATAGAGAAGTAAACATGAAGGTAATATAGGAGAATATTATTTTGAAAATTAAAGTGATTCAGCTTGACTTTTCATTGATTTATATAATTTGTTCTGTTGCTGATTGTTCCCATAAAATTTTCTGTCAAGCGACTTCTGCAACTGTACATTTTGTTTACAACAGGAAGGCGGTAGTATCTAAATTCCACCCATCAAAGGATTGTCTATTAAACTCGTGGGGATCTAAAGGAAGAATGCAAATATTAAGATATATAAGAAGAATTAAAATATTTTGAGTTTGAGTTTGAGAATTTACTAGCGGCTCCCCACGGTTTTACTCGCGCTTAACATAGGACATTCAGACAAACTTTCGACCCACCGTTTTTCCTTCTTAGGGTCGAATTTTTCTCTTGTACAAAATTTGAAACTCCTAGCACTTTTAGATTCTGAGATTTCGTGATGAGTGAGTGAGTGACTTTCGCTTACATATGTGTAGATTGAAAATAATATTTTGAAAATTTGAAGACACTGTTCCAAAAAAACTAAATTTTATGTAGAAAGAGGAGAGGCGGTAGTTTAAAATCTCACTTCTTAATTCTTTTTTTAAAATCTCAAGCTTAATTTGTCAACACTGACAATAATTAAATTAAATAATTTTCGTATTATTTAATTTATATGGGATTTTGATTTAAAAATGATCTAAATGGTTCGTGCAATGCATCGGTGGCTAGCGCCTAGTGTTGATCAAGCACGACCAGAGTAAGACCGCAGTAGCCTCATGAGACGAACCCCGCCAACCATGAGCAAAGTAAGGTACGGGAGCCGGTACGTGTGCATAAGGGACCCTGCGGTTTCTCCAATTTCCTTAATAATGAGAGCCATCACAGGGGTCGGTCAATAATGTCCCGTGTAAAAACAAAAAAGCACTACATGTTGTGACAAAGGATTAGTATGAGAAATTTTATGGGGCATACAGTGAAACACTGTTTAAACTTTACCCCACTATTCAATATTCCTAATGGCCAAGATTTCTAAAAAATATTTTTTAATGTTTCCTAACGTTATAATTATAATTTTTATAATTATAATCATTATTTTAATTATAAGGAATTTCTGTATAAAATATCATACTTTTCGAAAAACGCGAGAATCCATGATGCAGAATATAAACTTAAGTTAATCTAAATGATCCTCGTTCTGCTTCCCTTTAGTGACTCCAATTATTATTTAATCAAATACCTATTTGCATTATTTAATTAAAACAAAAATATTTTTCCAGAATCTTAAAGCAAAAACACTACCTACGTGATGTGTATATTAAAAGCGCAAATAGAAACACCGGACAAGTGCGAGTGGTACACGCATACGATGATTTGGAATCATCGTAAGAGGTACATATACTTTAAATACCTATCTAAAAGAAGCTAGAGAGGTGGTATGATTGTGTGTAAAATTGTTAGCCCCAAAAGAAATACACAGTCTAAAAATTTCAACTCTCTATCTGATATGGTTACGAGTCAGGGCAGCGGAGGCTTAGTAATATATCTTTTTTGGCACCCTTCGAGTACGGAACCCTAAAAAGGAGGTCAGTAAAAAATATTTAATTACTCAAGTATTTCCGTTGAAATTGTTTTCGTTTGATTATAAAATAATTGATAATGATGGGTTTTTTATGTAAATATTAAGCGTTCTACGAATACAATAAGTAAAATTTTGTTCTCTATCTATACAAATAAATAAAATTGAAGTGTCTGTTTGTAATTTAAAATAAACAGCTTTTAACTAAATGCATATGAATATATATGCTGTACTTACATGAAAAATACAATTTTTAAAACTGTGTTCTGTTGTGGCTGATCTCTGGTACGGGTGGACCGATATTGACGGAAATTTCACTAACAGATAGCTAATATTATAAGCAGTAATTAAAGCTAATTGTACTTCCTAGCTACATCGAACTCACTAATGTTGAAAAAAATAACACATTTTGTATTATTGCACCATCTAATAGTGTCACGAATAAGCATCAACTTAAGAGAAGTAAACTATACTAATATACGTCAAACTGAAGTAAAAAGCATTTTTTTTACAAAATGCCATTAATTAATGCTCTTTTCTTGAGAGACACCACAGAGTTCAGCCTTGCTTGAGACATGCGATGCCACGTGAACAAAGTCGCGGGCACAACTAGACAACTAGTATATAAAATGTTTTGTCCTAACTGACTGATAGTTAACGCACAGCCAGGGGCGTAACTATAGTGTGGCAGGACTGGCAAAAAGCCACAGGCCCCTGATACTAGACGGCCCCGGCCTAAAATAATTTTATTATTAAAAATCTTATTAATAAAGTAAATTGTTATTTCATTATAAATATGCATATACATTGTATATGTATAAAGCTCTTGAAAAAAAAAACATTTATCAGATATTTAACTGAAATGAACACAATATTATTAATAGTTTTGGGTAACTATTTAAATGGTTAATTAAAATTAAGTTATACCGTGACGCTTTTTACTGGGAGGCCCCGTGCAAAGAATTTGCCACGGACCTCAGATGGTATAGTTACGCCTCTGCGCACAGCCTAAAATGCTGATTAAAGAGACTTGAAATTTAGATGACGTATTCCTTATATGTATGAAGTAGACCTCTGATAAGATGGAAATGATGGATGGAGTGAAAAAGGGTAAAAGCCTTTGTACATAAAATTATATTTCGCAATCATATTTACTTAAAACTTAGTATACATTCTTCTTAATAGTAATAATGTAAAGTAAAATACAAAAACGACCAATATCATCCCTATTAGGGTGCAAATAGGGATTGCAGTTCGAAGAAAGAAAAAATATTTCTTTAACGATTAACTTTTTAAAATTTAGTTTCAAGAGAAGAATTATAAGGAATTTGAAAATTATCTTTTTTTGGGGCGTTCGATCAGACCATTCGAGTAGAACAGACCAGTACCAGGTGAAGTCGGGCTTAACTGATTCGGCTATAATTTCTTATTAACATTTTGTTATATCTTAAAATATTTAAATAAACAATTTCTAATGTCAGATATTTCATTCTTTTTTTGTGACATGGTCACCCTATTGTAAGAATGGCATAAGAATCAACTAGCCAGTTAATTAAATATTGTGATAGACGCTACGGTTGCAATCATTCCGGACGCTAGTTGAACAGCGCCTTATAGTAAACAGGCTAGGCTGGTAATTGAACGGCTAATTAAGCTAGTTAGCTGCGTATGCATATGCATTTAGATCAATTATATTTTTATACTATCTTAAGCATTCCATTTGTAAGCTTTACTCTCGAGACCGAGTTAGTAGCTACGAAATCTGTGAATGTCAAATAAGGCACGGACAGTGCATTCCTTCGGGAGTAAAATAATGCGAAACAAGAGACAATAGTGAGATTTATGTTTATATCTTTATGAAAATCTGAAGGCAAAAATTATAAGTGTAATCTCGCCTAAAGCATATAATTGTTTATTTCATGTATCTAATACAAAAATCATCACTTAAGTATCTACGGATACTGACATGGGTTACAACTACTTTTAGCAGACTTTAGGCAGACATTGTCTATATATACAATCATATTAAATTAAATAAAAATAATTTAAAAAATGTAATTGACTATAAGAAATAATAATAAAACCTTTAAAAGTTACCTTATTGGAATCTGGCTTAAAATTTAAATTCAACTTATAAATTGCTGAGATCTTTAGTATAATGATGTATGTGTCTTACGACTTAGAGATCATCTATTAATCAGGTGAGGATAGGATAGGAAAGGGGGGAAGACATTGTAGTGAAATATCAATCGTGTACAGTCATGTTATTAATGAACGCGCGATTGCTAAGATATTTTCATCGTGTTGTATTCATTTTCCATTTAAATAAAATTTGATTATTTTATATAAATAAAATTATATTTATTTTAAGATGAATAAAAACTTAAAAATATATACATATATATGAACAAATGAAATTCAAAAAATTTAATACAAGTACAGTATAAAGCAAAAAGTAAAAAAAAAATTAGGTTGTTTTATTTTTTTAAGTTTTCCTTAACCCCCTTGAAGGGTCATTTTTACGAAAAAATAGCCCGTGATCGGTCGCGCAGCTAGGTAACTAAGAGTCCTGGAACAAATATAAAAATGGGGACCCTCTACTATCTTCGATAAAATGATGTATGTAGCTGAAAACGCATACAATATAATAACATAAAATTATATTATCAAAAAAAGGAAACACATATTATTAAAAATATTAATAATTTTATTTGACTTGCAATGTATGTATGTATCTAACTGTGTTTGTTTGATTGGAATCATACAACTCAATTTTGGAGCAGATACCTTGAACCGATTGAGCTGATATTTTGTATACAGGTTTAGTTTGGATGACAATTGATAATGCATGATTAAGTGTGTGACGTCATCCTAAATCCAATATGGCAGAACACTCAAGATGGCGGACTAGCCATTTTTAATTCATTACTATAATATGACTATCAAATGAAAGGACTTGCTGTTCATTCGATTAAAAAAATAAAACGGTGATCGCAAACTCCGTTGCGCCAATCCGTCTAAAATTTTGGTCTACTGGGATTTTGGAGTCATCGACGAATTAAATAACTAAAAAGTAAAAATAAGTTGTAAGTAAAAAAACTAGTTTTAAAAACAATATTATATTTAAATCCGCTTAAAATAATACCATAAACTTTTCCTTAAAAATTTATAACTTTATTAAACAATCTTTATGACATAAAAGTTGGACGCGAAATCACTTAGTTTGAAATTTTTTTTAAATGATGGTATTCAATCTGTCGTAATTATAATTACTTGTTCTAACTGACTGATTCATCAACGCAAAACCTAAATCGCAGGGGTTACAAACTTGAAATCTTTTCAGCAAGTGACAAAATTTCAAAAAAGGAGTTTATAGAGGTAAAAACGTTTGTCTGTGGTCATATTTACTTAAAAACCTAATACACAAAACGTATCAAAAAACCGTTTAGCTAAAGTCGTTAAAGAATGTTTTTTTGAACCAATGATTTCGTGGTGATTTTTCGACGGACTTTTAACAGATTAAAATAAAAACGTGGAGTCTATAAAATACATGTTTGGAAAATAAGTTTTCGGGCTCAAAAATTTAACATTACAGCCAGGCCTTGAAGTTTTACAATTTACACATTTAAAACGGTCAATCATATTAAAATCTTTACCTTACTTTGACTCTAAATCAAAATGATTTTCTTATATAAGTGAATAAATTAAAGCTATACGCCATAATAAAAAACAAGCAATGCGACCGCATAAATACCTTCGTTATAATTATGTATCTAGTATGGTGTAATTTGCGTAACTCTACTAATATTATAATTCTATACTATTTATAGAATATTTTATTTATTAAGTTTGCAAGTCTTTAACCCTTTACCTTGAAATATAAAATACTAGCTGTAAACGCACGCATCGCAATGCCATCTACGGTATATAGATTTTTTGGGCCAGGTACCCTCATAACATCACAATCTTGTCAATAGTTACGGAAGCCCAGAGGACAAATGGATGCTTATAAGCAATATTGTGTCAACCCACAAAAAGTCAAATTCAGAGATATTGATGTACATATTTTAATACTGCATTACCTATTTAACATTATTCAATAAATAAGTACAAAAAAATGTTTCTTAATTCAATGCTTGGAATTTCAGGTGCGTTCCATATTTTTCAAATTTTAAAATAATCTCCAATATTTGAAAAACTTTTTATTAAATAATACATCAAAAACATCAATCTGCTTTTAATTCATTATACCTTTTATCAAAATAGAAAAGAAAAGATGAATATATGTTTCTTCAAACAAATTTATTAAGAATGGGTTTGTAATCTTTAGACGTCATTTTTTCAAAATGAAGTTCTTGTGGCTTGACACAGTATTGCTTATCAGCGTCCAAATATACAAACATTGATTTTTATTTAAATAGATAATCGTAATAAAATATCGCATCACGCTTCACTTTCCAGGAAAAAAAATTTTTTCATCGCTGTAATTATGGACAATTTAAATAAAATATTGTAAGCATTATTTTTTTGTTTAATAAAAATCGATACAACAGAATTCAAACATTGTTTTCATGTAGCTGTATTATTATGTAAAATAATTCCAATGTATAACGCTAAATATGTACTAATTAGTGCTTTTTTGATGATTTCAAGATGATTATGTTGTTTCAATTTTAATTGAAGGAAACAAATACATATATTCCGTGGTAGGAGTTGATGGCATTGAGATCAGGTAAAAAAGTTTTGCAATCGCAGTGTTCAGCGATATCATACTCGACCGAGAAGAAGGTTGTGTTGATCATAAGTACTCTAAGCGCCCAACGTAAAACACGTTCCTTTATAAACTTGAATCTGTATTTTTTTTAATATACTGTAATTTAGAAAATGTTTCTGCGATCGCTTTTTTTGTTTTTTGTAAGTGTAGCTGTTTGTTATGCCTCTGTTGATATCGGTGAGTTATATTTATTTAAATAATACTGTAAGTCCATACTAAAACAATAATAGTATTTGTTTTTTGTTTAGAGAAGATTTTTTTTCATCCAAACTATATTATAAACAATTATTCTTTTGTGAATGCAAAAAAAAAAATATTTTCGTTATGACATAGTGTGACCTAATAACATATAATTTTAACTTCATTTTTACAGCCAAAGGACCATAAGCAAAAATAATTGTACAGTTTAATAGTGATCTCAGTGAATTTAATATCTACTAAACATTTAAAATATTATTTTCTCAGTAATAAGAGTAAAACTATTCAAGATTCTATACATACATTAAAATAACTTTAATGTTACTAAATAAAATAAATCACTTATTTATGGCTTAATTTTTAACGAAGCGTTTATAATGACCAACCTTGCTACTTACTTCATCTACTTCATCTAAAATTTCCACTTGATATAGAATATAAGAAGCAAAACAAATTATAGCTTTAAGTACACCGCAATGATATTCAATACTGTACAATAGTATCATGTTGCTTTTAAAAGTATTGCCTACCATTTGTTATAATTATATTGGTGTATATATATGTATGTATGTGGCCTTACAAAAACGTAGATATATTTATGTGTGTGTTAGATACAAGATACCTATAACTAATATTTTAGTTTTATCTTATTAAAATAATATTAACCACTGCCTGTGCAGAGGTAGACACACTTTGTGTCTAGGTAATTCAACTTGACACATAAGGATTACCAATCACAAGTATTCGTGGATACCAAAAGATATCAGTTAAAGAAAAATGCAATCTTAACGAATTTCCAAACAATTGTACAGTGCTGCGAAAATAGATCAGTTGCAATCGGTGTCCGTGACCAGTGCGACACGGGGCGCATATGCAGTTTTGTTCGCTCTTCTTAAAAACTGATAATTTTGAGTTGCGCACTTTTAGAACTTCTGTGACAATATACTATTATACTTACATATGTAGATATTTACGTAAATAAATAATAAAATTTCTTGTATAAAGTCATTACATATGTATATTAATCTCATGAAAAGCTAATGCCCTTTGAAAATAATTAAAATTACTATATAGGTATTTAATGCAAATTTGAAAATTTTAATTGTATATACATATATTACTAATAAATTATTATAATTCAAGTTATTTTTTTTGTTAAACAATGAAGTTGAATTTTAGTCATAAACAGAAACATTATCATTTGCATTAAAACAGCACCAATGATGGTAAAACTTTTTACTCGCAGCTCATCTTAATTATTTTTTTTACAGAAAAATATTTGAAAGTATGTAATCGAAACTCTCCGGATGTAAACGACTGCCTCGTGGACGCTGTTCAGGCTGGTATTGCAACTCTGGCTGATGGTATCCCAGAATTAGATGTGCCTCCTTTAGACCCTTACGTTCACAAGAAACTAAAGTTCGAATATAAAAATAATCAGGTTAGAACTATAGTGAATTAATTTGATGATAACACTCTCTGTCCCACGTTCTACTTCGAGTCCTTTTTTTTTAATTTTCTTATTTTTTGTTTCTGTAAAGGAAATCTTAAAAATTGCTCGGTTTCGGAGGGAGAAGGAATCAGGTTATGTGGAGATTTGTAGTACAAAGATCATCATGCAGTATAACAAATATACGAATTTTTACAAAAAAATTCGCAGTTTAAATTTCATTTGTTTCATTAGTACTTCATTAGTCATCGTAATTAGACCTATTTTTAACACTCACGCTTATGGCAATAGCTGCCCTTTGATCGTTATTTTTTAGTAAATCATATTTTTTGGAAATTATATATATATTACTTTCGTATTCTAATGATATTATAGTAGCTTTTCATTGCCTGAAAACACGGATACAACGACGTTTTCTAATAATGAAACCTTTAGATCGATTTATCGCCCTCGAAACCAATGTACGTAATATGCCCGCATATTACGTACATTTCATGAAAACCGTGGGAACCATTTCCGAGGTTAAGATAAATTCGTTTAAGTATTATAGTGTTATTATTAGATAAATCACCTACCAGGACAATGACATTGTTTTATTATTATTATACTACCATTAATAACAAGCTAATAACGTCGAATATTTTAAAATTATTGTCTACGCAATATAACAAGTTATAATAAAACACATGCTAGTTTTTTTACAGTTTTTCTTTAAAGGCTACAAAATAAATATACGTATAATATAGCAACTAATTATCATTCAACCTTGTAGGTAATTTTTTGTAGTAATATTTTTTCTTGATGTAAAACTTGATAAGCAATTCACAAGCACTTATAAGAGTGTTAAATTAAAATTCGTATGAAGATGGCATAATAATATTTTTTTTTTCATTCAGATACAAGCTAAGATGACCAGCAAAAATATACACGTGATTGGCCTGAAGCACTCAACGGTTCGTGACGTAAGGTATAAATTAATTAATTTTACTTTAATGTAAATACTACTAAATAGATTTTGATGAAACCTTAAAGTAATAAAGTTTATTCATCAGATTAATGCATAAATAACGAGAAATATTATTAGTTCCAAGTAAAGTAAATATCGGAAAAATTATCCTCTAAAGAAGATTATACCTTAAAGGTTGTTCCGTATAAATGAAATCACGACATAACGGAAACACTTGCCAATAATGCAATCGTAAAGAGTACCTACTTTTATCGAAGATGACTGATTAACGAGCCTTATATTCATTTAAGTATGCACGTGAGCAATATATACCTTAATTCCAAAATTTGCATTTAAGATTATTCTGATATTTGTAGTCTTCTCATTGTGATATCATATTAGATGTATTTGACTATATTCAATACTTACAGATTGCGCATTGACGACGACAGTTTTCACTTAGAAATTGACATGTTCAGCCCCGCCATATCGGTGAACGGTGAATACAAAGGCAGTGGTAGTTATAATGCTTTGACTTTCGTCAACGCACAGGGAATCTACGTTACGAATATGAGTAAGTTTATATTATTATTTTTAATATAAGTAACTTTGTTTGTTATGTTTTCACGCCTAAATCGCTGAACAAATTTTGATGAAATTTGTTAGATTGAACCTTAGAGAAGGGTATACTATATACCTTGAGTTCCGGGTGCCACCTAGTCAGTTATAACGTTAATAATAACTGATTATTAATTGTAATAGAGTCGTTAATTAAAAGCGCGTATTTGGCCTGCTCGATAGGCGTAGGACCACAACTGAGAAAACTGTTAAACACCTCCTTTTCTCCTCTTACCTTTTATTTATCTCCTTTCCGTCGCTTTTAATACCTATTAACGCCGGTAACGAATTTGTAATTTTTCTTAAGTTGTTAATTATATAGAGGCGTTGATCACTTTACCGATCGTTTGTTCGTTAGTTCTGTATTAAATTAAAATCGACGTTCCTTAACGTGTGATAAAGTATATAATAAAGCCGGGATGGCCTAGTGGTTATAACACGTCGATCTCAACCTATGATCGTGGGTTCAAACCCCGGCTAGCACCGCTGATTTTTCAAGTGCTAAATTAATTGTTTAAATTCATCTCGAGCTCGACGGTGAATGAAAGCATCGTGAGGAAACCTGCATGTGCCGAGAGAAATTTTGACACATGTATATCCGCCAACCCGCAGTGGAGCAGCGTGGTGGATTAAGCTCTAAACCTTCTCCTTAATAGGAGAGGTGGCTTTTGCCCAGCAGTGGGATATTTACAGGGTGTTACTTTACTTTACTTACTTTATATTATTATATATAATCGTATGTCACCTAACAGTGGTTCTTTCTTTATTTCAAATCGAACGATCGATTGACTGAAGGTGGTGGACTTTAACAATAAGAATATAAAATGATTTAATTCAATTATTATGAACTTGATATCGAAACTTACGAATCTCGAAATATTATAGTTCTTTATTCTTTAATTTTTGTAACGACAGCAAAAAGGTCTTACGTCGACAAAAAAGTTATCGTCGTTTAAAGATAGAATGTTAAACCTGCTATATGCCAACTCGTTCACGTGCTGACATAAAGGGAAGTACCGGACTCTCATAGATGATCAGCTTGAAATAGCTAATAAGCAACTGGCAACGCATTTGTGGCTCCTCTGGTGTTGCAAATGTCCAAGGGCGATGGTGATCACTTAGTATCCAGTTCGTTTGTCAGCTATTATTATATAAAAAAGTAGTTATACCTATTTCTTAATTAGCAAAGACAGTCATGAAATATGTTATTAAATATAATTAAAATAACAAGGTAGTACACTCTAACTACATATATAACAGTACTCAATTATCTTTAAACGTAAACGAAATTTAAATAAGTTGAAGTTAAGAACTATGAGCAGAGCGGAAATATACATATAATAAATTAGTACAAATTTCGTTTCTATGCGTCTAATAAATTACGTAACAGATTTTATTGAGAATTTATGTCAGGGTATATTATATTATTGAAAATTATTTTATTGAAATCAAATGTTAACAAAAAAGCATTTAAAGATAATTAAAAGTGTTAAACGCCTGTTTAAATACGTAAAGCAATATCTGCCTTCCAGTGACATCCAGTGACTCCCGGACGAAGTCGCAGGTGCTAACTTATAAAATATGTTGATAACTTTTTTTAATCACTATTGTTTCAATTACAGCTGATCTTGTATATACGTGGAAGCTTGATGGAAAACCTGAGATTATTAACAATGAAGTATATGTGAGGATCACAGCATTGGAAATGAGGCCTGACGTTAGTAGTATGCATATTTACATGACCAATGAAGCAGTAGAAACCAAGGATCTGAGTAAGTATCGATAACAGGAATGTCAAAACTGCAATTAGCATAATACAATAAAATAATTAAACTTTATGTGTTAAAAAAGAAGGCTATTCAATTGTGACAGCGATGTCTGTGTGGCGTCATTTATAATAATGAATTACTTTATTTAATTTTAATACCGGATTTGATCACGATCACGATGATTATTCTATTTTATTATTGAAAAAGTTGACATTGGATTTTGTCTCAACCTTTTTAATGGCAGTGTCATCTGAAGTGCATTTGTAAATTGAATACCGTGTTAAATCTGTAAACTATTTCAACATTATCATGTTTTATTACTAAACTTACTAAATACTGTCTAACAAATCATTAGGTCTTCAATATGCACATGTATATACACGATCTTAAGTTGTATTATTTGTAATAAGCGTATAAGGTCAAGGTAAAGGTAAAAGGTCAAATAAACATGTTATTTTTAAATAGTACAAATAATGCTGTAAAACACTACTGTGAATTATAATATCTTGCTGTGAATAATCTATAAAATCGAAGAATATAGTAACGTCACTATAAATCCAATATGGCGAACTTCTTAAGATGGCGGACTAATTATGCTTTCCTATAATTTAGGTATCAAATAAAAGGGCTTGTTACGAATAGTTAAAAAAAGTGGCGTCACTCTAAATCCAATATTATATTATATACAAATTTTTACTAAATCTGTTGAAGATATTTGCTTCAAAATTTGGTTGCAAAATTCCAACCGAACAAACAGTTATATACATACATACATTGAGAATTAAATAAAAGCTTAAAAAAAAATTTATAATATCTAAAGTCTGGCAAATTTTATATGCACTAGCCTTAAAAAGATCACATTTACAAAAATCTACATTCATAAAACAACAATCCGTGTCACGTTTATTTCGTTTTAAAAACACAACCAGGTACACTGTTTTAGCCCGCTTCTACTGACTTTTGCCTCCTAGGTGATTTTGTTAGAACTATAATCTTATTTATTTTTGCCGACATATCTTTCTGTACTGTATCGTCAGTAATTCCGAGTAGCTACGAGTCGAATTCGGAGATATTGGTGTATTCCGATAATGTGTAATGTATTTAACATTATTAAAAAAAAATTCAAAACGTCTAAACAAATAAGTAACGAAAAAAGTATCTTAATTTGATGTTTCAAATATTGAAATGTGCTCAATATTTTGCAAAATGCATTAATATAATATATTTGAAAACCGTATTATTAGATAAATGTTTTATTATACCAATCTGCATTTAATTAATTATACCCATTATCAAAATAGAAAAGAGAAGATGGATATATACGACTTTAAACAAAATTTGTTAAGAAAATGTTTGACATCTTTAGACACCATCTGCCTTACTACAAAAGATTTAAACAGACGTTAAACGCGCGTCTATGACAGTTTTGAGTTAAATATGCTTTAGACATAGATTAATATACGTTTAAGTGAGTTTAACAGATGTTTAAAACCTATTTTTGCTGTCAAATGTAACGTATAACATTTTATCAATAAGTTTTTTTATGAGTTTATTCGCTGTTAAGAAATTTAGATAATATTTTAAGCAATGTTTAAATCTTAAACACTGTTTAGCTAGACACGTGTTGAACGTGGTTTTAATGCGTCTTTTGTAGTTAAATGAACAGAAAATAGTTAAAATGAAGTTCGTATGGTTTGACATAGTATTGCTTATCAGCGTTCATGTGTATCTATTTATTATCAACTTCATACAAACTATGTTTATGACTACAAAATCTACCGGAAAACTTTGTTATAAAATGTTTGATGTACTAACGTACAATTTTTTTCCAGCTGACCTCGGAGTACGATTGGTAAATGAAAATTGGAGAATACTCTACAGAGAATTGTTGCCCATAGCACAAAAAACTTGGGATGAGTATGGCACAAAAGTAGCTAACGGAATTTTCTTGAAAGTACCATTGGACCGCTTGTTCCCTAACTAATCTTTCCAACGTTTCAAACAATACATTTAAATATTATGACTATAATTGTTGTGTTACTTTTTTTACTTCTTTAATGTTGATACTTGAAAGTGGGGTTATAATACTGGGATTTATCATGTAAAGTAAAATATATATGTTAATCGTTATAGCCTAGTCAAATTTGAATAAAGCTGTGTAGTATTTTTAACTTTTGAATTTTAACTTATTTAAGACCTAATTCGTTAGAAATATAATATTATTTTTCCTATAAAATTAAATTTTAAACCAATGGATGTATAAAACCACATTGTATAATGTAAATGGCAAAACATTTTACACATCTAGTGTCAGAAAGGGCAAAAAGTTTCAGCTTCGTAAGCCGTCTTCTTTGTTGCTTATATATTGTATACGTAATTTTTTCACTAACCTGTCAGTCGTTGCACAAGTTTATTAGTGTGCTGTCGCGTCCAATTCATACATAAAAGTATATAAGGGGAGTCCGGACCATTTGGTTCGGCATCCGGATTGGCTACTTGAGTAAAAAAATCTACACATAAAAAAATTACAATGAAGAAGATAATAAAATTGTTTTGATAAAGAAACACGAAGTTAAATAAATTGGATCAAATATACCTTGTTTCTCGTAAGTGTGAGGGTCTGAATACGAGGCGAGTCCGAACTCGCGCACCGTACAGTCGAGTGAACAAGAATTAAAATATTGAATGTATACAATATTGTTTCTTAACTTTTTGAATATTCTAAGCCGTTAAAAGAAATTTATAATTTTTTATATCTTTACTTGACTTATGTTGTAAATAAGCACATCCAGAAATTATAGTCTAAACACATTAATTTCACATAAGAAGAATTTAATAATTAAAATTAATGAAATGTCTAAACGACTGACCTGTTTAATTTAGTCTTCTGCGCAGCGCCAAGCCCTTCTGCGCTTCAAAGTTCAGACCGACAAACATACGTGAAACTACCGGGAGTGGGCGCTTAGCGACAGCCCGATCAATACAACCAGACCCGTCTCTTTTCGGGAGGGGCAGCGGATGCGCATGCGCAAGCGATCCCGAGGCCTCTCCATTTCCGTGCTGAGAAAGGCCATCGCAGGAGTTTTAGTGGGTATAAATCTCCACATAACCCGATATCCCCCCCAGGAATCGGGTATAAAAAAAAAACTACCTACTATACCTACATAATTTCGCAAGTGATACAGGAAAAAGTTAATGGCACGTTCTATAGCGGGAATTTTGGACTATTAAACCACAGGACGTGCCTCGCATGAAGTTGCATGATCGTTCTCTTAAACTATTCTAATCTTCAAATATATTAATAGTAAAAATATTTTTAACATGACTCTTTAAAAATACCCGACGAAGTGAGATCTTTTTTTTGCTTTTATTTAAATATTGAAAGAAGAACATCAATTTGTTTAGACCATTGCAAAAACGCGCACGAATATTATCATTCCCCTCAGCTATCTTATAATCAAAAAATCTAATGCGTTTATAAAATCTTCTCAGAAATAGATTTTTAACAATGTCAAAATCGTTTGTATTGTATAAGTAAGTACATGTTGTGCGCTCCACAATAAATATCAATCTGTGCTGTTAACCATTGCAAGAAGAGGCCAAACGTAAGTATTTTTGACAGAATTATTAATTTTTTTCTATTAAAGCCACAAAAAAAATATTATCATAAATAATGTTTTAGAACATGAAAACAAGATTAGTCGAGTGCAAAGTAGTCGGATCGGTGCTATGACATTTTTATTATGTTTATTCATTGTATAGTTGGCATTATATGTAATTTTACTGAGACTATTTCTTTTGTTTTGGATAATAAAAAAAGTACAATCATGTAATCGAAAACGAGAAATGTTATGAAAACTGAAAAGGCAAATAAATAAGCCAAGGATATAATATCAATTTCTTAAATAGGGATTTGGAACTTTCTGTACATTCACCAAAATCCTAAAAATCCTTTATAACGTGCAATAACGGGCTATGCATTATTATTGTTTATCTTGTTGTTGTTGTCACTAAAGAGTTATGTTGCTAATGGTTAAATTATTGTTTAAGTTTTAAATTAAATTTTTATTTAAATAATTGATGTAACTTTAAAATCAGATTTCATACTTTTTCAGCTTTACTATGTTATTCTAATTCTAAAGCTTCTAAAACAACTAGTTCTAGTTTCGTTCGAATGCATTGTTAACTTCTATAAATACGCGGAAAGGATCTAAAATGAACGTGTTTACCGAAAATGGTGTCGAAATCATAAAAATCCATGTAGCGGCCTAATTCCACAGCCACACCGATTTTGGTCCTATCATGTCAGATTGTATTGCAACGGCGGCATCGATACTGCCAATGAGTGTACTGGTACTGGTACTCATGTTGAGTATCAGTGATTATGTCAAAAGGCGAAAAGCTGCCAGTATTCTTGTCACCATAACATAATTCCGTACGGTCTCTCTGGTTCTTCTTCTGGTCCGATCGATTCGAAATTTACTATACAACTGACTTCAATCCGCGGCATCACCATCTGGAATCACCGAATATACAACTCCTCACCAACTTAAAGCAGAAGAATCGTATTGGGGCTAAAATATTTGGGGTAAAATGTTTTCAATGAATAGATTGTCGGAGTTTTTAATTTTATTTTTATTTAAAAGCAATACTCTTAATAATTCACATTCATTAGCTATTTTATTAGTTTAGGCGTCCTCGAGAAAAAGTCTTGAAAGAGACTTACAGACAGAGAGAAACAGTGACTTACAGTTTTTGAAGGAGCTCCTTTATTTCTATTATAAGATCTTGCTCCTTGCCGAATTTCATGACGCTATTTCAATGGGAAATCATCTTTTAAATGGATCTTTTAAACACTTAAATCCTAAAAATTCGACAAAATTGGCCGTGATTGTTGATAGCGTCGACTTAAAAGTTGATTTTTTTAAGCTGCAAGTCATTGTAGACCTAAGTATAAAATAATTATTTCAACTTGATACTTTTATGCCTTTCTGAGAAAACTGTCTCGATAGGCAGATAGACAGACTGACAATAAAGTGATCCTATAAGGGCGGAATCCTAAAATAATACTTAGGATAGAGTACTTTATTATGTTTAGAACATATATTCTATTGTATATATTATAATATACAATTCTATTACTTGTAACGTATGTTCACTAATAGGTCAAACTATTAGTGAACATATTATTTACTCGTATTAGTGTTAATGTTTTCTTTTTATATGCATTCGTAATGATATAAAATGATTTTGAGTGTGTATGCAGTAATGTCATTGTATTGTACACTAGCAGTTGGTCGCGGCCTCGCCCGCGTATATTTTAGAATTAGATAGAAGCAATTAAAAAACCGGTAAATCACCATGTTTCAAGGGATTTAACCACTAAACGTGTAGAATAAATATTTAATTTATGCTGAATTATTTTCACCTTTGGTCTTTAAAGAATTGTTTTTTCTTCTCTCTCTCTATAGGTTGGGGTGAGGATATTGATACGATGATTTTGTGTTTTATATTTCATTATTAGCATAAAGAAGAATGAGTACTAAGTTTTAAGTTAATATGACCACGTGATAACATTTAGCATACAAACGTTTATATGCCTTTGCCCCCATTTTGGGGTGAAATATAGAAAAGCTCTATTTTATTTCATCCTGTTGTCTTGATAGAAATACGCTTTAAAAGTTTTAGCTAAATAAATCTACCAGCGACATTGTTACCGTTCCAGGACTTAATACCCCCCTGGCGTAACTATAAGGGATGAATTTAAAATTCTGGGATACATATATTCAGTTATTCTCCCTAAACAATGTTTGTGCCCAATTTAAGGCTAATCGGCCAAAAAAATACATTCTCTCCATATAAACTTTACAACCCCTGTGCACCCTAGTTTGGAACCCGGTTAGTACCCCGTTTTCTATTTTCAATTTAATTACTATCAGTGGTTCAGGCTCTGCGTTGATGAATCAGTCAGGACAAGTGAGTTTATTATATTGTACATACATTGATATTGGCTGAAAATTTAGTTTGTAGTATTGTATGCGTTACTCGTCCAATTGCTCAATGGTCTAAGGCTCTAACTTATAATGTAAGTTACATTCTGTCACATACAAAAATCATATATCGGCGTAATCGATAATATGGAGAAAAATAGATTGAGCTATTATAGTTTTGGTAGTGAAAGGAAGGAAATATTGGAGACGTTTGAGAGAGTGAAATGCATACGTTAATTAACGTTACTGAGATAGGTAGTTCAAGTTTCGATGAACAGGCACAAGGTTTTATACTTTGTCACATCGGTAACCAGCATGAACATACAGAACGAGTTAAATAAAAGGTTGTAAATATTATAGGCATTATTTTTTTTCTTTAATAAAATAAAACGAGCCAACAGTTTTCAACCACTGTTCCATGTAGATGTAATTTTATGTAAAACTGGCTGTGCCTTCGTTCGTGGACTACAGAATGGCATCTCTCACACAAAGCAAGGTTCTTTGGTGCCTCTCAAGAAAAAAACATTTTACATAAAAATTTTGCCTTTGCCTTTAGTTTGCCGTATACTATTAATTGTCAGAATCCTTATACTCGTACATGATACTATTAGATGGTGCAATACTACAGTGTTTTTTTTTTCAAAATTAGCCGATTTGATTCCTAGTTAGGTAAATACAATTTCTAAAATAAAAGTAACCTAAGTTACTCTTTATAACTTGAGCCATCTCCTTGGTTCGTCGAAAGGATCCGTCGAAATCAGTCCAGCCGTTCCAGAGATTAGCCAGAACAAACAGACAAAGAGACAAAACTTTTAAAAATTGTTTTTTGTGATAAATACTGTATATACTCTCACTCTCATACAAATGTATTTAGATAAATGCAGTTAATTTGAAATTCCAAAAATACACTTCAATTTTATGTGTCTGTGTAGATTATTCAATTAAGAAGAGTTAAAAGCACCAGGTTTTTTATAGTTCCGTACCCGAATGATACCAACGGGACCCTATTGCTAAGCCTCCGCTGTCAGTCTGTCTGTCTGACCATACATCTAGGCGTCTGTACGTCCGTCCGTCTGTCAGATTGTATCTCATAAACCGTAATACATAGAAAGTTGAAATTTTTACAGAATGAGTGTGTATGTAAAGTATGGTGAATACAGATCTTTGTCATGAGTAGGGATCGAACCTGCGATCATTAGCACTTCAATTATAGCCTCTCTTTTTTGTACCGTAATAGGTAGAGAGCTTAAATTTACATCGATTTATTTACATTGCCGCTATAACAAAAAATATTAGAAACCGGTCAAGTGGTATGTATACGTTTTTCTAATACTAATATTCCTACTAATCTATGCTTCTATACTAATATAATATGAGGTAAAATTTGTTTGTAAGTTTGTATGTAGAAGGTAATCTCTGAAAGTAGTAATCCGATTCGAAAAAAAAATTGTGTTGGATAGCCTGAAGATTAAGGAAGGTCACACGCTATATTACATCATGTTATAACTCATGAAAAAGCAGCAGTAACCATAAACGCGAGTGAAATCGCACGTATTACATAATGTTAGAGCGCCCATCTTGTTTCTTTTACATTCATACATGTATCTAATTATACAAATCTAAATATATTACCACATAGTTATCGTCTTCGTAAATTCAATTCATCTATTTTGGTAATAGCTTCTCGTGTCTATAACAAAAACTCGAAAATAATTTTACAATTGCCACTTCTTAAGTTTAAAGTTTTAAAAAAGCATCGTGGACCTAATTTTTAAGTTAGTTTTCTAACGGTACATCAACAACAAATTGTGGTAATCCAAAATTATCGTATAAAACCTTTGTTAAAAGAAACACTATTGAGTTTCTCGCCGGGTCTTCTTAGTAGAGCCCACATACCGAGCCGAGGTAGCTAACTTGACAAACTTTTAATTGACAATTCGAAAGAGCTTATAAAAGCCTATTTAGAATAAAGTATATTTTAAGCTTGAGTTCGATATATTATTTAAAGACACAGTGGTTATATCTTGTACGATTTTACGGAATCTCTTATGTGCTAGTTCGACTCGCACTTGACCGTCATTTGATAATTACGCTGCTTCGATTTTGATCGAGGGACACAAATATATGCCGTAGTAGGAGTGGATGACATTGAAATAAAGTAAAAAGGTTTTGCAATCGCAGTGTTCAGCAATACCATACTCAACCGAGAGGAAGGTTGTGTTGGAAATCAAACTCATTTTAACCGGCCGCCGTAAAGCACGTTTCGTTATAAACTTAATTCTGTATTTTTTAAGTGTAATTTAGAAAATGTTTCTGCGATCACTTCTTTTGTTTTTGTTAAGTGTGACCGTTTCTTATGCATCTGTTGATATAGGTGAGTTATATAAAATCAAACACAGTTATTTCCTTATTAGAAGAATGATCTTAATATTTTCACTTCGAAAATTAGCGACTATATGTAAACTATATTATTAATTACTATTAATATGTTTTTTGTCTGTATACAAATTACTAATCCCAACGATATAAAATATTTACGTCAGGCCATAATGTGACCTAATAACCTATAATTTAAAGTTATTTTTACGGGCAAAGGATTAAAAGACAAAAAAATCTACTGTTCTATCTTTTTGTCTAATAATTTTTTTAAATAATAGTTTATCAGTAGCAAGAGTAAAATTATTCACGACTCTATACACTTTTAAAATAATTTTAATGTTATTAAATAGAATAAAGAATTTATTAATCTTGGCTGGCTTAATTTTTAGTTAAGTGGGTAAAATACCTAATACCCTTGCAACGTTATCTAAAATTTTATTTTATATTGAATAATATAAAGACTACAATAAGCTAGAAGAATTATAGTTTTAAGCACAACGCAAAGATTACCAAATATCTTTGCAATGTGCGTTCTTTGCGGTGCTGTACAATATTATCATAGTGCTTTTAAAAGTGGTACCTACTGACATTATTTTTATTTATAATTATATAGCATTACGCCCTGCACAAACGGAGAAACTTTTATGTCATGTGTTAGAAACAAAATATTAATTTTCATTTAATAATAACCCCTCTCTGCGCAGACGTAGTCCTTTTGTGTCACGATGATTCCACTTGAAAGATACTCGCAAGCTTGCATACTTGGATTGTTGAAAAAAAATATTTGGTATTGGTAGCTGAAAACTTTAACTTGTCAGTTGACAAATATTTGCGAATTTCTAAATAATTATACTGCGCTGCATAAATGGACGGATGCGATCTATGTTACTGTCAATGCCTATCGGGCCGAAAACATTTCAGCCTAACATTGTAAAGTTCGATTCAACAGTGAATTAATTGAATGTCGTTTAAATTGTTATGAGTAATCTGACCAGTAGCAACGGCAACTGTGTCCGATTGTCGCAACCGGACACAATAACTACCCTATGATAGTGCGCCGTAACGGTAACAAAAAGTGTCTAAATTTACGCAACACCTTAGCGTCGGGGCTACTAAGTTTCGCTCGGCGTTTTAAAAAAAATGAGATTTTTATGTAAATCATTGCGTTTTTATTTTCAAAAAAGCTACCTAAATAGATAAAACCATAACGCAAAACCTTATGTAAACTTGTAGATCCTAATTGTTTGAGGTATGTGAACTACACGAAATATATTTACACGCATTGCTACATATGTAGGTATGTAAATTAATATTACTTAAATTTAGCTAATTCTCTTTATGCAAGTTTTTTTTAATTTTGCTGTTTATTATGCTGTTTATAGATGCGAGTCGTTTACGAAATTGCATAAGGTACTGTATTAAAATTAATTGGCAAAAAAAAACGTCGTCATATCATTAAAAAAGACACCAATGATGCTGAAAATTCTCCTCATAGCTATTTTTTTTTTTTTCAGAAAAATATTTGAAAATATGTAACCGAAACTCGCCGGATGTTAACGACTGCCTCGTGGACGCTGTTCAAGCTGGTCTTACAACTTTGGCTGATGGTATTCAAGAGATAGATGTGCCTGCTTTGGATCCTTACGTCCATAAAAAACTAAAGCTCGAATATAAAAAGAATCAGGTTAGAATTATTTTTATTATAAAAGAAGCACTACACTCTAGCTGTCCGACGCTTTCACCACTGCCACATGCCTCAGGAAGATATAATATAATACATGATAACCTTTCTCATTAAATGGCTTACAAAAAAGATGATATTAGTGCGTCCAAAAAAACACGTAGGGTAATATAAAAATATATAGTTAAATAAATGATTAATTTCACCTATTGTCTGAAGACTATCCAAATAATAAAATAATATTAGATCTAGCTTTTTTCAATTTCGATAACTGTTTATAGGTAAAATTTAAAATATTAATTGCAAATGCAATTGCAATTCAGTACTAGGGGAATCTTTTACATTTAATCTTAACATCCAAGTTTAAATTTTATTAACTCTATAATTAACTCTATAATTACAATTAATAATAGGTAAGAGAAAACTTATTTTTCGCGTATTGCACGAACGCTGAAGTGTGAGATTTGACATATTAAAAATTTATATAATACAGAGGTGTGAAGAAATGTAATATTTATATGTCATATTGAATACGTTTTATAATACTCTACCTCTTATGTGTAGTTAGAAGTACACTATATTTGACATTAGTATAGATTATATATATATATATATATATATATATATATATATATATATATATATATATATATATAGATAATTTATATATATATATATAAATTATCTATATAATATAACAAGTATATAGAAAGGCACATGCTAGTTTTATTAAACCGTTTGTACTACAAAAATAAATTCAATTGCAAACTAAGCTCCATTCAACCTTGTAGATATTTTTTTAGTAATCTTGATTTACATTTTATTCTTGATGTAAAGTTTGATAAGAATTCACGAACACTTAAAAGAGTAGACGTACGAGGATAGCATAATAATATATTTTTTTATTCAGATTCAAGTAAAGATGTCCAGCAAAAACATACAGGTGATTGGTTTGAAAGACTCGACGGTTCGTGACGTAAGGTATACATAAGTTTATTTTGCTTTAGTTTTCTTTACTTGTTTTATCGACCTGCTATATCCTTCTGGGCCATGACGATCTTACAAGAGACTGCGGACTCCCATATCTATTGTATAATATTATTACAATAGCAAAATTTTGTGAAGGAATGAGGGTGGATGGATGAAACTATGAATGTCTGTTAAGTCGGTAAATACTCGGGTGAGGTCGCGGACGTGCTTGCGAAAGCGATCCCGTAGCCTCTCCGTTTTCCGTGCTGTGGCGGCCATCGCAGGGGGTTTTAGTGAGTACAATCTCACATAACCCGGTCTCCCCCCCAGGAATCGGGTATCTATGAAGATTTACCCTACGTCAAAAAAAAATAAAATAATATAAAATAAAAAAAGTCGGTAAATACTACTGAACAGATTTAATGAAACATTTCCGCAATATGGTTTATACACTAGAAGAAATTATTAGTGTTAAATAACTCGTCTCCTTATTTAGACGGTGTCGCAGATAGCCTTTAGTAGCTTATACAATAAGGGTATACCATCATAAAAATATGCTACTTACGATGAAATTAGAAAACTATTTTAATATGTGTAGTTAATTAGATGTTTTGAATTATATTCAATAATTACAGATTACGGATAGACGATGACAAATTTCACCTAGAAATTGATATGTACAGCCCCGCCATATCTGTGAACGGTGAATACAAAGGCAGTGGCAGTTATAATGCTTTGACTTTCGTAAATGCACAGGGAGTCTACGTTACGAATATGAGTAAGTTTGCTGTATTAATCCATACTTACTTATATTATAAATGCAAATGTAGGTACGATATTTAGTTATGATATACAGAGTATACGATATAGAATATGATGAGTGATAAAACCAGTAGTTTAAAACTTAACCTTTTCTCCTCTTTTCTCTTATCCTTTATCACGTTTTATGCCTTTCTAAGCTGATGGCGCATTTGTGCTTTCTCTGGAGCTGCAGATGTTCATGAATGGCGGTGATCATGGGACCAATCTAAAAGATATACTTTCGAAATAAGAATTTTCAAAATCGGTTAAGAATTGGTAGAGTTCTAATTAGTAAACATTGAAAAAAAGGGTATTCGAGGAAATCTATCACAACTAAAGACTGTGCAGATTGTAAGTTACCGAGTAATAGTCGACTGAATTATAAAATGGATTTGGAAGTTAAAAAAAATTAACAAAGAGTCAATCATAAAATATTTAACTAAATTAAAGCTATAAAAACAATAACGTGATAATTCCCAATCATATTAAACGAGGTTTAAATAAGTACTTTGTCAAACCTATGAGTACAACGGAGATATAAGGAAAAACAGTCCTAAAACGTCTCAACACTCCATGCTAAATTACTAACATTATTAATGAGATGTAATTTTTATAACTCGCTTGAACCGCTCAACCATTCCAAATAATGATTATTCTACAAAGATAAAGTCATCGATATTTAGTATAAATATATATAGATAACTTAAAACTTATGTGAGATTTGTTTCACTTTCAGCTGATCTTGTATATACGTGGAAGCTTGATGGAAAACCAGAGATTATTGATAATGAAGTATATGTGAGAATCTCATCATTGGAAATGAGACCTGACGTTAGTGGCATGCATGTTTACTTGAGCAATGAAGCACCAGAAACCAAAGATCTGAGTAAGTATTAATAATAGGTTGCCTTAAGTTATAACAGGAATGCTATTAAGAAGGACAATTGAAACTATATGAAATAAGCGTTAAAATTATAATTGTTGGAAGTACGCATAAGTATTATATAAAAAAAACAACAGTTTAAATATATTAGTTCTAGCAGCGCGAGCGACGTCTGTTATATAATTCACCATTATAGTGAAGTACTTATTGTGTATAATTTTAATACCGTATTTGCTTATGATTTCACATAGGTCCGGTGATTCCGGTTATTTTCTAAACTTCTTTTTAAATAAATGTCACTAGATTTTACCTCGACATTTTGTTGGCAGCGCCATCTGAAATGTACACCTACTGAGTAAATACACAAACAAATGCATGAATCAATCAATCACTGAAACATGACACCCCCATTCTATTTACACGTCTATAGATATAACTCACAATGTATTTTCAAAATATTGTTTAACTGCTGATTAGGTCTTCAATATGCACGTGTATATACACAAGCGTAAGTGGTATTCTCTGTAATAAGCATTTAGTCGTCAAGGTTAAAACAAGATGTAATTTTTAAATGGTACAAATTACACTAACGCAACAATTATGAATTATACAAGTCACCGATTAATTTATAATTAAGATTTAATAGAGCCGTTGGAGTTAGCAGTTTTCTAAGAGGCCATAGAAATGAAATGTCTCATTATGGACCACCACTTCGGCACATTATTATTAACATTGACACTATACATAATTCCGGTCCAAAATGAAACGGAATGGACCTGGAGGGTTATTACGGTGAGCGACTGCTAACGCAACGTGACAGATTTTGTCAGTTGATTTGTTTCGTTTTAGTTCAAAGTCAGAAATGAACTGTCAATATGTATTGCGTTACAAAGCGATAGCTCACCTGTAATTACAGTGCAAGCTTTGATTATAAAATTTGTCGAGTCCTTTTTAGGGTTCCGTAACTTAAAAGGAAAAACGGAACCCTTATAGGATCACTTTGTTGTCCGTCTGTCTGTCTGTCTGTCTGTCTGTCTGTCTGTCTGTCTGTCTGTCTGTCGGGATGTCAACCCTTTTTTCTCAGAAATGCATAGACGTATCATGTTGAAATTAATATCATATACTCAAGTCTACGATGACATGCGGCCGTGAAAATATTAAAGTTCTAAGTCAACGCAATCAAAAGATAATGGAAAATATGTCGTATATTTTGACCATTTTAGCGTTTTCACAAGGGAATCAAAACCTATAGGGTACTTCCCATTGACCTAGCACGATGAAATTTGGCAAGAAGTAAGATCTTATGGTACAAATAAAGGAAAAAATCTGAAAACTGTAAATTTTTGTATGTATGTTTGTCTGTTTGTAAGTTTGTCTTTCAACCTTTTTCTCAGAAACGCGTGAAGGTAGCAAATTTTTATCAACGTCAAGTACTCAGAGTTGTAATTACTAAGACCTGTGAAAAAATCAAACTTCTAAGTTAACGCAATCAACAGATACGGTCATTTATATCACATATTTTAAGTATGATAGCGTTTTTAACGTTTTCGCAAGGGAATCAAAACCTATAGGGTACTTCCCATTGACCAAGCATTATGAAATTTGGCCAGGAGCAAGGTCCTTTAGTATACATAAAGGAAAAAATCCGAAAACTGTAAATTTCTGTTTGAGTGTCTGTCAGTCTGTACGTCTGTCTTTCAACCTTTTTCTCAGAAACGCGTAAATGTATCAAGTTGTAAATTGATCAAGCGGAAAATATATTAATCTTAGAATTACAATTATATGTACTTGTAACAAATTAACATAGAAGTTGACCATGGTCAAAAAAACAATTTTACAAACACTGAGAAGAAACTTGTATCAATACGAAAACATTAAAAAGCAGCAAACCTTTATAAACAACGCAATGCAATCTATATATCGCAGCTAACAAAATGATAGCGCGATGCAGCGTACTGCTAATACCATCTATTACAACATTATGACATTAACTGTGATATAATTCTGCTCGATTAATAAAAAATTTTATTTTAATTATTATTTAAACGCGCTAAAAATTATAAAATAAACTTTTCATTTAAAAGTTTTATCGTCGATTTATAACGTCATTACGTAATTAACATTCAATATAAGAGCTTCACGCGATTTGATTTAAGTACTCGTATTGACTTAGTACGAAAATTTTAAAATTAAATTCAAACAGATCGAGTTATTTAATTTACTTCTTTATCTACACATATAAGTCTTCTGGTTATTAGTAATATAATTAGTTATTTATAAATAAACAATTAGTTTTGTTCGAATTAAGGACTAATTATTTTCGTCTTGGCAACACTAATATATATTTCGATATTTTGATTGATAATGTAAATCTAAATATTTTACGAACGTAGTGCAGGGGTAGTGGAGTGTAGTAGAATATAAATAAAAATAAAACGAGAATAAAATATAATATAATTATGTTGTTAATGTCAAAGTCAACAAGTTAGTTCATTGAAATTGTCAAGAGATGGCGCTAGGTGTATCCTGAATCGCGCTATAACTTTTTTTTAAGTATAAGGTGTATTAGTACTTAAAATAAAATTTTGTGTTTCCATGGATTGCATCCATGATCGTGTTTTAGATTAAAGTGCTCCTAAGTGGTTTCAAAATAGTTTTTGGGACGTGATCCATATTTACATAATATTTGATTATATTTAAGCGACTTCTAAAAAGGTGTGTTTTCAATTCGACCTTGTATTTAATTTTTTTTATGTTTGTTTGCCGATTACGCCGCCATTTGGGTACCGATTTTCAAAATTTTTTTTTTGTTTGAAAAGGTATACTTCCAAGGTGGTCCCATTGTCTTCAGGTCAGGATCAGATGATGGGATCCTGGAGAAATTGAGGGAACTCCTCAAATATTACAGGCAAGCGTATACCGATTTAGGTATTTTTGATAGTAACTTATGTTGGAACTGATGATGAAGACCACAAATGGCGTAGATGGGTTAGTCTTATATAGATTTCTATAAGTTTGTACGGAACCCTCGGTGCGCGAGTCCTACTCGCACTTGACCAGTTATTTAATTTATTATTTCATTTTCGGTTTATAGATTTAGTAACATTCTACTGTAGATGATAACAATCTAAAGTCATATAATTTAATTAAATATTAGGCAGCCATTTGTAGTTAGTATTGCAATATTTCGTAAAGTTATCTAGAATTTTAAATTGAATGATGTTTTATAGAAAATTAATCGTTAGAAGTTAAGCAGGTATTAGCTATTCGTGAGGGGCGGCGGATGCGCATGCGCAAGCGATCCCGAGGCCTCTCCATTTCCGTGCTGAGGAAGGCCATATCAGGGGTTTTAGTGGGTATAGATCGCCACATAACCCGATCTCCCCCTAGGAATCGGGTATTTTTTCGAAGATTCCCCTGCGTAATCAAAAAAAAAGATATTAGCTATATCTGTATACATATAGTGAACATGTGCAGGCCCAGGTCCCATAAGTACATTTTGAAACTTTTCCTATATTTTCTTATAAGTAAGTAAATAACAAAAGAGAACGATTAGAATTGTCAACGTCAACAAAATATGCTTAACATAAAAAATGTATCCAAAGTAAATAAAATTTATTACAAATATCTATAAATAACTTACCATTTTTTCCAGCTGACCTTGGTGTACGATTAGTAAATGAAAATTGGAGAATACTCTACAGAGAATTGTTGCCTATAGTACAAAAAATTTGGGATGAGTATGGCACAAAAGTAGCTAACACCATTTTCTTGAAAGTACCATTGGACCAATTGTTCCCTAATAAATAATAAATACGTTTATAAATATACAATACAAAAATATGATGACTGTAAATGTTACGTTAATTTTTGACTGTTTGTAATGTTGATACTTGAAACAGAACATTCCATGTTACTGGGATTTATCATGTAAGTACAATATATATGTAAATATAGCGTTATATTAAATAAGTTCAGTGTAGACAAATTTCAATAAAGCTACTTATGTAGAATTTTATTTTATTTAAAACCCCATCTGTTGGAAAAATTATAATATTTTAACTGAATTTTAAACCAATCAAGAAATTAGGATGCAAGATATAATCGGCTAATTACAGTTTCGTAAGTCGTCTTCTCTCTCACATATTATAATTATATAATATTTTGTCTCTGACTTGTCAGTCGTTGCACAAGTTCATTGGGGTCGCGTTCTACAAAACTACACTATGTCATCTAATCTATACTAATATTAGAAAGAGTTAGTTTGAAAGTATGTTTGTTTTGATTGTTTGTTTTGGGCACCAACATACAAACTTTCAAATCTCTGAAACTACTGATTGGATTTGAAAAATTCCCTTTCAGTTGGATTGTCCGTCTATTAAGGAAGTATATAGGCTATAGTAGATCACGCTATGACTCATAGAAGTAAAGCAGTAACCATAAACATGGGTGAACAGCGAGAGGCAGCTAGTGTATCTATTTTTAATTATTTACAGTGTTTAGAAATATTTAAACTCGTCTTGTAAACTATATATAAAAAATATTAGCTTTAGAACTGTTGACTTTTTACATAAATTTAAAAAATATATTTTATTCATTTCTAAAATAAAATCTGGATTGGACGCCTATTATAATTTACGATTTCTGTCAACATCAGTATTAAAAGAAACCGACACTTTAAAAAATAGCTAGATCAAATACGCATGTTTTGTGATGCAGATGTAATGACAAGCTCTATAACAGAAATAGCTTGATGGACTTACATATATGGTCATATGAATTCACACTTCATATATCTTTGGTTCCACGCCGATATGCCATTCCCACACCACAATCGACTAACGGTCTTTTTTGTGGCAGTAGGACAACCTGGCACAAGCGAAGATTTGCATCCACAACGACCTATCAGTCGAACAGCGGTGAATCTTAACATCGGATCTCCGTAAATATCATAAATCGATTACGTTGCGATGAAATGTGATATGCCACCAGTGGAGGCCCAGGGGCCGAACGCCGAAAATGAACATCAAACTTATTTTTTTTTAGGTTTTCGTACTCAAGGGGTCGGAATGGTAATCTGTTACTAAACCTAAGCTATCCGTCTGTCCATCTATCCACGGAGTAGTTGTGAGCGGGGCGTATCTCATGATCTGTAATAGGTAGAGAGTTTAATCGTTCACATAATGTGTATTTCTATTGCCGCTATGACAAGAAATACTAAAATCAGTCAGATGTGCGTCGGATTTGCAAACGAAGGGTTAAATATTATATATTGTTATAACGCCAATCTTGTTTTATTTTACATATGTAATTTAAACGGGACCCCTTCTGTGTGAGTTCAACTCGCACTTGACAAAATTAATCTAATAACCTTTATCAAACAAACATTAAAATTCAAATTCAAAATATACTTTATTCTAATAGGCTTTTAAAGCGCATTTGAATAGTCAAGTTACAAATTAGACTTTTAAGTATAAAGCTACCACCGATTCGTCAAAAAAATTTTACCGGAAAGAACCGGCAAGAAATTCGATAGCTATTTTTTTTAATAAATTTATATATAGTGTATTCTCAATTACAACTTATGATATTTTAATATGCTGCTAGCAAATCCACACCTATTATGTCCATTTTTACCGTTTAATGTGTTTTATTATAAAATTTAATGATTTCTTAACGTAGGCTTTAAATATAGAACGTGACAAATGTGAATTAGTTTGCAAGATCTTATTTTAGACACAAATATCAAGAACGAAAAATTATACAGAAAATCAAATACAGTTTTAATAAAATAGATAATAATATACTTACTACAATGACATTACTGCAGTCATACTCAAAATATTTTTACACGAACAAAAAGAAAACATCAACACTAGTAAATAATATGTACACTATTAGATCAAATACTTCAACATACATAAGTCATTAGTGTAAATGCACTATGTATATAAATTTGATTGATTTTTCAGTTTCGACCCCACTTGTTTTCCTAAAATATGTTTTATCGATAGTTTCTTTTCTTGCTTTCAATAGATTCTGAATTAATTCAATAATAGCATAAAAAAATCATACACAGAAAGAACAGTGCGCAACACATGTATGATTGAAGAAAGTGAGATACATATTTACTTCATATATTTTATCACATCTCTAACATTTTTTTATAAATATAGACAGAACTCCTGAGTTCTGGCATATAAGTAAGTTTAATTATTTAGTTAACTTTAATAAAAATATGAAAAATGATAATATACGTGAAAAGAGGTATAAATAGTCTCGGTACACTTTTGAAAAAAAAAAATATTTTGAGCATTAAAGAAGGTCTATAATTGAAAAAAAAAGTTTAAGTGTTAATAAAGCCAAAATTACATAACAGTTAAATAATTTATTTAAACTTAGAATCTAAGTCATAAGTATTAAGTTCCAATATTGTAAATCAAAAACTAGTAACCTTGAAAACCTCATCAAACGCATTTTAACGTGTTTATTTAAATTGGAATATAAGTAGTATGCAGTAAGTTTCAATATTATTAATATTAACGAATTACACTTATATTTTAGACTGTCCATAATATATTTTTTTATAGAGACTTGCATTTCAAAGCTTTCTTCTAAGGACATACGGAATAAAATTGTTCGAGAATGTCACAGCCCCGATTCGATTCTTTTGTACTCGACTAATCCATTAATCACGATATCGAAGATTCTTTATTTAATTATTTATTTTATAGTAATTTTAATAGAAATATTGAATTAATTAAGTCAAAAATAATTACATATGAAATGTAACTCTCTCTTTTTGAAGATTACATGTGTTTGACCTCTTCTTGCAATGGCTAATTGCACAGGTTTTTTACAGAGCTCCGTAAACAATGATAACGATTTTGATATTGTTGAACAATCTTCGATTACTTAGTATCTTTTAAAAATGCATTACATTTTTTTTATAAGATTTGCTGAGAGGATATGTCGTGTGAAGCGCGTCCAAATTATTAATGGTCTATTCCCAACCTAATTTATATGTCTATGGTAACTATAACGACGGGTCTAAGTAATTGATTATAAGTTTGTTATCTGTGCTGCCTGACATTAGTTTTGTCAAAGTTTTAATTTTATTATGATGTATTTTTCAGATAATACAATTTGAAAACTATGAAATGAGTTTAATTTGAAACTATTTTTCATTACAATTATATCCAATGGCTCTGATATTGAAATACTTTGTAGCCGGCTTAGTGAGGTATTGGCTCATTCATACGGATTACTGGCAAACAATTGCAAATAGAGTTGAAATAGCAACGCCGCTAAACTCATGGAAGAGGTTAATCGAAGGAATTTATTTGTACGACCGTGGCATAGATCCTTACGAAGGGGACTCTTTCCATGAATCGCCTATTATGCTTCTGTTTTTTCATTTTTTGTTAAAAAGAGTACCATATCTATTACCAGTTATATTTACTTTTATGGATGTTTTAACTGCACATATTCTGTATAAAACTTCGAAGGCATTTATTCGGATTCTTGAAGAATCCCAAGACAAGCTAAAAGAACATGTAGCTGATGAATCTAAAACAATGCTCCTTAATAAGTCGCAGCTAAACGAAGCTCCTAACTACGTTCTTTCAGTTTATTTATTTAATCCGTATTCCGTGTTTAACTGCGCTGGATTAACAACAACGGTAATACAAAATTTATTAGTCAGCATGTCATTGTGGGGAGCAGCCAGTGGAAAAAGGTTGTTTGCGTGCACCTTCATTGCCCTAGCGACGCATCAAGCTCTGTATCCTATTCTCCTGGTTGTACCCATATCCATTTTACTAGCAGACGTAAATAAGGGATGTAATAAGTGTTCTTATATTAAAACACTTCTTGTCTTCGTGTTATGCTGGGGTTTCTTAATATATATATCAGCGTACATCATGGATGGCTCATATAGTTACGTTTACAATACTTATGGATTTATGTAAGTTTTATATTTAATTCTTAGATATTTTATTGTTTGCTAAGGAATTCTGTAAAATTTTTTTTTGTTAAAAAAGCAAACTTAATAGCCAATAATATTATATATACAATAAATTTCTTTTATTCCAGATTAACAGTGCCAGACTTAAAACCTAATATTGGTCTCTTCTGGTATTTCTTCACGGAAATGTTTGAACATTTCAGACTGCTCTTTGTTTGTGCATTCCAAATAAATGCACTAGCTTTATATGTGGTCCCACTCACACTAAGGTTCAATAAAGAACCAGTGTTGCTGGCTACAGTTCTGATAGCTCTCTCAACAATATTCAGATCATATCCTTGTGTAGGCGACGTTGGCTTTTATTTGGCACTATTGCCTTTATGGAAACATCTCTTTACATGTAAGTATATTCTTAATTAAATTTTTACTTTTTTTACATAAATTATTTTAATTCTTTTCTGTTGTGTGTAGTAATAAAAAAAAAAAAAAACAAAAAATTATGGTGTTCTTAGCTGTTTATTAAAACTTATTTTCAAATTTTTTTTAATATTAATGACATCTTTGATGTGTCCAAGCTGTGTTGTTTTAGACTGAAACACTTTTTAGTAAATTTGAAAATGTTTCTTATTTCAGTTATGCAGCAAAAGTTTATCGTTGGCTGTGCATTTATCATCACATCTGTACTTGGACCTACAGTTTGGCACCTATGGATATACTCTGGTTCTGCAAATGCCAATTTTTTCTTTGGAGTTACACTATCTTTCGCAACTGCTCAAATTTTTCTTATTACAGACCTTTTATTTGCCTACATCAAGAGAGAATTCACCCTTAAACATGGTTTGTCTCGTCAAATTGATGGAAAGCCAGCCAAGTTGGTTTTACGATAATTCCATTTTGTGATTTTTTAGATAATAAATAATATTGTATAAAATGCATCTACCTTACATGAACAAATAATTTAAATGTAGTTATTGAGATTTTCTTATTTTTAACATTCATCAGAATGTTTTTTTGTTTTTAGATTTGGTTGTGAAATAATAAAATAGAAAACTTAAAGTAGCAAAGATTGACTCCTAAGAAATAATTTATTGCAATGTAAATCTTTAAATAATAATATACCCAGTAAATATTTAAGTAGGAATGGTCTCTTTAGATTTGATATATGAATTCTATTAAAATTTTTACCACTGAGTCAGTAACTCACAGCTATACAACAGAGGTATTGGTTACTGATGTACTGTGTTGAAAATATTTTTAATATGATATTTAAATATAAATACAAGGAACATATTTGTTAAATTTTTTGTGTAAGCAGTTTATATCAGAGTGCATTTTGTCACATGCATTTAATGTTATTGTAACAATTATAAAGCTTGGCTAAATATTTTGCCAAATAAATGAATGGTTTCAATATTAAATGCATTAAAATATATATCTTTTTAATTTCTTAAGTATTTTAAGTAAGCACATACATATTTTTTTAATATAATGTTTGTGAACTTATTATTAGTATCAAATTTATAGTATAAATTGACAAAGTAAAAATTATCATTACATGTATTAGTAAACACTTCAAGCATACCAAATGTTATTAGTTAAAAGGTGCAACGCAGAGAAATCGGAATGTTATTAAGTATTTCCTAGGGACATTCCCGGTAGTTTCCTTGTACCTTTCAATTGTTGTAAATAATTTGTTAAATTATAGGATTATTGATTTCTATTTTACAGAAGAGAGATTGACTGTTTGATTGTAAAGCTAATTAATTTACTAGTTACTTGTGTATATGTCATTAAAACAATTTATTTTTAAAATTTTCTGTTTTATTGATTATAATTTTTTATATATTAAGTATATTATTAATCCTATCATAACGTACGCCCTACTTACACAATGAGCCATTATCTTATCACTACCGATCTGTTTATATCGCACACCCTAACGTTAAACAACGAGTGGTATTGTCATTAAAGGTTATTTCTGTGACAATGTAATTAATATTTTAAAATATGACAAAAATATTATTTTTTGTGTTATTCTGTGCTATACTTCCATGTGAGTATAATCATCTTTTTAAAGACACTTAATATATAGGACTAAAATTAAGGTTAATTAAGATCTCATGAGGAGCACATATTATTTTATACTACTATAAAAGAGGCACATTACTATAAAGTAAATTAAAAAAGCTACAAAGTGTAAATTACGTTCTTTTGTAATGAGTAAAATATCTATAAGAATAATAATATAAAAACCAATGTATTATTACAGTAACCACTAAAACAACGAAAGTTAGAAGTAAAAGAATAGCATTAATTAGATGACTCACTTTTTAAGTAAGATGATGTTTTATAATATAGATTCAGAGGAGGTGATACAGGCAAGAATTCCATCACATTTAATAGAATGTTACCAAGGTGGAGGGCCTATTTTGGGAGCCCCGAAAAGACTTGATGTATTTCTTTCACTTTTGAGGCGATTAGAATTAAATACCAGACTGGATATGAGACTCTTTAGTACAGCATTGCTAAGAAGGTATTTTTAGGCACTTACGTAATAATTTATAAAAATTCTACCAATACCACAAAAGTAAAATTTGATAGAATGTTATCACTAGGGTACTAACTAATCAACGAGTTACCATAGACAAAATACAGTATGTATTTACTTTTATGTTATATTCTTAGCAAGAGTGTATGAATTTTTGTTACTTTTTCGCACAAAAACCACAAAATGGATCTGGAAAATTTACAGTATTATAACTAATGAAATAAACGGGATATAAAACGAGAATTTTTTTTTTAATCAGATCAGTAGTTTCAAAAATTAGTCCCTAGATACAAACAAACGAATCTTACCTCAATATAATATCAGTATAGATTGTTTACATTCAATAATTTAAATAATTAACATGTAAAAATATATGAACACTTTATCACAATAAAGTATTTCAGAGAAAAAATGATTATCTATTCATACTTTTATTTGAAATTAATACAAATTATAGATATGAACTCACAAATCTTTATTCTAATTTCCAGTCTTCGTCTCGACGGTATTGAGCAAGCTGCTAACGTAATAGAGACAGAATTTGTTTTGCCGTACCGAGCTTCCGCCTTTCAATTTCATAAATACCAACTACTAATGGAATTGTTTTTACCGAGCCAGTCAGATCTCATAAACGTCGATGAAAGTCTTAATAACGTGGAGAAGTGTCTTCTCCACAAGATGATTAGTTCGACAGTGCAGCCGTGGGAAAGAGGCGACGAAAGTGTCGTTTGTCCAATATCTGTACAACATCGACAGATGCAACAAAGCGCTCATAGGTAACGTGTTGATAAAAATGAATACCTATTACACTACTGGAAAGAAGTAATCAATTTATACCACAATTACATTTTTGATAGATTTTGTAGATTTTTTTTTATTTCATAACATAATACCGAAAACCCTTCAGTAATTTAGATGCCTATGATATATGTTTAGCTAGATTATCCTTACATTAGAGGGCGATTAGGAAAAATTAAAACATTTCATATACACTAGTTTCCACTAACTTACAACTTTCAATTACAGAATTCACAGTAGATGTCCCATAGAAGACGGGGTTATACAAACTGAATGGGGCACTATATCACCGGGTACCTTAGTGTCAGCGATTGCCGCCTCTTTGGAAGCGCAACGTGTGACAATCGATGATATTTTAAGAGCAAATATATTTCAAGAAGAGGTATCACAGTCACTACTCGACTCTGCTATGGAAGATTGGTATACGAAAACTGAAGCATTTGAAGTTGATGATTTGAATTCTGAACCAAAAAATGATATTAGTAATATTTGGGCAGCGACTTTGGCAGGTAAGTTGTATAATAAAGCCTTTGGCGTTCACGCAATAAATTAAAAAAAATATTATACTTATGTGGCTAACCACAACATATTACGGTTTATCATTTTTGAGTTAGTTGAAAATACACTAAGGTACAGACACAAGCGTTATTCCCAATTTTCCCAATTTTGACGTATCCTCGGTATCCTCGGTAAATTTCGCTTTTTTTATTACGCAGTGCCACAAATGCGAAAGAATTGAATTGAATTGAATGTAATTTAATATTTTGATCAACTTTCGACTTTATAAGAAAAGCTACCTAGTCGGTTGTAAATTGCTACAGTTCAGATATAAAAGATTTTACTTTTTAGGGGATTTAGCGGAGGTTGTAGTAAACCAAGGTCCTAGAGTTGGGGCATCCTCACATCGTTTAACGATCGGCAGCAGTAACAGATGGAACGACACTATTCTGCCCAGGGATTATTATCTCTTGCGGAATGGGACGTCGCCTAATTGGCATTTCACAGATGCAGAAATTTTAGCTGGTATTGATGGTAAGTATTTAACTATTTGACGTTTAATTAAATGACAATTCATACTCTTAATAACCATACATTAATTAAGAGGTAATTTTTTTTCGGCCAATGATTATAGATCAAAGATGGCGTCGGTCATTTTCCATGCAAATTGTGTTGTTCTTTTCGCGTACTATGAAAGAATACCGAGTTTACGACATACCTATTTCTGTACATTATCACTGCTGGACAAAGGTGTCTTGGTCTATTAAGGAATCGTATCAATCTGTCATTAAACACTGGACCAGTTCATGGAAATGAACAGATATTCCTACATGATCCCGATCTTTCTCTGCAGGTGTCTTCGCGATATTTTCACCACCGAGCATGAAATTAATTTATAAATTAAAAATATAAAATGGTTCAATTTTAAAACGACAATTTGGGGCCACGTGTTCAATCCAATGTGCCAAATCGGATTCTCGGCTCAACTGTACCTACTAAAGATTTAAATTAAATATTTTCTAGGTCTTATACTAGCTAATTACATCCCGACATGGGTCGGTCAAAGGCGCAGTTTGCGGTTATCACAAGTAATAGAGATGTATTATTCTAATGAAGGGGTTTCATTCGAACCCACCGTCCGCGCCTGCAACAGACATGCTTTATTCTCAAACTTCAGTAGAACCCAGCTATTAACTGAAACATCTAGATTCGCTCACATTTTATCTCTACAACAGATAACTGCTTATGTTCCTAAGGATGAAATGAAAAGGATAGCTGAGGCTGCGGTTACGGTTTTTATGGAATACGTTCGTAAGTGACTGTATGAAATATATAATTATAATTATAATAATAATAAAGTACTTTATAGCGCACACAGTATTACAAAAGAACATAAAATAAGGCTTAAAACTACAAAACAAAAGAGTGCAAAGGATACTACCTAGTGATCTTTACCCGACTACCCTCCACAAAGACGCTTGAACGGAATAATCATCTATGCTACACATTGCACACTAAAGAAAGATTAAGTAGTGATAGAAATAATTTGCCAAATTTCTATAAATACAGTGAATAGGTTTATTAGCAATTATTCATTCTTTTACAATATATATCTCAAAATTTGCTACTTTGATAGTAACTTATACAGTGGAGTTTTTTTTAACTTAAAAAAGCACTTTAAGAACTTATAAATTAACAGTATGTTGTAGGTACATTAAAGACAATTATTTTTTTTATGCTCCTCGGTACTACTAAGTTTTAACAATGTACTCAATTTGTACTTTCATAATATATTATTAGCAACAATATTAAGGCTGTATCATCAGGAATGCAAAAAGAGTTCCAGCGTTCCAGTTATCGACTTAATCGTGGCCACCGATTCCAGTTGGAAAGGTTATGAAGTGGAGCAATTTATCTCGTAAGTATTTTTAAAATTTTAAAGAAAATTATTGTTTTAATAAAGTACAGAAAATTTAATGTCTAAGAAGTTTAAATGTATCAAAGCGTGTATATTATAAATGTTAGAAGAGCTGAATTATTAACTATAGACCAATCACTCTAAAATTGTTCAACAAAAAAAAATTCGAACACTTATATACTTGCTCATTTCATTATTAACCACTTTTCTATCCTCCATTCAAGATTTGAATGATCAAGGCAACTATCTAGTTTATCTATAGGTACTAGATACAAATGTGTTAAAGATAAAACGTTTCAAACATTAAAAGAAACAAACAGACGCACAAACAGACAAAAAATTAAAAAAAAAATGTATTTTTGAAGTAAGAACCGTATATACGTTCATGTGCATTTAGTGAAAAGCTGTAACTTTGAAATAACTTTAGATTACGGATGATATTATTGGTATGTGTGTAGATGGATAGGGGGCGCTCTAGAGCTCGGGGCTCAGCGCAGCACCATAGCGCTGGTGCACGGCAACACCGGCCGCTGGGTCGTGCCGCCCGCCAACAACCTGACCGGCTTCTTCTCTACCATCGCTAATAGTACTATTGAGTGTGAGAACTATTACTGATTTCGAATATTACTTATTGAAAAAAGGTTGATTTAGGTTCTCAATTTTTAATGTTTGTTTCCTTAGAACATCATTTGTTACAGATTCTAAAAATATTTTTTTTATGTTAAAGGGTATTTCAGATTAATCCCATTTTTTTATCTAAATCAGTTAAATAGTTTGGTTTTAAAATCAAAATGACTGGAATGAATACAATATCCAAGCTAACGAAATTATATATTTTGCTTATGAAGTCGTTTGTTTTTTTTTTTTTTAATTACGTATTACCTAGTATTAAAATCGGTTTTACTGTAAATAAATCTGAATGCTTTGTTTTATTGATCGGAGCTGTACTATACATATTATTACTAAGAATAGCGATTCGATTATACCAAAAGGAAAGTATGTCTATGAAATTAATCAGGTATAATATTTATTTAGGGCCAAATCGTCTCAATTTACCGAACGTTATATCAAGAATAATCCAACACAATCGTGGCCAGGCTTTACGGGAGATATCGGAAATGGTGAGCGCAGGACACAACACCGTCGTCCTCATATTAAGCCCCACTGATCGGCTCTCCACTGACGAGATAGAAAGTTCGAGATCTCTCATGAATTCTTTGAGGAGCACCTTCTTTGACACGTATTTCGTTTACGTGGCGCAGGATATGACGGAATTCGAAAACGTTAACAATGAATATCTTGATTATTCGGAGTTATTTATAACGGTAGGTTTTAATGGTTTTTGTGACAAAAATAGAGATAATATAAAAAATAAAAAAAAGACTGCTAAAAATGTTACAAAATAATAATATACAGTATTTTCTTTCTTTATTTTGTTTTGTGGCTTTTAGTCCAGTATTTTAAATTAACATAACCTATGCCACTCTGACAACTGTCAAAAGTTTAAGCTGTATAGCGTGCCAAAAAGTACATAAATACATAGATAGATTCATTGCCTAGAAAAAACATAACCGTCTTTTTTCATTAATTCGACAATTAGTAAGATGTTTTGAAGTTTTATATAGTATGCGATTCTTTCAGGTTGACTCAAAATCTATGCCCGACGTCATACGCAGAATAGATACGAGTTTAGTAAAAAGCGACATCCCATCTAGAATAATTGGTGCTCAATGTCGAGTGAATGGGACTGAATTTTACCAAGTTCCATATGAAGATTTCGTATTACCAGGTCGTGGACAAACATACAGAATTCATCCGTTTTATTTGAGACAACGATCCATCGTTCATGTTCAGGTATGTACGACCTTACGGATCAGTGGAAAAATGACTAAACATAGCCTTGGTTTTACGGTTGTATCAATAAAACTTTAATGGTCAGTTCAACTATGTTATCTCCTTGACCTGGACTCTTAATTATTGTATTCTTAACAATTATAACTTCAAACTGTTTTAATAGTCTGGCATGTTGAGTAACACTTCACATATTAAAATAATTATAGAATGTGTATATAGTATAGACTTATAGAAGTACAGTTAAAAAATTTTAAATACCTAGTAAAATTAGAACAGAGTAACACAAATATTTCTTCATTTTAACCAGTTGAAGGCACGAGTTAGTGACTAAAATAAGTGATAATTCTTTTAGTAACGCCATCTGTCGATACATATATAAATTTATAATTAAGAAGCTAAAACAAAACACCATCTATGGCTCGTTTCATGTACTGGTATTAATAGTTTTTAGCCACGAGCGCCATCTACATATTATTTTTAGCAATACACAAACCATTTAAAAAAAGTTGTGATAGGTAGTTTTTTTGTTATTTAGGTATTATTTATTATGTTAAAATAATTTAATATTTTTATGAAGAATGCACCACAATGAAATCGCATAGGAAATAAAATAATCATATTATCTCTATTTCATCCTCACAGTTCCGTAACGACGGTCAAGGACAAATATTGGTCTGCCAATGGCGTGGTGCAGAGGAGTCCCGCTCCTGCCATACTATCGCTGAACGGAATGTTTATATTTTTAATATATCAGACCCTTGCCCTTCACCAGAGTTTTGTCTTCCAGCGCATTTTGCTGTCACGGCATTAACTACACAAAATTTGTGTGCACGTACGTATAAAATACGAAAATATTATTATTAAATTATAAAAAATAAACAAAAATGTACTTTCGTCAACCCAAGGCCCCGGGGGGATTCGAACCCCCGATCTCCTGTTTACTAGACAGGCGCTTTAACCAACTAAGCCACGGCGCCGTTGAAAAAGATGTTGAAAATACTGTCCATATAATTATGTTTTCATATTGTATAACCATTTAGTAATATTTTATCATTTCATGACTAACTTTATTCATGGATTTCAGCGTTTTTATTTTTGACAGCTTTCATAACGTTACCTAGGTAACTATTACAAGGTTATAGAGTAGTTTTATCTCAATTAATAGAGTAGAACTTAGAAATGTAATTCTCACCTTATAGTTTACATGTTTTTTATGCAATACGATAATATAATTCCGTGTTTAATTATTATAATAATATTTTTTTTTAATTTAGTTGAATTACGTTAATGTTTCAGATAACGACTGCCGCTTACCTCATCAAGTGGGTTACTACATACAACATTCTGGTTTCCGGTGTTTACCTCTACTAGGCTCAGCTACCATATCATCTGCTTGGAGAATTCTCCTCGCACTTTCTCTTTCGATCTCATTATCATATTATTTTTAATAAATTATATTTACATAAAAGTTGCTTTATTTATTAAATTAAATTAATTATGTATAAAAAATAATTAAAAACAAATACAACTTTACTCATTTTTAATAATAAAAAGATAATTAAAATCTACTATTTTTAAGTGTATACAAAGAAATTGATTTTTATTTAAAAAGAATATAAAAGTATGATAAAAACGATGAATAAATGAAAAAAAATATTATCAGTTAAGAATAAAAAACTATTTTATATGTACCCCTGGTGGGACTCGAACCCACAATCCCCGGCTTAGGAGGCCGATGCCTTATCCATTAGGCCACAGGGGCTTGTGACATTGCATAACAATTTCACAAACCAAATATACAGAAACTCTATTTAAATATTTTACATTTTTTAAATATATAAAAATGTAATTTTGAAAAAAAGTAAAGAATATTATTATTTACTTATTTATCAATCCTGTCCTGTTCATTTTATATAATGTAGAAATACCTAAATAATATTTTTAAAATGTATCTTAAAATAATAACATATACTTATGTGCATCAAATATCTGCTTTTAATATTTTTCGATTTTAAACAAAGCATCCTTAAACTGCCATCTATTTAGTTTATTGTTAATAGTAAATAGCTGTTGACAAAATGCATGGTTCAAATATTAGTACGAAAAAGTTCTTAGGTTTGAAGATAGAGTGCGTTGTAACATAAATTTATAAAAGCCATTTTTAAATTGTTTTACAAGTATAAATAAGTTTTGAGTGAATATAGTATATTGATTAAAAGTTGAACTGAAATATAAAAATATAAAAATAATTTTAATAAAATGTGTTACTTTAAATATATACTGATTTTTCCATTATAATCTCAACGACTCCGTGGCGCAACGGTAGCGCGTCTGACTCCAGATCAGAAGGTTGCGTGTTCAAATCACGTCGGGGTCAAATCATTTAATTTTTTATATTTTATATAAACACAGCTATAATTTTAGTATAAAACGTAATAGATATACGAGTATGAGTGATTTTTAATTTTTCATAACTAAAAACTACAACATATATTTATTCATCTCGTACTCTCTCATATAATTATGAAAACCTAATGAAAACCCTAAATATTTTAATTATTGACCAAATATAACTTACAAAAAAATCCGAGTATAGTATCTGTTATAAATGCTATTAAAGTCTCACGTACATACTTTAATCTTTTTAACACGAGAAGAACAAAGATGTAAATTATAATAATATATTAACTCGAGCTTAAAGTTACTTGCGGACTATAACGAATTAGCCTTCAGTACATAGACGATAATGATGACTACCGACATGTTTACTAGTGTTATTTCTGGAATTAAACTAGTCGAATGCGATATCATCAATATTTCAGTTACAGCAACCTTCAAATGCACTTCATAGTAGCTTTAGTTATTTACTATGTAACAATATTTAATACAAAGTATTTAACGCTAAGCAATATGTTGGATGTACAAATATTACTTATATGTATATCCGCCAACCTTCTCCTTAATAGGAGGAGAGGCCCAGTTTTGGAACATTAACAGTATATTTATTTTTAAGTGGTTATGTAAATATTAAGTAGTAAACAGTTTATTAAAACTGATGCGACATTAAATAGACTCAAATCAGAAAACTGTTTATTAAATATTTAGCTTTATAATTGTATTACTAGAAATTTAAAATGGCAAAGTTAAAAATAGTTTTCAGTCTTACTTTAATTTGCTGATAATCACGGTCGTTCATTTATAAAAACAACTTAGAATTTAAAATAAGGTCGTGATCGCGAAATGGCATAACAATTCCTGAGTATAAATCATCATTCGTAACTAAGAATCACTATAATGTTGTGAGAAAGGCCAGAACGCAAGGAAAAGGTAACCTACTCGGATAAACTGCATTAAAGCTCATTTTCGACTGAATCAATTTTCAGTATCGCCATTTTAGATCCGCGAGGTATGATCGAGACGATCAGGTGACTGGCATACGTGTCTGCTGGCGCCTTTGTAAACGAATCGCATTCTTGAGGCAAGGTATACATGCGCAAAATATCGTTGTGTGATTTTCCGCGTAATTACGAACAGTTACGTGCATGTATACGAACACGCCTTCCAAATGAGTATGTGGTTGTTTTGCAATTACTTGTGTTGGTTTTGGTCTTTGGAGGTCGGGTAGTGATCGAAACACAAGTAAAAAAATGTATCCATAAAGCGTTCATGCACATTCGTTTATTATCGTTTTAACACCATATACGTGATTGTTTTATCATCTGCTATTTTCAGAGATATGATCGTTTTATAATGATGAACACATTTCAAAATATTAAGGTTAACAATAAAACGACTTTGCGGAAATTGTATATAAAATATCACCTTAAAAAAACCTTCTAACTACGTTTTCGAGAAAGTAACTGTACTTAAGTTTTTTTTTGTGATTACTGTCATATTTATGTCTTTTCTTCTATATCTCCTTATCATTCTTCAATCAAAAATATTATTGAATATTATTTATAGGTGCTACATACAATTATACAATTTTTATGTTATATTTAAATATGTATATTAAAACCCGTTCTAATAAAATCTGAAACATTTTTATGCACTTAAGTAAGTATATTTTAAGATTACAAAATGACAACGTTACATTAAAGTCAACTAATTTAAATTATTATAAGAATTAATCAATAATTTCTTTTAACCTTGATAATATACTCATTCAATCTCTGGCAAATCGATGACGTCAGCAACAGTTGATGCAGATCGTCTAATGTTACCAATAATTCTTTATTATAGTCAATTAAGTTTTTGTGAACTTTGTGATCCAATTGACCCTCGTTTCAAGTGGCATGCGTGAGCGCAGTCACACCCAAACCAACACAATTTAATTTATGCGTTGCAAACATAACAAGTCCGCGTATGTCGTTTTTCAGTACAACACTTATGCATAAAAAATCGTATGCTTACTTGACACTCAAGTAATTCTAGTTTAGCTCAAGTAGAACTGGATAACCTTTGAGAAATCATAAAACCAATGTTATAGGCATGAAATTGTATTTTCATTGAAGATGAAAAATAAAATATATTAATCAAGATTATTATTTAGTTGCCGTTATTTCCGTCTGTTAATATTTAAACAAAGACTTTACCTACGTAAATTAAATTTTTAAAAGTACCAACATAATATTAAAGAAACAAGGTTTATTTATAAGTTATTCTGAATATTTTTATATGCAAATTATAATATTCGAATTAATATAATTATAATGACTCTCTTTTTTTAATTTACATAATATGCACCTGTTAATATTTTAAACTCAAAAAGTATTTTGACATGGAAATACGTTCCCGCGTGAATTAGTGTTATGTTATTTAGTGACTGCAACGATATGTACTTCTTGTTATTATATACCATCTCTTAATTCTGAAGGCTAAATGTTCACGTGTGTAGACTGTTATCTTCGACAAATTAAATGCGCATGACTTTTCAATTGCTACAATAGGTATTCATCGCCCACAAATGTGTGTTATATTGTTTTCGTATTTAGTCTGAACAGATTTTTAAAATGAATAAATACATTATGATTAAAGATTTATGTTAGTAGTAACTAATTTACATTTGTATAGGTATGTCTTAGTAATTGATAAAATAATGAATATATATGACGTATATCAATTATAATTTATTAATACTGATGCTATATACTGAATCAATAAACACATCCTTTTATTTTGTTTTAAATTAAAATCGTTTAGTTATTTTAATCTGAACTTTTTCGAAATGTCACGTTCTAAGTACTTGCGTACTTACGTTTCAAGGCTTTCTGATGCAACGGAGAAATTCTTGAAATGTTATATATAACTGTAATTTAAGTAATGTGGAATATATACTGAAGTATTTTTCACTCTCGCTATTACTTACATTATATGTCTAATTGGCTAATAAATAATTTGTTTGTAACTTTTAGTCACGAGTTGTGGCAACGGGCAACATGATATGACGTTTGGGGGCTTGGTAAATCCAACCAATCAGCTTCTGCCACAGCGAATGCGTCACAAACGGAAAACGATGTAATTCTTATGTAATGTAAAATATATTATTTCCGTCGATTAAGAAAATTAACATGACAAATGGGAATGCCAGAACGGATATAAATATGGCACAGTTTATGCGGTTTTAAGACTAGATATGAATTACGCATTAATTAACGCATATTGAGTGAGACTTATTCTTGAACTACGTCTATATTTTACACTGATAGGCATAAATAATCTTTCTGGTTTTCGTAATACTAGTGCAATAATATGTACCGTCAATGTCAGATGTGTGTGAGTTTAACTGCGCATATCGGTCTGTTGGCTTTGATAGTAGCGCCTTGTAAGCGTAAGCGCACCTCGCGGCAGCCACACCTCCGCTCCACACACACAGAGAACGAACACTTTCTAAACGCTGACGTCACCGACCTCCACAGCTGTAGGGTACATTGGCTTATACCCAGTCCTAGACCAAGTCTTCAAGTGCATAAACTGCTGTAAGATATGACATTCGTAACGAATAATCTCAATCGTGTTTTCTCTACTACACGCGACATTGGCAAAATATGTAACAAGTAAGTGGCACAACTAAAAGCCACAAATCAAAGAATAGAATTGAAGTATGACATTACTTGGTTAATCCGGATATACCATTGCCGTCATTAACTCTCCTGTAAATAAAAGAAAAGGAATTCTTTAGGCCTTTCTTTGTTCATTTTTTGAAGGCCAACGAGTTCAGTCTATTGACTTATTTCCTTTAAGTGGTGTGCAAAATACATTCATTTTTAATGTGACTTTTTTCAATGATAAAATACCTTTTAATTAGACTTAGTATCACCTTAGTTTTTTTAACAATATCTATTATTTATTTTTTTCTAAAAAAAGATAAAATATATTATTTTTTATAATCAGGTATTTTGATGTTTATTTTATGAAGAAAATGAACATATTCTAGATATCTAGTATATTTTTAAACGTATTGCAAATTATTTATATATAAAAAGTCCTAATTCCTTGTTGATGTTTAAGTATGTATACTGTAATATTTTGACAATAGTTTACTTTATTAATTCAACTCTTTAATTTAAAATTCAACCTTTAATTGAAAATGTTAATTTAAAATTTAAATCAAAAAAACGCGTTGTAATTTTGAAATGCATGCAACGTCTGTAAATTATTAGTGGCAGATTCATTTGCTTGACGTTCAAAAAGAGAATGTAAATTACTAATTTTTAATAAAAATATTTTGATTTTGATAGATTTTATCATTCTTAATATATCTCTTTTACTTTTACTATTTTTTAGACAAATGCCATCCTAGCGCTAGCTACGAACTATATTGGCGTAATTGTCACCGATTAAAAGCGGAATTTTCCTATCAAACTGGAACGAATTAATGTTATGGATGTATTCAGTGCACCGCTACATAAATTAATGTTACGATCATTCTTATTGTTTATTCGAAATGCATGTTAAATAGATTCCATATTAATGAAATGGTAATAAGAGGTCGCTTTACGCTCTACGTATACATTAGTATCAAGAGACTGAAAGAATACCTACTTGTTATTACGTTATAACATCTTGTTTACTTAAGACGCTGTAATTACTGTTACTTAATAATTGTTATTTGTTGTGTTTCACGGAAAAATGTAATTGATATTGAATTCTATTGTGTTTATATGAAATACGTTGCGGTAACTCTACGTAGTTGATTATACATCCATAAAAGTATGTACACTGCACGTAATAAATCGCCCATAAACTTCATTTATTGTTAAGGAAATAAGAGTTAAATTAGATTATTTTATAAAAAGTTATATATTTAAGTTAATATAGTATGTTATAACGTTAGAGTTCGGTGTAAATATTTTAACTTAAAACACATTTTCAAAAACAATTCCACGTTTAGAATTGACATATTTAATTATTTAAAGCTAAAATTCTATACAAGAATTTATATAACTGTATAATAAATGTACAAAGTTTTATTAAGTTCAAAATAAGGTGAATAACATGAGTAATAAAACATTTCATAGAGAACATGAATTATAATTATTTTTATTTATTAATGAGTAAGTAATAATTTTGTAATTAAAAAAATATACTTCATTGTTTTGTAACTAGAAATATGCACAAAATCATTATGTTTTCTTTCATGACACTTATTGAGTAAATTACTCATAACGAGTAATGTGAGCTTAACCTTTGGAATTAGGGTTTACTGGTATGATAGATTTATTCGTCAGTCAGAAATAACATATTCGACAAATTTAGGTTATATTATACTATGTAAAATATAACGTTTATTGCATCATTTATTACTGTATGTGTCAATCAAATCCATAGTTATTGACGCATATATCATCTTTAATGCTTTTATCATGTGAACAATACATAATCACAGCTTTTAAATCTAATCCACAACAATCCGATAGTACATAGATACTAAACAAAGATTTTTTCAGGTTATATATTATTATATATTATCCATATAATGATCTATTAATACTATAACTAAAAGCTAAACATAGCATACATTCAAGTGTAATCGAATAAAATCGCATATGAATATTTATTTACTACGTATTGACGCTGAATTTACTATTAAATGCAATCATGAAATTGTGATCTCAGTAATACAATTTATTATGTCATGCAGTCGTGCACATTAGCAGCACGCACCAGCTCTTGCTAATTAAGGTAACTCAATGGAAACAGTAGAAAAATTTTATCAGCAAGATATTGTCAATGTCTTTTAAGCTTAAGCATCGTTTTTCCACAAATGGTTAGAAAAATATAGATATTTAAAAAGGTAGTTTAATTTTAATTAAATAAAATCTATAAAAGAATGTCGAGGTCTTTACGCAATTTGCGAATTTAAAGGTTAAATATTTTTACTTACCAATTGATGTATGAATTTATTATCTTCTATTACGTTAGTACGAATTTTAATTTAGCCTTTAATATTACGTTTTCATTAAACACTTACAAATACAGGTAACTAATAACATAACTAATGTTAAATAGAATTAAAATTTAATATCTATTTTTGCCCTGCAATATGTAAAATTACTAGCGACCTCTCCCAGAGTTATATATAAACTTACAACCGCCGATATATGTATGTACATATATGCATTTTACATTTACCACCAGAAATAGGCGTTTAATCCCCTAATTTACTCTCTTAGGAGTGAATTTCTAAAAATTCTTTTTAGTGAATGCCAATAACATAAAAGGTATCAATGGTCAAAGTTTCAAGTTGTAGGAATATCGTTAAGTAAAATATAAAATTGTCATTTTGTTCAGTATTACATAAAATCATATGTTCTGATTATTATCAGTAACAAATTCAATAAAAATAAAAAGATTTAAAAGAACAATACTCTTCTCAAATTGCATCCACATACACTGTGTGTATGCTGAGTGTATGGTTCCATAAACATTGGCTCATTGTGCGTCGGTCGAGTGGAAAATTACTGGCGAAGCGCTCTAAGGGTCTGTTCATAGTGAGATGGCAGCAACCAACACCGTAGCCGACCAAGACTTGCATAAGATAGCGACCACCCAAACTTTACCTTTACCGAGATGCACGAAGATTTCATTATAAAGGAAAATCTTGAGTAAATTGAAGAAAATTAAAAAAAAAACCTGAAATAAAAAATTGAAGATAAGATTAGATATATAAACATGAGCACAGAAGACAGACAAGAAATATACTGGTTAAACAAAAAAATAAGAAAATTCATAGAAAAATACGACGATTGCCGCGTGCCGCGCCAGCCTCTTTCCTGTAGATTGCTGCCAGCGCGGTGTGAACTTACTCTACAATTTTTGTAAGAATATAATAATCTATGAATCATAGATTTACGATTATTCCAAATTAAAAATATTTTATGTGCTATACGTAACTATAAAATAAAAGTTTAATTGTTTATTTTGTAGAGATTGTCTCTTACAATGATGATTTGGTTATTAATTAAATTTTATCGTACTTTTTTAACCCCAGTAAATTTTAAAAATAATACAAGTAAATCGGCAACTTGATGTTTTGGGCTATCGCCCAGCAGAACATAGCCTTAGCGCATTCGTGCTGCTTTCGTATGTTCGTACTACTTAGCTAAAAATAGATGGCTACTGCGAATCTATACTATAATCTACAAAGAAAAATAGTTATTGACGCGCTCATTGATCACGAAAAAACTTGAAGGAATAAAAATCGATAAGTATGAACTTTTTGTGAATGTAAATATCAGCTAAGAACAGGTTTAGTAAAACTGAACTGTGATGTCGATACTGTTAATAAAATAATTTATATTTATCGATTTATTACACGAGGTACATGAAATAATTTCACTATAATAACATCTCAACGCGATGGTTGAATGTGACTACAACATTCATTACGTTAACATAAATATTTATAATTAATTAATGAAACACTTGAAAATTCCATTCGACATTATAACTTGCATACTTTAAATAAGTAACAACACTTTGTTTTATAAGTAAACAATTGTAAATTACAAGTAACTATTATGTTATGTATGTACAAAATGGAAAACATCATATTTATTTATAAAAAATATAAATTAAACTATTTTTTTTTTGTTTTTATCATTAAAATTAAAAAAAAATATATATCTAGGCATGCAGTTTACCTGAATTTAATATATTTAATCAAAACAAAACACTTATCACAAATACAGTTAATTTTTATATGATTTTTTAAAACATTTTAATATTTTATAAGTCGGTGATATATTACAAGTTTATTACAAGCAGACGCATTTAATGTAAAGGCGATGCCATAGAGAAATCACCACTCCCATACCAAGCATTATTTTTGAAAATTGAAAAATAGGAATAATCACTCGTAATTGCCTCTCATTCAGGAAAATCTTGAAATGAAAACTTAACTCTCTAATCGTTTCTAAGCGGGGTTAAATTATAATAAGGGTTCCGTTTTTCCTTTTTGGGTACGTAACCCTAAATGCCTTCAGCAAAATCCTAAATCAGCGCCTACTTACAAGACTTTTAAACGAAACGAAATGAATTTGACGACAATATTAAGTATTATCTTCATCGCTGATTTAATAAAATTAATATTTTTAAAGAATGTCAGCATAATTTTATAGGCTGACGCAATTAAATTTCATTCCAAGGCTGACCGAAGTCTAATCGGTTGAAAGTACTGATTACAGGTTGTGGTGTTGGGCTCTGATTGGTCGATTGAGGAGGCCTGGCCGGGTGTGGCGAAACGAGTCAACGTTCATACTGTTCAAAGTACCTTGTAATTCAAGCTATAAGGATAAAAAAAAATACTAGGAAAATGAGCTCTATTTAAATATCAAACGTTTTACTAGTCACGTTTCTATATAATTATTATAAAAAGATTAAGCTATACGAAGTAATTGGAAAATAAGAAGATTTTATATAGGAACTCCGTTTGTTATTCGCGAAAAAACAATTACAAGGTTATAACGAATGCATCGCCAAGGTTGTTCGTTTCATTATATTTAATTAACCGCGTGTCCTTTTGTACACCTGAAGTAGGATAATTACTGCATAATAGTAATTATAAAAATTATTTGCATAGTTTAGTTATAGAATGGCTACAAAATTACGGTAGGTAATTTATTTTAGCTTTCATTAAACACCAAATATATTTCGAAGTGATATCATAAATAAAATAAAGTTGCTTCCAACCATGTGTATGCCTAATCTTTTCACACAACTGATTTTGTGGATGGATAGATGAATGTGGTTTTCATCAATAAACAGAGTGATTTAAGAAAAAGGTTAACATATATAATACATCCATATATGGATGAGTAATAATGTGTTAACCCACAAAAAGTTAAATTCGGAGATTTTGATATATTTTAATAATGCGTCGCCTATTTAACATTATTAAAAGTAATCTAAACTAAGTAAGTACAGAAAAAAGTTTCTTAATTTAATATCTCGAATTTGAAATGCGTTCCATAATTAGCATTTTATACAATAATTTCAAATATTTGAAAAAATTACTATTACACACGTTAAATATATCAATCTGCTTTAAATTAGTTATACATTTTATCAAAATAAAAGATGTGTATACGCCTTCAAAAAAATTGAGTAAGAATAGGTTTGACATCTTTAGGTGCCATTTTCTCCAGCGTTCATATAATAGAGTGAGGTTCAAACATTTGAAATATGATGTCGAATATTCTACACTGTACATGTGCAAAGCCGGGGCGGATCGCCAGTTAGATATACAACTAGTATATTATACAGACGAAGTTATTGTTTTTATACTTACCTATTGAAAGTAACGCTTAGACAAAATAACAGAAAAGCTTTTGAGTATATGATGTAAAGTTAAGTAGGTAAAGTCGTATTGGTGGAATTTCCTTTAAGTAGTTTAAAAATGTAGATTTAAGAATTATTTAGTTTTCAGAGCTTGCAATGTAATAATAATGTTCTAATGTTTGTCTTTTGCATCCTTAATAAGTCTGGCGCCATCGTACTTGTCATCATCTGGCCTAGATCTCTGAATCATTGCCTAGCTAGAGGACCTTAATATGCACTAATACAAACGTCACCTTCGTAATAAAAATAAATAATTTATATGAAAAATCAATGAAATTAATAACATTATGCAGTAAGGTAGGAAAAAAATATATTCACAAATTATGTGAAATTAATCCAAAGATATTTTTAATTGGAAAGAATCATTAACCATCCAAATTGATGTAGGGAAAAATAAAAAGAAATATTTAATTATAATTATTAAATGCAATAATTAATTCTGAAACTTATAACGATAACAGCAACAAACAAATATTTACAACATTACAAAAATAATGACCAACTTTTATATTCGCGAACACGTTTCATACTCAGCGATAAGGTTGTAACTGTGTTAACAATTTAGTTAATAATGAATCATGAATGTATTTCAAAACTAAATCTGGATAACAGTATCGCTTGGAGGTGTGTTCTTCGTTACGCAACATTGCGTCAAATGATGAAATGCATCATTAGCGAAATATTTATGTGTTCTGAAACAATCTATATTATAAATTATTAAGGTTTTTTGGTTTGTTAGAATTACGTACAGTAAAAACATTTACGTATATTATCCTGATCACTGGAACTTGCATCTGTTTGCTTACGTCAAGATGATCAAACGGAAAATGCTTTGCTGTGTATTCTCCAGTTAACTTATATTAATAACATAAAGAGCAATGACGAGTAATCTACCCTAGAGAGAGAAATGGGAACTAACTAACTTTTCCATAACCAAAATATGATTTTAGTACATTTACTTTTATGATATATTCCTAACCAGCTATTAGTTATAATTAAACAGTGTAATTACATCTCAAAAGTCTATATATTTTGTATACGGATATTTACGGATACTTAAGTCTCGATTGTTCTATAATCGTTGATTAGATAGTTTCTTTATCATATATTTGCGCTCAATCGGCGTAAGGTTTATGGGCTGTCAAGTGACTGTATTGTCTGTGACATTTGTAACAGTGATACTCTGTGACATTATTACTATTGGAATCCGGTTTCCAGCGCTCGCTCTCTGCTACGTGACTCCGATGCGCGCACACTATAAACAACAACAGTTCCTGAAAATCATCGTGTTTACCAACAACAAAACATCAATTATTCACACTACTCGGATAAAGGAGAAAAAATGGTTAATGTAGCTTTGGTTGTCATAGGTTATTATTCGTGAATATCGACTACACACTCGTATGTGTAATCGATAGTTTTCATTAGATATCAAAAAAAATAAAAATACGAGTACTTTTTATCTTAGTAGGGTATTAATGATTGTATAGGAAAGTCTATACTGCACAACAATTATTTGATCAAACGAATTATTGACTTGTTTATAAAATAATTATACTATTAATAATACCGATACTAAAAACTCAACTAGAGTGAGCTAGAGTGAGATATGACATCTCTTTCTCAACTCTTTTGTAAAACAAAAACTAAAGATTGCAATAAAAAGTATTCTGTTACTTATTATCGTATCACAATATCTGCGCTACGTTTTAAATAAGCCATGTCCTTTTTAACAGAGTACGTGACTTGCTAACTACGCAAATGATTTAATTAGAATTAGAATACTTATGTTAAAATTTCCCACTCTATTCTATGTGTTGTTCTATGTAAATTAGCATTTAATAAAATATGACGTTTTAACATTCATTATTTATTCAAACATGTATGGCAACTTAAGTAATATATCCTTCCCTTATTGTGTTTATTTCCTACAGTCAACATTGTAAATATCACGATATACGGTATTTTATCGTGTATAACACGAAAACTCAATATGGATAACTTCATAAGAAAATATTTAATTTTATTTCGCCATTAAAAATTTAATTCAAAGAATTATAAAACGTGAATAAAAAACATTTAAATGACGTTCGAAGTCAACGATTCTGGTGATTCTTAGAAATCCATGTTCCATGCAGCTGTTTATGTTGATCGATCGAGTTGCGTTACTAATAAATCTATTTTGGGGATTCAAGCACGCGCTTCACTTACCCATTTACATAAATTTTCATATTTAGAAAATGATTATCCGTGAATTTGTAAAAGTTTTGTTTACAGGTGTAAGGAAGATCTCATCGTCGACTATCGATACTGCGGACGGCCGATTTAAATTAATTTGAAATTAACCAAAGACATTCGTCGTTGTTTAATAAAAAACGTATTCCATATACTTACATGTACGGTTAAAAGTTAAGTATACTTTAAATAACGTTGAAATAGAAATTATATATTAATAATAAAACGAAATCTTTTTAAATGCCAGTGTAGTTTTTGATTTAGAGCAACCGAGGTGAAAGCCTCGGGACTTCACTAGAGAAAAAATCGAATAATTGTATTTGATTATAACATGTGTATTATGTACTATTACCAGGACTAATGTACATGTAACTTGGAGAGTTGCCAAGCAACGAGCTCTATGCCCTAGGGACTCCAGACATTATAATTCAACCCTGTTAATGTTTCTATATTAACATTGTTTTAAAATCTAAGGCTTTGTATTATATCTTATACCAGCCACCTGCTCCGGCTTCGTCCGATTTACAAATAGACTTACAATTCCTGATTAACTCTATTTGGGGTAAAATTTTGTAAAAACTGTAAGAATGACGGACTTCCATACAACCATTCATCCTTGATTTTATTCCTTAGGGGTGTAATTTTCCAAAACCTTCTTTTAATCTACAATATAAAAAGTGTCAAAATTTCAAGTGAATCGGATGGGCGGTTTAGACCCTCCGTTAATGAATCTGCCAGTCAGGACATGTAGTTATACATATATGTATAGATATATATTATTTATTATCTATACCAGACAAATGATATACTCACAAAAGTACTATACTAAAGTAGTCCAATACTCTCGATAGCAAACATTAATTTCTTGCCAATAATGTGTTCGTGTTTAGAAGTGACCTAATCCCATTTCATACCTAAATTAAGGAAGCAACCGGAGACGATACTTATTAGTTTATAATACATTAACATAATGTGTAGGTATTGTTAAACGACTTGATATCGTGTATATTTAAAAGAGAATTAAAAAACAAGAAAGAATTATTATAATAAGGTATAAATATAATAAGGTATTATTGTTTACTTACGTGCACTTAAATTTATAGATTCATAATGTACCTACTCGTGTAAAATTATTGAGATTCATCTCTCTTCTATAAAGGTGCTAATTTTCAACTTAGGTGATGTTTCAAAGTAAACGGTGAAATATGACTATTATTTGACGCGCTCGGCAACCTAAATAATTTTATGGATACTTAACTTTAAACGTCAAATCATAAATTGCGACAGTGTAGGAAACGCACCCTTATTATTTTCCTGCACGTTGATTAATACGAAATGATAAATTATAGTTACAAATTACAATTAAAAAGTATTTTTTAGATTTGTCTAAATTGTGCATATGACGTGGATTCATATTTTAAATACGTCTTACATAGTTAGCTTATGTACCTAAGTCTTGTTTAAGTTAGATAAGTTATACTTACAGTAGACGTACTTAACGTGTCGTATTTAAGTAGGTTTACACGTGCCATATTTGTTTTTTATGTTTTATACGTCGATGGCGCATGTCCTAGGATGTGCGTAATACTAATGTTTAGAAAAGTGTTGACATGATTGATGGTTGTGTACAAATATGATCATGGCAAGTTTATGCAAATACGTTTATATGAAATGCGTCGTTGACTATTTAATTACTCTAGCTATTATAATAACACTTATTATACTTAAAACAATTACGAATCTTATGATTATATAAATTACGGATATATGTACTTTTATACCCGATATGTGGCTTGGGAGAACTTCTCGCGTCTTGCATTTAGCTTCTCATATACTTCTAGTATTTTATTGGGGAACACTGCCAAAGAAAAGCTCATGGTATTAATCTATTGATTAATATATACTCTTTCACGATTCTTAGAAATAATTTGTATTGAAAAATAATAATTTACCAAGAGAACCAAACAGGACAGCTTCGCCCGGGTGTATAGTTGTCACATAAATAACAAACACAGAATATACAATTGAAATATTTGGACGCTGATAAGCAATACTACATCAAGCCACAAGGACTTCTGTTTGAGAAAATACCGTCTAAAGATGTCAAAAATATTCTTAACAATTCTGTTTGAAGTATATGTGATGCTCCATTTTTTACTTTCTATTTTGAAACAGATGACTTTTTGAATGACTTTTTGAATAATAATACAATAATAATGTTAAAATACGTCACGCATTATCAGAATACATCAACATCTTCGAATTCAACTTTTTATGGGTTAACACATTATTGTTTATCAGCATCCATTTATTAAAGGGTTTTTCAAATTTTATTTTATTTTTAAGAACAATACAAAATACAATATGTGCGGTTTTGTTAATAATGATATCGCAAGTAAAACCGCAAGGTATTTCTAGTGTAAATATAATCATAGAATACGAGTTGATATCACACAATAGTTATGACGTTGTATTATTTGAGGACTTCATGATTAATAATTTATGACTCATTATTTTATAATATACTAATTATAATATAATATAAAATTATAATAACCTAACCTAACATAAAAAACTATTTTAAACTGATTTAAATCACGTATAGTAACTATTTTTATCATCCCGACGTTTCGAGCACTTTACGGCGTTTAAAATAAATGTTTAATTGTTTAAATTATGTATATGCTACATTGCGTTGAGTAAGTAATTTTTGTATATAAATAAGTTTTTTACGTATCAATTTAACCTAACCTCTAGCCTCGGGTTAATACTCTTAATTATTTTTCGAATGTTTTGTAAACCTCAATTTGAGTGAAGATACGTTATCGTGGTATACATATAGTGTTTATAAACCATTACAATTAGTTATGATTTTTATATAAAATATTTTTCATAGCTGTTGCTTAATATAATATTAATATGGCTAAATAAAATAAACATAATATTTAATTTTAAAAACGCGCTCAAATTAGTTGACAGTTCACGTGTCCCGCGCTTTGCTGAAACCTGCTCATTTTAGCAGCAGTCATGAACATGTAGCCTCGTTCTTGAACTACACTGGCGAGCTTTTAGCTTTTAGCTTCTATAAGTTCTTTAGAACTTCAATATTCAACGGTTCAAAAACTAAAATGTCCCATTTACGAAAAAAATTCTCCTCATCGCTAATCGTTCGTTACAAATAATATCAAATTAATGTGACATACAAATAAAAATGCAATATTTTAATAAAATGGCTTTATTGTTTTATTAATTTGTAATACAAAAAATATTTACAAAGCACGAGACAAATGTTTATTAAACATGCGTAAATAGGAGATTGCTGGTTAGATCAGAATGGTTACTTTTACTTGCCCATCCGTTGAATGGACCACTCTTGCTGGCACAGAGGACAGCGGTTATTTTGCTTCACCCAGAGCGACATGCAGCAGAAATGGAAGCTGTGGTTGCACTCGCCCCACACCACCACACAGTCTTGCTTGCCGTATGAGTCCTTCTTGCTCTCACCCTGGCATCTTAGACAGGCGTCTGCGAACAAAGATAATATGGTTTTACACATGTGTGCTTGTAACTGTTATGGCAGTTCTTTTGAAAACTTAAAATCAAACGTGAGATTAAATGTATTATTATTAAGTAATTGACAGTCGCGTTGGCGCAATGGTCACTGCAACTGACTAAAGCGCTAACGGTCGCGTGTTCGATCCCCGCTCACGGCAAACGTGTGCCATACAGATGTTTGTCGTGGTCTGGATGTATGTGTTAGTGTTGTGAGTGTTTCCGAACCCCCGTCACAAGGTAATGAGATCTTAATGGGGGCCGTTAAGTGTGATAAAAAAAATTATATTGCTTTATGTCATTCGTATTCAGTCAGCACCACTAAGCCGTCGGCATCGGCTGACAAGACATGATAGTTGTCCTGTGACTAGAACAAAAATAAATTAGAATTACGTCAATACGGCACTTGAGCTTGAAAATTGTCTAGGCTATTTAGCCTACCTTATCCCAGTTTGATATGTGGCTTTACTCTCTTAACTGCTCACAAATACCACTAAACGACTATTTTTAACCGCCATTTATTCTAAGCGTAACGTACCTAGAATTTAAGATCAACAAGTGCTGATATGACCTCTGTGACTAGATACGAAGACATGAAGTTTAAGTTCCACTGTAGCAGCATATCGAATGTATACCAAATGATTGGTGCATAGTACCATGGATTGATAAACGAAGAACTATGTACCTATCATTAAAATGGCTATCTGTTCACGTATGCCATTTATTAAATTAGATAGACAACATTGAGTTTGACTCTCACATTTTAGTGGAGAAAAAAGTCTGACGTTTTATGATATCTAGAGAGAGTAATTCAGTAAATATTTCTAATTTTCATTGCGCTATCAATCTATATACTGATAAAGTGACAATATAATATCAGTCACGAACTACCTTTCCGTTTGTAAAATTTCCACTTCCACGTGAGACATAATACAACGATGTTACGTATTATGTAGAGACAAGTGGATTATTAAGCTCCTCATTTAAAACTACTTAAGATTGCGGAAAACATCATTATATTGTTTAAAAACACATAACGCATTTGTTAGTGGCTAAACAATATTACAGATGCAAAAATGCAACTTAACAATGTCAATAAGTTAATTATGCTTATTTTACAATTATAAAAGTGTTGTTTTGACATTGATTATAGTAAATGTTTAAAACATTTGTATACGCTTATATAATTACATACATAGTATTTATGTTAAACACTTATTAATTATTGAAACACTAATTAATATTACTTGTTTATTATATAATCACACGAGACAAAAACAAAATAAAACAATTAAGTGTTTACGGACCATTATTGTCCAGAGTGTTAGCAAGAATGCTAGCAGCATATCTTTGGGTGAAAATGATAAGCTTTCCTTTCCCATTATGAATTTAATTTTCAAGTCTTATCTTTTCTTGCAAAACTGTGTCTTAAATTATACACAAATTAATTTGATTTAAATGTAGTTAGTTTGATGTATTATGTTTTTTTTTATTTAATTTTCGTAACTTTTGAGTTTGTTAATTAATTTGTACTGTAGTAGATATTTAAGATAGATATACATATACATTTAACAAAGAACTAATAATATATCGACAGCTTTTATTAATTAGTTCGGTGATAATTTTAAGCAAGGGAGGCAAGTATCAATTTTATTTATATTAATAGTAACGAAGACTTTTTAAGAAAAGACACTGACTTCCAGGCAAATTACGGTTTTTTTTATTTTAATATAAAAATCAAAATGACTGGACCGACTTTGATTATATTTCTATAGGATCAATCTAAAAATCAATTATGTCAAAAAAAAACGATTAATAACCGACAAAGTTGTGACTTAACAAACAAAAAAAACATACTCTACGAATTAAGAAACACTTTCTTTTTTAAAGTCGGCTGAAATTATAAAATAAGGGCATATTAATTTGCAGATAAATAAACAGCTGATAAGCTAATCACCACTCGTGACCCAAAGAAAGTTGACGCAAATAATACCTAAGGGCAACCTTTGAAGGCTACGATAATTGTAATTATACCTCCATAGGCTATTTCTGTCATGAGGGTATGAAATATATGTCTCTAAGACAAAGAGATAAACACACTTTACTTCTATTTTAAGACTTCTAGGGATTTGAAATTAAACTTTCTACACTTTCTAAGCACAATTTTAATAGTTGAATGAATTACGACAATAATAAATGAAACAGTAAAATTTATCATTAATCAGATGCATTATATGTCACGTTCTCAGTAGGATCGAACTTAATATTCCTGTAGCCAATCGTCTTAATTATATAAATTCGCAAATCAAGAATTTATTATTTACTAGCTGCACGTCACGGTTTCACCCGTGTTTTTGGTTACTGCTTCGCTTCTATGAGTCGTAGCGTGATGTAATATAGCCTGTAACTTTCCTCAATAAACGACCTTTAACGACTTTCAATTTACCCCCTATATACAAACTTACAAACAAGTTATACTTCTTTATAATATTAAGTATAGATTTTAATTCGACAAACGGTCGCCAATGATGTTAAAATTTCTCTTTATATGACGGGCTTCAAAGAATACACAAAGGATATACATACATATTGGTTTAAGGTTTCCTTATCCGAAAGGTGTTATTGTGACCCTATTACTGAGTCGCCTCTATCTGTCTGCGAAATCGGATATTACATTTTTTTTCTTTAATGAAAATATCTAAATAGTACACTATTATATTTTGATACGAACACTTCATATGCAAGGTTTTTATAATATAGTTATCCATTCAGTACTCAGTCAAAAAATTACACACAAAAAATAAGATAAAATCAAGTACAACATCAACATAAAATATCAATATTCGACTCACCGATATAAAAACACACATTCAGAAGGTAGAAAAAGTCTGTAAAATGAAAAAAATAGAAAAAATATCTAATAACATTTATTTGTGAATACAATCACACCTAAGCTTAGAAAGCAAAATAGTCGCGAAATAGGCGTTGACTCGGTGTTTCGCAAGCCTTTCTTTACCTCTTTATGCATAAAATATGGTTATATGTTTTATGTAAGATTTATTTTGCAAAATGTCGCAAAATAAAACAGCAGCAAGTCTACAAATATAACGTCAAATTTACGTTTATTTTAAGGTGTCGGAACACGCCGTCCGGTATTGTGTGAATGTTGCATAAACATTAATCCGATTAGGTTATTTTTATACGAAAGCAATATTATAGAAATCTGATATTGGCTGTAATTTTATATTAACAAACAGTGTTTATTTTAAATACTTCTGCTTAGACTAATGAAGTTTTACAAAAAGTGAACATCACGAACTCTTAATAGCACATTTTGATAAAATTTAGAAGAACACAAATCAAATCGTTAGGCATGCGAGGAAAGCGAAAGCAAAACCACTTTACAAGATCGATGTTTTTATCTATTACGAAGATCATGAGGACTACAGCTTCACTCGCGCCAAGTTCGATTTCTAAAAACATATTTTTAAAACCCCTGTTTTGCCACACTTTAAGGGTTTAATTTTTATCACAATTTGACTTTTACAGCAGATTCTGATAACTATCCAACAAGATCGCTAGATTTAATACCTCTAGATCATTTTCAGTAAAGTTTTGTTGTAAATGTTGATAAGGTTGAATTGCTGATATCAGCAGAAGACGCATAATGATGCGTCTTTTCATCATGCGTCATTAATGAATGCAAATACTTTAACAAAAACTAAAAACTGTCAAAATAATATGTATATACCATTTAAAACATTGTCCAAAATAGGAAAAATAAATACTCTAAAACTATACGTATACGTAGCTTTAATGTTCTCAAATATTAACATTTGACATTAGCAATTTAGATATTTAGTACAAATATACATAAAGTAATGGCGTAATTACTCCTAATACTACATTTACTCATTAAACATTATTTACTGCCTTTACACATTGATACTAGACGCGTCGTATTGTTTACATTTTTACGATGGTTACTTTAGTGTTCGGAAATATTTTAGCAAAAACAAAAACGCGTAATAAAAAAACAAGAGAGAGTGGAGCGATGAATTACATGGAAACAGTATGTACAATGATGAAAGACATGAATGAATTATGGTGTCTGCCCTGAATACAAGCATAAGGTGATTGACCAGAGGTGACCACTTAGTCTCACTTGGGGTTCGTTTTTAAAGATCGTTAGGGTTCATTACTACTTTTTTTACAGCAGATAAGGTTGAAGACAAACGTGTTTACACCATCTTGTTTATATATTTAATTTGTTAAAATCAAATAAAAAATTTATTTATAATTTCGATTCTGATGTTTGGAATTAAGTTGGTGCAGGATTTTGTCATTATTTTGGTTTTTTTTACCTGTTCAAGTAACATAATTAAGTTAATTTATATTTTAAATATAGTTATATTTCTAACCATTTTATGTTCCATTACTTTATTTAAAGTATGCGCAAGATATGCGATGTTCCGAATCTATTATTTAGGGACCCTGATCTAGAGTAGTAGAGAAGGACCAGTGGAGATTGCAATTTATACAATAATCAATAGTAACGAATATATATAGCACACAATGTGATTTTGTGAAAGGTATGGTCATCACAATGGACACGTGTTTGTTGTTTTAACAGCAAATAAAACTTCATTAACTTATTTCAATTCTTTCTTCATATTTAGTTTAGTTATAAAAATTATGCCTAAAAATGACATATTTTAAGGTTTTTGTAAAAAATATATATTAATTGCGTCGTACTCACACTGATACAATTTTATACGAATAAATTAAATATCGACCGAACCACGATTTATACTTTCACACAAGAACATGCGGCAACAAGCAGTATGAGTGCGTGTTGTGTGGATACTATAGAATGTTATGACAGTGTGTCGGTGTGTGTCTGTGTTTGCTGAGACATTCAGGCTCGGCAGTGGAGTCAAACCTTCCTGAAAACACTGACAAGGTCACTAGTCAACAACTACACACAAATAAGTTAAAATCGAGTACAACATCAACATATAAAATACGCCACACACGTTTAAATATTTTAAAAATTCAGTCAATAAAATGTTAGAAGAAAGAGTGATCAATTGTTTTCAATTAAACTTTTATTTACTTAATTTTTACATTTCAGAAAAAGATCTTACTAATGAGACTTTCGATAGATATAGTGAATTTAACATCTTTGTCAATAGTGACTCCGAGAATAATATTAATAGAAAATGTTTGACACTTCTGTAACTTCATTGCACTGTTGGTTTGTGCACTTTTCAACCAGTACTTTTCCATTAAAACCTTGGTGCATCCATAATTCTAAGCTCATGAATGTATGCTTTTTGCGTGCACACTAACAAATATTCATTTAGCGGCATAATAAATTAGCTTAAGACAGGTTCACATACGTTTACATATTAAAATTATAAAAACGGTATAAATGTAAAAAAAAATCGTATGAATTTATGACCTTTACATATTATATTATTTTTATGAAATCAGATCTTCGCGTTGACAACAAAATTTTTATATTTTTAGCATAAAACGGTGCTACTATTTAAGATTATAATTAGTTTAACGATTTGAAATAATTATTTATTACCGATTAAGTTAAATGGACAGAAAGCTTGTTATCTAAAATCGATAAAGTTTCAAACTCTTTACATTTATTTTAGCGTCTTTCGTCTAAGTATAGCAACATGGCAAGACTTCCAAAAATAACAGGGAATGCGCTAGGAATAGCTTGACCGCGTTTGTGTCTAACGTCCTTATGTAGAGAAGCAAATCGAATGAGGTTTTTGTAATAATTTTCCAGCTTATTATTAAGATTAAATTCTATTTCTGTTTAAATTAATTTAGATTAAATTCTATGTCTGTTTGGGAAAAATCAAGGGAAAAATAACCCTCTTTTGATTCAACTATTATGTATTTTGTTATTCATGTGATGCAATTATGAATAATATTTTTAGGGAGAGAGAAAGAGAGGACCGTTCCCTATCTTAGCAAATCTGAATGAAACACCGTAAATCCACAGTAGAGAATTCGTAAATGTTTTATGATGGCTAAGATATCATAAGGTATCCTCTACATACATTTTCAAATATTTGTACCCGCCTTTCGAAAGTAATGTTATTTGATACATAAACGACTGCCTTATCTATATCTAAGTTGAGAATTACCTATATATTATAAAAGTTTTTCTTTCGTAGCTAATATTAAACATCTCTGTAACCTTCTAAAAGTAACATCGAAAGTAGATAAGAAAATTATTTTAGGTGTAAAGGAATGACAAAAAACAACCTTGTATGTAAATAAATCTTTATGAAAGTCTGAGAGCAAAACTTATAATTCTCGCCTAATGTTACAGTCTGAATCGATTGAAGGATTTCAGCTAAAAGGTGTATTTAAATAAGTCGTAGTTGTGGTAGATATTTAGGGTATATTATACCCAAAATTTGCACGGGAATGGGAATTACGCGGGTAGCACTAACCTCCAGTACTTTTTATCGACTTTCAATACTTCTTTCACCATAGAAAAGTTACTAAATAGATCTAAAACTTACTATTTGTAACCCATGCCAAAAGTGTCCATTTTTGAGCAGTCAAAATCAAAATCACTTCAAAATAAAAAAAAAAATACTTTATTCAAGTAGGCTTTTAAAAGTGCTTTTGAATCGTCAAATCAAACAAAAAGTACTTAAATCAAGGAAAAGCTACCACCGATTCGGAATGTAGATTCTACCGAGAACGACCGGCAAGAAACTCGATACTCTGGTACTCTTTTAAAATTGTGTTATTAAGTATATACATTTAAAAATTACAAATGTATACATTAAACATCCTGTATGAAATCCAGCTATACTAAATCCATGCATAATTATTATCTATGTAATGTTGTCGGGTTTATTTTTTTTTTTACTATTCAAATCTTATTAACTGAAACTTTGCTATAAATCGGGTTTTCAATATCAATATCGCGTATTCTAAACAAATACTATGTTGGATGGATAATTCAATATTTAAAGTACGCCACTTTTCGTGGTCATGACTTTGAGAGGTGTTTACTACAAATTTTAACTGACTGGGTTGCTTGATCTTCAGGGTTATAATATTATGTAAGTAATACCACATGCAAGGACGTTAATTATTTACGAAGAACTACTGTTAACTTATGACATCATCTACTACATTATGCGAAGCGCTCGACTGGGCTTGCTATAAATATACGTACATGGAACTACTGGTGGTATTGAAATTGACCTATCAATTAAATAAAACAAAACTATTGTTGCACCCATTAATGGACAAATGATCGCAGTAATCGCGGGTCTACTATTAATTTAAAAGTTTATTGTTTATCTCCGCAAAAAAAAAAAACAAAACCTTTAAGTCAATGAGCCTAATCGGACCAGTACTTTTTAATAACATCGCGAAAATAGAAACGTACACACATAGGTCGAATACAGAACCTATTATTTGAAGTCGGTTAATAAAATGCAACACACCTGTTGATGAAAAGAAAGTAAATATGTTGGTCCCTCTCAGCTGCTGTTACTTAAAAGTTTTTCTTTTAATTAGGTCATTGATATATTGATATTTATCAGTAATTCTGAATCTAAATTTTAAACTTCTATATCAATAAAAAGTTGTATTTTTAGTTTGTTTATTTAAACGCCTTAACTTCTAGAACCATCTGTCCAGTGTGAAAAAATCATTAGTTAGCCCGTTTAGTAAAGCTTTTGTGAAATATTGTGCTGAGTCTTATAAAGGCGAAACAGTAATTATAATATCACAAACCTAGCAATTACCAAGATAAAGCATAGGTAGTAAGAAAAAAAATACTCAGTCATGGAGAAGACAGAATGAAACAATAGGAGTGATAACTGCAAACTATAATATAACAGGGAAATATATATGAATACTCTTATTCCTCGACGTTCGTGGCACTCTTAATATTAACGCAACGGTAAAGCATATTCATATATAGTAAAGCAAATCATATATAGGTTTTGCCCTAGCAAAAATTGCTCAACCGCGCAATAGCTTCCACTTCAAAAAAAAAAAACAATGAGGTATACGATTAAAAAAAAATTAACTGTTTACATTTGCTGTTTACACCGATAGCTAAATATTTATCTAGGTGTTATTCATGAGTCAAATCAATAATTATGATATGAAAAGCCTTGACCGACTCCTCGCCTAGGCCTGTACCTTGTTGGCCAGTTTAAAATGTAGTTATCATTCATATACATCTGTCGTGTATATTTTTATAGTTCCCTAGTTGAATATCCATTATCAAGTGTTTGATTTTATAACTTAAAAATACCTAAGAGAAATGTAAAGCGAGACTATTTTACTAGCGATGGCGTATTTAGGGTTATATACTGGAGAAAGTTCATTCGCAGATGAACTTGTATTTGCAATTTTTATTCTCTTTGAGCTTTACTTTTTTCGTGGAAATAGAAAAAAAAATGCAAAATACCAAAGGGACTTAAAATAATTGATCAGCGATTTGAACAATTATTACAGAAAAAAAATAAATAAAATTAGTTTAATATTCTAAATAAAATAATTAAAAATTATATTAACGAAAAAGAAATATTAAAATCCATAAAACAAAAGTTTCAACCCTGTAACTTTGTCCTAAATGTCAGGTATTTTTTCAAAGATTTTATTCAGTGACCGAAAGCTATATAGGTATAGGTTTATTTTTATCCAAACAATTGGATAATATCCTTTAAAACACATAATAAATTGTGCCAAGTGAAAAACGCACTTATACAGTGCCCATAGAGTGTGTAACGGTAGTGTCGCAATTAACTTTGCTCTCAAGTGGAAATTTTTAATCGTATTTTATCTGATTGATAAGATAAGACACTCTCGTTCGAGTGAGACGCGTGACACATAAGCATGTGCATATTATTATGATAGTAAATTATCTTTTATCGCAGCGTCTCGGAAATAAACCAAAACTGTAACGTTTTCGAAATAGATACAACAAAAATAATAAAAACAGGATTATTTAAAAACTAGAGCCTAATTATACTGCTTCGTTTTCGAGCTGACCTAAAAAAAAGTCATGATAATTTCAAATTGTAATCTGGCTGACACATAGTACGGGATACGTGATACAAAATAAAAGAGTTCCTATAAGTATTTATACTACGCTAGGCTCTTTTTAGAGGTGAACATTAAATATTTCTACAATCCCGCATAATTTAATTTCGAATTATTTGATCGATGTTATTGACTTAGTGTCAATAACATCGATTAATATTACATAGCGTTTATCGAAGTGCATCAGCTTTTCTCGGAGACGATATATGAGAACTGCCGCCGAAGAACTTTCGAGAACTCAGTCGGGACCCGCCTGCTGGCGCTAGTAATATTCCACTGGCTTTTTGAGTTTACGCATGTGTGTGTTAGTGAATGTATGTCTGTAAGCTTGTATTTGTTGTAGGGACGTTACTGCTAGCGCCGATCACATAAAAACGTTACAAACGGATGTATAAAAATGTTTAAGACACCATTGTAAAAAATTAAATAAATTGGAACTACAAACGAATTACCACCATAGTATAATAGTATTTACAAAACCTATAAAAATAAAACTAAAAATTATGTAATGTTATTCAAAAAGGTTCGAGAAAATATTATAACACCTAAGTGTATAAATTAAAAAAAATACATTTTAACACTATTTTCAAAGAATGTATAAAATATACTTGATTCTCAAGAGATAGAATTTATGTCGTAACTTCTACCTTTTTTATTGTGCACGTTAGACTAAACGTAAGAACAACTTTAGTTGTATAAGAATATTGTAACAATAAACATGATATGATTGTTTTATACTATTAAAATTATATATATTTATGGTATATTATAGACACTCGTACAAGTGGCACGCACTTATGTTTTTAGGTATCTCAATCGTCCATGACGTATTAATGTCCGACGTGACGAATGCCCGTGCTGTACATGTGTGCGTACGAGCTCCGAGGGCGGGGCACGCCAACGCAGCTTTTGGCATTGCACGTATCTATCCCGATGTCTCGCGCACGTGACGCGCTGCACGCACAGCAGCCTTGCAGCCGTCATACAGACTTATTTACACATGTACTAAACAAATATACTATTTATTTCAATAAAACAATCACTCCTTGCTTTTTAAACTCACGAATCAAGTCGCCATTTAAAAAAAAAAACAATTGCTTAATTTCCGTATTTATATGCGTCATACGCATAAGAAATACCAAGTCAAGATTTCATTTAAAGTAAAGATATAACTGTATGCGCTTTATGCTTATATAATTGCATGTAATTATTATTCATCCTTGCATTTTCTTCCTGATAATGTGACGTCAGAATTTAATTTAAATTATCTTGTTTATCAGTTGTAATCATACAATAACGCTTATTCCTTGTGTCATGCTATATCTTAATCAAACTGCGTCGGCCGATTCGTTCAATCTATCTTTGACAAATAAGGACGACAAAAATATTTTTACAGATTTAAAAAAAACTTTTTACAAATCCTAATAACATGGTACAATTTTAATTTTTTTATAAATTCATTTTATTAACTGATCACATTTTGCTAAATTATTAATTTATTTGAAACAATTGAACAGATATTTTTACTAAATTTTAATAAAGAATTATTTTTATTTATATATGTATATAGATTCAATGGTCGTGTCTGAATTCGAATTTAAAATATACTTTATATTTTGAATATAATAATTAAATATAAATACATTATAATTTAATCCATGATCCCGTTTAGGCAGCAGCCCTAAATAAGGACGCACTTAAGGAATGAATGCAGACTGTTTAACGGGTCTAGCAAGCGCCGTGACGTTCAAGACCCGCCCACATTTTTCTTTATCATGTCGTATCGTAAAACAGAACAGCGACAAAACAAAAAAAAATGCAATCAACGTAAACTCAGCGAATAAACACTTAAATCGCTGATTATACTCTAATTTTCAAGCGCAGTTGTTTTCAATACATCTTTATTACTTGTTGTAACATTATATAGTCATTGTTTTAGGTATTTTATTTTAATTATGATGATACTATGAAATTGGGGCGTGTCTTGTACGAGGTAAACAAATTGTCGATACATATCATTAACATAATTTTAAAAGGAAATCAATTATTGTTATTTAATAACTTTAGGTTATATTATGTTTTTAAGAACATTTTTGGTAATAAAAACTGTATCGTTACTATTATTTATTGCTCTATTGAAGAATAATAAATTAATAATTTGTTTAAAATTTTTCGGAAAAGAAAAATATAGAAAAAAAATTGCAAACCAACGTTTACAACCAATTTTCGATTTGTGAAAAAGGAATTAATTTTTAAAAATTTGACATAGGTAAGCTCCTAAACCTAAAAATCCTAAACACGTCATTGTTATCTTATACAAGATTAGATGATAAAGATGGGTTGAGTCAAATAACGTTAACCAAATAAATAAGAAGCTTTTCAGAAAACCATGTGAGGTCAATTTCATGTGCTTTAAAATACGCTGAATGGATTTTAAAATATAAAAGACATATTTTTTTTATAGTTTGTTAATATTTTTCTCAGTTAATAATTTTATGCAATATATAGCAATAATACCTTGTGTTATAATAAAGGCTTATTTTCCTTATTAACAACGCTAAAATACTATTGCATAAGTTGAAATAAAAATCTACGATTTTGCAACAAATTCCTTTGCAATCACTGTATAATATGAAAATCGTGATATAAAAAATTAAAATAAAAATACAAAAATAAATAATTAGATGAACAAATAAAATACTTTTAAAATATTTAGTTTTAAATAAGATTCCGTGGAAATGCATTTCCGCAAACTGACTCAATAAAAACGAAACTAAGCACTCGAAGAAATTCAGGTGCAGACTCGATAGTTAATCGTGTGTGTGCACGCACACTGAAAAAGGTTCACCCACATGTAAAAGCAATAATGTAACAGCAAGGGGGGGTGCAGGGGGCTTGCGCGGGGCGGGGGAGGCGGCAGTTGCACCGAGCGCTGCCAACCTTCTATAAAACTCTGCGCTGCCATCTGCAAGTTTCAATAGATAACTTGAGTTCTAAAGAATACGGTACGCGCTGCCAACATTTCCGTTTGTACGAGATCAACTTTGAAAAAACTGAATGTTGTTCAACCTTACACGAGTGTGGCGCGAAATTAATTTCTTTTGAAAGAAATTTTTTAAGACTTTACATATTGTGTGTCAAATTTACGTTATTTTCTGGTCGTTCGTTAACTGTGTCAAATTGAACTGAACAGTCGCTCGCAGTTGCACGCAACTAGGCAATAACTAAATAAATATTATATTAAATTCAGTGATGTGTGACTTTTATGAGTGAAACTCCCAATTTTGTGACTGTAAAGACTTTTTCTTATCTACATAATAAACTCTAATCAAGATGAGCTTCAACAAAAACAACCCCAACGCCATGGGGAAGATAATGGGAATACTTAAACAGCTTTCCACGGAAATGGTAAGTAAATTTCTAAGGAATATAATCGTATTGCAAATTTACTAGCATATGTATATATTTTTAAAATGAAAAATAAAAACACGTATAAACGATAAATATATTATATTTATCTAAAAACGTAAATCTACCGAAAACGTGTATAAGAGACGGCCTACTATTTTTAGGGACGATTGTATATCGGTTCAGAAAGTTCTGGAAAACAACTTGCGGCTTTTCGCGGTGCATACTGACATTCCAAATGGGGTCGGTCGAAGGAAGCCGTTGCCTGGCAACCATTATCATCAACATCCCATAAATCGATTTTAATTAATCACCGTCGAAATCAAACGCATATTTGACATTTAAATTAAAAAAATATATATATTTAACATATCTCATTTTAATATTTAAGATAGTTATAATTATATAGTATAAATTAATTAATTTGAAAAATACTTGAATTGATTTTTACGGCTTTAAGATATTTTTATTTCTTTCTCTGAGAATATAGTTTTTGCATATTTAAATTATCCTTAAAAAACTTTAAAATTTATTGCGATTTAAGTTTGTTAATTTCAACTGCATGAAACTATGCAGTGGCGCTATCTTGCGGAAACGCATATCTTTAACAAAAGACTGACTATAGTCGTTACTGCATGCATTTGTAGTCCACAAGAAGTTCACTAGATGGCATTGTTGACTTATCGATTTAAAGTTATGGAATTTATAGACCAACAAAAATATTAATATAAAAAAATAGTCACAATGATTCACAGTAATTGCAAGTTTTAATATTTGTCACTAAAAACCGCCGTAAAATAAAAACAGTTTGGTATTAACCGTAACTTATCCTTAGTTATATTATGAAAGCGAAAGTAAATATGTCTGTGTGTTACGTAATGACGCCTAAAGTGCCGATTCAATTTAAATGAAATTTGCTACAGAGATAGTCTAGAGCCTAAGAAAGGACATAGGCTACTATTATATTATTAATGCAAAATTAAATAAAACGTTTAAAAGGGGCTGTAAATGGTTGAAATAGAGCTAAAATCATAATAAACCTGCGCAGACGAAGTCGCAGCCACCATTGACATACATATCCGATTGTGTTTCTTTGTTTGTTTTGTTTTCACGCGTCAATTACTGAAATGATTATGGTGAAATTTTGCATACACGTTCTCAAGAATACAGGGAAGGCATGGGGTAACTTTCTTCTAGAAATGTTCTCGAATAATACAAAAGTAGATAGAGGGTTTTCCTTACCAAAATCTACGTTAACTTATTGTTCATATAAACAATAATTCAATTATTTTACATTTTTTTATTTATTAACTTTAGTTACTTTACAATTAAAACTAACACCCGACTTAAATAATACATGATATAGGTTATAGTTATATCATGAACCAGTTTCACGGTTATGGTCAAGGCATGGCGTCCTGCCCTACGATAACTACCACGATAGAAACAAGATCAAGGGCAGACATCGAAAACATTAGAAACATGATCACAATTATGTTCAACAAGCAGTTATTTTATAGTCAAATTACCGCAGTCTCAAATCTATAACTACGATTAGTTAATATAATGTGATGATATATTTCTAACTAGCTATGCCTTGCGGTTTCGCTCATCATAGCTTATAGCGTTCTTTAATAAATAAACTATCGAACGCAAAAAAAATCAAATCGAACCAGTAGTTCCTGAGATTAGCGCCTTTAAACAAACAAACTCTTCAGCTTTTTAATTAAGGCTTTAAAACCGACGTCAAAAACCAAAAACACCATTTAGTTTACTTAGATGTTATACTTATATCAATTATTTTCCTGTAAAAAACAAACTAACTAACCGATTTCGATTAAAGTTCAATCTGAAAGTCCATTCTTTCCAAAACTTTTAAAATCGGTTAATAAATAATGTAGTTATGAGGTATAAAATAATAAACATTAAGAAAAACATACGCCAAGAACCTCCTAATTCTTCGCAATTCTCTCCTTTTTTTGTAAGTCGATTAAAAATACAAAAAAAAAATTAAAGAGTCGAAACGTGTTTTTGAAATATTTTGTTTAGGTATTTACTGTCGGATGTGGAAGGAACGTGATACTTTTCTTGACCCTCGTGTGAAAGTTCAATATCAATATCACAACAATTATTCTTAGCATTTATATAATGTACATGTATAAGTAAAAACAAAGAAGATCTAGAAAAAGTACATTTTACAAATGAATAAATGAGAGCGATAGATAAATTTAATAAACAAATTAGTCAACATTTGACAATGTACGATAGATGTGAGACCTACTTTGAGACTCACTTGAATGTCATAAAACAAATATTTTTTGTTGTCCTTCAAGCAGCCTCGATTTTTATTCTGAAATATGTTATTTTGAAGTCGTTCTATTTTAAGATGATTCGAATAAAACAAACACATAATGCAGTTGATTTAAACTATAACACTTTCCATCATGACTTACAGGTAATCAACATTACAATATCGATTAAGTATCTATATAAAAATGTTGTGATAATAAATATATTAAAAAGTATAATCGTATCAAATATTATTTGAAATGCAATAGTATGCACATCATTTGTTTAAAGACACCACAGTCTTCGGAATTGTTTATGCTTACGTCAAAGCCGAACCTCATTACAAGTGAACGACAACTATCTGATAATATCAACAATCGATTCGAATAAGAATTTCAATACGCAAAGGAAGCAATTTGCGAGTGCAGTTTTATTTGAATCGGTTGTTGTTTTAGTGCGGATGAACATACTTTTGATCCCGCGATGCCTGGAATAAGATGATAGGGTCAGGTTTTTCTTGAAATATAGTTACTAGGTTATCGAGAGCATGTTTTAGCCATATAATACACTTTGAGTAGTCAATAAGCAATGTTTCTCTATCTGACCCAGACTTCTTAAGGTTACAATTCTTATCATTATGACTGTCTTACGCATATAAGATAGTGGGATACAATAAATGGGACCTATTTGCGGATGTCTTCTTCAGTATCGAATGTTTACTGAACTTATTTGACCATTTGTTAGTGATCAAGTTGTGTTGAGTGCTAGTAAGTTTGCGGGCGATCAATTAATATTTTTAACAAGTAGAAAAGAATCAAATTAAAAATAATTACAGGGATTATTATTAAATACGAAAATTGTTTTGTTACAGGGCGGAAGCGAACAAAGTCATCGCGGCCAACCAGACGAGGAACGATTGTATCGTCCCCGTGGGCCAAAATATTCAAGAGTTCCTTCGCGGCCCACACTGTCTGCATCGACAACTTCCACGTCTTTGGCAACCTGCGGCTCCCAAGGGACACTTGTTCCTAACTACGCCGCTATACCCGAAATTGTATCTACGGAAAGCAGTAGTGAAGACGAGCAAGATTCCTTCGAAAAAACTCGTCGTCATTTCCAACAGTTGCGTCAAATCAGTCTAGGAAACGAATTTAAATACAAGATGGAGATGGAAATTAAAAGTGCAAAGGACGAAAATCTACGCAACTCCATACCATTTGTAAAACAATTAAGCACTGATAGTAATAAAGTTAAAACTGATTATACAATCAATGGAGACGCTCAGCCATACGGACCAACAACACAGCGACTCTACCTTTGGACCCAGGTAAGATATGTTTTAAATTATAAATTAGTTTTTTGTTGTACTATTTTTAATATCATCCGATTTGATATTATGTTAAATATTCCGTAATATTAAATCCTAGAACAATAATATAAGGCTGAGCAAACTCTTTGTTGAAATAACTATGTTTGTATAACTAGGGATAGGTTAAACTACGAACATAAAATTTCTTATGTACACGCTGAGTTAGCCTTCAGAAAAGTTCGAATCGCCCACTGAATTTCAGAACTTACTCGGGCTAAGTTCAAGTAACACCGTTCTTTTCCGGAAAAAGTATTAAAAATAATAATATACAAGAAATGTCAAAAGCATTAAACTTTCAGGTGCTCTTTGTATTTAAGCACTATAATTTCCTATTTCGTTTATCACTTATTAAATATTTTATGATTTTGTTACAGATTTTCGTGGCTTTGGCTGTATCTATGGGTTCATTTATCGTCGGCTTTTCATCAGGCTACACTTCACCTGCACTTCCAAGCATGAACGAGACACTCGCTATTACAGAAGAAGAGGTAAAATTAAGTTAATTCCATTATGGATTAGACTAATGATGATTATATGCATTTTATTACAAGCATGCAATATTAGAATGAAAAATATATTAAATTTATGTATTTTATTTACAGAATAGCTGGATTGGGGGACTAATGCCTTTAGCTGCTCTGGTGGGCGGTATAGCAGGGGGTCCTCTCATTGAATACATAGGAAGAAGATTAACAATCATGTGTACAGCACTGCCATTTTTCGTGGGCTGGATGCTTATCGCAAATGCTGTAAACGTATATATGGTACTCGCCGGACGTGCCCTCTGTGGAATATGCGTTGGAGTAGGAAGTCTTGCATTCCCTGTATACCTGGGTGAAACTATTCAACCGGAAGTACGTGGCGCATTAGGACTTTTACCAACTGCATTTGGTAACACCGGAATACTTTTAGCATTTTTTGCTGGCACATATTTGAATTGGTCACATCTCGCTTTTCTTGGTGCAGCTCTTCCAGTGCCATTCTTTTTACTAATGATTTTAACTCCTGAGACACCAAGATGGTACGTTTCCAAAGGTCGGGCCGAAGATGCAAGGAAAGCTTTGCAGTGGTTAAGAGGAAAAAATACAAATACCGATAAGGAGATGAGAGATCTGACACGTTCGCAAGCTGAATGCGACCTTACTAGTAATGGAAACACATTGGGTCAGTTATTTTCACGAAAATATTTACCGGCTGTTTTAATTTCTCTCTGTTTAATGTTGTTCCAACAATTGAGTGGCATCAATGCGGTTATTTTCTATGCATCAAAAATATTCAAAATGGCCGGCACCAGCCTCGATGAAAACGTATGCAGTATTATTATTGGAGTTGTAAATTTCATATCCACTTTTATAGCAACTGCTATTATTGATCGCCTTGGCAGAAAAATGTTGCTTTATATTTCATCCGTATCAATGATCATTACCTTAGTAACTCTGGGATCTTATTTCTATGTAAGAGAAGCTGGAAACGATGTCAGTCACTATGGATGGTTACCTCTAGCTTGTCTGGTAATTTATGTGTTGGGATTCTCTATCGGTTTTGGACCCATTCCATGGTTAATGTTGGGAGAAATCTTGCCTTCTAGAATACGTGGCACAGCTGCTTCATTGGCAACCGGGTTTAACTGGACCTGTACATTCATCGTGACCAAGTCTTTCCACAACATTATAGCTGCAATTAATATGTACGGCACAGTGTGGTTGTTTGCTGTATTGTGTATGATTGGACTAGTTTTTGTCATATTCTTTGTACCAGAAACTCGGGGTAAAAGTTTGGAAGAAATTGAGAAGAAACTGACAGGTGGCTCAAGAAGAGTTCGTACTACTAACAGCAATAAACCTATGCAAAACAATTGTTAATGTATAAATTAAGGGTTTTAGAGTCAATGAAGGTATATTCTTATCAGACATTCTTAAGTAAAGAGACTGCTTGCTCTGTCCGCTGGTTAGTTGTTATAGATACAAATAGGGGATTGATTTGTGTAGCACAATAAACCATTAATGTGCACATTGAAGACTGATTTGGATTGTATTCATAGTATGAGTAGTAGTTTGTAAATATAGTAAATTCAAAACGTTGTATGAGTAAGTGATAGTTCCTTTTATATTTAATACAAAATAAAGAATTTCGTAGAATAATTATGAACAGAATATAAACATTTATATTCAATCGGCCCAGTACTTTTACTAAGGTACATGATTGTGTTTACTCATTCATGAAGATAATTTTGAATGTACAAATTATTTTATTTTAAAAGTGATCTGTAATTTATATTTATGTTGATCATGACAAGATATGTTTAAGAACAAATTATATATAAAAACTATATTGTGATTTAGAAAATAAACTACGATATTAGAAGGTAGCAAATTAGTAGCTTAAGAATTTACTTTAGTGTGACTCCGTATATTACGGAGGCCATATTTATTTAATTTGTAAATTTTAATATAAAATAGAAGTAACAAGTGGTTTTTTTTCCTTCAAAACAGCAAAAATCCTTGTAAATCCTGTAGAATAAACATCGTTTTAGAAGATTCTTTTAAATGTTAACATTGTTTAATTATATGTCAATTTTATAATTTAAAAAATATTTTACAAAATATTTCATAACAATAAAATTTATAAAAATATGAAGTTTTCAATTTTTGCAAAACATAACGTAACATAACCTAATTAGAATTAAAGAATGTTTTCAGACCTTTGGCATCAAATTAATTATATTACGACATTTATTAAGATAATAAGTGAAACATAACAGCGGGTATAAGTAAATAAATACGCACTAATGTAAAAATAAGATAAACGAATATGCTAGCTATTCGATCAGTTATATTTATTACAGCAGAGTGTAGACGAACTCATTACGATTCATTTAATGATTTCCTTAACTATTCTTTGTATTTAAATTAAATACATAACAAAGGTTTTGCTTTTTATCAAAATTAATATATAACATACATCATATTTATATTAAAAACTTAAAAGTTTGTTTTGTTTGTTTGAACGCGCTAATCTCAGGAACTACTGGTTCGAATTGAAAAAATTTTGTTGTGTGAGATAGTTTATTTATTTCGGAAGGCTAAGGCTATATTACATCACGCTATGACTCATAGAAGTGAAGCAGTAACCATAAAAGCGAGTGAATCCGCAAGGGACAGCTAGTAAATAAATATTTCTAGAATTCTGCTCGGATATACGAGGGGAGATCAAAAGTTCGCGGAATAAGAGGGAAGGAGGTTGAAATTAAACACCAAACTATTTTTCCTTTTCGATATATTCTCCCTTAACCCTAATACATTTTTCAGATCTCTGAAATAACTTCTTTATACCATCGAAAAAAAAATGATTTGTCTTTGGTGATAAAAGAAAATAGGCCGAAATTGCGGACTTCACTTCTTCATCGTCATCAAATTTTTTTCCACGCAGCTCGTTCTTCATTTTTGGAAATAAATAATAGTCACTGGGTGCCAAGTCTGGACTGTAAGGTGGGTGGTTCAATTGTTCGAAGCCGCATCGGTGAATGACAGCCGTCACAACATGGCACGTGTGAACGGGTGCATTGTCGTGCAGAAGGAGCACACCTTTCCTCTTCTTTTTTCTTGATGGCTTCTTTTAATCTTTCAAGTAAAGAAGCGTAATACTGTCCTGTTATAGTTACACCACGTTTTTTATAATCGATCAGTAAAATACCTTCTGTATCCCAAAAAAACATGACCTTGCCAGCAGATTGTGTCACTTTGAACTTCTTTGGAGGAGGTGTGCTTTTTTTATGCCACTGCATCGACTCTTGCTTCGACTCAGGTTCATAGTAGTGAACCCAGGTTTCATTACCAGTAACGATTCGAGCCATAAATTCTTCCTTACTCTCTCTACAGAGCTCTAAAAACTGGCGAAAACACTCGACACGCTCGCGTTTTTGAAGTGGCGTGAGCATTCTCGGAACCCATCTTGCACTGACCTTAGTCATCCCAAGATGATGATGTAGAATATTCAAAATAGTTGTTTCGGATACACCAATCATTGCTGCAAGCTGCTTCTTCTTCAACCGGGCATCTTCCAATATAAGATTTTCTATTTTTCGACGATTTCCGGTGTGGTGGCCTCAATTGGCCGTCCAAAGCGAGGGTCGTCTTCAATGGACTCTCTTCCTTGTTTAAAAAGACCATGCCACTTGTAAGCCATGGTTTTACCAGGAGCAGAGTCCGCGTAAACCGCCAACAGCTCTTGAAAAATAATCTGTGCGAATTTTCCTTGCTTAGTAAGGAACTTAATAACGGCGCGGTGTTCAATTTTCTCCATACTGGCTGACTTCTTCCTAATTCAGTTGTTTACAGGCCGATAACTCAAAAGCTAATGACCCAATTAGGTTCAAACTTGGTATAGATACTCTTAATGTGCTTAACTAGTGCCTACCTAGACATGTGAACCTACTCCCACTAATCCCTAAATTCCGCGAACTTTTTGACCTCCCCTCGTATGCACCTACTCAGATTTTTTGTCAACGAAACAGTTTTTCTTATCTTAATATATTCCTTTCGCCGCCGTGCGCATGATGAAATTAACTCACAAAATCATTTGAAAACTTACTGTCTGTGTAATTCTGTAGCTAATAAAAAGATAGATGCAATGTAAATTTTAAAACGATCAATAGAAAGGTCCACGATAAAAAAACAACGAAAATCGTTTTTTTTATTTATAATTATAGAAATAACTTAATATGGTTAATATTATTGACTATATTTTTTGTTGGCATAAAACAAGATCAAAACAGCATTTAAGGTTTCCAAAATTATTTTTTTCTATATAATTTTATAATAGTGGCATATAATGTGACTAGCGGCATCTATCATAAGTATACGTGTACTAGATTCTAGATGTTAACATTACTGCGACTACAACGCCATCTATAAGATGGTGACTTTATTTTAGTAACAAACCTTAATTAAAAATATATATATTCATTAACTCATAATATTATAACAGTTACCGTATTCAAATAATATAAATAAACATACATATATTTAATAGTAACTGAACAACGTTGAGTTGTTGAAAAACAATTGTTTAATATTGTTTTTACTTACGAAAAGTATTAGGTATCCTACAATTAACTTTCAGTAGATGGCGCGCGTTGAAGGGGCCAGACAGAAATCGTCCGGCGACACTAAATATTCTTATAATAAAAAAATCATCTTTAAAAAAATTTATACATAAATGATTCCGAATCGACATGAAAAATACGATAAATTCATTTACTGCGAACTGCAGCAACTATTATAGTCAGATGTTGCAGTTGTTTATGTTTGAAGTATTCATTGCATCCATAAATTTTGTTTACCGGCAGCTCATTGTTACTTTACAAACACATGCGTTAATCTTTGTAGAGACTCGAGTGATTTTACTATATCTTTTCAAGACATATTTTTAGTGGCTGATGATTTAGATTAAAGAAAGTATTTGAATTAGTTACTAAATATTATTGAAAAAGTTACATCATAGAACGTGAAAATATTTGCGCACTGCCTTATCATTTACGGGTGATTTTTCAACTGGGTGTTAATGGCCAAATGCGAAACCATTAGTAGTAATAGCTAAAAATACCTAAAGGAGAGTCGCCGTCGATTTTGACGAAAACTAAAGCTGCATCATTATTTATTTTTATTATTTTCTTAGCCAGAAATCAAGTCCGCTAATTAAAAAACCACCCTATACTATTGTAATGTCTAATAGTGTCACTTATAAAGATAAGTTTATGAGAAGAAATAGTATACGGCAAACTAAAGAATAGGCCCGTTTCTTGAGGAAGATTAAAGGCTATATTACATCATGCTAGTAGGTATATCTCGTGTAGGGCAAGTAAAACCGCTAGGGATAGCTAGTATATTAATAAATTTAACCGTAAGTAGTCAATACTTTATAGAAAGAATATAATATAATTCAAATGTGAAAATTTGAAAATAAACATGGTGTAGTACTAAGTCAAGTTAAGTCTCTTTCAGTCTATTAAAAAAATTGGCATTACTTCGAACAAGTGTTTTGTAGGCGGCGTCAAAATGCTAATCGCCTCCGGAAACGAATAAAATGAGAAACGGAGTGATAAAAATCTATAAAATAAATAACTTCAAAGTTACTCCTTTCATGTTTATATAATTATTTTCTAAAGCACTGACAGTAAAATCTTTCAAATGGAAAGCATTGTCAAACGACTTATGTAAATCTTTATGAAAGTCTACAGGGCAAAAGTAACATAAAAGTGTAATTCTTACGTTAGCTAATTAACAAACCTTTACAAGGTATATTTTTGTTCAAAATTTAAGAAAGACAAATATTAAACGAATTTTGAAGCTCTAAATTTCAATTAAGTTATATTTAAGTTAAAATATATTTATGTATATTTTATTTAGTTTCGCTGGATTCCATTATAATTTTCGAGTTAAACAAAACTATAGGCTACATGGTTCCAGGAGTTTAGTTTAATCGATAATTCGAAATAAGTAGAGACATTAATAGGTTATTCATTTAAAAATGACTTTTTGGCTATAGAGTGAAAAATTGGATTATTTAAAAACATTTTAGTTGGAGTTTACAACAATCAAAAGACCCTCATCGTGTAAAAGTAAAAAAAAAATTTAATCAGTTATTTTGTGCCATGTGATATAACATAGGTACTTGTTAACATTACGTATATATATTATAAAGATGTAAAATTTGTTTGTAAGTTTGTATGTAGGGGTAAATTACTGATTCGGTTTGAAAAATTCTTTTTGTGTTAAAAAAAAGCAACAAACGTAAAGGCGACTGAAACTGCGAGGGGCAGCTAATATGTTATAATTTGTATTACTAGACCAAACATAATTCAGGATCTTCTAAAATCGGTAACTGACAAAGAATCATATTTTAAGACCTTACAGACAGAATTAGTTAAAATGAAGAAGAGTTGTATTTGTAAAAGAAAATATACAAAATCACAGAATAATATGATATTAAGGTGGAAAACCTTTTGAGTAACGCAACCTCGAAACCCAATCAGTTTTGTCAATCAATTTGTACTCATATAAATCGCTAAGACTGCGCCGAGATGGTCATTTCTTCGATGCACCATGCACGTCTCACATTGATTTCTTAGTGACTACGTAAAAATTTAAATTGAATTTTACGACGAATTTCTTTTGAAGTTGTAATCAAAATAACAAAAAATGAAAATATTAATGAGAGCGGATACCCACTATAGTATAGTTGTGAGTGCTAATGAATATGGAAAACCAAAATATACCTTTTCACAGGTACGTAAATTTAACATACAATTAGTATAACATTACAACATTAATAATTTCCGTTGTATCGTGTTAAAATTTATATGTTTGCTTATAAATAATATGTCTAAGACAGATAAGCGATACTGAAATATTGAACTGAACATACTAACTTAATTTCGAATGAAATTTTTATCGGTAAAAATAAGTAAATTCGATTAATTGTTGCCAATTAAATTTAACTCTAACGTAAATAATTTATATTTTTTTTTTGCTTATCGGTATTTTGACATTACTATAAATAATATATGAATAATAATATCATTATTTATAAAAAAATATTTTTTATTTATATACTAATTAATCTATTAGTAATAAGTATGATCATTAAAATAAATTTTGCTTAATTAACATATATACAAAATGCATACGTTATATATACAAAACATTAATATCGATTACAAGAAATGATTTAGTGGAATTCATGTAAGTGGGAGCAATGATTGTTGATGATTACTTAAATTGATCGTAGGCGGTTCGTACACACCTCCCGATAATTACGTCATATTCAATAGCGTTGTAGTATTTTTTTCAGTTAATATAAAACTTTTTTAATAATTAGTATAAAACCAATAAATGAAATAGTAAACAAAGTTTTTAACTTAAGTCAAACATAAGAAATCTTTGAAATTATTATAAACAGACAGACAGAATTTCAAAATTTAAAAATTACGCGGTTACTAGTCTATCTCTCAAGAGTAGTACTTACCTACTTTTTTTGTTAATAAAAGGTGCTGTATGTATCCCTGTCAATGTGTATACAAAATTTTATGACGGTTGGTTGAGAATTGAAAGCGTGAAAGTATAATTAGTTACATTTTTTATGCAATTCCCATGACATGTTCAGTTCAAAATTAACGACATTAAACATCTATATTGCTTTATAATAAAGTACACACAATAAACAAATATTTCATTTGAAAATATTAAAAAAACAGCTCTATATTTGTTGATCAAATGTCATATAATACGATGAAGCGAAGCTGATGACGTCAAGCTATTGTCTAATCAGTGGTCCTCTTGCGCGTAATTAAAATTCACTAGGCGTAATAACGCGAAAACTAAGAGAATAAATATTTAAAACATAAAAAATATATTATTTATTTTTGGATAAACACAAAAAACATTAAATGTAGTTGGAATGGTTAACTGACACGCTCGCTTTAAATTAATATGGTAGCATTCGATATTTTTCTGTGAGTGGTTTGGATAAGGAAAATTTCATATCGAATAAAAAAAAAACTGTAAATAGAATTTTAAAATTTCAAAGTATTTACTTACCTTGAAATATGCGTAAATAATCGAAGTACAATGATGATTATGTTTGTAATTTAAAATCGAAAGTAAATTTCGATTACAAATAGTCAATTAATATTGGGAATCATAAACAAAATGAAACAATTACCCCATCGCACAAAATATATAAGGTTTTTTTTTTTAAATAACAAAACAATTAACACTCGATGTAGAAGATCTATTTTATGTTTTCGAAAAAAAATGTAGTTTTTAGGGTTCCGTACCTTAAAAGAAAAACGGAACCCTTATAGGATCACTTTGTTGTCCGTCTGTCTGTCTGTCTGTCTGTCTGTCTGTCTGTCTGTCTGTCTGTCTGTCTGTCTGTCTGTCTGTCTGTCTGTCTGTCTGTCTGTCTGTCGGGATGTCAACCCTTTTTTCTCAGAAATGCATAGACGTATCATGTTGAAATTAATATCATATACTCAAGTCTATGATGACATGCGGCCGTGAAAATATTAAAGTTCTAAATCAACGCAATCAAAAGATAATGGAAAATATGTCGTATATTTTGACCATTTTAGCGTTTTCGCAAGGGAATCAAAACCTATAGGGTACTTCCCATTGACCTAGCACGATGAAATTTGGCAAGAAGTAAGATCTTATGGTACAAATAAAGGAAAAAATCTGAAAACTGTAAATTTTTGTATGTATGTTTGTCTGTTTGTAAGTTTGTCTTTCAACCTTTTTCTCAGAAACGCGTGAAGGTAACAAATTTTTATCAACGTCAAGTACTCAAAGTTGTAATTACTAAGAGCTGTGAAAAAATCAAACTTCTAAGTTAACGCAATCAAAAGATACGGTCATTTATATCACATCTTTTAAGTATGATAGCGTTTTTAACGTTTTCGCAAGGGAATCAAAACCTATAGGGTACTTCCCATTGACCAAGCATTATGAAATTTGGCCAGGAGCAAGGTCCTTTAGTATACATAAAGGAAAAAATCCGAAAACTGTAAATTTCTGTTCGTGTGTCTGTCAGTCTGTACGTCTGTCTTTCAACCTTTTTCTCAGGAACGCGTAAATGTATCAAGTTGTAAATTGATCAAGCGGAAAATATATTAATCTTAGAATTAAAATTATATGTACTTGTAACAAATTAACATAGAAGTTGACCATGGTCAAAAAAACAATTTTACAAACACTGAGAAGAAATTTGTATCAATACGAAAACATTAAAAAGCAGCAAACCTTTATAAACAACGCAATGCAATCTATATATCGCAGCTAACAAAATGATAGCGCGATGCAGCGTACAGCTAATGCCATCTATTACAACATTATGACATTAACTGTGATATAATTCTGCTCGATTAATAAAAAATTTTATTTTAATTATTATTTAAACGCGCTAAAAATTATAAAATAAACTTTTCACTTAAAAGTTTTATCGTCGATTTATAACGTCATTACGTAATTAACATTCAATATAAGAGCTTCACGCGATTTGATTTAAGTACTCGTATTGACTTAGTACGAAAATTTTAAAATTAAATTCAAACAGATCGAGTTATTTAATTTACTTATTTATCTACACATATAAGTCTTCTGGTCATTAGTAATATAATTAGTTATTTATAAATAAACAATTAGTTTTGTTCGAATTAAGGACTAATTATTTTCGTCTTGGCAACACTAATATTATATTTCGATATTTTGATTGATAATGTAAATCTAAATATTTTACGAACGTAGTGCAGGGGTAGTGGAGCGTAGTAGAATATAAATAAAAATAAAACGAGAATAAAATATAATATAATTATTTTGTTAATGTCAACAAGTTAGTTCATTGAAATTGTCAAGAGATGGCGCTAAGTGTAGCCTGAATCGCGCTATAACTTTGCTTTATTGAAAGTATAAGGTGTATTAGTAGATTAGTACTTAAAATGAAATTTTGTGTTTCCATGGATTGCATCCATGATTGTGTTTTAAATTAAAGTGCTCCTAAATAGTTTCAAAATAGTTTTTGGGACGTGATCCATATTTACATAATATTTGATTATATTTAAGCGACTTCTAAAAAGGAGTGTTTTCAATTCGACCTTGTATTTAATTTTTTTTTATGTTTGTTCGCCGATTACGCCGCCATTTGTGTACCGATTTTCAAAATTTTTTTTTTTTGTTTGAAAAGGTATACTTCCAAGGTGGTCCCATTGTCTTCAGGTCAGGATCAGATGATGGGATTCTGGAGAAATTGAGGGAACTCCTCAAATATTATAGGAAGGCGTATACCGATTTAGGTATTTTTGATAGTAACTTATGTTGGAACTGATGATGAAGACCACAAATGGCGTAGATGGGTTAGTCTTATATAGATTTCTATAAGTTTGTACGGAACCCTCGGTGCGCGAGTCCTACTCGCACTTGACCAGTTATTTTTTATGAAAATACCTGGGTAACGAGCGGGCCGAAAACCTAATATGAAGTGATTATCGCCACCTAGGCGCATTTGCAGCTCCACGGGAACTAGAAATGTATTACCATTAAAAAAAAAATAAAGGCACTCCCTCCTAGGGACGGTGAAACATATGTCTCTTTCACTCACCATAGGAAACGCTGCTATATTATAATGTAGAAGGTACGGAGCCACCCCGTGCTGTAGTCAGTAGGCTACGGCTAGGCTCTACAATAATATTAACAACATTTTAATAAAAAATAATAATAAATTTAAATTAACAAAACAAAACTTTACGTACAAAAAAAAAACCTTTTATCGTCACTTGCACTAATGCACTATAATACAATAACTACTGAATCGTAAGTTTTACAAAGATAATCAGTAGGTTTCTCACAAACTTCTTTAGTATTCAGACGAAGTTTGGTAAGTGTTTAATAATATATATATTTTTAGGTTCTGGCTGCCGTTGCAGTGTCAATGGGATCGATGATTGTTGGGTTTTCTTCTGCTTATACGTCGCCAGCTCTCGTGACTATGGAAAACAGTACGAGAATATACGTCTCTGAAGAAGAAGTATGTATTCTAAAGAGAAAAACTAACATTATACGAGAATTATAGTTATTAAATTTGCTCTCAGACTTTTATAAAGATTTACATAAGTTGTCATTATACTGTTGTCATAGTCATTGCTTTACGCCTTTAAGAATTTACTGTCAGTGCCTTGTTTTTCATATTTAGGGTTTTCGTAACTACTTACTACGTGTCCGTTACTAGGTCACAGCAACTCTGTATTTACTAGAGTAAAACTTTTAAGTATTATTCTCTTATAATGCTTTATAATGTTTGGGCATCTTTGTGTTGCAAATACTAGGAAAATTATACAGTTACTTCTTGAAATACTACTTGTATGATACAATATCTTAAGATGGTGTTTTAATTGCACCTGTGTAAAATCACGGCGGTTTATATTATTATTAAACATTATATATGCTAACTGTAAATATAATTATAATGATAAAAAATTCCATGCTAAAGCTTACTTAGAGTAGATTAATTCATGAAATTGTGTCAGATTGGCTTACAATTGTGTAAGCTAATCTGACAAAATACATATTGATGTAATATACATGCTGAAAGAACATTCTTTAACTTTTTTGTAAGCATCAACGAAATGGCGAATAAATAAATGTTTTTTTTTTTGTAATTAGTAAATTGATAAATTTTAACAATCACTTATTATGTATCTAGTATTATAAATACATACAAAATAATTATACTGTAGTCTATAAAACTTATTTTGCATTTTTCTTTGACAGGCAAGTTGGGTTGGTGGTCTAATGCCTTTGGCTGCACTAGCAGGAGGGGTGATAGGAGGACCTTTAGTGGATTACATCGGTCGACGGAGAACAATTCTCTTTACAGCAATCCCGTTTTTTATCGGATGGATGTTAATAGCTACAGCTAAAATTGTACACTTAGTATTAGCAGGTCGAGCTGTATGTGGACTTTGTGTAGGCATCGGATCATTAGCTTTTCCGGTATACCTTGGTGAAACAATTCAACCTGAAGTTCGTGGAACTTTAGGGTTATTTCCCACTGCAATTGGAAACATTGGTATTCTTATTTGTTATGTGGCTGGGAAATATCTTGATTGGTCAGAACTTGCATATCTAGGATCCGCCCTTCCTATTCCTTTCCTGATATTAATGTTTATGATCCCTGAAACTCCTCGGTGGTATCTCGCGGTCGAACCGAAGAAGCACGTAAAGCATTGCAATGGTTACGAGGTTCTAATGCTAAAATAGATAATGAAATGCGTGATATAGCCCTATCAGATGCAGAGACAGAAAATGAGTCTTCAATCAAGGAAATGTTTAGCATGAAATATATGAAATCAATATTAATATCATTAGGACTCATGCTATTCCAACAACTATCAGGAATAAACGCTGTTATATTCTATACGGTAAAAATATTTCAAATGTCCGGTAGTTCCATTAATGAAAATTTGTCGACGATCATAGTGGGTCTGGTCAACTTTATTTCAACATTTTTTGCTACTGCCCTCATTGATAGAGCGGGTCGTAAAGTATTGTTATATATATCATCCGTGACTATGACTATAACATTAATAGTTTTAGGGACTTTCTTTTACGTTCGCGATAATTTACGTACAGATGTGTCTAATTTAGGTTGGCTTCCTCTCACTAGCATTATGATCTATTTACTCGGATTTTCTTTAGCTTTTGGGCCAATACCATGGCTTATGATGGGTGAAATTTTGCCCGCCAAAATAAGAGGAGGTGCTGCTTCAATAATTACTGCCTTTAACTGGTTATGCACATTTATAGTAACAAAAACATTCCATAATATCTTAGTTGCCATTGGACCAGCAGGGACTTTTTGGTTATTTGGTTGTATTTGCTTTGTGGGTTTATTTTTTGTAGTGGTATGTGTTCCGGAAACTCGAGGAAAAAGTCTCGAGCAAATCGAAAATACAATGACTGGAAGAAAAGGAAGAACTCGTAGGCTGAGTTCAATTGCTAATATAAAACCTCTTCCAAGTGGCTGCTAAATAACATTATTTTTGTATAATAGCTATTATTTCACCAGTTTGACACAATTTGTTTTGATGATGAAATATTTTATTTAAAAATATTATTTAATAGGATTATGGACATCGTTCATTTTGGTCCAAAATTGAAAGTGCCATACAAAAAGTAATAATGCTATAATCTGGTAGAATATGTCTGTTTAAGCATTATAGCAGCGAAGCTGTAGGACAGTGGTCCTCATGGACATCGTTGGTTTTATTCGAGTTTGTAAAATCTATCTCCTAATAGATTTTTTTAATAACGCATTGCGTTACATACCTAATATATCCTGCCATAATATAACGTTTTTGAAAATTTTCATAAGAAACAATAATTTGAAGTCTATTTTGGCATTTAAATTACTTTTCAAAGATATTTTCTTTTTATTAGATAGAAATATGTTTAAAATAGATATACTTTTTGCTACTAGGTTAGCAACTTTTAAAAGGCAAGTGTTCCAGCACATTAAGTAGTAGAGGGATGGACAATGTCTGGCGTCAAAAACGAACCGCAAAATATATCATACATCGAGCTTTAGTACCAAAATAACAAATTCTTAGACCAGCATGTTTTACCAGTACCAGGCCTTTTCACTTTTAGACCAAAAATATGAAAGATGAATGAAAGATGAATAATGTCCCTAATAAACTTTAATAAAATAAATAATTTATTTTTTAAATTGAAGACTGGCTAATCTTAAACTTTATTTTTAAGCGTAAGATTAGAATTGGCTATTAATGAAAATTATTTTAAAATTATTATAATATCGCAAATTAAATTTAAATGTGACTTGAATACAAAGTATTTATTGTTTCAATATACAAAATATTTCTCATAATTATATTATAAAATAAAAGATATAGATATTATAGATTAATAACATTCATAAAATTTTACAACATATGATATCTTAACCCTCAAATTGACAATAAAGTGGATCCCAACAAAAATGTGAGATGAAACTGGAAGTCAAGTTCTTTTAAGCTAACATACACAATAGATCTTGTAATGCATAAAGCTCTTCATTCTTTTCTTCAATGATGGATAAACTTGCCAAGTTGCACACATGGCAAGTCATCCTCTACATCATAGAAGTCGAAACTCCAAATTTTAAGTTACCTAAAATCCATTACCCAAGAATCTAATTGCTTTGAAGTCATAATGTTCGTTGTCACTACTCCGCATTATCACAGATTCAAATATAGTGTAGACCAGTGCCTTCTGGCTAACTTATTAGTATAAAATATTATTCCTTTTAAAAACAATAATTTAAATAAGTTTTAATAACCTGAGCCATTAAAGGTTCAAAATCATTTTTATCAAGTCATACACAGCCATGTTAGTTACTTCACGTTGATCTACTATGAGAGTGAAATACTACCCATTGATCGTCGAGCTGAGTTATCCATATTTATTGTCGAGCCAGTCTATATAAGAGCTGTTCTCAAATCAATATTATGTAGGAAAGATAACACGAAGAGTAGACTATATATAGCTAGGCTCCAGCTTATTAATTTTATTAGTGAAATGGTAATGTCAGTATATTTTGAACATTTGGTCTTATTTACATTTATATTTATGTAATTTAATAACAAAAATACAAACTTATCTAATTCATTAGTTCCATACAAACGGTTTGGAAGTTGCCACATTAATAACATTGTCTTCTGTACCAACCTTCAATGTGATGATTTTAGATTTTTTCCTGCATACATGTCTGTCATCAATGATAAAAATAGTAAATATTGGACATCGTTATCTTATGATAATTGGAGATTTTTTTTTTGGAAAAACTTGGAACTTAGCTATTACAAGTGGGTTTGACAAGTCATGCAAAATTTTAACTATTTAGGTCAAATAGATATTAAGTTGTGGGGGAGTCAAAAGTAGTAAGTTGGTTCCTATTAGTAACACATAGGCCAGTGTTGTTTCTTTGCTTGCAAACATGTATCTAGATTTCATATATTAACTTTATGTACTATAATATAACTTAATAATTATTAATAATAAACAGATAAGTATTAGAACTTAATTTTCTTGAATACCAGTTATATACTACAAGTTCATAACCAAAACAATATTTATGCTGAAAAATTCACTTGATAAATTAAATGTGTGTATTAATGAATTTATTGTAATTCATTAAATTTTAGTATATCAAATCTATTGTACTATCTAAAATGGTCTTTGAGGTTCGTTTTCAATGCTAAATGATACTATTGATAGCATTAAAATGTATAAAAAGTGTTATCAAAATTAATAAAGTATTTTCAAACATATTTTCCTCTTTATTATATTAATAAACATAAAATGTTAAAATTATGTTTGTTATTATTTGGTATTTAATTGGTGTTCTGTAAATAACATAGTCTTACTTTTGCTTTTTCTTTATGCAAATATATTTATTTACTTAGTCAACTTTACTTATTTGCCTCACTCACCTTTCTTTTGATACCAAATGAGTTAATCAAAAAATTATTTAAGTAAAATTATTTAAGTAATAAATTATATGAGTTAGCTTATTTTAAATCAATACTATAATAAACCTTATTTACATATACCTTCACAAGAAATTTTGTATAATTAAGACAGATAAAATTATTAATGAAATTCTACCACGTGAATAGAATGCACACTTTACTGCTAAGAATCAAAAAGAACCATACATACATTTGTGAAACAATAATTCAATGAACACTTGTAATCCCCAACTACCAAACCGTCTGCTAAAGCGCACTCTACGTTTATTCTTTCTTCTCATGTCAATACTAATTTTATCACTATTTCATTCTTAACGACAGTATTACATTTTAATTTCATGTAAACAAACTTACCCATGACTTGAACGCGGCAAATTGCACAAGTATCACATTCAACATCCCAGCTCCACATAGCCACTGCATTCCACTTTTTAAGAGTAAACATTTTATCGGGTTTTTGCCCATCATTGTCCCCTCGATCGAAGGATTCACAATCTTCTCCAGACATTTCTTTTTACAATAATATCCTTTAAACAACAAATTATAGATTCGATCTTCGGAAATGTCAACTTTATATTGACATTGACAGACCTCATTAGTTTAGAAGTTTGATCTCATATGCCACAACTAAAAGCTATTAAACTTGATAAATGAATTTAGCAAAAAAATAGCCTCTTATTTTAAGTAGGGAAATTTATAAGACGAGAATTACATTTGTAAGTTTTCTTGCAGTTGCTTAGACTATTAAGCAATTTGACGAGTAACGTACACAATTCTACGAACAAAATTTTTAGGCAATTTGACTGGGGATTAGGTTAGACTGAAAAATAACTTTACATCATTACGATCACTTTTTTTCCTAAAATATGGTCGATAATTTCAATTCATTGTAAGTATATACTACTATATACTTACTTCATATAATTTCCCTAAATAAATAAATCACATTCCTAAGAGGATTTTATAAATATAGTCAGGACTTAGGGCATACGTGTACCTACGTTAATTTTTTACATTTTATAAAAAAATTAAAATTATATTTTATGGATAACGATAAAAATAATTTTGTCGACATTAATACAATAATGAAACTTACTGCCTATTACTTAGGTTCCAAATTTAAAAAATGTCATTAAAAATGTGTTCAAGATTATTAGATTTGTTTTACAATATTGGAACTTTTGATTACATATTGTCTAGATACCGAATCATCATACAACGCTCGTCATTTTTATGTACCGTTTTGGCAACCTGACAGTAGCGCCATCTATGTTTATGAGCCTGCAAGATATTGTCAGCTTAAAACATTTTACCAATAAAATAGGGAAATATTTGGATGCAAATTGAATGATGTTCGAACAGTTTTGAATATTTGGTTTTATATGAATGATCTTTAATATATTTTAGCAGTATTGTCTAAAAATATTTACGAGCTATATTTACTTTCGAAACTCGCTTATGAATAATTCTTTCACTACCTCGCCCCCCGTTAAATTTAGGCTAAGTCGAGGCTGCGGAAGCGAGACTGGATGCCTGCGTTTTGTAACGTCAAGGCGTCTCGTTCCGCAGTACCTGAGACTCTAAAAACCCTAATTGGTATTTAAAGCATTTAAACAGTGAATAGGGTAGGAAACTAGTTCCAACTCATTTGCTTAGATGAGTGATTAAATGCCTGAATTTTTTTGAACGAGACCATATACTTAGTAAAAAGGCTCGGATGTTAATTGAACGTCTTGCTTAGCTAGTAGGCGGAGACGTATTCATTAGTTTGTAGGTTTAATAAAATACATCTTATATAAATTATTTTATTGTAAAACTTTTATTTATTAAAGTATTTATTTCAATTTTACAGTTACAGTTACTTAAAAATAATGAAAATAAAGCGAAAAATCTCTTTAATAGTCTAAAATCGTGTTAAGCATTTTTGTAAGTATACTAAATATTTATTCCTAAAATACAACGAATACCTACAATAAACAATTAATAAATTGTTTTCTGTATAAGATTTTTTTTACAAATAAAGTATATCTAACATGAGCCTAAAACTAGATTAATTTAAAAAATATACCCATTAAAAATGATATTAGGTTCGGTTTCAAAATTACATTTCAAAAGAATATTTTTATTTTCAAATGATTTAAAGAATAACTCTTAAACGGTGGGACATAGTATCTAACTGTAAATCTGTCTATTTACGTTTCGTATGCAATCGATATTCATAAATACATATTGGTATAGACAATTAATGCTGATTAATTTTATTACTTATACGACTAAATTATATATGTTCTTTTCTTAATTTTTATTGATGTCTTGGTGTTCAAACTTTTGCAATTAAATAAAGCTTAAAGTTTCTTATTAAATTAAAAACACAATATTGTAATGAAGTCGGCTGAAGCAATTTCATTATGTTATGGTTACATTTCATTTGAATATGTACTATACTATATTACAGAAGTCAAAGTGAATAGAAAAATTATTCAAATATATTTTAAAAGGCAGTTTTATTAGATTTTTTTTACTATAATAAAATAATATATATACAGTTGATCTAGAACAAGGTATAAAAATATGTTTTTAATATTAAATTTCCGTTATCATAGAAATATTTGTTACCTATAAAGAATTATTTATTATTATCCGCATAATTATATACTGTAGCACTTGTTCTTGATACTTTACTAAGATTACCTTAGATATAAATGACACAAAATGAAAAAATAAAATAAATTCGGCAGGAAGGGTTCAATTGTATATCAACACTTAAATATAATTAATAAGAAAAGTGCAAATGAAAAGAACAAAACTTATGCCAATAGTACCGCAACCACTGTAACATCCGAACTCATTAATTTGAACTTGATATCTTATACTATATGGGAATCTGCAAGCGTTCTCTGTAAAGAAAAAAATAATAATCAGCAAACAAATTAAAATAAGCCAACGAAAACAAAATAAATGTTTCAATTTTCTATAAATATAATATAACTGTAATGAAGGAGGACAGACCCTCTTATGCCTATTCTTTCCATTACTTCCTATAGTATTTTATCCATCATTCCCTTTTACCCCGGAAATGTATTTGTATGCAAATGCACGGGCGGCGGTGATCACTTGACAATCTACATGCTGGTCTGTCGGGTATTATCATAAAATGACCACGCTAACACCATCATAAGTGGAGCAGTAACCATAAAAATGTAACAATTAAATTCACACTATTTTAGAGTGTTTCATAAATTAATTTATCGTTGGATTTTCGATCCGGCCTATCAATCTCCATCATGTTTTGCCCATTCCTAGTGACATTAGCGAATTAATTTGTCTAATTGGCACAAGTAAAAGTCAACCGAAAGTGATAGTAACCGCGTGACTCATAGTAAGGCGATTACACTTTTAAATTTTGCTCTGAATTTTTTCATGAAATTTCATGAAAATTTAGATAATTTATTTGTCATTGCTTTACACGTGAAGGAATTTACTGTTAGTACCTTTTTGTTTGATAGCCACAGCTTCCTAAAGGTTACTTATCTAGGTTCTAAGTCGTTTAATGTTAATTATGATAGTAAAACTTACAAATGTTAATTCACGTGTAATAAATACAAATATTATTGAAGTACCTATACAAAATGAAGACAATGTCGTTACTGTACTGGGTACACTTGATTGCACGGAAATATGGAAGAATGGACACGAATTAATTGTCCAATATCCGTCGCAGGCGTTCTGCAGATTGATCTCAATGCTTCCGGAACTCGCGAGCGTTTCACACGTCACGGCATTTGGGTCTTGTCCCACAGTTGTCATATTTTGGCTAAAAAATTTACATAAATATTTAAAAGGGCAATTAATATTCCACTTGAAATTACTATTATGATTACGATTGGTTATAAACGAAGCCACGGCGAGTCGCTATTTGTATTCAAATTTAAATCAATTGCCGTGCGTTAGTCTTGCAAAATATCATAAATGGCTCGACCGATATGAATGTTTTTTTTTCGGCCGCCTCAATAATGAAGTGGTTTAAAAAAGAAGAAAATTAGGAAAACACAAAGGAATAGTCAAATATATCAAAATTTTATTTTATTTATTTTAAATGGTACGAAATTCATTAGGTCTTGTAGTACTTACTGAATAAAACTAATAAAAATTGATTAAGAGTAATTTAAAATTGATGTTTCTCTTGAAATATAAAAACTGAATAAAAACTTACCTCGGTTGTGATGTGACACGCGAGTAACAAACTACAAAACTGCCAACTCCTGCACCAGATCTAGTGATACGAAGTCTCCTGTTACCGTTACCAACATAAAAATAGTTAGGACTAATAGAATAATAGTTTATGTAGCCTGGCTCTACGTAATCGTCGAATTGCCTCGTGCCTGATGTTCCTTCAGAAGGGTAAGTTGATCCACAGGTAGGATTTATTATTCTCCGCCCAACTATAAAAAAGTATAACAATTACAAGTGTATAGTGCAACATTAATAATTTTAAGTAAAACATCATTCGTGTAGTATTTGTTCTGATAAACATGCTTTTTAGGTTAATTTTTTTGGAATGTAACTTATTTTACATCCAAAACCGTGTAAGAAATGTATGGATCTATAATCATATGCTTTTTTGAAACTTTACCTTCTTGGATTCTGGTAAGTAGAGGATTCGTTATGGTATGAACATTCGTACCATCACTATTTAACGATATTGTCCGAATATCATTATGTACATCTCGTACTAAAGGCCATAGAGTATCGAATTGGTTTGTTGAGGTAGCGAACAATATTCTTAAATCTAAAAAAGAAGAAAGAAGACATATAAAAACTTTTTTTTTTTAAACACGTAATATAAACAATTTATTAAAATAAGATTATTTAAAGCAAAATACGTATTTTTGTTTACTTGAATGACAAAATTAATCCAATTATTTTAGTTTTAAAACAAAACTACTGAACCGATTTTGATGAAAACCTATAGGACCAATCGTGATTACCCTTTGAAACAAAAAAATAACAGAATTATCACACACATACACAAAAAGGTCCCCCGACGAATTGAGATTATTTTCCTTTTTGGAAGTCGGTTAACAATAATCTTTAATATGACAATGTATGCCTTGGCATACATGAAATTTGAAAAAATATTTTGTTCAAAAATTGCAAAAATAACGTGGTATATTAATTGCCAATGTATGTTGTGGCATACAGAAGTTTTCATGAAAACTAAGCTTTTCAGAATTTTGAATTTTTTTTTTACTAGCTTTTGCCCGCGACTTCGTCCGCGTTTTCGTCGTTTTTCGTAAAAAAGTAGCATATGTCCTTCCTCAGGGTTCACTGGTTTTGATGTGACAGACAGATTAACTTTCATATTATAGTAGGCCAAATATAATGTGTTAATCCATAATACTTGATTTCTATGATTCTTTTTTTATTGAATAGGTAATAATGTTAACTTTTTTAAATTAGAGATGAGTGAAAGTATTATAAACGTAAGAGTAAACAAATATAATCAGAATGCTCCGAACTGCTAAGCTATCAGGAGTTACACGTGTTATTGTGAGTCAATCATAAAAGATAGACATATGCTGTTGCGGGATATTTTTTAGACAATTTTATGAAGAAGATTTCCGTCATACATGATTTCTATGTAACTTTAACCATTAAGGCTGCCCACGCGACGGAAGCTTAAAAATGGAGTAACTCCTCCCGTTTTCCCAAAATTTTCCTACACTGCTCTGCTTCTATTGATTGTAGCGTAATGAAAAGTATACTATAACCTGCCCAGGAGTATGAAGAATAATCGTACCAACTTTCGTTAAAATTCGTCGAGTAGTTTTAGTTTCTATAAGGAACATACATACATACAGACAGACAGACAGACAAAAATTTTACTGATTGCATTTTTGGCATCAGTATCGATCACTAATCACCCCCTGATAGTTATTTTGAAAATATATTTAATGTACAGAATTGACCTTTCTACAGATTTATTATAAGTATAGATGATAGATATATGTGTATCAATACAACAAAAATAGCTTTTTATTGCATTTTATACCTTGCCAAATTAAGGGATAAATGCGGCCATTTTTTGGGATTGGATTTTCGCAAAATTTGAAATATTAATCGAATGTGAAGAAAAATTCAATTTAATAATTTCGCTTACCGGGTACTGTTTCATTTAAAAGTCTTGCTTGTTCCCAAACAGCCTGATTACTTTGAACAGCAGAATTTAGTAAAAATAGAAGCACTGTTGAGTTTCCACCTACATAATTAGCTGTCCTTTCATTTTCTAGTTCACTCTGCATCATTATTCGGATATTTGTTAATGTTGGTTCAAGATTGATACCGTTGAGCACTAAAAATGAAAAAAAAAAATCTTGTACTATTACTATGTTTGTAATTAGAATTATTCCTTTATTTATATGTATATTTTGTTAAAATATATCTTAAAGTATATAAAAAAAAATCACACTTCAATCAACTTACACGATTGATGTTTCGATATTGTATATATTGTATGAAAATCTGCTAGAGAAAAGGTTTTATTGATAATTACGCTTCCATCGAAAGCACTTAATAAGGTTACACTTGATCCAAATTTTCCAACTTCTATGTTATCGAGGATGTAAGATATAGCAGGATAGATGGCTTGGTACTGCCACGACGAATCGATCACCAAGTAAAGATTTGTTTTCACTCTCAGATTATTAGTGCTTATCTCAGTAGAGATACAAGTATAGTCGTTGAGATTGCTACCTGAAATTTAAAAAAAAAATAACACTTTTGCTCTATGTTCCTGGTGCGATTATTCATGCTAACAAGTTAATATGATTTTTGTTGGGGACATTTTTTTCACATATGTTCACTAATTAATCAATAACGGCTGGACCGATTTGGGTAATTATTTTTTGTTTAAATGGGAAAATAGAAAATTCTATGGAACCATTGAGAGAGCATGCTCTTTAATTATCTCTGATATAATTTTCAAATTTAGTTTTCCATACAAAATTTCATCTCTTATTTTATGTTAATTAAGAAAAAAAATCTAAAAATTAAATGCTCTCAGATCAACCTGTTTAGTCGTTACAAATATATAAATAGATTGTTTAACTAGCATGTCACTTTTATAACTACCAGATACTTACTTACGTAACTTTGGAAATTAGTAACTGCTCTGTTAACTGGTTGTTCTAATCCTCCAATAATAGTGCCACGCAAAGGCATATTCGTATCTAAAGCTGCAGCGAAAGCAAGAGTTTCGGCTATTAAATTAGTATTTGTTATAAACTGTTGACTCAAGCTTCTTCGATTGCAGGCTCTACGGGATTGATCAAATACTCCATTCTAAAAATTGAATGTCGGTAGATGTATAATTATTTGATAAATAATGTCAAACGAGTATGTAATGAGTAATGAGAAATAAAAGCAGTCTGTATCCACCACCCGCCTTTTATTGACGCCTCCGTACACAACATTGAATATCATTATTTGAACACAAGGCTTAAAAAACCAACCAATTGAGAATCTTGCACTGAGGATTCTGTACAAATTTGTATTTTTTATTTTATTTTATCGATCTAATTAATTTCTTCTTATTCTCCTTATTCTTTATATATCTCTACGAGTCTGTTAAACAGTTTTGACACATGGACAGACAAGCACACAGATAAAGAGATCCTGTAAGAATTCCTTATCCAGAACCCCAAAACGTAGCTGTATTTAATTTAACGTATTGGAACTTACCCTCGCAGTATAATACATATCCAGAAGTTGTGACAATTTTACTGAAGATCCCTGTAAGTTTGAATTGACGATAGAGCCCAAAACGAAACCATCAATTCCACCACGAATCTCGGGATCTGTCATCTCCACATTAATCCGACTATGAATCATAAAGTATCTTTGAGCTTGAGTTGAGTTCCAATTGCCGACTCCACCAACAACTATATTCGAATTACCTCTTTCTGCGTTTTGAATAAGAACAGCTTCTGCGAGATCTCCTAAAATAATAAAATGTTACGTTATAATCTTTAAATTGTCAGAGTAATCAGTTATACTGTAAATAGTAATAATTTTTACCCGATAGAGTTGTTGGATAGGTCGAAGTGACAAATTGTTGAATATTGGGTTCGTTAGTAATAGTACCCCTTGCCAGTTCCGCAATTGGTATGGTCTGAAATTGTGCTCCGCCGGCTATTCCTGCGAGAACATTTCCAGCAGAAGTATCACCCCATTTCGTGTAAACGACGCCACCGAGGATTGGGCATTGACTTTCTCCAGCTAACTGACGCTCAGATTTCAAACCGTTTACATCGGTATATTCAATGTCATCATTTGGGTCATACTGTCTCATTTGTCCATTTTTGTCTACTGATTTTCTAAAATAATAAATATCGTTAACCTTTTTGTTTAACTTTAAATTAGATAATTTACCTTTTACTGCTTGATGTTTGTGAATGGGGCGGTTACTTACATTGAAGAAAGATCCAAAATTTCAACATCGTCTTTCATTACGTGACGAGAAACATCACGGAATGTTCTCAAGGCGCGGTACTGTGATAGTGTATTACAAGTATTTTCATTGCCTCGAAGACGAGCGTCAACATTCGTTGACAACATATGATGAAGAGCGCACTATAAAAAATAACAATATTTTTTTACATATATTACTACTCTTGGACACTCTTTAATAAACGTATTTTTACCGAATATGAATATTATTTCATTGTGTAAATAAAACTATTTTACCAATCCCTGATGTATCGATAAATTTATTCATCAATTAAAATTGTCTAATGTAATATCAATATCATTTTCATTAAATAAAAATCTGTCATTTTTATATTTGTGGTATACAATTCTTGTATACGTAACGTAATTGACATATTAGTGTGCGTACTATTTACTGTTGATGTAGTCATATTACTATACTTTTTGTGGTGCTTATATTACTTTTCTTGATGGTTTCATAATTGGGTGAAAAGACGTCTATATGAATGTAAGTAAAAAACCTTTTAATACCTTCAAGACGGAATTAACAGTATTATTAGGCAAAACTTGCAAATTGCCAGGAATAACTTTTGTTAACAGTAGCTTGTGGCGATAAAAAGAATGGAACGTAGGTGCGAATGGCAGCACGTTAGATGATAGGGGCATGTTACCTTCTGGTTGATGGAATTCGATACCATCTTGTCTGTATCTGTAACGAAAACGTATCAAAATAAAATATATTTGAGTTGAATACTTTAATTCACTAAATGAAAGAAACGGATAATTTTATTATTTTTAAATTCGGATCCAAAAAGAGGGCTGTTTTAAGCTTGGGGTGTGTCTTACTGTCTGTGGCATCTTATCTCTCTAACGAATGGACCAATTTAGATGCCTTTTTGTTTGATAGGTAATGAAATCGAGATGGTAATTAGTGAATATACGAAGATCTGTCGAGATGTTTCAGGGTCATCAGCTCTTTTCTAGCTTATTAAAAGTAGCTGAGCATCTCATACTGGTCTAATCGACTCGTACTATATACTATACTGTGAATGATATCAAAATAACGTAGTTGCGTAGCCTTGACCTAATGCAGTAACAGTAACTTACAGTAGAAATATCTTATTAGGGCTGGTTAAAATGGTCTCAATGAAGAGATTGTCGGAGTTTTTTTTAATTTTCAATTTTATACTTACGTCTGAAGTAAAGCAACAACCAATTGTCTCATGTCCATATTCACATTAGGATCATCCTCAATTTTACGGATAATATCTATTAGTACAGGCATAGTTGTTGGAGGTAGGTTGTTTCTGTCAAGTAGCGTCGAGTTTGTATAGCATTCTCGAAGTAGTGGCGCTATATTAGACTGGGCATTCAACTGTCCTTGCACACTGCTAGTGGCCGCTAACAATGTCACCACCACCCAAAACATGTTGAGTCTGCAACGTAACATTCAAAGTTAAATTAATACGGTTAATAATTAAGTTTTATATAAAATGTATGTCTTACAATTGAAACGAATACGAAAAAAATATAAAAACAAATATAACCATATAGGACAATAATATACAATTTAATAATTGTTATATATATTTAGAGCCGAAAAAGGCGTAGTGGTTAGAATATGTCGATTTCAACCAATGTTCGCGGGGTCAAATCCCAGCGAGCACCGTTGAGTTTTCAAGTGCTAAATTTGTAAAGAAAAACATAAAGGAAAACTCCGTGAGGAAACGTAAGAAATTCTAACACATTTATATCCGCCAACCTGCATTGGAGCAGCGTGATGGATTTAGCTATAAAACCTTCTCTTAATAGGAGAGGAGACCTTTTTGACAGCAGTGGGACATTTACAGTATGTTACTTTACTTTCAGTGTTAGTTGCCGCATTCCTTTAAAATGCTATATAATAATGCTATATATCAAAATTAAGAACAGATTAATATGATATTGAAAATTATTTTCTTTATTTGAATAAAAATTGTTATTGATACAGGCAATGTACTATCTGATTGTGAATAGGAAATGTGATATGGCTTATGTTATGCGACGTGTTATCTGACGATTCATCATACATCCTTATAAAGTAAGTATATTTACTAAGAATACTATTACGATAAAAATATCAATGACAAATGCATTCAGGTATTTTGACTCATTATATACTCTTATATATCTATAAATTATCACCATATAGATATTATAAATAATCTGAAATAAAAATTTAAGAAACAGCTAAAACTTTTAAAACGTTTCAGTCGAAGTATTTCTCTGTTTTGTATAAAAAAATAATACTTTGATTTTGTCCAAGACACGCCTCAGTGTTAGGATATATATATATAGTAGTTAAACATTATCGATCCAAGTCATTTGCCTAGTTAAGTGATCAAATGGATGAATATTATTCAGGCCGCTAATTGACCGGAGCCGCCTAATAACAAGGGTAGGCTGTTAATTGAACGGCTTATTAAGCTAGTTGGCTGCGACGACATCGACTGAAAGATCGTTGTCAAAATGTCACATATGCCTATGTGTTACAGGTACCATACAAAACTGAACCGAACCAATTACCTCTTTCTGGGGAACTTCTAGAGCAAAATATTATGGGCCGCGTACTATATTTTATTTCAACTCTACTAGCCAGATTGGTTGATGTTTACGATTAGACACTGCCCCGTTACCATGAGTCATGGTATAATGATTTATCGCCTATAACCTTCCTCAATAAATAGGTTATCTATAGCAATGTTTTTCAAACTTACTCGCATAGCTTCATTTAACCCTGTTTAATTTATATTTATTTATACGACGAATATAAACAACGACGTACCACTTTTTTGCCTGGGGATACCGTCCACCCCTTTTTACGTTGTTGCTCTATCTTATATTCAACTATACAAGTAGTAGAACAAAAAAAAACTTTTTAAACAAACTCTTAAATATTTTACTTTTTCATCAATAAAAGTCAGGAAGAAGAAACATTCATTCATTCATTCATTTAAATAGATCCTGTACCTAGATATCATAAAATGTAAGGTACGCTCGTGCAAACGTTTTACTCTGTCGCCATTACGTAAAATTCGTCAACTTGGAGGTTTGTTACCCACTCTTTGAGTATTAGTCCTGATTTAACGATACCAGAATATTCCAAAATGTATCAGTAGATTCTGAAATTACTGTGCTTATTAAATAAACAAACACTTTTATTAACCCCTAATCCATAGAAAATAATCCAAAGAAAAGTGTTATAAGTTTCTGGCATCGTACTGCTTAATGAATGTACCAATTTTGATGCAGTTTTTTCTATGCAGATTTGTTCAGATTTTTAAAGCTATTTTCTATATAAATTTATTATACTATAAAAGATATTAAAATAAAGTAGTTATGTAATTAAGCAGCGTTGTCTTCAAATCAGCTTGATGCACACCAACTTACAGCAGAAGGATCGAGTTGGGGCTCGTTGTAAAAATTTCAATAAAAGGATTGTCGATTTTTTAAAATTTTATTTTGTTTAAATATTAGTAATATACGAGTTAATATAGTTTTGTCTTTTGCAACACCTATGGTTGATTTTTTGTGTTTTATTAAATGCATACTATCGATAACTTATCTAGTAAAGGATTAATGAACTTGATACGATAAATTTCATGCTAACTTATTACTTTTAGGTAATTAAATAAAAAATATGTATATTACAGCGTTATTTAAATACGTATATATAGGTTTCCTTGCTTAATATTTGCCTTCAACCCTTATTTCTCCGTAAGGCATTTACCGGCATTTGTGTCTCATTTGATGCTATAAATGTCCATGCACATCAGACGGTTCGTCTGATGTTAAGTGTTCGCTTGCTATACTCGCTATTTTAATAAAAAACTTTCCCGTGACTAAAAATTAAAAAACTATGTACTGTTTCCTATGGTAATGTTTCCAAAGCCATCGTAATAGACCTACAATCATAAAAAACATCACCTAAATAAGTCAAATATCTCTTGAAACTCAAGGTAGTCAATGTTTACATTACTCTACGAAATATCGTGTTGCAATTTGAATATCTTTTCACTAGCTTCTACCCGCGGCTCGGTCCACGTCGTTTGGATTTATTTGATTTGTTAAATTGAATATAAAGATATATTGCTGAATTTGGTCTGTCGTCTTTTAGGCTTTTAAATGTAGAATAAATTATAACACATAGACCACCATTTTTTGCGTTATGCACAAACTAACACACAGTTTTTGTTTTATAGAGTCATTAATTTTTATGTATTGTGTAAGACAAGATATATGCGTTTGTATGGGAAATCATATTAGACATTTTTTGGAAATCTGTAAATGCAATTGTAATTATGTCAAAAAATAGTGATAGTCTCTTAAGAACGTTTCCTTGTCAACAACAACGACAAGGGGGTAACTATAGGGTAGCAGGCTGTCAAAAAGCCACAGGCCACGGACCCGACGGGACCCCGGCCTAGAAGAATTTTATTCAAAAGTTTCATTATAAATGTGTATAAATGTATACTTTTAAAAATAAAACTTATCAGATAAATAACTAAAATACACACAATATTATTAATAATTTTGGGTGCTTCTTAAGTGGTTCTTTTAAATTAAGTTATAATGTGAACATTTTTACTGGAAGGCCCCATCCAAAGAATTTGCCTTGGGCCTCAGTTGGTATTGTTACCTCTGAACAACGGTAAGGAAAGTTGCCCTTGCTGGCGCATTTCAATAATTTACCTTATGTGGATGCTGATAAGCAATAATGTGTCAACCCTCAAAAAGTCAAAGTCTGAGATATTGATCTATTTTGATACTCCATCACTTATTTAACATTATTCAAAAAAATTAAAGTCATCTAAACTAAATAAGTACTGTACTAATAAGTAATGTTTTGAATTTCAAGTGCGTTCCATATTTCGCAATTTATACAATAATCTCAGTTACTTATTATAAGATAACACATTAAATATATCAATCTGCTCTTAATTCATTATACCTTTTATCAAAAAAGAAAACAAAATATGGATATATACGTCTTCAAACAAATTGTTTAAGAATACTTTCGACATCTTTAGACGTAATTTTCTCGAAATGGTGTCCGTGTGGCTTGACACAATTTTGCTTATCAGTGTCCATTTATCATATCATATCTCATATTATCATCTATACTCGTCTCCTATAAAGGTCCAAAAGAAGGGGATTTTTCAAAAATCCTTATTATTCATTAACGTTAGCTATATAATGAACTTCGAAGCAACATCTTATGCAACTAGATCCACCGGTTTAGGTCATCTGTCGTTTATCTGTTATAATTTAGATTTTAAGCACTTTAAAAATATGGCCCTTAAAATAATAATGATATTCTAAAGACTGTTTCAGGGAGTTTGTATTTAAAAAAATAAATGGAAACTATTCTTCTAATGACAGATAACAAAAGATGCATACACGTTGTAATCGGCCTATGATTCTTATACTCGTGTAAGGTATGATCAGTTCAACAATTGTGGTTATAATGTATTATATATTATGTTTTATATACTTCTATTTATATATGTAAGTAGATCGTATTTTGATAAAAAGACAAATCAATAAAGACCAGCTACGTAATAAGACATATTTATCATTTTGGGAGCGAGCATCGAAAGCTCTACTATCATACTTACAAAAATACTAACTCCGTAGTGCACTTGTTACTTATTGTCCCACAATAGGTATCAGTCTGTCTGTATTCTCTTACACAACACTATACAATTATAACAAATATCACATGTTCCTCACAGAAACCTTAATAATAATCAAAGGAAACAAAGAATTTATAAATAATTCTTGTGGCGCACCCAACGCATACCTAACGAATACTTATAAAATAAAGGGCAGTATTACTCGATAAGATAATGAAAGCAGGTCTAGATAAATTCGTAACACTGATAGCCATACTGTGCGTTCTTATCGAGGTATATCTGTTTTTTGCTAGCGATTACGGCGATAACATTGATTATGGTGAAACCTGTTACTTCGTTCTTGTAACGATTTTTCGAAATCTACACTTAATTTATCAATGTGTATAGTTTAATCTAATTAATAAGTAGACCATAAAATACGAGGTAGGTACATGGTGTAGGTGTACAAAAACAATCTTTAAACAAATGTTTCTCGTTTTGAAAAATTCATTGTGGAAACGTCCTGAGTTTTTATGAAATAAGTATTAATTTTAGATCCATGTTAATAATAATAAAAGTCATTGATCTCTCTCAAATTAAAATACATGTTAATAGGTCATCTCAAAGATCGTGAACTTATGCGTAACAATCATATCGCACGCAAGTATTAAAGTGACCTAATTCAGCAATTCTAATCTTTGAGCAAAAATCGTTTAACACTTGGGACATCGGTCATTTATTTTGACTTAAATGTCATAAAATGTTGATACAATAATTATTCATTATTTTGTAAAATCATAGATTATAAACAGCAGTGGTATATGATATTTTTTTTGATTAGCTAACTCGTTTCCCACAGATTTTGAATTCGGCCACTTTAAAACTGTTCGTATAAGCGTATGTATAAAGATTTTTTCTGAGCATATATTAAATAAGTACAATAATATAAATATGATAGTTTCTTTAGATGAATAAGAAATCTTTTTCAGAAGAAAATAACGTAAAGAATATCTTGACAAAATTACAACATTGTACTTAGTACATTACTTGCCAACTTACCTATACTGTTAATTAACTTAAATATAGTGTTAATACTTAGTTGGTAAAACTTAATTTAAATAAAAAATAAGATATTCTTAGGACACTTGAGACAGGGACCAATATCTCCCCTGCCTTAAAGGGGCCCCGAAATGGTTCAACTCAACAAATCATTAAACTGCATGCTTACTAAAAGTATTTAAAAATTTTAATATTATTATTTTAAAATTGTAAAAATATTATGCAAAAATTGTAAAAATATTTATGTTAGCAGTTTTATATTAAGAAAGCAAATCTTTAAATATGAAATACAAATGTTAAAGGTTAAACAAGAACAAGGAATTATTTGATACTGATACTAATATTATTTATAGGGTCAGAATGTCAGTGTAGTTTGTTGCTGTCAAATAATTATTTAATTGTAATAAAAAGTTATTAGTAGTTGTGATAGGGCGATTTCCGATTTATATACACTTAGATACTTAGGGATACATATTATAGGATTTATATACCTATACATAATCATACATTTTAATACTTATTCAATAATACAGGATGGTTTTAAATGATTAGTAAGGTTTTAATTGATGTATTTCACAAAGTATAACATTAAATTAGCTCATAAAACGTTATCTCGATATAGAAAAAACTTAAAAATGTGTTCTTTCATAAAACTTATGAAATCTATCATCTATCATCATTTTTCATAATACTTTATATAAAACCTTTTACGTGTTATTTACTAGCATCGACTTCAAAATGTTGTAGGAAATATATATATTAATAAGACACAGTTGTGATTTACCTAAGTTACAATAGCATATATTATATATAATATAATAATGTCAACTACTTATCACTATTTACAAAATATTGCTTTTCCCGATGCCCTGATGTTAATTATTGAAGAGTTCTCCTGGTATCATATTCATCGTCAATTCCACTTCACCAAATGTGGCTTTACAGGAGAAAATGCACGAGTTACTATCAAAATACATAAATTGGTATAAGTGTTCTTTTCATATTTAAAGAGTTCTCTCGATTTCTCCACGATCTCAGCATCAGATCCTAATTTGAAGACTAACCAAAAAAATAATTAAATCGGTCCACAAAAAATTACCCGATTGCGTAACAAGACCATCTGTAGTCAGCTGTTGTGTCTGAAAGCTTATACGTGAAAATCGTTACTAACCAACTATTAATTGTTATAGATTCTAAGCGGTAATACTGATTGAAAAATGATAAAAGAAACCAAAAAATATTTTTTAAATACCTATTCAACGATACCCCACTTGACATGCTTCGCCGACTTTAATATTTTTCTTTTTCACATTATGGTATCCAAAATTGCCCATTTTGATTTTTCCAAATTCTAATACTTTCTATGACATTCGCGCATTATAACAAATCAAACAACGTGACATTTATCGGCGTTTGGTCTAAATAGTACCTACTAGAGGTACAAATACATACATACATACACACATACAGATATACATACATACATACAGATATAAAGACATACGTAGTATGTACATACTATGTATGTAAAAAAATATACATATAGCCGAACATAGAACCGACTTCAAAAAAGGAGGAGGTCCTTTTTCGAAGTCGGTTAAAAACCTGAGGAATCACTTATAATATCCCAGTATTACAATTTCAAAAGAAAAAAAAATACAGTACATACACACAGTACACTTAAATATACAGTATGTATTAATTTATCTTGACTCTAATTAGTTTCCCACAATAAGATATAATACTTAATTATCATTATAAAAAAATATTTAGTTGTTTGATTTACTATTACTATTCGTTTTAATATAATATTACGTTTTAGATGGTCGTCCGCCATAAGAAAACCCACATTAATGTAAGAGAAGCCGCGGCCAAAAGGTATAATGAAATTAATTAGATTTCAAACATCAAAAAAAAGTTTTCGACGAGGATGGGATTCGAACCCACGCGTGCAGAGCACATTGGATTAGCAGTCCAACGCCTTAACCACTCGGCCACCTCGTCGCTTGATTCATCGGGTAAATTTTATGATTACATGTAAATAGCACATATTAAACATACATAATGAACAAAAATATATATTTTTTTAATCTTATTATTTGATTTCAATTCAATTTGATCTCTATGTAATGAATCCAAACATAATTTTATAAAATAAACATCACATGTTACACGTGGCTCAACAATAATTAATTAATTTGATCGTTAAATTGTGAAGTAGGAAAATAAAAATGAAATAAAAAAAATAATTTGAATTAAAAAAATATATATATATAAAAAAATCTTATGACTAAAATCTAAATTAATCCATTATGAATACTGTAAATGTAATGCCATCTATTACCAGTTTGGAGAACTACGTACACGTTTATAATTTTGTGTTACAGATAACTTTAACATTTTAGGTTAATTTAAAAAAAATACCTGAAAACTTGCAAAATATCCATAAAATAAGTATTTTTTGTATTGTACAATACTAATAAATTGTTACTAGCGACATCTACATTGTAGATTAAGAACTCTTCTGATAACTAGATAGTTATGGATGTTATCACTAGATGTCGCTTAAAACTATTTTATGTAAATTGTAAACTATATATAGATGAAATGCTGTTCGTTTGTCTCGCTAAAAGTCTTGTGGCAGTTCAGAGGAAGGTTTAAACGAGGAGAAATATAAACAATAGGAAAAGGAAAATTCTAAAAACGATCATTAATTTTCAAATTAAGCTCTCTGGCACTTGGTTGTCAAATATTTATAGCTGCACTCAGAAATTTGTTTGTTTTATAGTTGTAGTATAGGGTCCGATCTATTTGTATGTTTTTTTGGAATACAAAACAGTTTAGTTTTAGATATAACAAAATGTCTTGCAATTATTGTTTCTAGAGGTGGATTAAAAAAATATACTAAATTTTCATTTTACACAAATACAACCTACATAAGGTAATACAAAGTTCATCTAGTTATTAATTTAATTCTACCCAATCTCTCTTTTATCTATCAACTTATTTTATTTTTTTTTAATCCAACTCGAAATATTATAAATTTGATGTGTGTGTATGTGTGTGTGTATGTGTGTATTACTGTGGCGTTGTAACTCCCTAACGAACAAACCAATTTCGATGCGGTTGTCATTATTTGAAAGCTGATGTAATCCAGATGATCCAGCTATATTTTATGCACATCTGTTTGGATGTATGAATATCATCAGATGTTTTCTAATTGTTTAAAATAGATAAGCAAGTTCTACTAATCCGATCGCTTCGAAATTGACTAGGTATAGGTACTGTACCTTCAATGACAATACAAAACAAACAAACATACTTGCGTAACCTTGACGTGACGCAGTAACATCTGGAATTGTTAGGACATATATGAATGATTTAGATAATTCGCTTAAATTAATATACGTTGGCAAAAAACGGGGCGCTTTTATGTTTTTCTCCTTATCCAAAGCTATGTGGGTAGGGAACTAGAAAAATTATAAGGACTGACAAATAAATTGTATATTGTAGGTATATTACGTCTTATTAATCTAAAGATTTTATGAACTCGCGTTTCACTCGTTACAGTTTTAGTCATAGAGTATCCTATACATATGATCTCAAGAATCAAATAATTCTATTATTTACATCCAGAGATCTAAAGATCAAAGAAATCAACCTTCCAGCTGGGTAAAAGCCTGTCCTAGATCCTTCTTTAAGCAATGTGCATTTAAAGACCCAGTAATTTTTAAGAAAATCGCGGTCATACCTACATACAGAGATTTGATTTTACATAAATATGGGCTTACATCTTGCATATTATGTTAGTTAGTAATATTTAATGCAGATTATTGTTTTATTTTACTTTTGTAGGGCAGTATAAGTAGGTAGGTACATATCAGCTCTTGCGTATCGTATCTTATCGGTTTATTATTTTCGGATAACGTGTTAGTAAAAACAACCTTAAAATTTCGTATTTACTGTATTTAAAAGGAAATGTAATTTATCAATTGCCATTCTGAAGTTCAAGCTCATAACAATCTTTTGCAGTTAAAACAGAGGTGCATTACTCTGAATAAAGAAGTAAGAAATTGCAACGGAAACAAAAACAAACAGCAAAAAGAACAAAAGAACTAGCTTCCTTAAAGAAAAAATTGCGCGTTAATTAAAAGATCAAGAACTCTGTTAAATGTATAAAGCAACGGAGCTTAATTGCGATCCGTTTGATTATATTAATTAAACTCCTATCAGAAGCAGGTCGACTCGACGCAGTCTAGACGAGGCTTCTCATTGAGATTGCTTTGCAACACATTACATTGATTTGTGCGGCCGACCGTCTCGGGCTCTCTGCACCGAGGACGTGTGTGTGGTAACAAAGGATTTATAACCACGTTTATACTTTATAAAACTACAACCCACAAACAACTGTATACGTTCACGATAAAACAATGTAAGAGCTTTCCCTGTCTTTTGTATCTTCTAGCTAATACTGCAAAACAGTTGTTTTTAATTTATGTTCGCTACGGTGCACTGATAATTTTGTCTTAAGTATGTATGTATTTGTTTTGTTAGGATTTCTAAATAATACTTTACACGATTTAAGTAATTGTTTTCAAGAAAGTAGAATTATATCTGAGTTACTGCGAAGCTACAAAAATGCATGGACTTAGCTTGCAAACGTCGGGATTGGCGGGTAAAACTTCGACGCAGGTCTTCGCACTCGGTAAATTTTACAGGATTAAGAAAGCATCTCACATTACATTCGATTTACGGTTTCTTTGAATGACATTTGTTCATATAGTTCTTACATCTAAAATAATTTGTTTTTAATTGTTATAAAACCATATTTTAATTAATATTTTTTTTAAGTGAAAATTTAGTAAGATTTAAGTCGAATTTCTAATAATGTTTTGCTTTATTTGATTCTAAAGAACAAAAAAAAAACAACAGTGCATGTATAAATCTTCACCTATTATTGAGTATTAGCATTATAATTAATTAAAAACAAATGAAGCAAATGGTAGCATTAAAAATCGCAATTGCAATTAGTTGGTACAGCGTTCCAATGTTATATACATATTTACCTACTACTAATATTATAAATACGTATATCAATTCTCCTTTTATTATTATCTACAGCGCGATTCTTAACTTCAGGAACATTTCCTGACAAAGGAGCAACTACATCTTATAATATCCTGCGGAATATCGATGAGGAAGTCTGCCTAAGAGATTATCCTCTCACGAGATTGAGTCCCCACTTCCGAGCTTGCAGACGTGAAATATAATCGTCTACAGCTCGCAGATTACCAGACCGATGACAAATCTCTTCTTTTTAAGTCTACATCTATGAAAAAAAAAAGATATTATTATTATAATAAATAATATTAATAAAATGTGTTATAGATTTTTATAATTGATTTTAAATTAAATACATTTAAATAATAATTAGATATTTAAACCATCGCAGTCAAATAACTCAATAAGCGGTTCAATTAACAGCGTAGCTTCGTGACTTTACAGCACCGGCCAACTAACGGTCTGAATAATATTCATCCATTACTTAGCTAGGCAAATGGCTTGAATCGACATCGTTTAACTACTTGCCTAGTCTATTCATTCAAATAGAGGTTCTTGAGATTAGGGTGGCTAAAATTAATAAAAGTTTATATAATACTAATTAGTGTATTTTATGTCTCCGGCGCAGCGGGATAAGGACCCTCTCCGAATGGACGTAACAAAACGCAGGCATTCATGCTTGCCTCCACAGCATGGACTTGCTGATTGCCTTCGGAGACCAGCCTCCGCCGCTACAGTTCACACGGTGCTAGCGATTCATTACAGCAGACGCATGCTGCTCCTCGTCCGCACGTCAGGAATTTAAAAAAAAACACTCTAGGTGTAGAAGAGACCAGTGTCAGACGGAGTCGGGATTAGCCGATTTGGTTTTAGTTTCCAAATAACAATATGGAAAATAAAAATAATAATAAGATATTTCCTCGTTTTTCTTTTTGTAACATGGTCACCCTATTGTAACAATGGCCTAAGCATCAACCAGCCAGTTTATTGAATACTGTAATAAACGGTATGGCTTCATATTGTTCAGACCGCAAGTCGAGACTAGGCTGTTAATTGAACAGCTTATTAAGATTGCCTGCGACATTAATAATGTCCATTCTATAGACTTTTCACACAACGGGATTTACTAAATGCGGTTTACGTGTTTTCGTAATTTTTTTTGTGTAACTTGTCAGTTGACGTCGTCTTGAAACATATTCTTGACACATATGTTTATATATGAAAGATCAAATCTTTTTTATAAATCAAAATAACACTAAATCAGAACTTATTAGTTATGTCTTAATTATTTGATTCAAATACTAGGGTATATTTTAAACATTCACAAATCATACTATATATTTATCGCTTTTAAAATAACAATTATTCATCTCCATTGGATATATCCACTAGCATTCAAATATGTATTTAAAACCTACGTACAATTCCACGAACTTGAAAAGATACCGAGCGTTTCAATAAATTCACAGGCATTAGCGGTTCAATATGGATGCAGGAAAATCGCCTGCAGGACGGAAATGTGCGGACAGCCGAGCAAGTATGGTAAGTGCAAACGGATTACTATGTACCACTGCCAACTATTTTACTCTATTCTTTTTATCCGATATCGAATCGCTCACGATTAATGCAATTCTTGTCAAAATTTTAACAAAGACGATAATTAAACGGTGTGTTGAAATCGGATATATTTTGCTAAGAAATAATATATTTTTGTGTGTAAAATACTCTTATTTCTAGTATGTATGACATACTAGAAATAAGAGTATTTTACACAATACTGTTTCGTTATATGTAAATTATAATTTTAGAGCACTTAAAGCTTCTGAGTTAGCTTAATTCTTGCTTACCATAAGTACATTATATTACAGTAGTATGCTGAGCATTTAAGTAATGAATTTAGTTTTTAAATAGCTTATTTTTAAAACATATGACATATTTCTAGTAATATTGAAAATAGTCGCTGTTTGACTCTCATTTACTTAAGATAACAGTGTATATACTTACGTATAAGTATGCTGAAGCTAGTCTAGTATGTGATTCAGTTCAGTGGTTCGTCGATGATATTGAAAGCAGTGATATGAGATATTATATTTATTTATGAATTATATGATAATATCCAAAACTTTTACTTTTTACTTCAATATACAAAACTTTCTAATAATAATGTTCTAGAGATAATGAAAATATTAGATATTGGATAGACAAACACCTAAATTATCATTCGTTGATAAGCTATCCCAATCTGTAGATATTGACATTTTAAAAGCCTAAGGGCCTGTTTCCTACACTTTGCCCTCCTGAGACAAGCTCCGCCAGCCACGCGCGAAGCATCGCAGGGGAAGGGCAGCGGATGCGCATGCGCAAGCGATCCTGCGGCTTTTCCTTTCGAGTGCTGATAAAGGCCGTCGCAGGGGTTTTAGTGGGTTTAAATCTCCACATAACCCGATCTTACTTAATTTGTAAATAGTTTAGCGACAATTAAAAAATGTATCCATGTTATATTTTTAGTCGAACCCTTTGAACCCAAGATTACAGTTTATTTTAGATGGATAAGTTCCTATAGACTACCTTTAACTTTAGTCGTAGCCGGTGAAACAGGCCCTAACTATTATTTTTCACTATTTATGCGTTATTATCATCTATGCGCAATTTACATTCCTTGTATTTGGAATCAACGCTGTTTAGGACTCTTTTATGCTGATAAATAAGGTAAGGTAAATGGAGAGTATAGTGGTTCTACAGAGTCTAATTGTTATTTAATAATAACAATTAGACTCTATTAATTAATATTCACAAGTAAAAGACACGATTAATTAATTTTACAAGTGGTCTGTCTGTCATGGAATCACGTCGTTACTACGTTAGTATTATTAATATTTGAATAAAAGGTCTACAATTCATCATAAATCACCTTTCAACATCTTTTATTGCAGCTTCTTGTCCGAAGTATTCTTCTTATACTCATCAAAAGTTTATTTACGTGATTAATGAAGCATATGTCTAAAATATGAAGAAATATTTTTAATTTTTTTTTCGTAATGTTTACCTTATAGTGATATCTGGATATAATATAGTATAAATTTTGCTTATGAAATAGTTCTGCTATTTCTAATCAATGTTTATAAAAAATAAAAAGCAAATATTTTTTATCAAAAATTTTATTTTGTATATGAAACAATAAAATAGTTGGTATATTTATTCTGATATGTCTTCTTATACAATTTCAACGGAAGAGATTAAAAACGTAATTAACAGATATGTTAAGTGACACAGCAAGAATTACCAGTTACATTCCTATTTTTTACCATTACTATATATATATAGAAATATCATATGTTCAATACGGTTATTCGAATTCAGTCTAATTATTTCAGTCGAACAGTGCGAGTACGAGTAGGTATATATCGATATTGTGCAGTCGGGATATCGATTGCACTTCAATTCCCGTCGGTCGGTTATTCTTTCACCCGTGCATTGCCGCGGTGACGGTGAAATCAACGACATGGGTTTTCCGGATATATTTACCGTATTCACAACGCAAATTAATTGGAGTGCAGATCAGACTCAATTACGGCCAGCGGACGGTTAACTGAGGATTTATTTCCGCATGAAATAAATGAGATCCACCACTCTTTCGAAAATTACTCGCTTTGTGCCAGGTCCTTCTCTTTTTCCTGTTACTTGAACTTTACTCGGGATCGAGTTAAGAAATCCCTTTGCAAAGTCTGTCTAAGTTGAAGTGGTTGTGACTTAAAGGCTCAGTTGTATTCGCAGTTCTTTTGCCTTAGACTCAACAATCTATCGATTTAAGTGCAGGAAGCTGAAATATACCGAACGCTGCAATTTATTTGCAATTTTCTTTCGTCGATATGTTCGTTGGGAAGTTTGCATTCAAAAGCATATTACGGCAACGAACTTTTTCCGTCTGCCGGAAAATTGTAGAATTGTTATGAATGTGAGCGTCTGTATCATAAAATCACATATAAGTTTATGTATACATTCATTTTTAAGGATATTATTGTCAAACAAGGACCCTTTTACTTTATGAATCCGTCTGCTTCGTATGAAAGCCATTTTTTATACAAAAGTTGGGTAGATTTTTTCATGCCCTTATGTGGAATTCATATTTTTGTGACTTTCGTAATTTCAACCTATAATATAATAGCACATTTCTTATGTAACACCAGTTATATTCTTATATAACATATATATTTCTTATATAACACTTATCTTAAACCACGTCTTATAAAAATACATAGGTACTGAGCAGCTCAAGTATAAAAAACTTTGATTTTTGCATGGCTCTAATAAGCATCTATATCTTCTATCTATTAACACCCGACCTAAAAAGTTGGGTAATATAAGTTTGGAGTGTGTCTGTCTGTAGCTTCGTAGGCCCCTAACGAATAAACTAAATTTGATGCGGTTTTGTTGTTTGAAAGATTATATGATTGAGACGGTTATTAGCTTTTAACAAACATTTTCGACGTTTCAAAAACAAATTCAACGTTTCAAGGTTATTAACTCTTTTCTTGTTGTTAAAAGGATCTGACTAGCTTCTTCTAGTCTAAAAGACTCGAAATTTACTATACTGTGAATGACATTAAAATAGCGTAATCTTGACCTGATGCTGTAGCACTATCAGCAATCAGTAGAATATAATACTCTTGTATCCAGTATTATGTTGGAAATATTAGATTGCAATGTTATCAATTGTTTTATAATAAAGTTAGCGAATAATATTGTATGTTTTCTTTATGTTAATATAGTAACATAATAATATTATATAATATATCTATATGATATAAGCTCATGGATTTAGACACCTAGGAGCCTGATCACTTTGGTCGAATTATAGTGTAGGCTAGCGAATGTAGTGTGATTATTGAGAGTATCTTTCCTACAAAACAATTGTCAGGCTTATCAAGGTTAAAAATAGGCACAGGTCTTTAACGATAAAGTTTGAACGTAACATATGTATGGATTATTAAATATTGTCATAGTAACAGGTAACAGTGTAAGTACATAAAATTATAATTTACTCAGAACTATAAAATGCATTATGGTGGTATTTTTGTCCGTTACACCTTGGGACTATTAAACTCTTTTAATGTGGAAATGTAGTGGCCGTGCTTGCGTTATAATTCCTAGCGATGCCGTACGAAGGGTATTCATTTCATTTTCACTTAAGAATATAGTCCTTATTCACAATACTGAAGGTTCATAAATTTTTAAAGAAACGCTTGGTATTTCTTATGAGAGGCAAACTTGAGAAATAATTACCACTGTTCTAAGAGGTTCGCCTGTATTAATGGAAAAAAAGCACTGGTTACTTTCACAAAGAAACACGAGACATAAAGCTTTATTAATAACAAAACAATTTAAATTTCATTGAAAAGCAACTATTATTGTTCGTATTGTTTTTATTGAAGTATTGTGTATGTACATGTAACTCGATTTCATTATTATTAAATTCTTTTGGAAAGTTAAAAAAATTGCTGCAAAAAAATGATCATCAACGGATGTAGTTACAAAAAACAATATATCGATACCTCCCACGTAAGTTGTTGTAACCCCAAAATTATAATTTTACAGTAGAGCACTTTTAATCCGTTTTTGTTTTAAAGTTACAACAAAATACGCCTTTTTTCAGGCGTATTTTGTTGTATCTTTCCTTGAAAAAAAAAAGATTTTTGGTATTTTTTCACTTTGAATGCATTAAGCAATGCAAATTCGTGTAGTATTCAGTAAAAACGCTAACGGCAATTTTGTGGCTTACAATAACTTACGTGGGAGGTATCGATATATACAGTAGATAGATGTATCATAATAAATTTCTTGGCCCTAGTAATGACGATATATTGCAGACAGCACAAAACACGATGAAACTAGCCAAAAATAATTTGCTGCAGCGAAAATTAAAATGAGAGATCGTCGAGAATAGCGTAGCGGTTGTATTTAGCGGAAAATGAAATGCTGAAAGATAGTTAGGCGGAAGAGGCGAGGGGGCGGCTTGGCGCAGTACGGTCTGCTAGAGATACATCTACACCGCACACAGATGCAGCGCATTACCGCTTTTATACTTTATGTAATAAGACTTAGAAATGCTTATTTTTAAAGGAAAATAACAGTCAGCAGCAAAAGTACTTTGAAGATTATTTTAGTACAAATTAAGTTGTGTAAAAAATTGTCGTTTAAAATTAGAAAACTCCGTGACGAACAAAATACTTTTAATACCTAGTCGATAAAAGTAGTCTATAAAAGAATGCAAAAAATAACAACATTTAAAGAGTAACTTCATAATGTAATATGCAAAATATAAAATAATCTTTAAAAAGTACCTCATTAACAAAATATAGAAAAGAAATAATTGAAGTTATGTTTGCAATACTGACTTATCTGTAAATCTAGCGACCTTTCGCGGTTTTACTCGCGCTTAAAACAGGTCTTTCAAACAAATTTCCAATCCCCGTTTTACCCTCTCAGGAGTCGAAGTTTGCAAAATCCCGTCTTAGCGAGCACTTACGTCCTAAAAAGAACCCCCATGCAAAATTTGAAACTCCCTGAACTTGTATTCTGAGATTTCGTGATGAATGAGTGAGTGAGTGACCTCTCGCTTTTATATATATAATATAAATACACGTTCACAAAAAACATGAAAATTTTATTAACCGTTAGTACGAAATTAAGTTATAAAATTAATTACAAATTCGGTTTTGTCGCTGACTGTACGTCCTCAGTCAAGGTAAGGTCTATTGAGTACATATAAATTGAAATGTATAACAGAAATGTCGACGTTTTTTTATGAAAAACTAACAATATTTCTGTTAACACCTTGTTTTTTATTTTTATAAGGACTATATTATTTATTATTATCATTTATTAAACCATATTGTTATACTTATGAATGGACACGCGCGTTACACATTCCGTATCTACTATAGCTACTGAAAAATATTACTACTTTTTTTTTATTTTATACAAAATAATTAAAATGTATACATACATATTTTAATATATTGACTATTCCTTAAAATATAGGATTTATTATGTAACTGACCGTTATTAACTTTTTTTTTTAATTTATAACTTAAAATAAATTATAGTAAAAGTATTGATTTGGATTGCGAAATATTTTTGGTGAATTATAAATATAAAGATTTTCTGTTAAAATAGAAATAAATTAATCTACAATTACCTATTGAATACCGCAAAGGTTAAAAATTGTTAAAAATTACAATATTAACATAATATTAGTATCCCAACGAAGTCTTACTACAAAAAATTTAAACATATGTTAAATGCGTGTCTATAAAATTCTATACTACAAATCCGCGTCTAAAGACAGTTTTGAGTTAAACATGCTTTAGATATAGTTTTATTATGTTTAACCATAGGTTTAAGTGTTTTTAATGTATGCTTAAAACCAATTTTAGTTGTCCATTATAATGTGTGATATTTCGTGAATAAGTTTTTTTTTATAATTTTACACGCAGTATAGCAATTTAGACAACATTTTAAACAATGTTTATCTTTTAAAACACTAGTCACGAGTTGAACATGGTGTTATTTCATCTTATGTATAAAAGCAGTACGTGTTGATATAAATATAAGTAATTGGTGTAAAACTCGAAATAAAATCTCTAATTACATATATTTTCTGTTTCTTACTTTTTTTCTCATTTTTACCATTTTTTTAATGTTGTATGAATACTATTTCCTCGTTTTGTGTTTAAACTTGATATTAGATTAACGAAAACATCTATTACCACAATAATGTTTGCATGCAAAATATATGGTATGTTAAACCAAAATAAATGGATTTTAAGAAAGTGTGCGTTATGGTTTGAATAGAAAATAAAATGCGGGGCAATTGCGTGTCTCACGCACAACTAAACAAGTACTTGTGTATGAATTTATTTACTTTTTTCTAAATTATTCGTGCCTCGGTAAATAATTCTGCGAGAATTTTCATATTGTAAATATTTTATTTCGTAAAAAAAACATCAATTCTCATCCTTGTTAGATAATGTTTGTAATTATTTGAATTACAATGTGCCAAAATTGTGGCACGCGTATTTTTAAATTGAAACAAAAATACGCGCGGCAACTGTTGTTAATAACTTCGCTGTGCACTGTAGATAAAATGTAACACCATAAAAATGAAGTAAATGATGCCATAAATTGTAAATTGGTAATGGAAATCGGACATTATAAACAACTTATTTTTGCTCGTACATAAATTATAGCTACACGCCCATCTGTTTACGACTATTCAGAATATATTTCCTAAATGACTACATCTTAACACGTGGCAGACATTGCATTAAAATTTCAAAGACGGCAGGCAACACTTGACCCCGGTTTCAAAATAGCCTCAAGACTTACATAGTAACGCCTTGTAGTGCAAAATGCTAAAATAATCTTCACATACTGTATAGTTTTTTTTATCTAATAAATAAATTGAATTGATGATAGAAGCCCTTTTATGTATAAGTTGATTAAGTTTATATGAATGGCTCTTATTAAATTAACTATTCGCCTATACATCAATACGCTTATACGTAAATCATCTGTGAGTTAAAAATCCTTATTAGTTTTACGATTACTTTAAGTTATAGTAACTCAATACTAAAGTAACTCTCCATGAGCAGCAATTTTAAAAACAAATGCTTACGGCTATTATAATTTTATTGCCAAATGAACCTGAAATTAATAAAATTTCTGGAGTCTACAGTAATTGTACATTTTATTTTAATATTTCTACAAACTTTTAACACTCTATTTACCATCTTTCGTAATATAAAAAATAGATGATAGAAAAACAACGATGAATGGAGAATAGATTGCATTTAATTTTATACGTGATCTCGAGTAATATTAAATACAAGTAAATCCTAGACGAGATGAGAGTAACGCTCCAGACTAGAAAGGTCAGATGCAGAGGTAAGCGACCTGGCGATAGCCGGCGAACTCGTGACACTGTCTGCTGCGAACTGGGCTAACCCTTTGTTCAACTCGCGTCAGATGCACTTCATTTGTGAAATTAGGAACGTAATATGCACAATTTACCTCTTGTATGATGTGTCGTGTACACTTAACGCTTTGTTAATGTTTACATGTTCTAAGTAGAGTAGAGTATTACTTAATTTTGTTCCTAGAAAAAAACGTTGTTATTATAAAAACACCCAATAAATATGCTTATATATTTTCATTAATTTATTTCCGTTTGAAAAATTTATAAATGCATATGGAAACTTATTTATATAAACTATATCTTCGTTTTGATTTAAGTATTAAAGTATAGTTAATTCAGCTTCGTAATGGTTTCTTTACATTAGTGTTTTCTTTGAAAGTACTTTAAAATTTTTTTGTTTCAACCGAAATCGAGGCAAAACTCCAATAAAAAGCTTTCATACTTATTACTTTAAATCTTAATTTTTAAAAACCAAACTTTCTAACTTCTACTTGACTTAATTAACAATTTTTAGAAATAATAGAGTTCAACATTTTTCTTTAACTTACAAAGGTCGAATTATGTACTTAAATAAACTGTGCGTAATTGAAATTTGCTCGTACCATGATATTTCTATAAAAAATTATATTATTATTGTTATACTGTACTTTAGTTTTGTTACGTTAGATTTTACGATCAGTACCGAAGAAGAATATATCTTCACTAGATTTTCACATACACTTCATTATTGATAATATAATATTTAAAGGCCGGAATATGAGAATAATTGTGGTTTGTTTACAGAAACTTTGAAACTTGGGTGATTTAGTTTCCCGTAAACGTTGTGATTATTAATTAACATTTACAATTATCAATACTAACTACATTAATACATTATTTTGAAGCACATTAATAATTGTATACCTAGTGATTAAATTTATAAATTTCAAATATGTTAATTTTTTTTTTCGAAAAGTAAATATCTAACCTACAAAATAATTCACAATTTCTTTACATGACATTTATTTCATATTTATGACGTTATTCTCAACCCTACATTATTAAAAATGTGTAGAGGATCACTAAGGTATACAGGAATTCTTTAGTATACCTTTGGGGTTGAAAATACAAGATATTTTTTGCTAGTTGGAGCGACACATCCTTTAAAGAAAAAAGTGTGCTAGCCTTTGGTGGTTCATGAAAAATTCAAGTTGTCTAGCGAAACCCGAAACACACCTTTGAATGTACAATGCACGATTTATTACAGTTCGAACTAAGAGTAACGGATTTAACACGATTTATGAAGTTAAAGACTCGCCACCCCACTATGTTTTATTCATGCCATTCGTTAAAACTCTCGCAAATCTCTTGTTTAAGTTATAACCTTTCTATTAATCCTACACCCCTGAATTTATGTATGTATTCCTTAACAATTTACATAAATAACACTGAATAATGCTTAAAATATTTATGTACTTTGAAACTATTCTTATAACCGTAAAAAAGTATATCTATACTAATAATAAAATTCTAGCGGGTCGCTGTCTGTACATGGAAGATGTATGAAAAAAAATATTATAGGGGGCCTATACCAACGCAATAGAACCCAAAACAATGATTTTTAGAATTCTTATCTGTTTGTCTGTTTGTCTGTTTGTCTGTTTGTCTGTTTGTCTGTTTATCTGTGCGTTTGTGCACGCTAATCTCAGAAACGGCTTATCCGATTTAGATGCGGTTTTCCCTAATATATTGTGGTAAGCTTCACTTAACATTTAGGGTTTGTTTTATGTCAATCGGTCCATAAATAAAAAAGTTATGTCAATTTGAGGAATCACGTTGAACATTTTTTTGTGTTTATAACTAAATACATGAAAGTATATACAGTACTTACATAAAAAAATACATTTTTAAAAATTTTGTCTGTCTATCTGTTTGTTCCGACTAATCTCTGAAACGAGTTAACCGGTTCTGATGGTATTTTTTGCAGTTAGAAAATGTTATAAGGAGTGACTTGGGGTTACTTCTATTTTAGATATTTTTAAATTTATATATATGAAAAAAATTTTAACGGGTCGCTGTCTGTACATGTAAGATATATGAAAAAAAATATATTGGAGGTCTTTACCTACGCAATAGAACCCAAAACAAAATTTGTTAGAATTTTTGTCTGTTTGTCTGTTTATCTGTGCGTTTGTGCCCGCTAAAAAAGATATGTCAACTTATGGGGTCATGTCGAACATTATTGTGTGATTTTCACTAAATGCATGAAATTACTTACATCAAGTACTGTCAGTCTGTTTCTTACGACTAATCTCTGAAACAGCTGAATCAAATTTAATGGGACTTTCACTCGCAGTTAGAGAATGTCCATTAATCACGTGAGGCCCAGAGAAGGGAGTGGGAATGGAAGAAAACAATCACAAAATATTACAAAGTCTAAAAAGTTCTTAAAAACATTACAGCAGCCCCTATAGCTAATATTATAAGGATTAAATTAGGCTACTTATATTAAAAAATATATTTATTTTAATCAATAAGTAAAAAAGTGATTTACACGATAACAAAATATTAGAGAAACCAATAAAATAGTGAACATTTTCCGATTTAAGAAGGGGAGGTATACATCTATACAAATAAATAAAATTGATGTGTATGTTTGTAATTTTAAATAAATGCATATGAAAGTATACACGGTACTTAAACAAAATTACCAATTTTAAAATTTTTGTCTGTCTATCTGTCACTCAGTTTGTTTCGGCTAATATCTGAAACAGCTGGACCGATTTTGATGAATTTTTCACTAGCAGAAAGCCAATTTTATAAGGAACAAAATTGAAACCAATGAAATAGTGAATAATATCTGATTCAAATAGGGAAGATATAAATTATATTAATATAATCATTTTAAAAAATAATATATTTACTGGGTAATTTTTTTACTGGATATGATAGAACAAAACCGAAACTATAAGCAAAAGCGAAAATAATGTAAGTCACAGAGCCGATTTTGATTAAAACTAAAACTGCATCATTAGTTTTTTGAAAAATAAGTTTTCCTAGCCAGAAACGAACACGTTGATTCTGCAAAAAAATAACATTCTGTAGTATTGCACCATCTGATACATTCACACATTATAAAGATCAACTTTAGTGAGGTAATACTATACAGTAAACTGCAACAAAAAGAAAAGGCTATTTTTTTTACAAAATTCTATCAATTTCTTACATTAATTAAATCTTTAGTAACGTAATGTTGTAACGCTAATAGCGGGTGAGTACAATAGCCGAGTCAACAAATTGATTTATCCTTTTAAGAATTTTTTAAGAAAAGAAGAAAACCTACCTAGGTAACTGAGTAGATGGCGGGGACCAAAACAAACGTGACATTCTATCAACTTTGTCTAACTCACATAGAAAAAAAAGACAAACATAAAAGAAGTTACTGTGAGTGATTCATTTTATATATTTTCGATTGTATTGTTCACACTCTTCCTCACTTTAGTAGGTGACTAGCATTTTGATGCAATTTATAAACAAATCGTTCGAAGTAACGCACATTTTTTTTCTAAACTTACCGGAACCCATGATTTAACCCACATATTTGATTATGTCTATGTAGAATCGAATACATAACTTAATTAATGTATAGATTTAATGTTATTTTGAAAAAAAAAACACCTTTTCCTTTAATTTGCCGCTTACTATTACTTTCCAAAAGTTGATCTTTACAAGTGACACTATTAGGTGGTGCAATAATACAGAATGTATTTTTTTTAATTAGTGGGTTTTATTTCTGGCCAGGAAAATCATGAAATAAAAAAAATTATGATGCAGTTTTAGATTTTTCAAAATCGGACACGAGACTCCATTAAGTATCTTTCGCGATTCCTTATAGTTCCGGATTTGGCCTATTAAGTCCAGTAGAAAAAGTCACCCGATATATAATACAAGGAGAACCTAGGTGGGAACTTACTGTCTTGCAGTCGAAATTTTAAAGACTACCACAAAACAACTTTTCTTCAACATTTACAGTGAAAACCGTGGAGGAATACCATATCTGAGTTAGTGTCTGCTTATAAATACAACCAGAAAGTTCCCAGATTCAAAGTAAAAAGCTCCTTTCTTGAGCAGCACTGCAGACTATTATAACCTTGCTTTGCAGGAGACATGCCAAGCATTCTGTAATCCACGCGAATGAAGTCGCGGGCACAGCTAGTCTATATCTAAATTCTAACGGGTCGATGTCTGTACATGGAAAAAAGTCTTATTAGGGGCTTTTACCTACGCAATAGAACCCAAAAACAATGATTTTTAGAATTATCTGTTTGTCTGTTTATCCGTGCATATGTGCACACTAATCTCAAAAACGGCTTATCCGATTTAGATGCGGTTTTCACTAATATATTGTAGTAAGCTTCACTTAACATTTAATGTTTGTTTCATATCAACCGGTCTATAAATAAAAAAGTTATGTCAATTTAAGGTATCACATCGAACATTTTTGTGCTTTTCACTAAATTACTAAATGCCTGAAAGTATGTATATACAGTACATCAAAAAATACATTTTTAATTTGTTGTCCGTCAGTCTGTTTCTTACGACTAATCTCTAAAACGGCTGAATCGAATTTGATGGGACTTTCACTCGCAATTAGGGGTTGAGCTCTAGAGGAGGGAGAGGTGATCGAAGAAAAAAATCATGAAATATCACAAAGTCTAAAAAGTTCTGAAAAACATTACGTGATTAATGGACAGTCCCTATAGCTTATATTATAAGGATTAACTTAGGCTACTTTTATTTAAATTAAAATATATTTATTTTAATGAATAAGTAAAAAACAGAATTACGCGAAAACAAAATATTGTAGAAACCAATTAAATAGTGAACAATTTCCGATTCAAGACGGGAAGTTATACATCTATACAAATAAATAAAATTGATGTGTCTGTTTGTATTTTTTTAATAAACAGCTTTTAAATATGTAAATGCATATGAAAGTATACACGGTACTTACATCAAAAAAACTCTAGCCAGAAATGGAGCCGTTGATTTTGAAACACTGTCACAACTTTCTTACAAAATTCTATCAAATTCATACATTAATTAAATCTTTAGTAATTCTTTAAAAGAAAAGATCATACCTAAAAGTGAAATTTTAAAATTAAAACGGGATGTAACGCTAATAGCGCTTGAGTACAATAGCCGAGTCCAGTGAAATGTAGATTTTCAATAAATTGATTCATCTTTTTAAGAATTATCTAAACCCACCTAGGTAACGGAGTAGGTGACGGGGACCCAAACAAACATCACATTCTATCAACTTTGTATGGCTCACATAGAAGAAATGCAAACACAAAAGAAGTTACGTTGAGTTACTCATTTTATATATTTTCTATTGTATAGCATTTTGATGCAACCTATAAACAAATCGTTCGAAGTAATGCAGACTTTTTTCCTAAACTTACTTGGACCCATGATTTAACCCACATATTTGATCACGTTTGTGTAGAATCTATTACTTATGTAACTTCTAATTAATGTATAGATTTAATGTTATTTTGTAAAAAAAATCTTTTCCTTTAATTTGTCGGTCACTATAACTTCTCAAAAGTTGATCCTTAAAAATGACACTATGAGGTCGTGCAATTATACAGAATGTATTATTTTTTTTTCAAATTTAGTGGACTCTTTTCCTGACTAAGAGAATCATTAAATCAAAAAACTTATGATGCAGTTTTAGATTTATCAAAATCGTCACGAGACTCCTTTAAGTATTTTTTCGCGATTCCTTATAGTTCCGGATTTGGCCTATCAAGGCCAGTTAAAAAAGTCACCCGATATTTAATACAAGGAGAACCTCAGTGATAATATATCGTTTTACAGTCGAAATTTTAAGGACTAGCACTTTTCTTCAACATTTATAGTGAAAACCGTGGAGGAATATAATACTGTTTAAATTTGCACTATCGATGTTTGATAATACAATACATATCTTTAGCCCATAAGAAATTGAACGTGTCTTAAATCGTTTAAATATTTATTTATTTTCAGTGTTATCAATTTGTATGGAACATATTATATCCATCAGTTTGTTTATAAATCAAATTGATTTAGATAGATGATATTGCAATCTCAGAACCTTTCATAGATAGCGCAAAGTTATTGCCCCCATATCTCTACCGAGCTCCGTAAATTGACGGGAAACGCTGGTGATCCCCGGCGCTGAATAAGGCAATACATATTTCATGAACTTTCACATAAACACTTCTTTTATATCTTTACATATAAAAGACTCAAGAAGTATTTAAAAACAGGAATTCTACCGGTGACGGAGTAAGATATTTTCTTCCTTATAGCATTTTTATAACTAGACACGGCGAAAAAGATTTTAAATTTTTTTAACAAAACTTTGTCATTGCGAAAACACTGCCAACGTATCAATTGTGCATTTAAATATATTTCTATAATAATTTCTAAATATTTTATCGATTACTTTAATTAATACTTTAATGATATCACACTAAAAAATAAAAAAGCGCAACATTATTATTAAGAGAAATTAACATTTAATTTTAATGATAGATTATTGTCGAGGACCTAAATAAATTTTGATGAGAATCACGTCATAAGGCCGAAAGGATCACGACGATCGGAGACAGCATCAAATTGAAACTAAATTGCATTACCTACGAAGAAGCCGCCAGATGCGGTTTACAAGCTTTACTGTACTCTCAAAAGTTTATAAATTTTACACTGTTCTCATTAATGGTTTCAATTAGTTAAAGTAGAAAATTTATTTTAAACAGTAAATCTGATTACATAGTTAAGTTAATATTTCCATGAAATAATAGTTGCAGGTTTTTTTTAAATAGCGGACAAATTTTGCGAGCTGTGTCGAGCCAGCTAGTGGTAGAGCCATTATAGAATTGTATCATGCGATGTCAAGTAATAAAAACACATTAGTATTACGGAAAAAAATCATAAGCCAATACCTATTATGCCAATGGAAAGTTATCAAATTAGCAGGTATCATTGTTTAACATGGTGGCAATCGAGTGTTTCGAAACAATGCACGAACTGATTCGGTATCACAAAGCCGTAATATCCCGTGTGCTACTGATAAGGGTCATAAATGAAGCTCGATAGAAGCGCTGAACAAAGCAGTGTGTTTGACCCGCGTCAGATACGCCGGCCGCATGAATGTAACTGTGTTAGCTCGTTTCCTCCATTTGCTTTTGAAAGTAATCACAATAATGAGTCAAATGTATCACCTATTTTTCTATATAAATATTTATCATACCAGTTGTTTCGTCATAATTATTTTGAATATCCTATATTTTTGCGAAATGATAATTTATCTATATAAATTTTCATCCTCTTTTTTATTCTCTTAAGCCTTATTTTTGAGACCAATTGTTGTTGTTTTACTCCAATCTATCTCTCAATATTGTGTATTAGTTTATGAAATTGAAAGCAAGATTTTTGATAATTTGCAATTTTCATTCTATTGATGACATAAGATGTCCACTATTATGCATAATTATTCAATTAATTCAATAATTTTACAGACACGTTGGTGCAGTGGTCACTGCAACTGACTGTAGCGCTAACGGTCGCGGGTTCTATCCCCGCTCACGGCAAATGTCTGTATTGGCCTTACGGATGTTTGTCGTGGTCTGGGTGTTTGTGTTAACGTAGTGTATGTTTCCGGACAAGGTGTTTGTGTGTTTGTGTTAATGTTGTGTATGTTTCCTTGTGTCGGGGCAAGGTCACAAGATCTTAATGGGGGCCGTTGAGTGTGATGCGTTTATTTATTATTTATTTATTTAAAAATCTTACTTTTATAGTATACTAGCTTTCCCTCTTTCTCTTGCGTTTATAGTTACTGCATGGCTTTTGTGGTTACCAGCGTAATGTACCTTAATAAACGGGCTACCCAATGCAAAAAGATTTTAAAACGAGCGATTACAAATCAGATCAGTAATTTCAGATATTACATCCCCCTACATAGAAACTTACAAACAAATATAAACGCTATATAATATTAGTATAGATATAGATAGGTATCTAAACATTTCGTGGACACTTAGTAAAAAGATAAAATATCGATATATGTTAGAAGCGACATTGGGTAGCCGATATCGAATTAATATTTAACGGGAATTGGGCAACCCTCGCTACGAGGAATTAATACTTGGATAGCGTGAGAGCCCGCACCTGTTGTAAGAAACATATTATCAGCAAAATACAAGGGGTCATTTTGGTTCTTAAGTGGACTATAATAAATAACCACGTATTGTTTTTATACATTTATTAAGGAGAATATTTGAATTTAAGCTGGTATGTATAAGTGGCTGGTATGTATGTATAAGTGTTGATGTTCATAGTAATAGTAGTAATAAATTATTATCTATGTTTGTCTGTTTGTTACATTTCACGCCTAAACTGCTATAAAATGTATAGTGAATTTTAGTATATATATAGACGGCACCTTGAATAACTTACGAAATAGAAAATGAAAATTTTTTGAAGGAACGTATAATTTATCAAATAAATAACCTAATCAAAATGGGTATTCGACAAAGTCGCGAGTTTCTACCAAATAAAAACAGAATAAAAAAACGTATGCTATCAGCTAGTTTCAAATAAATAAGAGCTTTTCAATAGTTTCATAGATTATTTTTTGCAGAAACACTAAAACATTTTCATTATGTAATATTCGATCCCTTCTTCATTTTAGTTGTAATTGGTAATTAAAACCAGAAAAACTCTGGTTTAATATTGCTCTATGGTCACAACAACAGACAGTTTGCGCGTCATTTGTGAAATTTAATTATTTTTTTTTTACAAGTTCCACAAGTAAAAAATCTATATGAACCTATTAAAAAACTCCTATTTGTTTGAAACTAACTGATAGCATACGTTTTTTTATTCTGCTTCATTACTATAATTTTGTCGAAAACAATAATTACACTTGAGCAATTTTCAGTTCATTTGAAAGTTATAAAAAGTTATTCGAGTTTTCTCGTGCTCCCAGTCATCCGTTAATACCAACAAAACGCAAAATTCGAAGCTGAAAAAAGTTGAATCTGTACACAGAAAAAGGATTTACGCAAAAAAACTACATTCAGCGTAGCAGAATTGAGTTCAATTTTTCATTTCGTTTGTCCAAATAGAGACCTCCCATCGTTCCGCACGCAGACCACCTGGCTGACGAGTTTTACTCTTTCAACATTTTAGTGCATCGATCTGAAAAAAAAAGGTTTCAAGCGATAATGAAAATGATATCCTGAATTTTTTCTATCAAATAAAATATTGTAATTGATTAAAAATTGATGAAACAAAGGGAAAAATAAACGCTTGATGAAAAATTTCTCGCTTATGTAGAAAGCGTTCATCTTCTTTTAGGAGATAGAGGGATATAGTGCTTAATCTACCACTTTCTTTCACTGAGGATATCCGTATATACGAGTATGTATATATGTATGTCTCAGTGCATCTTCTGACGAATGCGGTTTCCTCACAATGTTTTCCTTCGCCGTTAAATTTGAGATACTTTTAAACGTAGCACTTGAAAGCTCAGTGATATTAGTCCATTTTTTTTCGATAAAAACTTCATCTATGGACTCAAAATTGCTGCAATTTATTTATTTTATAATCAGTAGGTCGTACAGTGCCTACTACTTAAACTATCTTAGAATATCTGAGTAGACGTGAATCCTATTAATATTATTTTTTATGTTTCTTATTTTGTAATTATTTTAACACTTATTTTACAATTTTTTCGTAATTCCATTATTCCTGTGCAATAGCTAACCCAAATTTGAACCTGCGACCATTGGATATATAAACATATTCTATTCACTGACCTCTGTTTGGCTGTTTAAATAAGACATTTTATACAGGTAAACTATAACTAGTCTGTAATAATATTGGACAGAATTACAATTAATGTTACCGTAGTCTATCGTGTTTAATTGGATGTTGATAAGCAATAATGTGTCAACCAACAAAAAGTCAATTTCGGAGATATTGATGTATTTTGATACGGCGTCACCTGTTTAAAAAATTAAGTCATATAAATTAAATAAGTACCAAAAACTGTTCTTCAATTAATGTTTCAAATTTTGAGTACGTTCCATATTTCGCAATCTCAAATATTTATCAACTTCTTATTAGATAATACATTAAATATATCAATCTAATTTTAATTGATCATATCTTTTATCAAAATAGAAAAGAAAAGAAAAGATTTACTAGTTCAAATAAATTTATTACGAATAGGTTTGACATCTTTAGACGCAATTTTCTTAAAATAAAGTCCGTGTGGCTTGACACAGTATTGCTTATCAGCGTCCAATAATTAAATATTTATTAGCCTAGCTATGCAGGTTTCATTTTTATGCCCAAACAGTCAAATACGAAAAAGACAACGTATAGAACATCGTAATAAGTATATTCGTATAAATAGAGGCATCGTTCAGAAAATTGTTGTTACTAGAATAGATACATTGCCGTGAACACGGGACCGAGATAGGCAGCCTGATCAAATTCGACGATAGATCACGTTTCGAATTGAATTTTCAGTTCAACTTGGTCATGAAATAACCGTGCGCTATGTAAGTATAAGCTTCTATCTGCATTTGACATCTGCTTTCATTCTAGTACCATTCAATTTATTTCTTTGAATTGATCTAAAAGCGTCCCTCGTGAATGAGGGTTATCAATGTCGCAGACCTGCATCTCCGTAATAGCTATCACAAATAATAATAACGTATTGTTGTTACGAATAGGTAATTAAAAGGGGTAAAACGTTTTAATAGAAAATTTGTTCGTGTTCGTAAATTGTTTCGTGGTCGTATTCACTTAAAACTTACTATACATTCCTTTATATTATAGTAGTGAAATGTGAAATACAAAACCATACCAATATCATTCCTTGTTTTAGTGCAAAGAGGTGCTGAAGTTTCTTATGAAAAAAATGTTTTTTTTTGGCCGGTTATCTTACCATTAATATTCCTTAGGATGAATAACTAAAAATCAGCCAAGTGCGTGTCGGGCCACGCACAATGTAGGGTTCCGTAGTTGTCAGAATTATCAAGATCGGTCAAGCAATCTTCGAGTACCTATTTTCGTAAAAAAGTTTACGATGAACTGGGAATTTCCTTTTTTAAGTCAGTTTATACAATATACGTACTTACAATTTTAAACCTTTTATTATTATAAAATTATTTTAAAATTCTCTTTATATTTCGAGACTAAAATATTTTTAATGTAAAATGAATGTTTGAATGTGAATTATACTAACAATTTTGAACTTTATATATTCGTCGATTATTTATTATTCTAACACTTGTAAAATATACTTAGCGCCGATAATTTTCCTTCCTGATTAGCGCCTATGAAATCTATGGAGATTTGGTTGAAAACTTCATAAGCGCGATTCAGAATCACTCGCGACATGTTTTATTGAGACATTGTTTTATACCTTATTTTATATTTCATTTTAATTTAAACTTATTAAATATGTATTTATTTATTCATTTAAATTCATATATTAATTTAAAATTATTAATATTTATATAATGTGATGCTTTAAAAAGTGAAATATTTATTTTTACTTAGATCATCTACAACTCGATAACCGTAAGAACCCACATAGCCGTGATAATTTTCCTTTTAAATTCATTATATGTACCACTATCGTGAATTTTTTCATATTTTTAGACGCAGCAGTTTAGTGGGTAGAGGGGGGGGACACTTGACTCTAAGAAAAATTAACACTTCAAAGCTTAATATTTAGGAAACAGTAAAAAAGTTCGGAAAAATGGTTTTCCCACACCTATAACATTTTTAAAAGACCTATCTAACGATACCCCACAACATGGGATAAATCAAAAAAAAAATTTTTGGTCTCTCTTAACACATAGGGGAGACACCCTGAAAAAAAAATATTTTTAAGATTTTATTGTACGACTTTCTCGGCGTAATTCATATGTAGTATACATACCGAATTACAGCTTTCTGGTATTAAGGGTTTCGGAGCAAAGCCGCGGACAGACAGACAGACAGACAGACAGACAGACGGACATGGCGAAACTATAAGGGTTCCGTTTTTTACTACGGAACCCTAAAAATGTGTGTTAGAAATCCAATACCATCACCTAAAGAGTCGCTAGGGATACCCCCTAGCGTAAAATCTGAAATGAAAAAAATAATCGATAATAGATCTATTTAGCTGAAATTTTGATGGCATATTTCTGTAACGACATAGGGATTAATTTAAAAAGAAAATCATGAATTTTCACCCCTAAATGGGTGCAAAGCAGATAACAACGTTTGTGTTCAAAATGTTATTCTGTGGTTATTTTTACTTAAAACTTATTAAACACGTATGTATGTATTTATTAAAGATAATAACGAAATATAAAATACAAAAGCTTATATTTTACCAGTTTATGAATCATTTCTATTAAATTCTAAAATATACGCGGATGTAGCCGCGAGAAAATGCTAGTAAGTTATAAACTAATACCGAATTTAGCCTAAAGCAAAAAGTACTATTTCGTTTGCTAGAAGTGTAAGATTTAAAAAGTAATATATATTATAAATAAATAATAGATTCTGCTTTTTTAGTGCATTCAGTAGGAAATAACTCTTTAAGTACAAAATCTGAAAAGATTTCCTGCGGCGAGGACGATGCGACGTGTCTATTTCATCCATTCAGAAGCAGACTGTAGCTTTATAATACAATTTTCTTCAGAGTAAGGAAAGTAATATGTGTAGTTACAAAGCGAATGCGAGCGAGGGCTCCATTGTGAGATGAGACTGTGGCCACACTAGTGCTCGCATCGCCGTGATGTTACAAAATTAAATTTGATACGAAGTATTACAAATATTTAATACTTATTCTTCTCTTTAACATTTATACGTGTTAAATAATAGATTATTCTACAATACGAAATACATAAAAATATTTTTTGTAAATCACAAATGATTTTTCCGACTACACTAAAACATATAAACGTCAAACTATAAGAATAACAGTGTTTGTAATTTTTTTTTCGTAATGTGTAAATGTACTTGACGCTCTTTCATGTCATATTGCGAATGCGTTATGGAACGGCGTGGCGATCGGAATGTTTTTCTACTTATAATAACAGTATAATATCTGTCAAAAAAGACTTTCATTGCGACCATTTAAATCATAACCGTAAAGGAACAGGAAAGCATTCTACCTAATTGGAACTTTGGAAAGAAAAAGTCATTTTCATCATAAAAATTTCCTTTGTGCAGACTAAAAACAAACTGCCATCCGTCCTTCATCAAATAAACCCCTTGTGTAAAGTCCGCCTGACCTAGCTCTGCAAACTTCCAATTAATGTGAAAAAAGATTTTTAGCTCGTTTGTTATGTTTGTGCATCAACCAAAAAACTATGCATTACACTAAAAATTATTTTCGTAGCTTCAATGATTGTAAATTCCATACAAAGCTTTTTTTAATATCTTTACAAAACCCATATGTGCGAATCGGAGTCACTCACGAAAGATTCCGTGCCATCGTTCAAAATTATTATAAGGAAATAAATAACAGAGGCACTATAACAATATATAAGAAATTGTAAATTCCGACTTGCTTTTTACTGTTTTTACAAGTTTTATTTAACATGCAATGTATTTATGTATACATATGTGTATGTTTGTTAGGGTGGAATCTTGCAACCTAATTTTGAAGCAGATTCCGTCAATGAGCCGAAACTTTGTATACACACTTTGATAGATGCAATGCATGATTAGGTATGTGACGTCATTCTAAATCCAACATGGCGGAATATCCAAAATGGCAGACTAATTATAATCATTAAAAAATAATTATTTTTAATGTATTACCACGATATGGGGGATCAAATAAAAAGGTTTACTGACAGTTTTATTTTTAAGCGCGTTTAAATAAAAGCTTGTTGTCAAAAGAAAAATTACTTGTATTTTATTTATTATTTTATATTACAGCTGCAATAAAATACATCCTCCGTGCATTTTTTAACTCTTTATACTAACGGTTCGTAAAAGACGGACAGCGGACGATTAGTATTAGTGTCCCGTTGGCCTGCGAGTACAGAACTCTAAAATGATATTTTTATATCTCAATGAGAGCGATGACTAAAAGTCTAATGCTTGAGCTTGTAGCTCGTCTTTCATTTTCCAAACCTTTATAGTATGAGTGCAACTATGAGTCTATTTTAGATGTGAGTAATAAGGCACATCCACGGATATAAAAACGGAACATTTCGAGCCTCAGACACCGTGCAATCAACCGAATTCAGTAACAGATGCTTCAAATATGTACAAGTCTTCGTAATTGCTTTATTCTAAGCATTTCTGCATTTCCTTTGACATCATTTTAATAGGAGTATTAAAATGCTTTGATAACAGTTTTTGCATTCAAAAATATACAAAATATATTCTTGCATTCATGTAATTTTTAACGCGCTGATAAATTGAGTACTCACTTGTTTATCCATTCGACCTTTTTAAATTTTATCGAAAGAATCTAAAAAATTGAATTTTGGATATTCATGCGAAAATTCCCAGAGAAGTAAATGTTTAACTTTTAACCGATTTTCATAAAAGATGTAAGTAAATACATCGAGTATTTTTTTATCATTTTAAACATTAAATGATTCATAAACGTAGATAATAATGAATTATATTGATATTAATAAACACAGTAAATTACTTAGTATAATATTGATTATAATAAAATGTATTAGTTATTATGTACATTTAAGGTAATATAATGTGGCTGAAAATCCGAAATAATGTTTGTACCTATGAAATAATGTATTTCAACAAACAGCTGCATTTTGGTTATAGACTAACAGCAACGGCGGATTGTTGCGTCACAAAGGCAAAAATTTTATATTTTAAAGCCATATTGGTACTGTAGCTGCTACATTCATGATACTTTGGTTGATTGACCAGTATGCTCTCTTGCTAGACCGAAATGTTATTGCTTTCATATTGTGTGTTTTAAAAATTTTCTATCACTCTAATTGCTCTTAACGATTTCACTCGTATTTATAGATACTGCTTCGCTCGTATGAGTCGCAGCGTGATATAATATAGCCTATTCCTTCTCTTTATAATATAGGTAAAGATATAATTTTATATTAATAATGCCAAGGCTTATGAGTCAGTCCTGTTTGCTGCTTCTTTACGCTGTAACGATTCAATTCAATTAAATATAGTTCGGAATAGAGCTAGCTTATAAGCTAGCTCTATTCCGAACTATATTTAATTTTCCTAACTATATTTAATTCCTAAGGGTATACCCTGGACGTAATACTATATATATAAACTATGTATACAGCTATTTCCTGGATACTCACGGTGCTAATTTGGCACTATGTAAAATAAATTTCATTTGACTGAGATTCCAAAAACAAATTTAAAACGTTTAATTTTTCCTGTAGGAAACCATGCAGATAGTCTAATTAACTTTGTTTGTTTACTTATCTTTATTAATAACATATGTATAAGGAAAAATACAAGTTATTTACTCATTAATTATTTAAATAAAGCTATTAACCCATTTAAATATTTGGCTCGTAATTATTTTTAATACAAAATTCTTTTAATGTCCATCACAACTAGATTGGTATATCATTTGGTGTCATTAAATTTTAATATTCATATTTAATTTTACTTATCTTTCTCATTACTGATATACAAGTAATACACCAACAATATCAAAAATAAATAGGTACTAAACTCTTTTTTACACAAAGACATAGGATTTTGTGGCCACGTGGCCATACGTGGCGGTTTTATATAGGACAAGTGATTTTAAGCGTATACATTAAAAAAGATTTTGTTTTAAGTTTAATCAAACTATAAATACTATAATACTTAGGTATTTTTACAAATATTTTTTTTTCAAATATTTTATTTGTCAAATGAATTATTATAATTATAATACCCGTCAACAATAATCTAACTTCGTGTCTTCTCCATCCTACGTGACATTGGCGAAATAATATTTGCTCATATGGCACAACTAAAAGCCATCAAAACAAAAATTGAATTGAATTGAATTGAATTAAAGTGATATTTTCATAATCACAGCGAATTAAGCTAGTGGATGTAGTTACGGCAGTGTGCACGGGTCTTTAATCTCATTAGCCGTGACGCGCAATAAGCAACAACTAAACAGTCTCGTAACACTAGTGAAAACAAGCGGTCACATTATGATATTAGTAAACTGTATTTTGTTTAGTTTCTTTATTTTTTCCGAAGCCCAAATCCAAATAGGTAAGACCTAAAATTCATATTAAATAATACATGATGTATAAAATATTGTCAACGCCTTATATTAATTTGTATAATATAAAATACTTTTCAGATGATGTATTTAACGATTTGGGAGAAACGGACAGTGCGGTAAAGTTATCGGAAAATGATTTGTACTTTTTTATAGAAAAGGTAAAGGATTTTTTAACCGACTACATTAGATATGAGTGTAAAATAAGAACTACACATAATACAAATTTTAGAGACACCAATATCTTAAAGAACATTAATAGTCAAAGTCAAAGTCAAAATATACTTTATTCAAATGGACTTTAACAGCACTTTCGAATCGTCAACTTACATGTCATATTTTCATTTTTGATTTTTATAAAGCTACCACCGGTTCGGAATGTAGTCTCTACCGAGAAGAACCGGCTAGAAACTCGATAGTAACCCTTTTAAATTCATTTATGCATAATGTATTTTTATTACATTTTAATTATGTTATCCGGATAGAAAATCAACGCTTATCAAATCCACGCCTCTTTGTCGTCAAAATATTCTAGTTTTATAATTTATAAATACTAGTTTTGAAAATATTACCAATGTTTGCCCTGTCTGTACTATTTGAGGACGAACTAGTTTAATATAAGTCAACATGTTATTATTACTAAAAACAAGTGTCGACGTGTTATTTTAATATTTTAAGAGGAAATTAGAAGTGTTTCTAATTCATATCTGTCACGCACAAGGATATGTGTACACGAATTTATAGAGCATGTAAGATAAGGACGAATTAATAATCATTCACTTGAACGGTTGTTGAATTTTTTTTTTTTTTGTAAAGACCGCAACGAAATTATACAATCTATTATACATACTTATCGGCTATCGCTTAATTTGCATGAATTGAATCAAAACAAAAGTTAAATTATTTAGGTAAAAAATACTTTAAATCAGAAAAGAACTAATAAATGCATTGTGATGTAATTATGATTCCCATTCTGCGTTATCATCTGCTAAATTTATAATTAAAATAGTTTTTAAAAATAGTTTTTATTTAAACACAATACACAATTTTATATGACGCAAAAGCTTATATCAAAATTGATTATAAATCAAAATTTCGCGTCTGTGGTGTTGATTGTTGTGGATTTCCTTCGCATAGAGCCAGACTTGGATGAAAAATCATGCTTGGCATAAAAATACAATGTCATCGAAACTGAAACTTTACTGAAACTTGTATTATTTGAACTCCATAGGATAAGAACACCACTTGGTTCTAATTTAACTTGCTAGACTTTACTAGAACAAATATACATAGCAAGTTAAATAAAAGCTTTTAAAAATATATATTTACATAAATGTCCAAAAGATAAATCATCAGTGGTAGAAGTGTAAACAGTGCGTAAGTCAAAATTAACAGCTTTAAGGATGATTGGAAAAAACTGCATATTAGTCTACACAGACACCGTTATAAATTAATAATAAATCCAATTTAAATGCACAACAATATATAGCATTATAAATATAGCAAAATTATGAATAATAAAAATTGTGTGTACAAAAATATATGCAATACGTTCGCTATCCTTTCAAGCTGTTTGACTTATGCGATGTTAGAACTTTACTGACGAAATATCTTATTCTATTTATTGTTTATGGATACATAACAGAAACATTTTTGTAAGTTCTGGGATTCTACGAATACATAAATGTTGGCTCATAAAATATTGACAAGCTCTATATTATGTTAGTGACAGGCAAAATAAGTTACTCACATTATTTGTATCACATTTATAGTGACACATATCACATATATCACATATATGCGTATTGTTTACATAAAGGTCAAAATAATATTTTGTATTTGTATGAATCATACGAGTTTGTGTAAGATTATTTTTTATTACAATTAATAAATAAGAAATATTTTTAATCAAATTAGATAATTATACAAGTGTAAAATACAAGAGAAAATAAAAATAGCAAAAATCAATTCCATTGGTCAGAATTGATCATTTCATCCTTAGAATTTTTGATTTATGTGTAGTTATATAGTATCAATAATAAGTGACTATTGCCTTTATAAAAAACATAATATTAAACTACATTTTTTTAATACTTAAAAAAAATCTATAGCAAACTTTTGGTCGTAACATTGCTGAAGAAGCGAACGACTCTGTAGCTGTAACGAAAACGAAATATCTTTTACTCGTATATTTAATTAATTTTAAATGTACATTTACATTTAACCGAATAATATAGTTATTTTTAATTTCTCTTTCTTTTTATTTTTAATAGAATTATTTGTTTAAATAACATTAAATAATAGTATCTTTGTTGATTTTAAAAATTGTAATAAAAATATATCACTAATTTTAGTTACTGTGAAAATATTTTTAAAGCTCTATTTTACTACAGCTTATTCACACAACTGGAATTAGAAGTATTAAATAATTATGCACATTTAATTACAGCTTAAATATATTGAAGATGAGAAAGTGGACGTTAAATTATATTATGAGTGTCTTTGTCCGGACTGCATACAGTTTGACACGACGCTATTCAGTCCCGCTGTAGAGAAGCTAAGTCAGTACTTAAACATACACACTTATCCGTACGGAAATGCGAAGGTAAATTTTTAGTTCATCTTTATTTATACTTATTAAGCATTTATATCTCCTACTTTAAATATTTAATGAAATTTTAATTAGAATGTGTAAAAGTGTGCACAGAATTACTTAACGAATATTTATAGCTTTTACTAAGACGTTATTTTTCCTGTTCTATATTCGTTCAAATTTGGATTAGTTCCTAACAATAAGTTTTAATTGCTAGAACTTTTTAAACTATTAATTAACGGCAATAATGTGGGGATGCATACCTAAATCCATATATCTATAATTTCACAGTGAAATAGTGTGGCGGAATAAGTTCCGTAAAGTACTTTACAGCGATGTAAAAGGCATGCAACTTATTGCATATCCTTCTCCAGTGGAGAATCCAGGATATCGATCTGGGGCTGGGGTTTGACCAGTGATGAATGTAGGGTTTTGGTTTAGGCAAAGGCTTACCCAAGTAATATTTTGGCTGAGGATAGGCTTTGGTAAACTAAACAATGATAAGCGCATAAAAATAAATTTTGCTAATGGTTCTTTATAGTTTGAATATAGACCGTTCCAATTTTATTGAACTTTCATATTTGAAAAATTAATTCTGAACGTGTAACTTGCTATTACAGTTGAATTTTCTAAAAAGGCCCTCATCATACCACCTCGACCCGCTAGTATTCTTCCACTTAATCGAAGAAAAAGCTATTATCCAGTAGAAGATTTTACTGTTACTGTCTCGTATACTTTACCATTGCCTTATATGTTTATAATTGTTTTATATCAAGTAACATTTTTGTAATTAGACTTTCGAAAAAGATGGCCAAATCGAATTCAGATGTCAGCACGGGCCTGACGAGTGTTACGGTAACAAGCTGCACGCGTGCGCCATCGACTACCTGCAGGATATAACAAAAGCCGTGACATTTAACGCCTGCATGATGAACTCCTCAGAAGACCGTGGTTCAAATGATAACGCTGCTGATAGGGTATATATTCATTTATACTTGTAGCTGCTATATCAAATATAATGTATGAAGTTTAAAATATAACAGAACTCCTGGTTTGGTAAAATTTATTATGTTTTCAGTGTGCATTATTTATGTCTTTGGACTCAGAACCCATTAAGTCATGCGCTAAAGGAGAAAGAGGAACACAGCTCCTTAAATATTATGGCGAAGAAAGCAAGAAAGCAAACTTCTCATACGTACCATATATTCTTATCAACGGAAAAGTCAATGACGGTGAGAACTTCATGAAGGATATTTGCGCAGAGTTTTCTAACCCGCCACCACCATGTGTTGAATTATTGAGCTATTTCTAACAGGTTTTGATAAAATAAACATTAACAACTTTTAGCAAGTATTTTTTTTTCATTAGATACTTATATACTTTTTGCATAATATTTGACATCTATTTTTCATATTCAAGTAATAATTATAATTTATATTATTAATGATTTTAGTGTGCCCCTTTTTTAAAAGATTCCTTTGTTTGTTTGTTCGGGTCAAATCTTAAAAGCTAAATTAGAATTATGTACTTCCTCGTATCGTATTTGAAATTTTACAAGTCGGTTTATCTCTCAACGAAAGGACTCTATATACCCTGACAATTATAATAGTTCGTTGTAAACGTCACGCTGACATATGTAGCTGCTGCATTCAGGTCTGGCTGCCGGTGAGGAAACTTCTCAGCGGTCAAAGGTTACAAACATGAAATTAGACTTTTGAGTTACGAATATAGTAGGATTAAGTGATTTACCTAAGATTCAATGTCAACTGTTCATCGCCGACAGCAAAATATAGCTTTTCCCGATGCACGGCTGTTAATTATTGAGGAGTTCTCCTTGTGTTGTATCATCAGCTCCACTTTAACATAATCATTGTAACGAGCGTAAACTGTTTAGCATTTTTATCGAAATAGTCGTGAAATACTTGTTATTGAGTAGTTCCGGTGTGGTTTTCATCATCATTTCCACTTCACCAAAAGTGACTTTCTGTCTCAAAATCAAGTCCGTGAGGGTTGACACAGTATTGCATCAGCGTCCAATTATGATAGCCTATTCTAAAGTCCGGCACAACTTGCATTAGAGCACTCTCGCCACTGGCCAAGCATATGAGGTTTAAATAGAGCCGTGTCACCAGGTTTTCCCATTAAAATATTAAAGTTTAGTTATTTAATACTCAATCGACCGTACAACTATGACGCATTATCTATGTATTAATTCGTAAAAAAAGCTTGGAGAATTTAATTTTGCATACTTCTTGTTTATAAATCTATATAAACTCATCTGAGTGCAGAATACTAACATTATTTAATTATGCATATAAGTAATTTATATGAATAAATTATATTACATACACACGCATATATACTCTTGTTAATTGTTGAGGTCTGTGGGCAAATTGAGAATAGATTATCAATAGAACATTAATGTTTAATAAAATAATAATAATTTTAATTAATTATGGTCAAATTAGAGCTACTGGGCTACCACTAGTTGAAAAAAATAAATTAAGAAACATTTTCAGCGAAAACAAAACAATATATAAATAAGTTTAAAGTAAAAAAAACAATCATTTAAAATTATAACCTTTTGTTTAAATGCATTAAAAAGAAGAAAATAACTAAATAAAACTGATTATTTTGTTGCAACGACAATTTCATATGCCGTAAAAACTTGTCACGTGTTTTATCTGTGCACATTTCTTTAAACTTAAACACACCAAATTTCTGAGTGTTTAGAAATTGGTTTCGTCGCGACAAGCTTAATATAAAAATTGTATACTGTAATAAAATGATCAGTTTCATTTAGGAATTCTTCAAATATTATTTTGTTCGTGCTAACATTTAAATAATAACATATTTATACTATAAAAATATTCACATTTTAATTATAGTTATTTTATTAAAATAATTAAAAAAAACAATAGTATGTCGTCTAATATACATGAAACACAATTATCTAATTCTAAGTTAATATATTTGAAATACAAAGAGAAACTAAACGAATTTCGAACAAAACAACATTTGTGTGTGTACAAACTGGAGTGTTTTAGCCAAAGCAACAGAAACAGTTGTTCGTTGAATACCACGACAAATTGTAGCATCTCGTCGCGACAGTCGGCTAGACATCGGGGATAACTATCGCGTATGCAGTTTCTCACCAACCGAGTGTTGTGCCAACTACCAGACTTAATACGTACGTTGTACATATGTACTCGTACGTTGAGTAAGCATTACAAGATAAACAGTTCTAATATTATAACAATATCTAATATAATAATGTAATGTTCATTTTTTATGCACGTTTTTCATGTTTAAAAGTACAGAAAGATGTTAGTTTTCAACTATTTCTAAATTAGCAGTAAATTAACTTATTTATTTTAAAATACATTTTGTTTTCTAGAGATTAAGGAAAATATATTGACACTTTAAAAGAAAAAGTCAAAGGGATCTAAAAACGAATTAATTCCCATGAGAATAACCATATCCATAAGAATATGGGTTTTGTACAATAAACGTACCGTAAAATTTTATCCACAGGGAAATCTAAAAAAATTGGCAAAATATATTCAGAGTTCCAAAGAAAACCTCATGAAAATAAATGTAGTATCTTCGTCATCTTATTTACGATATCGTAACATATTAAAAAATCTATAGTGATATTATAAATAATGCGAAATGAACTCAGTATGTCATTTTTGTTACCTTTTACGCCTGAATCACAAAACCAAATTTAATGAATATTATAATGCAGAGGTAATGAGCTTCCCATTAATGTAAACACTTTTTTATGTATTAATGACATAAAAGTGCTCATGAGAGCCTAATTGTATAAAGTATATTCTGATTTATGGAGGATGAAGGGTGAAAAGTTGTTGTTGCGAAAATAGCACGTAAAATAATGGAAATAGAGAATGAAAGTTTTTACGCAGACGCGTACTCGTCGGTACCACCTAGTTCATAAGGTATTTTAGACGTATAATGGCTTTTGTAGCTAAAAAACATTTTTTAATAATCATTAACATTACATACACGGCATATTTGGTTAATCTATTTTAACGGTAATATCAAATAAGCATATTGAAAGAATTGCCTGAATTGTTTTCGAAGGCGTAAAATGTATTTTCTTAATATACACTCTAGAATACAATCTACATTATCATGGTACTCGTGATAATAATACTGTTTTAAATGACCCACTGAAGTATAAAAACCTCAATTGATATTATTATTTTAACATTAAGTTACCTATATATTTTATTGAAATATAATACAGAACATCGCAGAATCGAGTTAAAGAATTATTTTTATAAAACGATTGCCTAAAAAAAGGAAAGTAAAAAAATATTGTCAGCTATTTAGGCAAAACTAAATTTTCTCTGACTAAATTCTTGAAACAAGTAATACCAATCTACTGCATACTGCACCGATGAATCATACGAAAACATTTAAAATATTCATTTCTTATGAGTAACACTGGCCATTGTAGTTAGACTGTTATACAGTCATAAAATATTATGCGTTAACAATAAAAGTCTGTGGAATATTATATTGTTTTATCATTATTAAACATTCCTTCTAAAATATCTTAACTAAATATCTGTAAGCTAATTACGCGAAATTATCGTGATACATTTTAACGGATACATTTAAGTCGTTTTAGAACATAAATCATCAACAAAATGTCAGAACATATAGCGTTTTCATAGCAACAGCTCGCCGTAATTAGCCTGCTTGTTATAATGACAGCTATGTTTTATAAAATTTTATATGTGTTTTAAAAATAACTAGTAATAACTAGTAAAATAGTTAATGACCTTTTTTCAACTGCCTGGTTTTACTTTAAATGTCCCTGAGGTTCAATTATACCAGGTAAAGCAGACACAGTCTCTGTTCCTAGGTAAATAATTACTTTGGAAGACTAAGTTTAATTATGTATTATTAATCAAGAAATTCTCCTTAAACGCTTTATTCTTTTAGTTATGGAGATGAATTCGCATTTTCTGTCTGGTACTACGTTGCCTTGCCGTGCACATTCAGATGCTTACACTATTTCGCGGTATAAGAGTCAGATGAACGTATCTACGTTTTAAAAATTTTACTTTTTCCTAATTTAGCAGTACTCATAATATAGTTTTTTTTTGGTTCTATAGAAATATGGTTCTAATAATAAATATAACGTTTTTTTGGAATTAGTGAAACCTTCAATTACGTTGTTTTGCCATTTCATAGAAAACATTTTCAACTGTTTTAGTTAAAAAAAGATTTTCGATATTTTGTAGATACGTTCATCTGGTTGTTATACCGCGATTTCAGCTTGATCTGTAATGGTTCTTGCGTATAAATGAAAAGGTAGATATATTTTTCTTTTATGAATTCAAATACAAACGCATTTATAATGATCAAGTACAAAACATTATTAATGTGAAAGGAAAATTTCATAAACCTCAAATTATATCTAATAAATTTAAATGTGTGTTACTTCTTCATGTGGTAACTACTCATCGGATTTGAATTAAATTTGGAATAAAGATAATTTATAATCTGAGATTTGATTGATTTTCAACAATTAAAACGAACCGAGGGTATAAAATTTTCATAGTAAACGTTTTAGAAAAATATTAATAGTTATAGATGGTTGTAAAATATTTACAAGTTCCGTAACACATATCCAATTATCCTGTGAAATCGTTACGAGCAGCTACTATCTTAAATAACAATCAATTATTTTGTCTTAAATAATAATCAATTATTTGACCGACAGGTTGGCGTAGTGGTCACTGCAACTGACCGAAGCGCTAACGGCCGCGGGTTCGATCCCGCTCACAGCAAACGTCTGTATTGGTCATACAGATTTTTGCCGTGGTCTGGGTGTTTGTGCTTGTATTGTCTGTGTTTCCGGACCCCCGACACAGGATCATAAGACGGGTCCGTTGAGTGTGATGCGTTTATTTATTTATTTAATTATTTATTTATTAAATACGTAGTAAATACATCTAATATTATAATAGTAAGATGGCGTCTCGTTATAAGAATACCACAAGATCAAGGTCCACATCAGTAGGTATGTACTCGTGTATACATATAAATAGAAACCAACCTTAATCGCTCTGCTAATATGACAACAATCCGAGGTCGTTCCGATATTTCTAATCTTAACTAAATCATTGCATGTTATATTTCTGTTTCTGGAATAAAATATTTATGTTCTAATATTTACAATTATAATATAAGGAAATGTTTGATTAATAATTAATATATACTTAATAAAAAAATGTTTATTCTTGTTATTGGTTTTCCTTGTTTGCACATTAATTCTCATTAATGTTTTAATATGAAAGTCATTATATTTGTTTGTATAAGATCATAAAAGTGGCTGTTAAATTTTTGTAGACATGTTGTCTTAAGCAATAGAGAATGACAAAGAAAATTATATATTCTGATCGACGCCATAGTTGAGTTTCATAAATTTTAACCATTATTGTTGCAACTAATAGAAAATATTTAAATTGCTAAAAATTAATAAAAAAAAATATTCAAAGGTAAAACAAAGAATGAAACGAGACTCTTACTTTCTTTTCTATATGGCGAAGGGTGGGCTCGATGTGGGGGACGCACACGACCCGCTCCCGGTCAGCCGATGCGTCGCCATTCACCCGAGGGATTACCGCCATGCAGTCGCAGGAACATTTGCTGTCCTTATCTATTTTAATATATGTGAAAGTGACAAGGAAATCGACATTGAACGAAAACAAATCAGTCGCTAGAGGATCTGTAGTGGCGTTTTAGTCTCCCGTTGACTTGGCACGTTGCCCAATGACGCGTGCCAACCAAAGACCACGTGCAGCTGGGAAGTATCAGTCTGTAGTATAAAATATTTTATACAATTAAATATTAAAATGGAATAAACGGTTATTTATAATATTTATAACTAAATAATATTTATAACGATAATAGAGTCAGTCAGTATTTTAACGACTCTTTTATGTATGTGGACTAATCGAGTATCCGAGTACCGATTATGATATATTTAATTTATTCGATTTTATGTGTAGGTTTTATACAAACCTACGCATTAGTTTCAACTTTCTTAACAGAAACGACAGACAGGTTACAACCAGCCTGTAGATCCTGTCTTAACAGAATTACAGGGAGTAAACGAGAATTATAGAACGAAAATAGCATTGATTATTTTAAAAGCATTCGAGCTGGGAACTCGTTTATTCCATAGAAACGTTTGGTTTCGCACGTTTTAAAAACTACAGCATTTTAAGTACTGACGTTTTTATTCATAATTGTACATAATTTCTTTATTACATTAATATATTTTTACTTGAATATTTTATGTTACAATTTTTTTTTTATTTATTACAAAACATTGAGAAAAACAATTTATCCTATTAATATCTAGGTCGGAAGTAGAAAGGTCAATTCTCATTAACGCTATTATCATACCTTTGATTTCTTTCAAGGCTTTATGAAATTTGCTACATCTTCTGAATACTGGCCTATAAACCATGTGATTATGAAAATATATACAATATATAATATGATTAATTAAATCAATCAATAATTTCCAGACAGTAATGATGTGTTTGTATACTATGTATGGAAAAACGGACGCGCCTTTTCGATGACGTGACAGTCAACTGAATCATGGAGGCTTGGAGCGATGCGACTGCGCATTCGACATACTCAACCATTGTACAACTCGCAGTAAACACGTACAACACTAAATAATAAATTTAATGAAAGTAGCCAGAAGAAATACCCATTATCCTCATTCCTTTCTGATTCATCTTTAATACTGAGGATTCATATGAGTTCGGAGTCGGCCTTCGTTACTAATAACGTTAGACTTGCTAAGACTCTCGCTTCGGAATTACGAACAATAACATGATCAAATTAATGAACCAATGCACGTCCATGAAGGCGCGCAGAGCGGTGGCGGAATGACTATCCGACGCGCATATTTCACGAGTTTTGTATTATTGTCTTGTCAACTACAATATATTTTTAAAATATTTTATACTAAATAAACATTGTTCATAATAAAATGTATATATTTTTTCGATATAGTGCGTTATATTAGGTAGAGTTATTTTGATTCATATTTTCAAATATTATTTAGTGAGTAAATTAAGGTATTGAAATTTTAAAATAAAAATAATTAACCAGACTTATTGCATTATTACTCCGTTTCATTTTAAATAAAATCAGAGCGATGCGATATTTCAAAGCTTCACTACATAGTATAAAACAAAGTCGCTATCCGCCGTCTGTCTGTCCCTATGTATGCTTAGATCTTTAAAACTACGCAACGGATTTTGATGCGATTTTTTTTAATAGATAGAGTGATTCTTAAGGAAGGTTTATATGTATAATACATGCATAATAATATTAGAGAAACGCTGATAAATTTAGAGGTTTCTAATGTGATGTCGTAAATAAGCACGTTTTTTTACGCTTATATTGCAAACGCTGGCTGAACCCTACGAAATAGACCAAAATAATGTACTACAGTATTGTCCATCTTAAAAAGTTCAACAAAAAAGTCCGCGATGGTATATGTCTATCTCTTAGGGATAACCCACCATAACCATTTTTTATCCTTTACTAAAAAATGGTTATTTACGAAGTGATTTTAAATAATACAGCATTAATCCTTATCCAATTAAGTACCTTAAATAAATTGTGCATTTATTATAGATCAATATGCTTTTTACAGCATGTAATTTAAGTGAATATTTCCGAAGATATTACAAATTTAAAATACAGGGACGTAGTTATTGCGGCGCCGCGGCGGTACCGACCCGCGGTAAGCGCGTCGATGGCCGCGCTTCGCCCTATAGCACATCATAATTTGCAGCGATCGCACGCGTTTGTCGGATCTCTCTTGCGAGGAAAATATCAATCTATATCTATATCTATATCTATACTAATAATAAAATTCTAACGGGTCGCTGTCTGTACGTGGAAGATATATGAAAAAAAATATTATAGGGGGACCTTTACCAACACAATATAACCCAAAACAATGATTTTTAGAATTCTTATCTATTTGTCTGTTTGTCTGTTTATCTGTGCGTTTGTGCAGGCTAATCTCGGAAACGGCTTATCCGATTTAGATGCGGTTTTCACTAATATACTTTAGTAAGCTTCACTTAACATTTAGGCTTTGTTTCATGTCAATCGGTCCATAAATAAAAAAGTTATGTCAATTTAAGGAATCACGTTGAACATTTTTTTGTGCTTATCACTAAATGCATGAAAGTATATACAGTAATTACATCAAAAAATACATTTTTTTTATTTTTTCTCTGTCAGTCTATCCGTCTATCTGTTCGTTTCGACTAATCTCTGAAACGGCTGAACCGATTTTGATGGTACTTTTACTTGCAGTTAGCAAATGTTAGGGGATGTCCGTTAATCACGTGAGGCCCAGAGGAAAGGGGATGGAGATAAAAATCACGAAATATCACAAAGTCTAAAAGTTCTTAAAAACATTACGTGATTAGGCTACTTTTATTTAAAAATATATTTATTAAAAAAGAGAATTACGCGATAACAAAATATTGTAGAAACCAATAAAAAAATGAACAATTTCCGATTTAAGAAGGGAAGGTATACATCTATACAAATAAATAAAATTGGTGTATCTGTTTGTAATTTTAAATAAATTCATAAGAAAGTATACACGGTACTTACAACAAAATTACCACTTTTTAAATTTTTATCTGTCCATCTGTCACTCAGTTTGTTTTGGCTAATATTTGAAACAGCTGGACCGATTTTGACGAAACATTCACTAGCAGAAAGCCAATGTTATAAGGAACAAAATTGAAACTAATGAAATAATGAACAATATCTGATTCAAATAGGGAAGATATATCTATACTAATATTATAAAGAGGAAAGATTTGTTTGTTTGTAATGAATAGGCTCCGAAACTATTGTACCGATTTCAAAAATTCTTTCACGTTTGGAAAGCTACATTATCCCCGAGTAACATAGGCTATATTATATTTAAAAAAAATTAGGGATCCTTACTAAAACTCTAATTATGTAACCCAAGGTGTAAAAAAATGACCTGAAAAATTCCTTACGTCGCGTGCGCTGCGAAAACTATTGATGATAGAACAAAATCATTTACTACGACTTTGCAGAACTCATCATTATCTACAAAAAGTGTCGCGACAGCATATGTCTAAATATTATAGTTATGTCACAGTAAGCGGTTTTTTGTTCTAAAAATTTAATTTATATGCCGCTGCTTGAAAAGGCTCTTTATTTGTACCTTGGTATTAAGCCTTATCAAAATAAATATATTACTTTATATTCATGACGGCTTCAATACCTTTTTATCACTTTTTGAATTATTCAATTCGGACATTTCATTCGGAAGATATCACGAGTTTAAAAATGCAAGTATTAGAAAAAAGTCGCGTGGTTGCCGCACACCGCGCGCAGCTAGCCAGCATGCGATGTAGGCTCCATGTAAGCGTCACTGGGGTACGGGGGAGAATCAATGTAATAAAATAAAGTGCCGCGAGTACATTAATAAAAACTATGAATAAAAAAAATCATTAAAAAAAATTCAAACTTCCTTTATAATTTTACTTTTTTTTAAACCCAACGCAAAAAAGAAGGGTGTATGTGTGTGTGCGCGCGTGTGTGTGTGTGTGTATGTACCCGTGCGAAGCCGGGGCGGGCCGCTAGTTTATTAATAAAAATACATATTGTGGAAAAGCAAATAAACGAAAGATTATCAATTTCAGATCTTATGGTAATTGTATAAAATATGAAAAAAAACTATTTTTTTGAAATAATGTCAAACGAGCTGGCGCACCACCTGGTGTTAAGTGATCACCGCCGCCCATGGACCTTTGTAGCACGAGGAGCCAGAAACGCGCTGCCAACTTTAAAAAAAATAATCGGTGTAATTTAATAAATAGAATGTAAGGAATGTATGGGGGAGAGGATTGGGGTTCCAGCTCTCTCATTCACCGTACTAAACTCAGCTACATAAGCTACTTCACGTCGATCTTCTTTCTTCGTGAGATACTTCCCCAGTCGAGCCAGCCCGTATACGAGCTGTAGTCAGTAGGCTACAGCTAGGATCTACCAAGGTTTTCAATGCAGCTTCTCTTTAACCCGATCTTCTGTGAGAGTGAGTTACTGTCCCCGAACGAGCCAGTCGTATACAAATTGCAGTCAGTAAGCAGTACCTTTGGACAAGTAAAAAAGTTTTAAATTGCAACTAATCTTTTGCTAAAGCTTTAGTGAAAGTTTCTTTATAATTAAAATATTAAAACGAAAATGGTAACTCATACCAGTACGAATATATACATGTATATTATCGACGTCTTAATACAAAATGCGCACATTCATTTGAATTAGGTATATTATATATCAACATAATGAAACATTAAATATCGTTAAAACATAAATCAGAAGTTGATAAGCCCTACAATGGTGCAAATGTTACTTACGTAAATCAGTCCTTTGTTGTCATTACAATTGTGGACAATATATCAATCAGAATTGCTTTTATGTTCCAATGATAAGCAAATAATTATATTAATGAAATCATTAACTCATTTCCAACTTTCGATCTTTATGTCATCACTAGCTGTGCCCGCGACTTCGTTCGCGTGGATTACAGAATGCTTGGCATGTCTCCTGCAAAGCAAGGTTATAATAGTCTGCGGTACTGCTCCAGAAAGGAGCTTTTTACTTTGGATTTGGGAACTTTCTGGTTGTTTTTATAAGCAGACACTAACTCAGATACGATATTCCTCCACAGTTTTCACTATCAATGTTGAAGAAAAGTGTTTGGTGTTGGTCTTTAAAAAGCCAAGAGGCTAAATATGCCATATCCGAAACTTTAAGGAATCGCGAAAAATACTTAAAGGAGTCTCGTGTCCGATTTTGAGAAATCAAAAACTGCATCATAAGTTTTTTTTGATTTCATGATTCTCCTGGCCAGGAACTGACCCCACTAATTTAAAGAAAAAAGAATACATTCTATATTATTGCACCACCTACCTAATAGAGTCACTTGTAAGAATTAACTTTCGGAAAGTAATAGTAAGAGACAAATTAAAGGAAAAGATTTATTTTTTAATAAAATAACATTAAATCTATACATGAATTAGAAGTTAAGTAATCGATTCTATATATATCAAATATACATAATCAAATATGTGGGTTAAGTCATGGCTCCCGGTAAGTTTAGAAAAAAAGTCTGCATTACCTTGAACGATTTGTTTATTTGTATCAAAATGCTGGTCACCTACTGGTAAGGAAGAGTGTAAAGAATACAATCAAAAATATATAAAATAAATAACTCACAGTAACTTCTTTTATGTTTGTCTATTTTTTCTATGTGAGCTATACAAAGTTGGTAGAATGTGACGTTTTTTTTTGGTCCCCGTCACCTACTCCGTTACCGAAGTAGATTTAGATAATTCCTAAAAAGATGAATTAATTTATTGGAAATCTACATTTCACTGGACTCGGCTATTGTACTCATCCGCTATTAGCGTTACAACATCCCGTTATAATTTTAAAATTTCACTTTTAGGTATGATCGTTTTTTTGAAGAATTACAAAAGATTTAATTAATGTATGAATTTGATAGAATTCTGTAAAAAATTTGCCCTTTTTTTTGTTGCAGTTAAGTATAGGTATACTATTTCTATACACTTTGCAGTTAACTATGTATATATGTACTATTACTCTGAAGTTGACTCTTATAATATATGACAGTATCTGATGATGCAATCATACAAAATGTTAATTTTTTCCAAAATCAACGTGTTCGTTCCTGGCTAGGAGAACTTATTTTTCAAAAAACTAATGACGTAGTTTTAGTTTTTATTAAAATCGGCTCTGTTTCTCCTTTAATTATTTTTCGCTATTGTTTATAGTTTCGGATTTGGTCTATCATATCCAGTAAAAAAAATACCCAGTATTATTTTCCAAATTATTATATTTATATTATATACATATATCTTCCCTATTTGAATTAGAAGTTGTTCACTATTTCATTGGTTTCGATTTTGTTCCTTATTACATTAGCTTTCTGTTCAGTGAAAATTTCGTCAAAATCGGTCCAGCTGTTTTAGATATTAGCCGTAACAAACTGAGTGACAGATAGACAGACAAAAATTTTAAAGTTGGTAATTTTGTTGTCAGTACCGTGTATACTTTCATATACATTTATTTAAAATTACAAACGGACACATCAATTATATTTATTTGTATATATGTATAACCTTCCCTTTTTAAATCAGAAATTGTTTACAATTTTATTGTGTTCTACAATATTTTGTTATCGCGATTACGCAATAACAAAATATTAAGAGAATTATCTCTTTTTTTATTTATTCATTAAAATAAATATATTTTTTTAATAAAAGTAGCCTAAGTTAATCCGTATAATATTAGCTAGGTATAGTGGCTGTTCATTAATCACGTAATGTTTTTAAGAACTTTTTAGACTTTGTGATACTTCGTGATTTTTTTCTTCCATCTCCTTTCACTCCTCTGGCCCTCACGTGATTAATGGACATCCCCTAACTGCAAGTGAAAGTCCCATCAAATTTCATTCAGCTGTTTCAGAGATTAGTTGTAAGAAGCAGACAGACAGACAAAAAATTAAAAAATTGGGTTTTTTGATGTAATTACTGTATATACTTTTATGCATTTAGTGAAAAATAGAAAATAATGTTCGATGTGAACCCTTTAATTCACATAACTTTTTTATTTATGAACCGATTGAAATGAAAAAATCACTAAATGTTAAGTGAAGCTTACTGCAATATATTAATGAAAACCACATCTAAAGCGGATAAGCCGTTTCTGAGATTAGCGGGCACAAACTCACAGATAAACAGATAAATATCTAACAATTATTGTTTTGGGTTCTATTGCGTAGGTAAAGGCGTTTGCGTAGGTATTATATATTTTTTTATATATCTGTCATGTGCAGACAGCGACCCGTTAGATTTTTTTTTGTACGTATCGATTAAAAATATCTAAAATAGAAGTCAGCCTATGTCACTCCTTATAACATTTGCTAACTGCAAGTAAAAGTACCATTAAAAATTGGTTCAGCCGTTTTAAAGATTAGTCGGAACAAACAGATAGACAGACAGACTGACAGACAAAAATTTAAAATGTATTTTTTGATATAAGTACTGTATATTAGTGAAAAGTACAAAATAATGTTCGACGTGAACCCTTAAATTGACATAACTTTTTTATTTATGAACCGATTGACATGAAACAAACCCTAAATGTTAAGTGAAGCTTACTACAATATATTAGTGAAAACCGCATCTAAATCGGATAAGCCGTTTCTGAGATTAGCGTGCACAAACGCACAGATAAACAGACAAACAGACAAACAGACAAACAGACAAACAGACAAACAGACAAACAGACAAACAGATAAGAATTCTAAAAATCTTTGTTTTGGGTTCTATTGCGTTGGTAAAGACCCCCAGTAAGATTTTTTTTCATATATCTTCCATGTACAGACATCGACCCGCTAGAATTTTATTATTAGTATAGATTATTGCAAGAAACCGAAGCGCCACACACACTTACAATTTATTTTTTAATTGCTATAATTAAAAAATATATATTGTCTTACTTTCATGAAACTTATTTATTAGCATGACGTTTTAATTAATAATTTTTAACTCATATATACGCGCAATTTAAGAACATTTTGTATGACGTTGTGGTACAAGCACGATGTTTATGGTATAACATACACGTATATTGTATGTAAGAATTAATATAGAGATAACAATACTAAAGATACGTAGTACGAAATGTTACAGCAAGAGCGACGACATTTCATCGATGACTTTTCTCATCTACCATATTTATTATGATTTTCTGAGACGTTTCGATACAACGAAGTAATAAATTGAATTGCGACGAGTAAAATACAGCTTTCATTCTTTTAGTGCTACTAAAATAATATTGAAAATATGCTTTCACGTATTGAAAATTGATCTCAATTCTAGGAATACAATTAACGGTAAAATCGGGACACGTGTCGCTTACAAAATCAGGGTGAAGAACCTATGGTCGGGAGCCGATAAGCAGACGCCATGTTTACTCGGTGATCATTATAAATCATAGACGTAAACGTTGCAGCCTTTGACCCATTGATATAGACGGATGCTCCTGTCTCGCTCACATATACGCCGATCCGGTAAATAAAAATAAACTTCAACCTCAGTCGCGCTTGATAGAACAAATAGAACATAGTTTTCGATTACATAATATATTCGAGCGAAGAAATCAACTAATCCGCTTTAGCTTTACGATATAAATATTATAAGTAAAAAAAGGTGTACTGTAAGCATTTGTCTTCATTACTTCTATGCTATAATATTATAGGTGCTGTTTAAGCTACATTTGTACACATATCCGCATTATATTATATCAGTCTGAAAAACAAATGAATACCAAGAAATTTTAAAAATTGTTTTTATTGTTTAACTTTTAAAATAATTCGTATGATTGTCGAGTCATTTATTATTCGCTATAAACAATGATTTATCTCGTTTAAAAGCAATAACATTGTTATCGCGTTGGAATGGTGCTTGTTAATATGTATAATAGCTGTGGGCCAGTGGCTTGACCACTATTTCCTGTGATACAGCAGCAGCCGCTCGCTGCACCGATAAACGTCCCGACCGACTTCCGTCACCGCGACCCATCTCCATCTCTACATCGACTCGCTCAGTTTAAATTAAAACTCATAAGATGCAATTTAGATTAGATGAAAGTTTTATTTATAGAAAAATTCGGATATTTAATATAATTTTTTATCAAAGGCAATAAGTATTACTATATATTTTGTGATTTTTTTTTTTACTTTATATACTCATTGTTGAGGTATAGCCTCAAAACAGGAGAAGATTAGAAACTTTAACTCGGCAATTTTACTCTACATTATTGCATATCCATATTTATATATGTAAGTGTCGCTATATTTTTTTTTTTTTGAGGACGTGATGAATTTTATATAAATAAAATACTTGTAACCTTACCGGTGTTAGCTAGATTTGAACCCGCAACCATTAGTAATTACTTCTGTTAAGCGTACCTATATACTATACATACTTAGCCATCTCGACTAAACTCTATATAGGCAATACTGATAAGAATCAATATTTTGATATATCAAATATTTTAAGGTCAATTGCTTACGGCACGTCGAGTTGCTATTTGATAACAATATTGATATAACACAGTTTACCTGTACTGCTAGAATTAAGTAAGCAAATTGTAATCGCCTACTACTTACAAATGGAAATTCCTATAATACGCTGGATATTTTCAAATATATAACGGTTCCATAACTTGTAAATAAATACTATAAAGAAGAAATTACTACTTGTTAACCAGTTATTTACATGCGTAGTATATTTAAGGCATTAATTTATCTTTAAGTATAATAAAGATTTATTCAAATTATAAAAAATGGGGTACTCTTACGTCGTTGTGGTTAGGTATGTTTTGGCCCTTAAGGTTCAAAATTCTTGAGTTACAATAGTTTTTTTTTCTAAAGGAACCCATATCTAATGATGCACAGGCACCACAATGGACGTGGATGTCGTAAAATGTACCCTATATAACTTGGTCTGCTCTTAATCACGGCAACACGGCGCACTTCCTGCTCTAAACTCACAAATCAAGGCGTCACACAACACGCAAGAGTAGAAATTGGGATTTGTGGCTCATTTAATGATAAATACTTTCTCTTTTTATTTTATACGTCTCAATCAACTCTGTTATTTTATTAATTTCCTAATTTGTAACTCATAAGATTTATTCGAATAAAGGTATAAAAATACATTGTAAATATCTTCTATTAGATTAATAATTTAAATATATAACGGATATTTGTATTTTATAACAAAAATACTTTTTTATAATAAACATCAATGTCACTTTTTTGATTCCAAACTTGAATCACATAACTATCGAATACACACCTCGATTTGATTGAGTATTCAATGTAGAAAAAAATCTAGAATCAGATAACATTGAATAAAGATAAGTGTACAAGTACAACTACATTCTTGATTGTGTCGTATAATTATAAGATTGTTTAAAAAATCGTATATTAAACGAAATGGAAAGGATTTCAGGTAATCCATCATAGGTGTCGCGGATATGGCGCCAAGCGGAGCTGATGTCACGGTCACGCGCGGTTGCGTCACAGCATGGCCACCGGCTGCAACACTGAGCACGACCTTACGCCCGCGCTCGCCACTTCAATGACCACTGATCCATCTAACACGAATGTAGGTTAACAGTTTTTCCGCTAAGTCTTACGTGTTTTAAATTCAGAGTACGATTGTAGGTTTTATTTTATAACGAGTAATGAATTTGCTCGTTTCGTGCAGCCTATACTGTCCGTATTTTCGATGATGATTAATTACGTTCCACTCCATTATTCCGTTGCCCATTGTTCGACCGGATACTTGTCATTAAACATTAGCAGGTGAACAGAGACGTTAAAGCGGCGAGCGGCGGCTCAGCTTCGAGACCTATTATTTAAATCCCGTTGGACGCGAGTTCCATTATCGTCCACTAGTCGCCATGTAAGTGAACCCGACTAGCTTCCAAATCCTATTAGCGTCAGAGAGAAGACATTCACATCTATGCAAATTGCTGTGCTGTTTCGTATCACTCATTGAGTTAAAGAATTGAATAATGCTATTTAGCTATTGTAACATTACATGCTTTACACCTAATTATATAGTACATTACACCTTGAAAGTGTTTAAATATAAGGTGAGAATTATACTTGTAAGTTTTGTTCTTAGACTTTCATAAAGATTTACAAAACCTATTTATCATTGCTTTACACCTGAAAAAAAATACTATCAATGCCTTATTTTGAACACGCATATCTTTCATAAGGTACCCTAGGTAACTGCTACCAGGTTACAGAATAGTTTTATATTAATTACGATGTAAGACTATATTTTTACGAGAATTATATTTGTATATAATTCTCGTAAAAATATAGTCTTAACTCTTACAATAAGATAAAATACAAAAAGCGATGACAACATATTAAATTAAAAGGCATTCATTCGTCATAATCCTAGACAACGTCATTTCACAGTTTCGAAAGTTCTTTTAATCAATTTAAAGATAAAACCACATTTTCACTTTTTTACTTGAAAATAATAACATAACAATTATTAAAAAAAGCTATAAGTTATAGTTAGTCATAAATATGATTGAGTAATAAAAAAAATTACATAAGAACATTTCAAAAGTCTCTTATTCATTTAGTCATTCACTCTCGTTGAATTTGTTGTTAAAGTTTTAATGGGACAGTACTTATTAACCAGTTCAGGAAACGTTAGTGACATCATTACTATGGAGAGTAGGTAGTTGTTTATTTACGATTTCAATTTGTATGTTCCGAAAGAAAGATCCATATGATAAAAAAAAATATGTGTAGGGAAAAATAAAAATGTGGTTAATGAGGTATTATAATTTATGAGGTCCAGTCTTATTATGTAGATACTGTCTTTTGTGTCCTCTTGCAGACTTCAAAGCCTCAAGCATCAAGAGCCTACCTCTGAAACATCATGAATTCACCCCGAGGAACCTTTTACATGCTCCTTCACACAAACACTACCAGGGGTCACTTCTATAAATATTTTATAGCGACCCTGAAAGGGATAGAAGGTAGTTTCGCGACTTAATGCAACATTAATCTTTAAATTCGATCGACTTTGGAAAAAGTTTATCGAAAGTACTTTCACTTTGCTTCCTTTAACTATCGTGATACTTTACATCCTAGCTATGTCATAATAATTATCTAATGATAATTATACATTAGACTGGTGTTTGAAGTTAAGCATAATATGATTTTAAATTTAAAAAAATATTATGGAAAGCTATATTGAATTTATTTAAATGCAAAATTAAATAACATGCAGAGAAGAACGAGTATTCATCGCACTGATTCATGAAAATTTAAATAATAAAAAAGGACAGGTACTTTAATTATGTTTTACGATTACACTTTATTTTAATCTTTAGTATAATGGAACAGGAGGAATCAGGGAGCCAGCTGGTCGGTCGAAGGGCAGGCGAAGCGTAGGTAGATGTCGCAGCGAGCAGCGACAGTAATTATCGCCTGAGTCGACGACTCCGGACCGAACGTTCACCCCGAGGGTCGGGCACAATACTCAACTGTCAGGAGCGCAACCAGCTATCATAAACCGGAGATGCATGATAGAAACGTATTAATAGCAAAAGTTGCACTTGATTTGATCATTTTTTTAGCAGTTGTTAATTTTAATCTTATAAGTTTACATTGCCTTTGATGATCATACTCACAATACCTATATTGTTTAGTTTCTGTTTTTAAGATATAAACTTGCATGTTGATATATAACATATCAATAAATAATCCCGTAAGAATTGTTCGAAGAATTGCATCGTCACGTTTCGACCAAGCATTAGACAACATGAAACAGTTCTTGTTAACGAGGGCGCAATATCCTTCAGTCTGGAACGAGTACAGATTGGTAATAACTATTGAAGTGTAATGTGAAAATCATAATAGCTTATTATTTAGGTAGTGTCGCAATGAGTGGGGCGAGGCCTAGCCAATCGTGCAAGTCGACGGCTCACGGTCGTCCGCCACCCACTCGCCGCTTAAGTCCATATAAAGCATATGGGCGCTCCACTGCTTAATAATATCCATATTTATATGAGTTATTTAAAGAAGCAAATAATAAGTTGATTAACGAATGAACGACGCTATATTTATTGCCCCATAGTTCTTTATACCTTCAAACGTTGTCTAATAAACACTTGAGACCTGCAAAAGTGCAATTTGAAAGTGTCGACCAACAAAGGATTGACACTTTGGCATGTGTTCGGCAAGTCTATTGTTCTTGCAGGCATCATAATTATACTAAAACATGTTTCGTTTTAAACATTCGAAACAACAACACTTTCTGTCTTTTTAACAAATAATATTGCTTAAATCCTAAGCTCTTAAATTTTCAATAACTGACAAATTTATAGTATTAAGTGCGTAGTAGATTTCCTAATTTTGAAATGCAGAATTAATGTAAAACATTCATATATGTATGTAAGTAGTTCTGGCAGCAGTTAAACTCGTTGAGTAGAGTTGCTTGGGCCGACTGTCATTATTACAAGTACCTACATGTTATTTGACGTTTCCAAGTCTTGAAGAAATTCTTAGATTGAATCAAAACGTTCAAATTTATAAGTAAAATTAGAAATTTAAATATATATTTAATTTTACTTGATTAAAAGTTGGAGAATAAATTAACTAATAACAAAATATTATACCGGTAAGTCAAATTAGTTTCAATGCCGTGATAATAATTTTTGTATCATATAACTAACAGTTAAAAGAAATAATTACTTATATTTATCTCGTTAAGTTTTAATAACATTTACCGGTACGTAATTATTAATAAAACATAATTTATAACTGTTCTTTCCTTTTTTCCTCTCACACTATCACAAAAATTAAATAAGTTGTTTGTCACTTTACACCTGAAAGAAATTAATGTCAATACCATATTTTTGACAGTCTCAGCTATGGTAAGGTTACCTTAGTAACTGATACCATGTTACCGAGTGGTTGTACATCAATTACAAGAGTAAAACAATATAATCCTCGCCTACAGAAAGAAAAGTTTCAGTTTGTTTACTTGACATAATTATATAATTTATTCAATTATATTATAAAGTTTATTGTAAAGAAGGTAACGATGTTTTAATAAGAGTGTCAGCAAATGAATGGCTGATTAAATGTCAGATGAGACTTCCGAGGCGCGGTAGAAGCGGTCCTTCTCATTATAAGGCGGATTGTGTCGGACAACAATGCGTCATTACCTTCCCTAGTCTAGCGGATTCTCGCGATCTCCGCAAACTTTATACTAATAATTATCAACGCTTGCTAGTGAAAGCTTCTTGGTACCTTCTTGTACGTAAATTGTAAACAAAACGCTATGCCAATATTTCAAATAAAAAATGTATGTATAATAATTAAAGATTATAGAATAACAGTATTGTATATGTATATTTTTAGTCAGTTTGTCAATGGGTATCAGAATATACGTTACGTATCGATTAACAAATAATTGAAAACTGTCTTTAAGTAATTCGATTAAACCAGTACTCTAACTAAAAAACTATATAAACAAATTGTTGGAATTGAGCAATAGTTATCATAAAGATTTGTTGTATAAAATAACCAATTTCAGTCTTTTGGTTACATGTTTTAAATAGCAAGATAAGTCTAAAATTTAAAAAAAACTACCGACAATCTATTCATTGTGACCATTTCAACGACCCCAACACTATACTACTGCTGTAAGTAGTATAAGCAATTTTTACTGGCTTGATCGAATCGAAATTTACAATACTGTAACTCAATGGTACTAAATTAAGTTAGTTACGTAAGCTTGACCTGATGCTGCAGCATCTTCTGGAATCAGAATTCAGCAGGATGCACAACTCTTTACCAATTTACATCTAAAGTATCGTGTTTGGCCTCAATTAAGAGATTGTAAGTTTTTTATTTTGTATTATTATACTAACGGACCCGACAGATGTTTTTCTGCCCAATGTTAGCGCCTACTTTTATGTATAATTGTGAATAGTATTAATAATAGTGAACCATCAAGGGACACAGTCATTAAATCACACACAAAATATTCATCAAAATTAGTACAGCTGTTTAGAAAGTTTTAAGACATACACAAGGGGAGAAATATATATTTTATAGGTATGTAATAATATGATATATATTATTTGTGCAATCATCAATTCTATATGACTACTTCTTATTTGATTTGTAGTATATATTTCGCCTGCTTCGAATCCCCTAAAGTTTTTTCTATTTTATTCACAACTCTCTATTGCTGTCATCTACCTTATTACTCTAAGACGTTCTTTGTTTTGGAGGTTGTTGAACTTGTTATCTGTAAGTGCTCTAATATTGTAAAGCGAGAACTACATTTATAAGTTTTAGTCTCTTAACTGATATAAAACCTAGAATAAATGGTTACTAATTCTGTAAATATCAAGAATAAGGTAAAGCAAGTAAATACTTTCAGGTGTAAAGCAATGTTAAACAACGTATGTAAATATTTATAAAAGTTTAAGAGAAAAAGTTATACGTGTAATTCTCGCCTAATACACATCTTAAATGACGAAACACAAAATTTATTTTTAACTTTAAGTTCATTACTATTCTAATACTATCATTAACACTATACTTGACTTTTTATCAGATATATATATAAATAAAGTACATATATAAACACAACATGTGTAATTTGTAAGTATGGTAATAGATTTCTCACATTTCTTTATTACGTAAAACAAATATTATTTTTGTTAACCAATTTATAAAAGGCAAATTAAAATTAATTTACTTATAGCTTAAAGAGACATTATAATATTTTAAAAAATCAACAACGTCTATTATGTATGTCACATAGATTAAAAACAAGGATACTCTATGTTTTATTCGGTAGATAAAATGTACTTTTACATAATTACCCAATTACATTACAATTAATAGGTACATAATTGAATAAACAAAAATATAAATTAATAATAAAGGAAATATTAAGTATAAGAAGTAAATTTTTTTTTTATATTTTTGGATCGCTCACATTTAAAGCTGCTAGTTTTGACTTAGGCACTGTTAGAACCTCACTGACGATATTACTTCAGCTACCAAAATATTATTCGATTAATAGTATAAGTATTTTATAAATTCTAGGATAATATTTTAATCTCACTGACATTTAGATATTTTTACTATTTAGTTCTCAATTTAGAAAGGCAAGAGAATCGCTCAGGACGCTCTAAATTATTCGAACGTCATAAATGAAATAATTAATCCCAGTTAACTATCCCCTTACACCAACACTATCAGCGACCTAGCAATTCAACAAGATAAATTAGTTAAATTATTTGGGGCACATATTTTAGTGCATTTGAACGTTTCGTTCGACTCATCGTTTAAAATAACTTTGTCAATGTTTTGTGGATATTGAAAGTTTACCTCCGCGAGTACCCCATTGTTTTATTCCTGTTAGGGACTGTTTGTTTTGTTATTGCCATTCGTGGCCTATCATCACATGTATCATAAGCCGCAACAGTTCCTTGAACTGCTTTTACGTATAACAAATCAACAGATCTGTGACCAAATTAGTCGGTCTCGGGTAGTTGAACAAGGGAGGGCGGTGTTGAGAGCGGGTGGGGCAGGACGCAAATAGCGCCGTGACCCGGCCATTGACTCGGTTTATCCTAAACCGTCCCACTACTCTAGTTAAGCCGGCAAGACGCGAGAAGCCGAGCCAATCTGCCGTGGCTCGCTATCGACGAGTGTTCCACACATTTCGGCTATCGTCATGACCTAATTTTGCTAAATGTAAATGGAAATTTATTTGAATATATTATTAAAGTTGTTATAAAAGCAAAGTCTAATTTTAACGTTACTGGCGCTACAACTATGTACTTGCTTTAACATAAATGATAATTAATAACCCACGTGTTTAATAACACATACGTATCAGTTAAGTTGTGTGTTGTTCTATTTAATTACCTTTAAACATTATAGCTCAAACTACATTATCTTTACACAAAACAAAAAGAATAATTATTTATTAGTTTTAAAAAATAAACAAAATGACAGGCAACATGATGTGAGATAAACATTTCCCCATCAAAAGCAGATGTGAAAATATGACCCCGCAAACCGCAGTAGAGTGAAAATAAATATATCGTTATGGTCTATGCAAACAGAATCCATTTTGTCTATTAGTCCGTATTTCACGGTTGCAACATTGCTACATGCTACTTAAACAAAAACGTTGATTTATTACATCCCGATAAATGCTTCAACATTTGTTAAGGAAAGTTATTTAATGCACACGACATAATTAGACTCATCCTTTTTATAAGTCTTTCCTCATTAGTCAGTACAAAGGCGAGGAAGGAACTACGTAATAAGGCATGGCTCATGCGTGCAATCTTTTTCAATACAGACATACCATAACTCCTGATTATGCTAATGTAGCCGTGATTCTGCCGGTATCTTCCATAAATGAAGCTTGCGTTACCATTAAAAGTGGATTATGAATATGCAATCCTACGCAAAAGGTTTTAACGGTTCGCTCTTGAATATATTCGAAATTGTATAAAATTACGAATTAAATTTTAAATATGTTGGGATACGAGGTATTTAAATAAGCATTTATATTTAACTAGCTATCTCTTGCGGTTTCACTCGCGTTTAAAGTTACTACTATGAGTCGTAGCGTGATGTAGTATAGCCTATAGCCTTCCTCAATAAATAACACTCTATATCTATACTAATATATATAAAAATAATCTAACACAAAAATAATTTTTCAATTCGAACCAGTAGTTCCTGAGATTAGCGCGTTCAAACAAACAAACTCTTCAGCTTTATAATATTATTATAGATACTACATTAATAAAAAAAAATCCTTTTCTTTTCTTTTATACAAAAAAAAAAGTTTAGATATATAATTGAAATAAAAACTATTTTAAACGGATTTAAATCGCGTATATTAATTTTTTTTATAATCCCGACGTTTCGAGCACTTTACAGCGTTCGTGATCACGGGTAGACTAAGGTGACATTTGTCTATTTGAGGGTTTAGAAAATATTATTTACAACTACCGCCAACGGTTTCTTAGTTGTTATCTTGAAAAACGTTCCGGTTGCACGCAGAAGGCACTAAGGTTTAAAATAGTTTTATTTCAATGAATAATAACCGCGAAAATCTAAGACAACGATATAGAAATACGTATAGGTAATAAGCAATGATTGATAAGGAACCCTGCAACATCTCAGCTCAACAGTGACGAAGCAATTGTTATTACTAACACGCACTAACATCGTTCGGATTCTCGACCTTCAGTGGTAAGCAATGAACGTAATGCAACTGCGAGAAACGCTCAATCACTACATAATTATATTTCTTTATACTCATATCGTCGTATATTTCATATTTACATAAGCTACGATAATTCGCAATATTTAAAATAAAACATAACATATAAAAGAAATTTTTTACAAATTATGTATGTATAATAAAATAATTGTTCCAGTAAACAAACGGTGATTAATGCATTTGTTGTGGTTCTATAGATATCTATAATAATGACCTATTTTGTCTGCCACTTTTCGGTTTATCCTATAAAGTATCTATAGATCTAAGTGCCCTAAAATAAAAATGCTGAATCCTGTCTGCCAAATCCTACGTTAAAAATATTTTGTTTAATTAATGTTTTAAATATATTATTAACTTGTAATATAAAACGTACATATAATGTTACAATACTAGTAGGATAGATTTTATCTAAGGAACGTTATTTAGTATATCTAATATAGATACTTATTGCCTAAACAAAACAGAACTACAGTTCCTGCGGCGAATAGTATTGACATTGTTCAATGAAATATGATCACACTTGAAAGTTAATTAAACGTAAACTGTTACAGCTCATTGTGTACATGCAGTTATCTGCCGCAGACTTTATTTTATCCTGTCACCAAACGCACACTTTCAACTTTGGATTCACACGCTTTGTTCAAATACAATGACTCTCTACGTTCTTTTTGTTTTCATTCAGACGACCTTTGTTGATAATAAGCAATATCGCCACTTGTACAAAAGAAATCATGTAGCGTGAGATTTTTTAACATTTATTTTACATCCAACATATTCTACTTACGTTACATTTCTAGACACATAGTACATAGAACTCCGTGACGTTTACGTGTTCTGAGCTTCTGTTGACTCAAGACATCAACGATATCTATTCATTGACTTCAGTTGACTTTGAATTTATTTTAATTGGCTCCGAAATTGTATAATAGCTTCTTAATGCACCGTAAAACTATTTGCCAACAGATACAAGGATTTAGCAGCGCTTCCCACGTCTGTTGAATTGGTTTACGTCAATGCGGCCATCACGTCCAAAATATCCATCCAACACGCGAGCTCTAACCGCTTAAAAAGCATGTCAATCAATTTATATTAGGTTTGTTATCATCGATTTGAACTAGAAATATTAAAAATGTTACCTCTTTTGTTCCTCTAAACATTATTTATTACAATATTTTGCCGGCTGTACAAAAATTATAGAAAAATAATAAACTCATAATGTTTTTCGGATTTCTGACATATAAAATATGTATTAAAATGTTTGGCAAAAATTGCATGTACAAGACTTTTTTTTAAAGTGAAACGACTTCAAATGTAAAATAAGTGATTTACTTGGATGACATACTCATTTCAGTTATTTTATTTTAGAACTAAACTACTAACTAAACTGATTATCATGTATATTCTATGGGAACAATGAGAGAATACTCTTTCAAATAAAATTGAAAAAATCACCAAGCCGGTCGCTGACAAATTGAGGACCTCTTTCTTTTTTTGGAAATTTTCAGTTGTTTCTTCTTAGCTCTTCATTTTAACGACATATAAACAGAAACGTTCTCGATTTCATTTTAACATTTAAAATGAGGGTATTTATTACTTCATTGTTGCGCCAGTATTATGTAATTTTACTTTATGGAAACTGCGCTTGACATTTACAGTAGAGGAACGAATTGTACACCATCTTGGGCTTCACAACAAATTGATTTTTGGGATGAGTAAAACTTTATTTCGGCCAATAAACAAAATAATAAAAAATGTCATAAAATAATAATTCACCATATTACACACAATATTCTTCACGACATAGTCAGTGCACAATTGAGTCGTAGTGAAGATCATTTATTGGTACAAAGTATATAGTCATAAATCCTTTCCTAATAGTTCCATTTTTCATTAGTATTAAAAATGTGCATAAGGTCTTAAACTCTAGACAAATCGCTTAGTAATTCAGCCTATCATCATGTTATGAAAACTAAGACCGGTTACAAAAATATATCAATTGGAAGCACTCGCAAGCACACATGATTAATATTATTATACAGATCAATGCGTCGCCTCGATTACAACAACTTCTGACGAGGTTATTAAATGCAATAACTAATACTATACATATTATAGTCGTTGTACTAAGAAATTATCGTTATGATTCATTCAAAAAACTTTAAAGATATTTATTACCTGCTTTATAAATATAAGAGGATAGTTAATTTTCTTATTATATTTTTACATCATTTTTTGTTAGCTATGCCATGTTAATAACATTACAGTATAATGCACAATGCTTTAGTATTATCAATTTTTTTCCATTATAGATTTAAAACTATAATGTAACTGTCCTATGAATTTACTGACTTCATAAGTAAAAATTCGACTTTTCAAAACAAACAAATATGACTCTACAAATAAAAAAAATATAAGTACGTCATCTGAGGTTTTCCTTTCGAGCGTCACCTGCTCACGCGCACCGTCCATGTAAAAATCGAATTACCGTTAGACATGTGTCACCGTGTCCTCGATACAACTGGCAATACTCTGGCTCTACAAAACTTGTTTTTCACCTCTACCCTTTACAAGTTAGGTCAAATTCACAGAACAAAATCTAATTTCACTAGAAGAACACTTTTCATACTAATCACAAAGCAAAGTCAGTCAAGTTAAAATTTAAGACTAATTAACTCTTTTTAAGACTTCCAGTAGTAAAGTATTTTTGATCGGTATTTTAAATTGACTTTTTTTTTAGAAAATTCACCTCGATTAATCCACAACACATTACGATAATTTTAACCATCACATTTAGCGACAGATGTGTTTCTCATATGTCTTATTAAAGAATTGCTGAACAACAAGCAGATGTAGTCAGTGCCAACAAAATAGCTGGTCATAGCGTTATTTATTGTCACGAAAGTTGGACGTGTGAATTAGTCCGCTTACCCAATAATATAATAACTAAAAACTAAGATTGCTCATTTGTTCAATTTTTAAACTTATTGTTAGTGTAATTGAAGTTTCACAATGGAAGTAGTTTTAGGATCAAACGCGCATCTAATTCTTACAACTTTAACACCTAATGTATGTCAAATAAGATAGGTAATGATTGTGGTATAGTGATTAATATGAAAATATTCTAAATCGTAACGTGTATACTCCTATCCCATTAATGGTTATAAACATGTTGATTTACACAAACATATTATTAAGGTGTTTGAAATAAATTATTTATTTCGATTACTCATACAAACAATTTGCTTTTTTGGATTTACCATTGCTTGTTTGTTCTAAAAAATGCATATCAGGTCGTTATCGTCGAATATATAAAAGATAAGTTTTTATTTTCATATCTATCAGTCGCATCCGTTTATCTTTGTCAATAAAATGTTTTGCTATTCTTATCAATAATACCCAAAGATAATAGTTTCGGACCATATACGACGAAAATATTTTTTTTTTCATAGATCAAATTTATTTTATTGTTTTCTGCAAAATAAATATACGGTATTGATAAATTCAATCTGTATGATCCATTGTTTTTAAAACGTATGAATAATATTCAGCGTTATCTCAAATACGCAATTAGTCATATTTAAACAACTCAAAAGTACAGCAGTCCCTATACCAATATATGACTATACAACGTAGAAATTCTAATATTTTCACCTAATTTCGTGTTAATGTTCGAACTCGCATGTACTGGGAGAGCATGTTAATTGCCGTCATTATTAGTTACGAATTCAACAACGAGGTCATATTAAATGTTTAATATACGACTTCCGTCAGAATCACAGCAAATTCCAAATATTTCACTGAGAAACATTTCTAAGAAATATGTCTGTTACAATCGTATGCAGTGCATAACCGATCGCCAAACCAGTCGATGATTCAACTTGAATGACGCTAGAAACGTAATGGACTTCCAAGATAGGTAAACAGACAGTCATCAGTAAAGTGTCTATCAGTAGAATAAACATAACAACATAATATACAACGCCCGACTTTTCTTTGTGTCAGCTTTAAAACTTTATGAATATATCATTATATAAATTATACTTCGATTCCTTATTTTTCTTTCGACCTTATTTTAGATTTTACTTTATTATATAAAATATATTTATAATTTTACAGTAATTTGGAATTGTAAAAATAGTTTAAATAGTATATTAGAAGATTCATACATGTTTTGGACACTTATTTACTTCTTATTTACTTATTCGTTTTAAAAGATACAAACATTATAAACTAAGCGTTTCCAAATTTACCATTTTTAGATGTATGTACATATATATCAACTGTGTATTCCTTAAATTATAATAGGGGGACAAAGTATAATAATTAATATAAGTTTATATTATTCTATATAACATCTATTATCAATTTGTTACTAGATACCTACGAATATTTTGAACATATTTAGATAAGTTGTCATCTATAGAGTTAGGAACCTTTTCTGCTCGAAAAACCCTACAATAACTTAAAATTAAATCCAAATTACTAGCGTAGTAACAAGTTATGTATATTGTACTTGTTAACGTTGACAACGTTTAATATTTAAATAGAGATGGACTTAGCAGAATCAATAAATATGTATATTCGCATGTGTATGTAACAGGCTCAGGAAAGGAAACTCTACGGCAATATATTTATCACATCTTTTTGTCGAGCAGGACAATGCGTATGTGTGGTTGTGTAATACATGATTTGTGTGATGTGATGTACGTTGTGTGAAGCGCTTATCGCTCGGCAGGAAGTGGTTTGGTTTATTATTCGTGTCGTGCATCACACGGCTGCGTGCGCGAGCGCAAGCGACCAAGCTCCAGGAGAATTTCTAAGCGCTATCCAGATATGACACTAACGGGACAATGATATTATCTCTAATTAACAACACTTCTACATATCAAACTGTGGACTCATAAAGAATTCTTGGACTAACCAACGCTGAGTATTTTCTTAATCATTAAGCAACTACGTTAATGAGTTTTTAATAAAGGTAGTGTGATGTGTGCAAAGCTTAATAAATTATTGCAGAAAATAACATCCCTTGCGAAAACGTAAAAAGAAAGAAAACAATATTAATAGTTTATAAAATCACTTTTATTTTAAAATCATTATCCTTTATGTGTGAACGAGATTGAAATCATAAGGAAATATTATCCACGAATACTATTCGTGAAAAATATTTCTAATTTCTGCGTTTAAACAGTGTTATCTCTAAAAAAGATTTCCTGAAAGTAATCGCCAGTGATAAAATACGATAATTCTATGTCGTAGTCGGTTGGTATTCTGCACAATGATGTCATGGACATCGACGACCTTTAGAATAATTACCTAGTCGTATAGAAAATTGTTACATTTTTACTGAAATAAATATTACTGTCAGCTGTCCAGCTATGTTTTTCTTTGTTTAAAAACAAACTTAAAATTCAAAGGATTATTATATCTACCGTAATATTAGGTACCACTTCCATTGTAAACACTTTTCGTCCTTGTAGTCTCCTAGAACAGGTTTGACGACAGGCTGCATTTGCAGGTCACCACCTCGCATTACTGTGCCAAACACCCGCTGATCCGTGAAAATCCACCGCCTACTCGCATAACTCTTTGATTTTTATCAACAACACGCTCGCTACCTGAAATTATGATTATGCCTCACAGTCCTCGCATGTAAGCAATAATGCTGCCCACGGTGTACTCTCACGAACAGCGCAAGCTTTTATTAAAAAAGGTTGTTTTTTTTTCTTTCATTAAAATATGATATACCTATAATGAACAGATTTACTGTAGGCATATTTTAAATATTATCTCTTATAAGAATAAAATCGTCATTATAAATTGTCATTAGTTTATCAAGAATTAAACGTCGATTAGCTAATGAAAGCGGACAATGATTTTAGCGAAGGCAGAATTTTGCTTTAAACGACCTTAAAAGGGATCAATTAATATTACAGTAATAATAACAATTTTGTGCGTTTTCTAGAAAAATCACAAATCATCACGAGTTAGTGACTTGTCTAACTCTACTAACAGCGTGTAATGCAGAGCGGAGTCTTCCACCAAGACATTGCTAAAAGGAATGGGGTTCCAGCTCCTCTACTCTAAGTTTATTCATAAAATTATACTATATCACTACGAAATTTATCGTTATGTATTTAATACTATTTTCCGCGGATTCGTCTGTGTTAAAAATTATTTCGAATGGCCTATTTCTTTATGAAATGATGGAATCTCCAATCAAACATCCCCCCCCCCCCATTCAGTTAAATGTTTGCAACAAAAAAAGTGTTGAGACGTGAAAACGTAACAAACAAATAGACAAGCAGATATACTTACATACAAACAGTATTAGTTTTGCAGTAGTGCTGTTTATGTTTGTAATTATGAAAATAATAAGATATATACAATTATACAGAGAAAAGTAAAGTAAAAAAACTTTTAAGTATTTCTATTGTTGATATTAACATTTTTTTTCATTGTGCCTATTATGCGACCGGATATATACGCAACTACAGGTTGAAACAGATGGACAACACATGTACATGTACATGCAAAGGTTGTCTTAATTAACGCGTGGCGCGGTGAACATGATGCAACGTTTAACTCTTTCACTGATTTCATAGAAAAGATTTAAAACCCTGTACATTACAAAGTGCACATTACTTTTGACACAGTTGAGTTTAAATGCTTTGAGGCTTAACTGTAGTATATAAGCGACTATTCCGAGACTTTATATCATATTTTAATACTCGTTTAATTTTTATTTTAAAAAAGATTTTAAAATGCTACATTGAGAAATACATGACGTTTTATCTGATACTATGGCTTAATAAGGGACGCCATTCTAATTGTTTCATTTTCGATTTTAATCTTTTATTCTTACAAAACGCCGATCAATAACAGATTCTTTAATAAACAACCGGTCGAGTGTATAAAAGCATCTTTGTAAACGAGACGAAACACATTTGCATTTGCACTTAACAGAGATGCGAGCAGCAAAATGGTAAAAATAAATAAAAAGTAGTTGCTGACCGTAACCCGAGAATCCACGATGTGCCGGCGCAAATCTAACAAAATTTTTCATTAAAAAAATTATTTTATACTTAAATACAAGACTAAACCTTATTGACACGTATTTTAGAGATGATCACTAAAAATACTCAGATATTTATAATTATAAAGGACTCGTGAGCAACAATTTATGGTAACAAAAAATGAAGAATGTACAATAGTAATTTTAACTATATTAGGGCTAGTCAAAGAGTTACAAGATGCCTGTCTACAAGAGAACCGGATGAGCCAATCAGCACTGTGTGAGTCACGGCAAAGGACCACGCACGCGCTCTCGTCCTATAATTGAGCCCCTATTCTTGAATGTGGTTGTTTATCCGTAGTGGATGTGCTCTGATCTCTCATTCGCACTTCAGACCAAATGCACATAAAAGTGGCGACAGGATGAGATCAACAGTGCGATACGGAGTAAACCGATGGGCTACGTCATCCTTATATCTCGTTTCGTTAGATACGCGCTGATATTATGATGCGCCGGGACTGACTATTATAAGAAAAAAACTTCAGCAGACCCAGAACCTTCCTTCCTTAGAACTTCATACTTAAATTAAGATTTATCTATATTTTGCAACGATAAATTGAATAAGAAGAGTTCATGTTAACTGTAGACTTTAAGTTCTTTCGAAACAATTGTCCTCATTAAGTCAAAGTAAAACTCATTTATTTATTTTTTAATATAATTTGCGTGTAATTAAAATAATAATGGGCGAGTGCGTAATTAGTTAATAAGTTCCAGGACTAAAAATGTCGATACTAATTTATTTACAATAAATACTTAAAAACCTTAAACAACTGAATTTTGTTTACGAAACAAATTAATTATCCACAATTCGATTCTGTTTATTCTTAAACGAAAATTAATTTACGAATTAACGTTTTAGTCCTTTATACGTACTTTACTGCATTAAGTATGTAACTAATTATTTTGAAACATGAATTTAAATTATCGAAAGAATTGCAGGCACGAGTGTTGAATTTTGTTAATCATATGCAACTGACTCCTCGAAGTGATATTGCGCAAATCGTTCTTTGAATCGCTTTCTACGTTGGCGTCACGTCCCTGCCCTGATAAGCCGACTTATCTTACGTAAATCCCGCACTGCCCATACCGGCTGTGCAATTTTTGAATTATCGTCATTTTTAACGTATATAATATGTAAATTCTGCGTGATTACATTCATGCGACTTTACATATGTTATAATCTACTACGCAGTATCATTCATGTAAAATACACCAGACGTTGACAGTTTTGCCTGTGGAATTTGTTTTCTAGAAGTTATTACACAAGATTATCGCTAAATTTAGATACTTAATGTTGAGATTAAATGTCGTTTTACCTTATATTATAAAAATAATTTTATATAGAAGTTTAATACAGAAACTTCTATATAAAATTATTTTTATAATATAAGGAAATTGACCCTTACGTATCTACTACTTTTTAATCCAATACTATAAAATAAATATATACATTACATGTAATTATATGTGGGTGCCTATTATGCTGCTCGACCTCGAACTTAACCTACATTACCAATACTCTATGGTATAAAATTAATGACACAAATACTTACCATGCTATATTTTACATTCTTGACAAAAGGTGAGGTCTTTTTGTGATGTAAAAAAGTTAAGGTTTGCAATAAGAAATTTCCAAGCACAAATTCCAATTTCCAATGTCGGTTTTTATTTATTAAATTTAAATTTTTATTTTTGTTGTTATATTCATGTTGTTTTAAGTTTATCATGTTCAGGTTTCAAGCAGTTTACATTTTTAATAATATCATTTATGCATAAATAAGTGGCAAACAAATCCATTCTATTTATTTTGAATTCAAATCATCAAAAATACATAAAAAAGATGTCCGGTAAAATGACGTCAAAACAGCAAAAGCCTCTACAGACTCCCACGTTCACTTTCTATGGGCGATCTCCGAGCACGTAATAAACCTGTAATACGAAATACTCTGCTAAAATGTTCTATATACCTATTTGTATACATTTACATCTATATAAGTATATTTTTAATTTATTTACACATATATTATTATATCACTCCAAAAACGAGTGTTTTTAAAGAGCATGTTTTTTGCACAACATTTGCCAACATTACATATACCTATGTTCAAACACGTATGTATTAAAATTAATAATCTCTAATAGAATACACGTACGTGATTATGTACAGTTTATATTGCTTTTGAATTATCTTGACGCTTAAGATTATTCGAATAAAATATTTTAAGTCTTTAATGTTAATATGTGAAGGTTATTTAATGAAAATGCGTTAGAAATAATGAAATTACGATCTTTAATCAATATATTTTGATAAAGTTTAGAAATTTTAACCTTATTAATGGTACAATTTTTACGGGTACATTTCTTTGAAAGAACAAAGTTAAAGATGGTAGCAGCGGGTATTATTTGGATTAGCACACAAGAAATCACAAAAGACCGCAATGGCCCTGGCAAAGAAAAGACTTTTTAATGTATAAATCTACCTATTGTAAATATACTAATTACAAAGTAACACAAAAGAACATTTCCTTCCCGACCTAATTTATTTCCTGTAATTGTTTGTATATTCTTTTCAACTATTAGTCATTTACGAGCGCTAGCAACATTGGCTACTTGCCATCACGATGAACGTGAGTCAGGCCTAGAAGCACGTCTGATTCTTGTTCGATTTCAACTGCCTTGTAGCGCATATTTCAATACAATTAGCAACTTGTAGCAGAATATCGCTAGTTTTTGTGAGCCGCCTGTGAACACACGATTTCACCGGGAAACTCTGTATGATGATACCTTTCGCTTGATTCAACGCCGGATAAAGACAAGAAAAAAGTTGCTCCACTTCCCAATGACATCTGTTACAACGCTCCTAGGAAGCATCGATTTCTACGACTTTGATTCGCGCAATTCTATTAATTGTCATCAATTCGAGTCAATTTCAATCACAATACTGAATCATCTTGTGAATTACATTAGTTTATTTCAAGTATACAGTTGTATATTATAATATGTAGTACCTAAATAAAACCAAAACTTAAGTAATATAAAAAATTAAAAAAAAAACAAAAAGCAAATAAAAAGGATACAAATATTATAACTATATCTATAGTAGATATAGTTACAATAAATTATGTCCATGAATAAATAATAAACAAAAAATATAAACTATATGATAATATTATTTACCTAAGCATAAGCTCATTTTAGAGCAGTCGAGAATTTTTTATAGTAAAACAATAGAACAAAAACTAAATTAAAGTATAAAACTATTTTTTGATACATACATTTTGACTCCTAAAATCCGTCATTTAAATCTATAAGAATAATATAAAAAGGTAAAATTGGTTTGTAAGTTTGTATGTAGAGGGATATCTCTGAAACTACTTACTGATACCCACAATGTCCGCACAATATAGACGATCCTTACGATATATCGATTCATTACAAAACCCTTGCTTTTCGACTTCTCCACTGTCGGGTAGTTAATAAATATGAATGTTATTTTAATTGTTTACGCAAAACGTATGTTCTTCTTCCAGTCAACTTTGCAAAACACATTTACGTCGGCATTGAACTTTAGGCTAAACATTAAGGAGAAGAGATGACATACGTTTGGCACCGCACCAACCGCTGAAACTCAATAAACAGTACACACAGCTCATATTTAGACACATAAGGCGCTAATACTGCCGTGGCATCCGCTTGAAATTAGACTACAGTCTGGTAAATGTATCACTTACTATTTTATTAATACTATATTTATTATTTATTATGTAATTTTTGAGTTTAAAGAAAATTGAGAAATTTATTTTTATTAAATTAATATGTTTTAAGTATTTAAATAAATCGTTTTGCAATCCCTATTATATTACAACCATTCACTATTACGTATCACTCAAAGAATGTCATCGCGCTATTGAACACTTAAGTTTCTACAGTAAATTCGAAATAATACAAAAATATCAGTGTCTAATTTTCTTAAGGCTGCCGTACTGTACTTACTATGTATTTGGATTTCTTAAATGTAATGTGAGACTGGCGGGCCATTGGTAAAGTTAAGTCAAATGCTAATCAGTTGATGGCTTATCTAATGTGAATATATGACTCAACACAATTGTATTGAAAGAACAATAGATTATCTTGTAATATTACAATTTGACGTGCCGAAGAGTAGGTTATGCGCTAACAGACTTGCGATACCATTTACGTACTTGACCAACTTATCGCGTTTGTGATAATTGCCTGCTGCCTGACTCAAATGCTCTCAATAAGAGTAATTTTTAAAACACACAGGGCAAATAGTTCACACCGAAATAAGAGTCATCTTTTCCTACATAGCGTGCATGGATATGAATTCGACGTATTCCTTTACAGACGAAAAAATATTTTTCTTTTCCACATATTATGACTTGTTATAAAATTGTCCGAAGGTCATTATTCGGTATATATTTTACGGGCAAAATTAACAGTATGTTACAGTCAGCATTTTGGTAGAGTCAAATTTAGACATCCCTACGGTGTCTCTGATTTCGTAGGCAACGGCAACGGTTTTGCTCTATTATTAGGAAGTGGGCGCTGTTAAATTATTATTGCAGACGCATATACAGTATCAATAGTCGTCACGTCATTGGCAATGTATCTGATATAATAATAAAATAATGTCACGTAAAATAATTAGGCAAATTGTCGCAAGTCCTCCAACACAACTGAGTGTCGATAACTGCATTAGTGAAAATCGTTTCGGCCGTATTCGTAATTTCACTTTCTGCCACGATTACTGTGTGGTTATTACTACCAAACAACTATCGGTGCCTACTTCGATTCGACATTGCATGTTACGAACACTACCGAACACACGCACCAATAACTTATAATCACTAAACGCGAACAAAAGTTTCGTGACGAACTATTCGATATAGTTTCACTTCTAATGATCAGTATTATTGTTCTAGATAGTTACACAGATGTGTCATGGATCGTTGAACTTAAGTATGCGTACCAATTTAAAATTTCTATCATACATGAATTAATTCCATCGACAGGCGAGGAAAACCTACCTAATACGACGCTTATTGTAATATTCATGGATAATATTAGTTAAGCAAATTAATAAAAATAAAACAAGTTCTTCCATTAACAATGTCAAAGAATTATAATTCAAAGCGAATAAAACAGGCGCGGTCAAAGAGCAGAATTAACTTGAACGGAAGTTGACTGTTGATGCGTCTGTGACCATAAAGTTTACAAAAACATTTATGTGGAATCGGTGTTTAATATACCTACACAGTATACACATGCATAATGTATTATGAATTTCCTTAGCACCTGGGTCAAATGTACTCAGCGATAAATAAGGCTATTGATAAACACTTAATTAAACTGCTAAAGATAAAAACATACATACAAATTATTTTGCTAATAATAATATTTTAATCTCGACTCATTAGCATGTGACGTCATTTCAATAATTATATAAAGACCAAAACTGTCGTTATTTCTTCGATAGCCTTGATTTTTATCGTATGTACATGACTTTTATATCACAATAGCAAGAGACGAACTTATTGAATTATATACGACTACTTAATGAAAAGTACCAAAAGCTTATCCTAAATTGAAACCTGTTCAACACGTGGCTGCATTTTAAGCGGAGGGCGATCGAACACAATGCACGTCTTTCATTTTGTTATTGTGTCGCTCCTCGGAAGCAAGCACGTGTTTGGTTGCTCATCCCACCCGACACCAAAAACCAATGATCAAAAGCATGTCTTAACAACGTGTACTTAGGCACATTTGTGTGTGACATTAATGTTTATTGTAAAATTCCTGTCAAAATTTTATAAAAAAAAAATGTTTTACAAAGAATAGTAATTTACTTTTAGAAATTTCAATTAGTTATTTAAAAGCCAGCGTCTATTGTTGAGTAAGATGCTAATTGCAATGTATAAATAGTATCTATTGTATTACATAATACTTTGGATTTAACATAGTAAAGAATACCAGGATATTGGAGCTATAAATATTGCTTTAAGGATATAGGTATGATTAGGTATACTTTATTTAAACACAGAATACTTGAAACTTGTCTAAGGCAAATAAAATAATACGTAGATAAGTGTTATAGTTACGATTAATACAATTACATATTTAGGTAAAATTTTGTTTTTTCGAACAAAGGCGAAATAATGATAAAAAATCATCGTTTACATTTCGTTTTCGTAAACCCAAATTTCATAAAGTACTATATTTAATAGCATAAAAAGATATGCAATCCCATCCCATTAATGCACTTCATAAGTAAAACATGCCACCATTTTCAATACTTATGCATGTTAATGGCAAAACATTGTTTAAAATGAGTTTGCCATGTTGGATGCAAGTAATGCAAGTCAAGGTAGGCGTTTGCGCAACTCGCCAAGGACTCTCGGCAGGAGTGCGCCCGCAAACTACGGTAGACAACAGACAACTAGGTTCGTTCTGTTGAATTGTGCCGACAAATAATATTCGCAAATGCAAGAACAATGTTATCAGCATTTTGTCCTATTTTACTGTATCTTTAATGTTGTGATATACATTCTTGTATTTCTAATAGTTTTGTCATATTCGTTGAAAAACATTGTGTTTTATTCCCTCCAAACGAAAACTACATCCAATTTCAAAGACATATTTCCGTAAATTGTTTGTCTAATGTGATAACAAATAAAAACAAACAAACGAAAGATGTTACTTTAAAGAAAGTAAAATCTTTTATTATTTTTTTCTATTTTATAAATATAGCAATAAGAAGTTTTTATCGTAATCAAAGAATAAGACTCCTTTGTCTCATACTTAGCCATAATTTTATCGAGACAATTCTAAAATGATGCAAATATAACATTAATGATAAAAAGAAAATAAATAATTTGTAGTATCACAGTTAAAATAGGTACCAATGTTTTTAATTTAGAGATATTTAAAAATATTTAAAAAGAAATTTGAACGGGACATTTTGACCTCTTTTAATGACTTCACAATAAACTCAACGTAAGCATGGAAGTGGAAGTATTTAATAGAAACAACACAACTGCACCCGCATTTATTGTTCCATGAGAACATTCGAATCATGAGAACGGAGGGGTATCAAAGGCATTCATGTCTTATTTCTTGCTGAATAAATAACAAATATTAGTCAGTTACAAAAGTATGACTTATTATATTGTAGCTCTGTTTTTAAGACTGTTGAATAAATTCGAAATGATTACAAAGTTATTGTAAACATGAGAGAAATTATTGTTTTATTGAAGTGCGTCACAATAAAATTAATTGCGCCAAGGCAGCGAGTATTTTTATTGTTAATGGGAACATTTAGAATTATATTACCTAACAGATAGGTGAAGTATGAAATGAATGCAGAGCGTACGTTATACTTATTAATAGCCGTCTGCGCCCCACACGCAGTAGTGAGCGCACGCAGAGTTGCGCGGGAGACGCTGTTGTTCACTGCTATTCCAAGCGAACCTTGCACATCTGTATAACATGTAATTATGCTTCCAGCTTGCTACAAATTACACATACAATATTTTACTCACTTTAACGTAAATATACTTCTTTCTTCAATTGTTTGTAGCGATTGTTTTCACATTAGGTATTTAAAATACGATCAATAACAAGCCTATATTTAGTGTTCTAAAAAATCGTATTATACGTACATACATATGATTTTTTTTTAATTTATATCGATAAAAATGTAAAAAATCACCTTTTACAAAATTCCTTCATTGCTTCCGCCAGAACGGCATAATAAACAAATAGGATTCTTATAATTATTGGTCTATTTGTAACACATAGATAGATACTTACCAATAATGATAGGGAAATTAAGTAAAACATATTTAAATGGGTAAAAAATCTACACGAATTAAAATCATTTGTTAATTTTTATCTCGTAATTCCTGATCTGCATAATATAATAACACTCAACGTAATAATAATTTGATATTTCCATTTTATTAAAACAAAGAAAATCTCTTTAAGCACCAAAGCAATATACTAATAATTAAACATAATTACATAACCAATTCTAATTTAATGGATATTTATTCGCAATTACAAAGCTAACCAAAATGAACTTGTTGAAATTTCAAATGACCGGTTTTTGGCAAGCAATTTATTACCGCTGCAGTACCTTCGACATCTAGATTTCATTCGAGATTCAATATCTGCATTTACCAATATGCCAGATTAATTAATATAGATCATATTACTGCGGGGGAAATAATTTTCCATAGTCAAATGACTAACCTATAATGGTTACGGAAATCTGTGTCAAGGATTTAGAACTATTTCTACCTTATACTTATTATATGTTAACATATATACATTGACATACACCGACATTAAAAACATCTGTTGCGAAGGAATTGCATAATAAACTGAGTTATATTAGCTATAAGTGAATTAGAATCTTTTGATTTATTGAATATATTTCATAATATTATGTTACCTTGTTCACCACAGACAATAACTGCTTTGGATGGTTAAACCTTTTGTTTCCTAGAATGCGGGTGCTATCACATAGCAGACGCAACGACATGTAAGCAACAAGGTATATAAACTTTTAGGTTTACAGCAGCAGTGTATCTAACTAAAAATCCATTAAAATTTAAACAACCACTGTATACACGGAGCACTTAGTTTAAATTCTACTGGACCTAAGATACTTTTCCAGTTGACATTAATTTTGACGATACATAATGATACCCATAAATCATACCTTACATGATCTGTTTGTTTTCCTCGAGTATTGCTGTTTTCGCCTTCGATGGTAACTCGACGATGAATGTTGATATAATTGATTAGTGTCACAGGAAGAAAGGTAATTTTCAATCTTACAATGCCAATGTTTAGGGATTTTTATTTTACTTACTAGTATACAAAAGTTCATTTGTATTATAAATTCATAACACATTCCATATCATTTCCATGTGTAACAAGTCAATTCTTTTACTTTGATTGGGATATTTAAAAGCTTCAACGAAAACGTTTTACTTTGTTCAAATTAAAAGAAAAAAAATTAAATACCACTGTACTTAAGGTGTAAGTACATTATTAAAATTAGAGTCAACAACAATGAACAAAATATTAAACTCTTAGTCAAACCTTAATAATGAAAACTGGCACTTATCGGCTGAAAGCGTTGTAAGGGTCGAAAGGACGAACAGCTGAATACAAATGTAAAGGTACAATGAAACTCGATTACATCTGAATGAATAACAAGTTACGAGCTCAAGTGCATCGTATTATTATGCATATAAGAACGTTCGCTGTGTTTTCTTGCTTTAAAAACATTGGGTATGTGTAATATAAAATATTTAGAACTCAATTGAAAAACTTGAATAAATCGAATACACTGATGAATCTTTGTCGAATTATTGCTTGCACTCGTGATAAGGTTATAGACATGGCATGGCAAAGCTAGTCTATAATAAAATATAAAACTAACGTTTGTTTGTTTGAGCGCCCTAATCTCAAGAATTACCAATCCGATTTGCGAAAAACTATTTACGTTACGATACCCTGGTTTATTGAGGAAGACTATAACATCATTCTACGGCTCGTAGGAGCGGAACAGAAACCATTAAACATCAACCAATGTGGCAAACTATAGACGATATACTGATATTTAACGCGGATTAAATAACGAAACACGAGTAGGAAGTATCATACTTACTAAGTATATTCAATAAGCTAATTAAAAAAAAAAAACATTGCACAAATTTTACACTTGAAAAAGACAAATTAAAACTTCTTTAAAACAATAAATTAGTGGTTTTGGTGACATACAAATTCTAATTATTTCGATTTAAAAAACCAAACAACTAAACCTATTTTGATAAAGTTCTATGTGACTAGTCTGAAAGTAAAAAAGAAGTTTCAAAATCGATTAAAAAATAGTGGAGTTCTGAAGTGTTGATTGACTGTTTGATAAATTGAGAATTATTTTATCAACCGCATTGAAAGGGTTATTTCGTTTTCCTTTAATGAGTCACATTTTTCTCCTAATATGTTAATGGAGACTTTGACTTAAAGTAAAGGTTTGAAATAAATTATACAACGCAGTATTTGCTGTGAGCGTTTGTAAATTGGCTTTATCTGGGCCGGTAACGGAACCTAAACAGTAGGAGCGCTCAAAATGACTGAGTAACCAAACCATGACCTTCACTTTATGGACTCTTTAGCAAGTGATTCTGCAGCTTAACATAGACCAGGAAGCAAGTGTGTTAGGTGTAGTGTTACGCTACGTTTGGTACATAGGATTGTATAATTTGTATGTATGAATCTTGCCATGTACAAAAATATTTATACATCATCATTCACAAGGTATTGTCAAAAACAAAAACAATAATTCTCAAAAATTTTAACGCAATCAAGATAAAAATTGTCCAAAATTTTTATTTATTTCTTATATTACATATCTTGATTCAACATACGAACATTTTATATTATATAAGCATATATAAGCCCATAAATCTTATAAGGCCTTTTAATGCCACGCCATACAAAATCCAAATCACTATGAAATATTATACCCATGTCAGTCTCATTTTATTAGGACGTTTCTGACGACACCGTAAGTGAAAATCTATCAAATTGATGAGGTTATAGAGCGTGACAAATAGAAAGATATACATTCACATAACATATTCCCAAGACATAAGTCGATTCGTCCTTCCGCAATAAAACAAAACTATATGACGACCATAACTACGACTTTATAACAAAACGATACACAATTCACGCCACGTCTTGTATTGAAGGGAAAATCTAATCAAACTTTATAATGTGGTCTGATAATTTACGGCAATAGCGTACTAGTTAGGTATTGTATGGACGAAGATGGTTGCGTACATCGTTACGGTCCAACAGACGCTTCACGCTACCGTTTACGAGTATGCGTTTCCATCATTATTCGTACCAGCCTGCGATCACTTTATATAGCGAATCCCGCTATTTCCGTGAAATTGCCAATACTGAATCTGAATAACTTAAGTTCAATCCTGTTTAATTAAAATAGTAATTACTTCTGAGATATTTGAAAACATTAAAGATTTCACATAATACCTACCCCATATATAAAAATTTTCTACTCTGTTTTGAATGTTTTTTTTTTTACTTCACAAGCATTAACATTATTTTTAATAATTATTCTGGCAGTATTTTCCACCATGGCTCATGACTGTAAAAACCAAATGATGTTGAAAAGTGATTCATTATTGAGGAAAAGCATACCACGAATAACTTTTATTTAGATATTGTATTAAAAAATATATATCAGACACCGAATGTAGCATTGATAATGCTACATTTGGTATGATGGTATATATTTGGTAAAAGTGTATATCAATATTTAATAGATTATGTTCCGTCTATCCCATGTCATAATGTAAAAAAACATGGAATTAATGATCCTTTCAATTGATTTGATTTTTATAAATAAAAGTATGGTTCCAATATTTTTAAAAATTTTTTGCACTCAAGAACTATGATATAAAAATAATAATATATATATAACTATAAATATTGATATAGTTTATCGCTAGCATTTTAAGGATTTTAGAATAATATTAAAATCACGTTAGATTTAAGCTAAGTTGTCACTTGCTAAGAAGTCACATCTAAAATTTAATGAGTAAAATTTATGTTGAATTTTGTATTGCAATTATATCATTATTATGATCAGCTACTAAGCTAAAAGCATTAAAATGTACTGTATACTGGCTACATTCATTTAATAACTGTAATTTTTTATTATTTAAAGAACTTTTAGAACTGATGTAATGATTTCTAGAGATAATTTTCCTATAAACAAACAAGCATGCAATCAATCTATTTTTACCTTTACCTATATAACATTAATGCTTATTTCTTTAAACGGAAAAAAATTAAGTAGTAATTAATGAGAATTAATAAACTTTTACAAAACACAGAACTTATATTGTGTCAAAACTTAGTAAGTTGTGTGTAAAATTTTATCAATAACACAAGTAATAAAAAGCAAATCAAACTTTAAAAGGTAAAGCAAATTAAATAATGAAATTTATTGATTTGCAAAAATATTGTGATGTGTTAAGTAAATGTTTATAAACTGAATAAGTGCAATACACAGAAAACATTATATTTTGATATATTCTGAAAATGCACAGAAATTTAAACAAAACTTTAACAAAAATGTTTAGTATTTACAAAGAGTTTCTATTATTTTTCTAAAAAAAACTTGGCTACATATAAGATAATGTCCAAGTACATAAATAAATTATTTATGACAATTGTAGAGTATGTTGTCCGATGATGTTGAATGAGTTCTTTCTTAGTATTTTATTAATTCATTTTTGAAATGACTAAAATATTTTGCAGAAATGATTTAACAATGATCACATTGCAGTGACATTAAAAATGTCATGATTCATTCAAAGTTTGGTATTCATTTAAATGTTCATTTATAAATATATTACTGAAGAATGATCACGTTTGTTTCAAGGTTTTTTTAATTATAATTAATTTTAGAAAATTTTAAAGTGAATGCAATTGAAAATTATGTTAAAGTGTTGAATTGTTATGCTATGTAATATTGCAACTAAAGTGTTTTTATATTTAATTGAGTCCGGAAAGTAAACAAATTGGTTACCTTATAGTCTGAAGAATAAAACTTCACTAGTTAATCTCCCACTTAAAACTTTTATTATAGATACTTTGTTATATGTATTATCACAAATCCTGGTAGACTTTAAAACACAATCACGCAACTGACAAATCTTTGTCTGTATTTTCTTGATTACTGATTTCTCATATAAACATAATTTACACAATAAACACAATCTGCAATATGACTTAGTGTAAAATCTTACTCAGCGCACTTCACTCTACACAATCATATAAGATTATTGCATATTTGGATGGCTTTTTATTCTCTAAAACCGTCCTTGTCCTTCCACATCATTAATCTCATGAAATTATATACAAAGTTGACTAATATTACTTTACATTACAAATGTTACAGCTGATTTAAAAATCCAATACAGCTTTTGATTTCACATTTGATTCTGAAGACTGATATAAAATTATTCGTGATCTTTACTCGAAGCTAAAATACAATGTCCCGATGGAAACATAGACATTAACATTGTTTATTTCGTATGAAAATGGTTACTGCGGGAGTATCTACCAGTACTAAAGTATGAAAATATAAGATAAAGCACCTCGATTGGACAATGGTATGTATCAAAGATATTAACAACGTGATATGACGCGCATCGCGACCGCCGAGAGCCCAGCGACCGGGGCCGGCGCGCCGCCGCCCAGGCCCCGCTGGAGGTACGGCCGTCAGCCGAGGTGGGCTCACTCCCTCCTCGCCCTTGCAGTCTTACGAGAAATAAATGCCACATTACACACTAAATATTAAAGCACTGTACAACAACAATAAGTTTTCTTTTCCTTTTCAGGACTAACGTTCATTTCACGCACTATTTCGGCGAACATTTCGTTGACATTGGTACGGCTCTTTGCCGACGCCTCCACGAATGGACAGCCCCACATTTGCGCGAGGGCAGAGCCCTCCGCCTGCGAGACTTCGCGTTGATGTTCCAAATCAGCTTTGTTGCCCACTAGCAGGATAGGCACACGCTCCGATCCCTTGACGCGCGTTATCAATTCCTTCATTGGCTTGATATCTTGGAAAGTCTGATGGTTTGTTAATGAATATACAACTACAAATCCTTGGCCATTCTTTATATACAAATCTCGCATAGAAGCGAATTGTTCTGTACCGGCTGTATCCAATATTTCTAAAACACACGGAGAATTATCCACTTCGATTTCTTTCCTATAGAAATCTTCTATGGTGGGATCATATTTTTCCATGAAACATCCAGACACAAATTGTACGGTCAAAGCACTCTTCCCGACCCCACCCGAGCCTAGCACGACGACTTTGAATTCGCGCATTATTGTGGTATATAAATCACACTTGCCAGTCTTCTACAAACGTTTCAGAAACGTATTCTCACTTTGTGCTATAAAAATGTCATTGCTATGTTGGTTAATGACTCACTCGGATGCGATCACTGAGAAAGGAACACATAAAGAATGTTAACTAAATGATAAACAGGGACGCCATTTTAGTTAGATGAGTGGCAAAACAACTGTGATTGCATCGCGGTACTCTTCTATTCACTTTACACTCGATAGTACAAACACGGAAGCAACATCTATCCAACTGACTCGCTCTTTGCTAGAATTGGCACCAGCAGCAGGTTGGTCAATGCACTCTATTGCAATGGAACAGTTTGATTGGTGAATGGGAATATTGTCAACCGGATGTCAGTGTTACAATTATCACAGATTCATTCGTATTTTAGGGAAAAGAGAAACTAATTATATTACCTTGATTCCTAATTTAAAATATTAGCATATATTTGGCTTCAAATTAAACAAACAAAGTCCTTTTAAATGAAATAATGTGAAAACACACAAACCCCACGCCATATCGTACAAAAAACCTGTCTTCATGAGTCTTCATTCTGTTTCTAATTCTGAGTAAAAAAAAATACAATTAATAGTAAGTAAAATACCTCCCATATTATCAACAAATATTATATTTATTAATGGGTACAATGTTTTCTTAACTAAAACCGAATTAAAAACATTGTATTTTTCTATTAAGGTTTGTAAGGGAAAATTAAATATTATAGCAACACTAAACAGGAAGTTTTTATTATATGTTGTCTGCATTGAGTTGCGTTCAGGATTTTTTAGTTTTTTTTAATAACTATTTTATTTAACATATTAAAATTAATAATAAACAATATTTTTACATATTTTGTATTATTATTCTCTAATATATATTTTAGTAAAATACTAATAATTACGATTAGTATTTTACTAATCTAAGTTTTTTTATTAACTTATTGTTTTTGTCCTGGATTCGAGTTCTTTTTTAGCCTACTAATCTAAGTTTGACGTTTCTTTGAAGAAAATTTAAGAAATTGTAAACAATAATGGTAATAACTTATTAAAATAGCCAAAGGTAAAAAAAGAGTTTTAACAATTTAGTTGTTACATAATTATTACAAATTAATTTACAGAAAATATACATTATTTACTACTCTTGTGTTAACACAAGACTTAAAAAAAAATTAACACTTCGTTTGTTTATTAATTAGCATTTTTTTATATTTAACTTGTTATTAATTAGCAATATTAAAAGAATTGCCAATATGAACTTGAAATTTACCAATAAATGTATGATACATTTTTTTTATCTTGGTAACCCACTGGTTCCAATTTTTAGCTTTTTCTAGTTTTCTATTTTTATTTACGTCATATTCTTAGGTCATAATTCAGCCGGTGGATATTTATGGAATATAGTTAGAACTATAGTTATACCGTTTCATCGTAATCCAATTGAATCTCAGTAAATCTCCATTTGTTAATATCTTTTTAAAGGCAGAGATTCTTAAGTGTTGAGTGAATAAATATTAAGTTTTACTTTTTGAAATTACAATTGTTTCGCTTCAATTATAGTTATAAATACTGTAAGTAATGAAACATTTTAATTATTTTTATATGTTTAACATTACATTACTGTGGTATAAAATTTCACATATAACTCTACCTTGCCTTGCAAAAATTTCTGTAGACCTAGTGTCGATACCGAATAACTTGCATGAAGAAAATTTTCGTCACGTAAAAATTACTGCTATAATTATTATTTTTCTAAGATCTAAATAATATGAAATAATAAATTTAAAAAAAACCCTTAACAATCTAATTATCGAGACCTTTTTAACGAGCCGCAACACGATACTTCTAAGTTCGTGAGGAGTTGTGTATCCTGATGATTTCAGATGATGCTGCAGCATTAGGTCAAGGTTGCGCCATTTTAATATCATTAAATATAGTAAATTTTAATTATACCATAAGAATTTGTTTGGATCCTTTCGCCAACTAGAATTCAAATGTCTGAACAAATCTTCATAAACTACAGCTAATATTTATCTTGATTACATCGCCTTTTAAACAAAAAAAAAAACTGCATCAACTTTGTTAGGCAATTATAATGCCACCGAGGAACACATATACATACATTATAACATCCCTCATTTAATATATTTCATAATATTTAATTACATGTAGTACTAGATAAATAACAATAATATTATGTATCCTTTTATTCTGTTTTACATTCACTACCACACTCATCAAATCAACAATTAAATTACTTATGACGCACAGCTTAATTGACAGATTACCCAGGTGCTATATAAGTACCACTGTGACATCATTTTTGAAATTTCGTAATCTAGATGTTTTAAAATTATTTATCAATATTATTAGTATAATATTCATTCTAATTTTGTAACAAAAACAACATTAATGGATGGTTGTAAATTCAGTTTCTTCAGAGGTTTCAAAATGCTTAATTACAGTTAACAAAAAAGGTCATTATTGTCTTATAAAAAATTATATATACTTGTTTGTCTTAATAAAGCCTACAAACAATATTACTTTGCCTCTTCAAAGCTTTAAATCTGACTTTAAATTTTTAGTTAACAGAGAAAGCATATTTTCTATGCAAGACTACATTAAAGATAAAACAGTGTAGAATTGACATTGACTTTTTTGCAGGATAAAAAAAAAGTTCACTTTTTTTCTAGCAGGATACCTGTTATTGTAACAAAAAATATTTTACTAAAATGTTTTTAAAAAATTATTACTGAGTTTCTTGCCGGCCCCTTTCAGTAGAATCCACATTTTGAATCAATATCATTAAAATTTCCAATGTTTAATTATTATCATTAAAATTTGTATTTGCTACATAATGAGACATAATATTTCAAAACTTGTAAAATTTTATTTGAAATGCATGTACTATTATGTAAATGACTTATCTATTTGCATAGTATGTTTGATTATTAAGTACAGAGTATCAATTGTATTTAAGAATTATGGAAATTAAGTTATACAAAAAATGAACTACACAATTTGCTCGATACAATGGTTAGTTGCCACTAAAAGCTGACATTAAAAGTACACTAAATAATTTGTGTTCAAGTGAGGAAATTATTTCTGTGACTAATTTTGTTAAACAAATAATTTTGTTTTGATTTTTTTTTTTTTGCCAAAGGATAAACAAATGTACCTTTTTATTAAAACAATCAAATTGTATTGTATGACATTTATCAAAAAATATATTATCAGCATTCAAAAAGTTTTTCTATACCAAATATAAAAACTTGTTAAATACATTTTTGATACATAATCTTAAATTCTTTATCTACCATGATTAAACTCATTTGACTCAATCCAATTTATTTTGACAACATTAAAACTGATGGAATTGATTATGCACAGAATTTAGGTTTAGGGCAGGATATTCTTAACACAATCATCTGCACACAAACAAAAATAATTTTAATTAATACTAATAATGAGTCAACTGTCCAATTTTATTGTCTACAGAAAGTTTACAAAAGAGTTGTGCCTGACTTATTTAACAAAATTTTAAATAATAAGTTGTTAGGCTAATGGGCGTTTGTGATGCCAAAAAGTACAAATAATAACATACAGAAAATGTTCCTAAATGTTAACCATTTAGGCACATTTTCTGTGATCTATTATCATTATCAATGTCTTTGTAATCTTTATGACTTTGTATGTTGTTTTAAAGTAGATGTCTACAAGTTAATACTTTAAGTTATTATAGTCACCAGTAATGTTAGATAAGATAATTATTACTCTTTCAAATTAAAACACTTACTTCAAAGTTCTTAAACTCATGTAAATGTGTTCTGTTTTCAGCAAACATGTCGCACAAGGAAACTCCATACAGCCCAAACTTCCCACCAAATCAAGGCTATGGTCCGCCAACAGAAATGACTAAAACCAATGAAAATTATCCAATGCAACCACAGGGTGGTTATCCAGGACCCCCACCTGGACCAATGCTTCCACCAGGTGCCCAGCCCCTACCTGGAATGCACTCCGGGTTCCAACCTGGATTCCAACCTGGGTTCCAGCCTGGGTTCCAACCTGGATATGCACCTGGCTACCCGCATCCTCAACCCGGTTATCCACCACCAGTCATGCAGCAGCCTGCACCCCAAGGTCCAGGTAACTAATCAAATGAAAGTTTAAAAACATCATTGGAAGATATTAACAAACTATTACCAGAATGTATGTAATGTAGATTATGTTTAAGTTATGTATTCCAAACACATACAATATCTAACTAAAATCGAAAATTAAAAAAAACTTCTCCTCAATAGGAGAGGAGGCCTTAGCCCAGCAGTGGGATATTTACAGGCTGTTACTTTACTTTTACTTTAAAAAACCCCCAACAATCTATTCATTGAGGCAATTTCAACGAGCCCAAACACTAAACTATATATACACTAAACATTTGGGTGTAAGTTGGTGAAGAGTATCCCAGTGAGTATCCTGCTGATTCCATTGATGCTACAGCAATTAGGTCAAGGTTACGTAATATACATAAAAAATAAACATATACATAAAAAAATAAAAATTACATATATATGAATAATAGATATATAGACTTATAAAATACTATATACAATTACGACATATGTCTACGATTAATACATAAATCAGATACACGAACAATAATTATAATACATATACTTTACTATATAAGTATGAGTTAAACTATGATGATGAAACATATATTATAAAATAAATTCAATATATAAAGTTTAAAGACATCATGTTATTTTAGTATAGTAAATTTCGATTAAATAGAAGGTAGAAGCCCAGTAGAAATTACTCGGATCCTTTCAACAACCATAAAAGAGCTATACCATAAAACATCTGAACAGATATTTATAAAATAAAATTATGTACCATACCGTTACATTAGCTTTCAAACGAAAAAAATCAACGAAATCGGTACATTTGTTCCAGAGTTACAATGCCATAGATACACATACACACGTCAAACTAACTACTACTTTTTTTCGATACATTTTGAAAACTGTTTTACATTTATGTTAAATCTTCGAGTTTGTATAAAACGTAAAACATACTCTTTATGTACTATATCTTTCGGCATTTAATCAGAAATATGTCCGTTCAAAAATTGAATATAAATATCACACCTTGTTTATATTATAGAAACAATTGACGTGCCTCACACTCAAGGTTTTCAGAAAAATGTAAGAATGTACTGTTTATTTATACTCAACGGCTATTATATACTGATTTAAAATTAGGCTCAGTTGTAGTATTTAGTTGAGGAATTTGTACGACTATCGTATAATTCAGGTATGGAATCTTCGGTGTGCAAATCTGTTTCAGTCTTAGTTCGTACTTTTAGAGCACCGATTATTGAACAATTTTTTTAGGATTCCGTATTAAATGCGGACTTTTATGTTGTAAAATTTAAGGATGCCAGTCTGTTTATCTGCTAGGTTCATTTTATAAAGCGTACAAGCCTAAAAGGTAGAGAGGGAAACAAATGCAAGATGACCGGTTTTTTATCTCTTATTAGTTATGTCATTTCATTAATCATACGCATCATTATGATTAGTTTAGAATATCGTAGAAGGTATTTTTAAGATTTATAAACATCATATAAATTTATTTAAGTAAATTACAACAAATAAGCGATAAAGATGTTTACTTTAAGAACATTTCAAGCCGAGTAATACTGATAGATACCGTAATTACGTTACTGCTGTCTTGGTATTTAATCGTGTTTCTGTATTCTCTCCACAATACTATATATATTTTATATACTTTAACTGCTATTAAGACGAGTAATATAGTCGTTATAAGAATTATGAAAACACACAATAATAACTTTGATATATTAAATGAAGATTATCAATCATCAAATACATCAAAATTAACTTCTAAAAGTACCAATAAGATTTCAAATTATTTTTCAAGAAAGTGTTCAAAAATTGTCGATGTGAAAAGTTACCGCGTGTACACTGAAACGTTAACAGTAGCTAGTGCAAAAAGAACAATTCATAGAGCTTACAGGAAACTGTTTAGCAAACGTTCAAGTGGATATGAAAAGTTAATGACTGATGAAGAGAGAAGGTTAAATAACGCTGTAGATTATATAAGTGTGGTGGAGGGAATCTAATTATTTGTTTTGTGTTGGTAATGTTTACGTTTAATAGATATCTAGGCTAAGTTGTTCAATAAGTTGCTTATACAGGTTGATTACAAATGATATGTCGTGTTTGTACGTTTGTTGCTTAAATATATAATGATCGTTTGTAATAATAATAAAAAAATTGGACTTTACGAGACGCCAAATTGAAACATCAGAGTTAGTAAAAACTAACAAATAAATATTGAGTAAAATAACTTAAATAAATAAAACAAAAACCCAACTGCGTAACAAGATCATCTGCAGTCACCAGTACCGTATGACGTATCTATATCAGTTCTACCTAAAAGCCTGTAAGTAAGAATCGTTACTGACCCTTTAAATAATTATAGATCTTAAAACGGTAATTTTGATTGAAAAAATATTTGAGAAACCAAAAAATTATTTTTAAATACCTACTCAACAACCACCACTTGACACTTGACATATTTCCTCCATTTTCTTTTTTTTTCACGTTATGGCACATGGCAACAATTGGCTATTTTGATTTATTCAAAATTGTACATTTTCTATGACATTCATGAAATCATGATGAATTAAACGACGTATCATTTATTAAAATTGCCCACGCGTTTGGTCTAATAGTAATGGTGGCGCAAAGGTACAAACCCACATACATACATATACTGATAAGCACATTACCATTCTTTGCGTCGCGCAGTCGGGTTAAAAGGCTCACACTTAGAAGCGACAAAGTGTCTGTAGTCTGTAACTCAATACTATGATACTTTTGCAATATAATGCCAAGGATAGTAATGAACTCCTTGTGTCATATTTATATTAACCTGTGTATTATTTATAAGTTATAAAACTAATTCCATGTTTGTCAAGATATCATGCAAAACTCGTAAATGATATTAATGTTTTTTTTTTGTTTATAAAAAAATATGGCTTCAAAACTGGCACATATGTATATGAGGAAACTATAATAAACACATTGAAATAACCTGGGCGAAGTCACGAACATCAGTTTATCCATACTTACATAATAATAAATAAAATTTAAGTGTCTGTTTGTTAATTAAAATTAACAGCTTATCACTTAATGCATATCAACTTATACTCGGTACACGCATAAAAAAATCGATTTTTTAAATTTTTGTCTGTCTGTTTGATCTGGCTAATTTTTGAACGTCTGTACCGATGTTGACAGGACTATTACTTCATTAGCAGATAGCTAATGCTATAAAAATTAGGCTACTTTCTTTTAACTTTTCGCAAACGAAGTCGCAGGCACCAGTCCAGAAATAACAGTCGAAACGCGGTCAGAATAAAAAACAAAATTATTAATTTTTTTCTACCGATGTTTTTTAATTGAATATAACTTTCAGGTGGTTGGATGACTATTCCGCAAGGGCTCTCCAACTGTCCGCCAGGCTTGGAATACCTTTCTATGATTGATCAACTGCTGGTTCACCAGAAAGTTGAATTGCTCGAAGCGTTCGTCGGTTTCGAGACAAACAACAAGTATACGATCAAGAACTCTCTCGGCCAGAAGGTGTACTATGCTGTTGAAGATAACGATTGCTGCACTAGAAACTGTTGCGGACCGATGCGTCCCTTTGATATGAAAATCATGGATAACTTTCGAAACGAGGTAATTAATAATACATAGATAGTTTAGAAACAAAATAATTAGCTCTTTTTAACACCATTCCATTACCCCAGTTTCAAAAGTCTAACTTCAGTTAATAAAATGCTGCGCCAGCGACGCGGGTTCTCGACGCATATCTTTAAAAAAATCTATCGCATCCCAAATTTTGCCTCCTCAGCCACAGGCCCCTAATGCCCCAACCTATTTTCGTGGGTCGACACATTATTGCTTATCAGCGTCCAACTAGCCTCGCTCGCTGTTTCAGGTCATCCACTTGCACCGGCCGCTGGCGTGCGACTCGTGCTGGTGCCCGTGCTGGCTGCAGAGCATGGAGGTGACGTCGCCGCCCGGCACCGTCATCGGCTCCATCGAGCAGCAGTGGTCGATATGCAAGCCCTGCTACGTCATCAAGAACGCCGCGGGCGACGTCGTGCTGAGGATCAAGGGCCCGGTGTGCACTTTCTCGATCTGCGGTGATGTGGAGTTTCACGTGAGTTTCTTTTTTTTATCAGTAGCAGACGTTTAATTAATAGTATACTAAGAACCGAGATGGCTTAATGGTTAGAACACGTCGATCTCAAACGATTCATGCCACCCTTGAGTTTTCAAGTGCTAAATTTGTGTTTAAGTTCATCTTGTGCTCGGAGGTGAAGGTAAAACATCATGAGCAAACCTGCATATGCTGGAAGAAATTCTGACTCGTGTATATATCCGCCAACCCATAGTGGAGCAGCGTGGTGGATTAAGCTCTAAACCTTCTACTTAAAAGAAGAGGTCGCCTTTGCCCGGAAGTGGGTCATTACCAGGCTGTTACTTTACTTTTTACTTTATACTAAGTGACGGATTTACACACTTGCCATCAGTAGGCTATTCAAATTTAGCCACACCTACCGTTTCGATAGTAGGCTTCACTCTGCCTGCTGGTAAATCTACTACTGAATAAACAATTAATTAGAGTCAAACGTCACCATATATTAATCCATTAATCGAGATAAAAACTATTCCATCTTTTGTCAGTTGGAACAAATTATATACATTATGTAAGATATTATTAAATTCTTTTTATTCTTATTTGTTCAGTAGGTAGGTAGGTAACATTATTAACAAAACTAATATTAAAATTTAGCACTCTATATTGTTCGTTTAATTTTATATTTGTAAATAAAATAAATACGCGATAATGAAAAAAAAATACATTGACTCGAATTTGTTAACTTGGTCATCTTTGCATTGCTCTTGAATTGTTGATTAAACTTATTAGCAGGTGAATGACTCGTTAATATAAATGTATATATACATATAGCACATTCGAGGTCGGATAATACACACGAGATAAGTGTGTCCAGATGTTATTGCAAAAACATTAGTCATAACAGAATCGTCGAAAAATAATTACAATTATACCTACAAAATAAGGATCACATTTTAGAATATAACTGAATATAATATCTACATATATATTTCATTACTAGTGACCCGTTTGCCAAAAAGCTAAAACAATTTTTTTTGTTGCTCCAACCGCTTACGAAGTTTACAAAATCACTTGCAGGGCTAATTTAAATGTTACCTATAAGCAAATAAAATTTATAACTTATGATATTAGAGTTAATGTAATAGTATCTCCATCTGTGCGGCAGGTGAACCAATTTTTGATGAATTTTAGGATAGAACTATCCTCTCTCCCTTTTCTAGCTAAAGTCGAATAATATAAAGTTATATTATAGTTAAGAAAATGAACTTTTGTCGCGAGCATAAAACTTACAGGAATTACAAAAGCGATTGAACGAATGTTTGGAGAACTCATAGGTTTTAAATAAATAGACTTAAAAATAATTTTTTTTCTTAGACGAAGTAACGAGAACCAATTAGTTAAAAACAAAGCATACCCATTTGATTTTAACCGACTTCAAAAAAGAAGAGGTTTCTATATTCAATTATATGTTTTCAGGTCTATTCTAAAGATGGTGATACGAAAGTTGGCAAAATAACGAAGAATTGGTCAGGTTTGGCGCGAGAGGCGTTCACCGATAGTGACTACTTTGGCATAACATTCCCGATGGATTTGGATGTCAGGATAAAAGCTGTTCTACTCGGAGCTTGTTTCCTAATTGTAAGTACCTTGATAGAATTGACCTTTGCTCACATTTAACTTCATTATCTCACATTATATGATTCAGGATTCATCAAATTCACATTCAAATAATATTCCAAATTATCGCTTAAGTTCTAATAACACAATGTAAGTCAAAATAAGTGACATTATAGGAGCAATAAAATTGCATATTTTTATATTAACGCTGATAAGCAATACTGTGTCAAGCCACACGGACTTCATTTTGAGAAAATGACCTCTAAAGATGTCAAGACTATTCTTAATAAATATGTTTGAAGGAATATATATTCATATTTACTTTTCTGTTTTGATAAAAGGTATTTTATATTAAAAGCAGATTGATATATTTAATATAATTATTATCAAATAAAAAGTTCTTCAAATATTTGAGGTTATTGTATAAATAGCAAAATGGACACACATGAAATTCGAAATAATTAATTAAGAATCTTTTTTCCGTACTTATTTAGTTTATATGACTTGATTTTTTAAATAATGTTAAAGAGGTAATGCAGTATCAAAATACATCAACAGAGACACATTATTGCTTATCAGCATCCATATAATAGTGTTAATATACTATTTTAATGTTTAATATACAGTTTTATCGTTCTCCTGTAAAGTTGCTAATTATAATCTATGTTATATTAAAACAATTAAAACGGCGTTAGATAACCGTATAACTATAACGTACCATAAATTTTTATAAGTATTATTTCTTGAACAAAGTAATTCATAATTATAAATAAAAAAGTGTATACTACAATTAAATTGTGCAATGTTTTTTCATACAGGATTTTATGTTCTTCGAAAAGTCAGGAAACCAAGAACGTGATGGGCCTGGAATGCTATAAGGTTATAAGGTTTATTGATCATCATAACTCACTAAAAGCATACTTTTTCAATATTAAATAACGGCTGTCGATGAATCTCCGAAACAAATTATTGTAATGAGTTTATACTTTAGTTTACCGTAGCATCGTGACTCAAAATGAGTATGTTATTGTAGCATTAGTTATATACACACAAATATATGGTTGTTTATCTTAAGCACAAAGTTTTCGAAAAATATACTATTTAGCTTTAAACTTGCTATTGCCTTAATCTTTATTTTTTTGCATTTTAATAGATGTAAGATTGTAACTTTATAAACATTATAATTATTAATTAAAGGACAATATATAGTTATGACATAAAACCTATGGTACTTTATACAAACTTTAAGCCAGAAGCGTTGTTCTCTTATACATTATGATATATAGGCTTTTATAAATAAAAAAAAAACGAAATTCTGATATATTATGAGTTAAAAACTCCTTTAACTCACTCTTAATATTTAAAAAAACGATATATTATAGTTATTTTCATTATTTTTGTTATAATACTGATATATACATACTTTATATATGACCAGCATGTCGTTATATGCTTACTGTGAAGCTTAACTTTGGGGCTATATTTTTACGCTTATAGTAAATTAACGCCATTTTAATAAAACGAACGTATAATCTGATTCTAATTTGTAATCGTCGTAGTGTTATATTGTTATACTCAAAGTGTAATTATTATATGTATGTAAACTATGAATAGAATGATCTTATAAGCATTTACGAGAATTTACAGGAAAAATGTTATGGTCTAACACTAATAGCAGCACTGATTAAATATATTTTGTCATTTATATTAAAAATAATATTGCATAAATTATATACTATGTAGTTATAACCATCGTATGTGGCCAACAAACTTTTTATATGGAGTAGATATGCTTATAATTAAAATGAGAACATTATAATACAAGCTGTTTCTAAGATTTCACTATTACGAATGATACTCTAGTAAAATAAAGCATTTATTTCTAAAATGTTCCTAAGACAGTGATCAATTGAAATAATCATGATTTAATTTTCATTTATACAAATACACTAGTCAGATTTACTTATATTCTTCGTCGTTTATTTTTATAATGTGTTTTTTAATATTTGATGTGGTTTATGATATTGCAAATTGTATTCAATTTTATTTTATGAACGCTATTCATAGACATCACTTGTGTTGGTCTCAGTTGGCTTTCAGTCAATATATAGTCCTCATTTATAAAAAACTCTTTTTCATCTCTTTTGGTCTTATGAGTAGATGTACTGACTACATTAAAAAAGAAGTAATGCTTATGAATTAATTTCATTTTCTTATGTTATATATTTGTATCTTATTTTATTGTTATTTTTTATGATTTTCAGTATTGTGATAAAATTGAAACCATTTTCTTATATAGTTATGTTATGAGTAGTATCCATTGTGTTAAGCTGTGTCAGATTTTTATACAATTATATAATATTAAAATATTATTCTTTCAGTTTGTTTTGATACTAATGTTTTATTGTGTAGAAAATAAAAACATTTGTATAAAAAAAAATGACTTATTATTTATATAGGACTATTCCTTATTACTTTTCCAAATCGAGATATACTATAGAGTTAAAAAAATACCAAGAAAAAATGTTTAAGAATTTAATAAAAACCGTGATTTTTTTCTCCCAAAAAGCCACCTATCAGCACTCAATCACGAAATGTTAAATATGTTTATGTTAATTAAATAATATTTCAAAATGCAACCAAAAACCAAACTTATGAAAATGTCTGTCCTTGAAATGCAATACTTTATTTCTGGATGATGAATATTTCGATACCTCCCACGTAAGTTATTGTAAGCCACAAAATTGCCGTTAGCGTTTTTACTGAATACTACACGAATTTGCATTGTTTAATGCATTCAAAGTGAAAAAATACCAATAATCTTTTTTTTTTTCAAGGAAAGTTACAACAAAATATGCCTGAAAAAAGGCGTATTTTGTTGTAACTTTCAAACTAAAACGGATTAAAAGTGGTCTACTGTAAAATTGTAATTTTGGGGTTACAACAACTTACATCGGAGGTATCGATTTACTTTCCTGCAGGCCTCACAAAGTGTATGCAAAATTTCTTGATAATTGGACGAATTGGAAAAATCATCATCACAACTCTTTTCATGATAAAACATCAAAGTAAATCTTTGGTCTTTTGAGTTACTTAGTTCAATTTTCAGAATTTTGAATTACTACGATATTCTTGCAAACCAGCTATATATACCCATCTTTTCTTTTATATTTTGTTAAATGGCATAATGAATTAAAAGCAGATTGGTAAAATATAATATTTTATCTAATAAAAAGATTTTTTTTAATACATGAAATTGTTTTATATATTGCAAATTATGGACCACACATCAATATTCAAGACATTATATTAAGAAACTTTCATTCATTACTTATTTACGAAACCTTTTTAGTAAATTTTTGAATAATGTTAAATTATTGTTGTACTATTACAAAACATCAATATCTCCCAATTCGAATTTTTGTTGGTTGACACATTATTGCATCCAATGAATAATTAAAACATAAAAGACAAATAAATAAACCCATACACAAATTTATTACATTATAGTTTTATTAATAAATAATTAATGAGACTGCTCAATAACAATGTAATTGCAAATTTCAAGTCAAATTGAGCTGTGAATTAAGCTTATTTTTTTATACAATAAGAGGTCAAATTGAAACAATTCTCCAAGGTACAATAAATTACTTTATATTAGAATTACTGTAAAAAGTCAGACTTATAAAATTTTAGTAACCGCAGATTTTTGCATACATACAGATAAATCAGCTTGGTGAAGTGTAAGGTTGGCAAAACTGTCTTCTTGATTAGTTAACACTGATTTTTTCATGGAACTCATCTCTCTGTGATCATGCTTAATGACAACAGGTTTTGGTAGTGAAGAAGCTATCTTTTTAGCCCATGGACTTTGTGGTAACTTTTCTTTATCAGGTATTGTTATCTAAAATAAATAAAAAGGAAAAATTGAGAAAAAAAGATTTAGTTCCAATCACTATAAGCCTTTAATATTAAAAAAAAAAAAGTTTCTAAATTTGTCTGAGTGTCTTTGCACATGTATGTTACATATATTTTCACTGAAAGATTATTCCGTTTAAATTAAAAAAAAAAACACTTCACCTCAAAAGGTGCAAAATTTGAAGGATGAAAAACATAACTTTGAAAAATTAAAGGAGGAAAATTATTTGAATACTAATGTGTATTCATCATTTGTGTAGACATTGCGAGTATTTGCTAGATATAAATGCAATCAATACTAAAAATTACATATTTCCACAGGGATCTATGATTCGATTATTAAATATTAAAAAAAAATTATCAATTCACAAATCCAAAGACATTGTTTCCTAGTAAGGACGAAATTGTGACATTAGGAATTCTAAAATATATTTACCACTTTTGTTTTTTTTGCACTTTTATAGGCTATTGATGGTAGTAAGACGTTTTCTTTGTTACCAACTTTTTCATCATTTGTGCTCTTTATAAACTTAGGAATAGATGAGCTACCAGGCAGAGGCTTTTTAGGATGTATCTCTCTCAGTAATGGAACTTGGGGACAGTTCTTGATATAAGATGCTACAGGACTAGTGATATGTTGATAAGCATTTGATTTACCAGGAGTCTTCTTTGTCGAGGCTGTGAGGTGCTTTTTGGATGACAAGGGATTCTTGGGAGTTTTAAAAACCTCTTTAGTATGTTTTGTTTCAACTGATGGAGTTGATATAGATTTAGTCTTTGAATTTTGTGTATGCTTCTCCAAATTAGAAGATGTTTTTAATGGTGTTTCATACAGCTTTTCAATTTGTAAATGAGTTATTGTCTTACATTCAACATTTTTATCGATGCATTGCACCTTTTCATTTTTTACATCCATTAGATAAGATTTTGTAATTGGACTCTCAATAGCTTCCGAAATATTTTTTTCTGTTTCTTTATTATTAATAACATTCGCTTTATCATTCCGATTGACATTTAAAGGTGCGTTGCTAAGTATAAATTCCACAACTTCTAAAGTATTATCTAATTCATCACACTTATTTTTCTTAGGTGACATACACATTTCAGTAACCATTTCTTCTAATTTTAAAAAGCTGTCGTCTGTGGATTTTACATCCCAGTCTGAGGGAGCCCTTGGACAAAAGTTTTTATTGGAATAATCTAAAGATGCAATAGAGTCTCTAACAGAACATACATCGGGTTCTGAATGAGTTTCGATGACCCTAACACTTTCATCACTTGAAAATTTATTATTTTCAGTACAGCACCTTAAATAAGTTAACTTTGTTAGTAAGCGATTTTTAATTTTAATTATTAATATAAAAACATATGTAAAGATAAATAATCTTAGCAAAAATATGAATACGAACGAAATAGTTTGACGCTGACTATTAAGTAAAATATGTTTTTTCACTTCTTTTAAGGATAACTTTCCGAAAAATATTTCGTCATCACTTAGATAATCGTCCGAAGAGCACTGTGCCATTTTTGTAAGAAAATAGTTGTTATAGGTAAATAACTAATTTATAACGAACTTTATTGGCAGAATTCAAATTTTGAATTCTTTGATGTCCATTTCATGTGTCAAACATATTTTTTTCAGTAATTTCTTACTACTATGGCAAAAACGAAGGTAGTATACTATACAGCCACGATTTTCATCCAATCATCAATTTATTCACATTTACCGGTCAAGCAAAAAACACTATCACTCATCAATTTAAAAAGGCATATATATCTAATATGTAGAATGTGACTTAAAAGTTATGCTTACTTAATTCTAATACAATATTATATAGCTAAGTACAAATATGTAGAAAATGGTCTAAATTGAAATACTTTAATGTTTTTTTTTTTCAAAGTAAGTTTAGTCATGTGCTGGATCGTTACAAATGTATATCGATGAAAATGCTGATAGGTGTATTTAAATATTTTATTAAGTTTACTACAAAAATTGAAATTTAAGTTCATTCACCTCTTTGTTAAGACATTTTAATTATAATTTTATAAAAACTTTCAATTCATATTATACATCGATTTGTGATTGATTTCATTATGAATTTAGTTGAACTTTACCTTTGCGTTAGCTACTATTGATATGGTAATTCAATATGACAATTGTTTGCAATTTAAGATGCCAAATATTTGACTTTGAGAAATAAAAAGTAATAACTATAAAAATTAATAGCGTTTCATTGCTACCTATAGCCTAATCCCTATATATAGAATTACATATTTTAAACTTTCGCGATTTATACCATTCTTATTTCTTATTACAGCGCTTATCGCGATTATCATAATAACAGCTTTTCATTGCCCGAAATTGCATCCTTCGTGGTCTGAGTCAGTCAGCTTGTGATTGAAGATTCTTATGGTAAAAGATCCACTAAAATAATAAATTCAGATATTTGGAACATCACTAGTAAAGAAAATATACTTGCACTTGCGCTTGCACGAGCAGCTAGCATAGCTAGTAGCAAAAAAGGGAACTAATCTACTTTAATTTTGACCATACCAAAGGGGATACATAAAATACTATAAGAAAATGACAAATCCAATGTTATTTTAACTTCTTTAATAACTCAGCAGCTTCTTTATTTGCACGATGATCATCATCAGATTTTGCAGGATAACTTGCAGCTAATTTCAGATAATATTTAGCTTGATCTTCTTTGTTGAGTTTTAAATAACAACAGCCAAGTCTTAGAAGGTTGATACTGTAAAATCGTGGTTGTGCAGCCTCAGCCCTTAAATAATACTCAAGTGCATCTTCATAAGATGAATGAGGTAATGGTCCAAAAATAGCATCAGCTGTCTTTCTTTGATGCCACGGCAATTCTGTTATTTGGAAACACCATTCACCTAACATATGTAGAAGACTAGCATCATTTGGATTTAAAGTAACAGCAAGCTGTAACAAGATGTATGTTTTACTTTTTTTAACCAAAAAAAAAGGAAGCTTACACTATAAAGAGGTTTTTAGTTCATTTTTTAAAATGTTTGTTACCTCAGAAAAGAGCATTCGCTTTTAGATGGGACTACTACTGAATTTCCAATAAAATCGGTTTAGGAGATTTGATATTTAATGAAAATAACTGCAATATTTATGCCACCCAAGTAAATGAAATTGGACATTTTGCTTTTTAAAGATGGTTTTTTTAAAGGTAAAATAATTGCACATAAGCTGTTGCAAGGACTTACATCCATGTGCTTTTTCACAGTTTCAAGCTGTTCTATTTTTTCCTGGATACCTTCATTTGAACTTTTAGCATCTAATATCAAAGCATACCACTTTTGAACAGCAAAATTATCAGTATTATTTTCAACATCTTCAGCGATTATGTCATAGGCTTGAGAAATAAATTCCTTTTTATTTTTTTTCTTGTAATTGGAATCTTTAGCCATATTGTACAAAGCACGACAAATCCTCCATTTAATTTCTATATCACTTTGAATCTAAAGCAGAAAAATGTTTACATATATATACTGTCTGAATTTTTTTACTTGGTGTGCAAGGTCAAAAACTATATAACTTTTTGTCATTAATGAAAAAAAATAAAATAAAAAATATCCCACAAGGTGTGATTGAATCTTAACTAATTAAGACCTGGGGCTCAATTTACATATATATTATTAAATGAAATATAAATCAACATTAGTTCTATCATATAACATAAATTTATAAAATACCGAATTAAACATCACCTTGTATTTTATAAGCATATTGTAACATTCCTCATATTTTCCTGTTTCAAACATTTTGTCAGCAATTTCTGTTACAGATGGAATTAAATTCATCTCTTTTATACCATTTGAATTGTTCTTACTCACATTTGTTGGCCATAAGAACCAAAAGCTAGAGAATATTATGGTTACTTTTCTTGTTCTACTTAATATTGTCATCTGGAAATATTATTTTATTTTAAATAAGACTACTCATGAAACCAAATCTTAACAATTCCTTTAGTTGCAATTGAATAATTTGCCATAATAAATATTACCTGTGGCACCTGTGATCTGTAAACTTCCTTAAGAAAATTTCGGAAAATCAAAGTCCCGAATGGTAAAGTCTTATAACAAACATTCATTTTGAATCTTCTTAATGTTGATTTATATAAAAAAATATTTTAATTGTTATGTTGATTGATATCTTTACAGAGTTTTTGTCTACAAATACCTATCTTCAGATTGTCCTTAACTCGTCAGACTAAGTGCACTTTAAAGAGAAAATTTTAATTGTAACTTAAAATCAAATTAATTAAATGATATAATATATTTCTAACGTATATATAATAATTTCTATAGCATAAACATATTACATATTTATAATTGTTAAATCGAATAGAATATATAAAATGATTTCACATGTACTATATATTTGTGTGTTCGGAAAATGTAGAAAGTTGTAATTAAGGAAATAAAAAAATATTTAAATCTTGTCCTTTTATTTTATGAATTCTTAACAAATGACACTTGTCAGTGTTGTCAACTCTCATATATTTTTATCGCTTAGGCAAAACCTTAAAGATAAAAATTTCCAAAAATCTCTGAAATCGTGACAATAACTTAGAAATTATTTAAACAAATAAGAATTATTAATACCTTGTAATATTCTTTATTTAAGAAGATTTCATATATTGTTTAGCGTCCTTTGGGGGAAAAGTTCCTATTTTGGGATTCCTAAGATAATCATAATATTTTTTTTATGATTTATTAGATCTGGGTTCAAACTCTTTTATGTATAACACTTTTTAAAAAATCTTATTAAAGTAAAGCCATAACTTTTGTATTAGTATTGTTTTGAGAAAAGTTAGAAGGAGAGGCAACGGTAAAAAGTGTTAAAGGGACACTTACAATTTTTCCTTTGTAGTAGATTAATTTCTTTGTATGACTTTCATTTTGTAAAATTATTTATGATGAGCTCTTATAATACCAAATCTAAAATACATAAAATTTTAAGTTGTGCCTTTACCTCTCGAGGGGTGCGAATAACATTATGTTTCAAAGTATATAAAATGCGTTGTTTAAATATTTGCACTATTATAAAACAATGTGTAACCCTATATTATATTTTTAGTTTTGGAAAATTCTTCAACCACAATTTTCTCTCTCATTGTCGTACACTTGAGCTCAAACCAAGTTTGTGTTTTAAAATAATTGTACTCTAATAATATACAATAAATAAGTTAATACTCAAGATTTTATTTCTATGGCAATAATACTCAAAAATCAATTTTTACCCGGTCCAAGGGCGGGTGTTACTGTTTGACAGTTCAGTATAGTGAAGTGCTGTTAAATTTGGTGTTATAGACATGTTTTTAATCTAAATAATATCTTCGGTATTCTTATCATTATGCAGAGATCAGGTAATTTCATATAAATGTGTACAAATTATATTTTGGAAATATAATATATACAGATAATGATTCGCGCCAATTACTTTATGCATTTTAAGTTCAAATGTGTAATTTCGTTATAGAAGTTTTTTACCACCGTTATGGATAAAAAGATTTTTGTGTAAAGGTATTCAATAAAAATTTTCATGCAGATTATATTGGAATTTAACACAGCATACTTATTCATTTTCTTATTCAAATTTTTCTTGTAGGGACGCAACTGTAAATAAAAAGAAACGTTAATTTGGATTTTTTTTTAATTATTCTTTTTTTATCCATGTGACAAATCTCTTTATCTTATGTTTTTAAAGCTAGTTTGAACATACTTATGTAATTATTATTTCGATTTTAATTGATAACAAAATATTAATTTGAGAATTATTGTGTTTACTGTATTTTTTTATTTTATGTTTACAATTTGTGAAAACTTCGCATTGTTAAAGATCATTGTTTAGCACATTAATAAAAAAAAATATTTAACAATATAATAAGTTATTCAATGAAACATTAAATTTCTTCTGTCTCTATTTCAAGTCTAGGTCAAATTAATTGTATGAAAAACCCTGTTATGTCATAATGAGAAACATGAGAAATCAATCGAGCTCACAATTTTTTGATAGACAATATCATTAATTTTGTAATGATTTTATTTACTTATATAATATATCAATTGAATATTTTAGCATGTATATGTGTTAGAGCCAAGCTGTAGCTTATTGAATTTAGATCACACATGCAATGGCTCATCCAGGGTAATACTGCACTCTCCCTATTTCCCTTATTCACTCAGTCATAATTTATTCTTGGCTCCTTTGGTGCTGCATATGCTCATGGGCGGCAGTAATCACTTAACATCAGGTGACACGCTTGTTTATTATCTTGCGGTATCTAACCTATCCAGTTAATCTCGTTTTAATTTAGTATATTGGCAAAAACCTACTACTTTCCAATTTGGAAAGTAAATAATTATCTTTAAAAACAAAATTGTATTGTAATATCTAATGATACATTTTTTACAAATGAAATATGAAGTCCTTGAAGAGTAATTGTATTAAGAAAAAATGATTACTTCTGAAAAACTAGAGTCATGTTGATGATTCGATTTGAGGAACCCAAGTATACTTGGGTTCTTCATATCGTCAAAAAAAAAACTAGTCAAATACACCTGAATCGTAAGTTGTAACTTATGACATAGGTGCAGAATTACCCAGGTGCTGTATTTAGTACATCAGTTGAAAGTCTTGAATAGTTAGTTTCAGGTGTCTGTTCAAAACACTCTCGTTACACCTGTACTACCTGTCAACCTTTTTTCCTGTATATACAGACTATATCAAAACTTATATCTATATCCATGTAAAGTTAACGACATTATATTGACTAGTGAAAAACCATAAAGACAAATTATAACTAAACAATTATTTCAAATTAAATCTATGGACTCTAATTGTATTTACCCTTCCATCTCTAATTTGCTTCAATTGTTTTAAAGACTTGCGTCCTGAAAATTATGTACCAATATTAAGTGACCTACAAATAACATTTGTATTAAAAAAGGTTTATATTAACACTTATATCACTTACCATGGAACATGCTAATTTTATTAAAAATTTTCAAATATTTTCATAAAAGTATTTTTTTTAAGCTTTGGCGATTACCATATTATTATTGAGATTAAACTTTTATAGTAGCAGACTCAGTCTACCAATGACCACAATTGTTTTACAGTGTTGGAAACATAAGGATAATAAAAAAATAATTAATATACACAATTTAAATTGTCCAAAATATTTTTATTTTAACATTTTTTTTATATTTAATGTAAAAAAATAATTGATACAAGATAAAATAGTGAGGTTCAATCTTAGGATGCATGTGAACATGTAAGTGTCCTCTAGGTTGGCTCAATTACTCTTATTTCAATGTTGTATATAAAAAAATCCTTGAACCAATTTAGGCTTTATATTGACTAGCTCAATTGAAGGCAATTCTTTAACATTATGATTTTTTCTTTCTTCATGTATAAATTCATAATTTAGACAAGTGTGATGTTCTTTACGTTTTTTAAATGCTGTTTAGTTTTGAATTTATTTCGATTAATGCATGTTTGTGCCTGTAGTTGTAAGCCTTTAAATAAATAAAGTTATAACATATTAAAAAAAATATAAATAAAAGTTTGAACTTTGATTTATCAAAATAGAAAAAATGACACTATACAAGTTGTATTTACTAACTAAGCACCAAGAAACAAGCATTATAGACACAATCATTCTAACTAGATTTCTTTTTATTATGGATAAAAGATTTAATAAAGTCAATATAGTACACTATATATTATACATTTGGTAGTATATATGGGCGTATTTTCTAGACTGATTATTGACAGTGCATATCATAAATACCATAAATTTGTTTTTGCTCAAATATATATTAAGAAAAACTAATTGATACTATAATAAGGCGGTACGAGATCATCCCCATTTTTTCATAATTTAAAAATACACATAGTCCAAAATGCATTCAAGTCGTAGCAAAAAGCAATTTTGTTAGCTCATAACAGCGAATAGCAGAGAGTAAGACATGTTGCCCTTTTCAATTTCTTTCTTTATTATAAAACTGACTATGATGTCTTCTAGACCAATGGTATTCAATTTGTGGTGCGCGTTCCCTCAAGGAAGCCGCGTAGGAAAAACTACATGGGAACCTCTGTTTAGATAACTGAACTGACTGGATGTTGCTTATGCAGCAGATTTAAGACCATAATTGGATACCGCTAAAATTTCGTTAATGTCTAACAATATATTGCTGTTATAAATATGCGAGCAATGATCCGTAAAAATATAATAATATTTTAAATGCTCCTATAGGTATTAACTACATCGAATAGGGTTTTTCTTAGTAGAGATTTTTTCTTGAATATTTATTGTGTCTTTTTACGAAGTCCCCGAAAGATTGTATTCAGAAACTTTTAGTAGAATAGATTCAGTTATACAGACAGTAAAAAACTAAGAGTTTATGTTATTGGGTTTGTTTTACTTTGATATGTACTATGTTTCATTGTTATGTGATCATAGGGCGTACAGCTTCGTACTCTACAACTAAAGCGGTGATCTCTTGCGGAACCTGACCATCATAACGCCACAACTGCGTCCTGTCGCTGTAATTGACACCCTTCCTTACAGTTACTACTCATAATAGTGTGTAGTTGTTTTTGAGGATTCTAAATTATATATTTTTTTATTTTAAGCTAAGAGGACGACTGCAAGTTATCATTCTTACTGATGGACATTACTTATGCCACTCTACACTTAAAAATTAAATGGGCGACGCCATATAGAAAATCAAAGTAAAGTGTTGTTCTTGGCGGTAAAATAACTTATCATCAGTAGCAGTATTTACCCATACACTGGGTTTTGCAACCAGTATTCAAAGAAATGTTATCAAAACCGTCCATAAGTTGCTAAAATTATTAAGATATTGCTAGAAGAGAGTGTCATTGGTATCTAGTGAAATATTGTTATAGTCGTTGTTTACAAGTAGCAGTATGGGATCGAAGTCCGCATAAAATTAATACAGTTTACGATCGCGTTATCGTGCATTTAAGGTACTTTAAAACAATCAACTTTTATTGCATTGTATTGCAAAGAAAAAAGTCGATTTATGAGATTCATTTGTTATGACTCCATAACTTATGGGATTACATAAATGATGATCTGAATTAATTCATTCCAAAAAAACAACGTGTTCATTAAATAATAGGTGATAATTTTAATAAAAGATATTTCGTTAGACCGCATTTCAATTACTACCCTTGCTGACGTCGCGGAATCTTTCAAGTTGCAAATTCAGTACGCGTATTGAAATAACTTTGAGTGCAAATGCATGTGCGACCGGCGCGGGCGTTGCTCATTGCTCAGTTCCTGTGGACGTGTGCGCATACGTCTCCGACACAGTACACAGCGTATTTATTTATCTCGCACACGTAAACATACAGTGACGGCTTAGCGTGGTTCATCCTAATATTCTAACAATACTCGAGATAGGTATAGTAAACAATTAACGATATTTAGGGCGACAGATTGTTTATTCACTGATTGATTCTCAAACATCGAAAGAGTTTCCAGTGTCAGTGCATTTGTTTATATATTAATATGATCAGATGTTGTGCAACCGATATTTAAATTATTCGAGAAGACAGCAGTCATGGAAACCTTGGATAACCATCTCAGTTCATGTAAGAAACCTAACGACATTGTATATTTGAATATTTTACCGCTAAAAATAAGTTTGCATCGTAGTATAGTATCTTTAGTAGCCACTTTATATTTTTTATGATTGTGTATCAACGTTGGTTGGTTTATCTTTAAAAAAATATTTTTGACTGTAAAATTTTATATTTGTATCACAACTTAGGTGATTTAACTCATTAAATTAAGGTGATATTGATTTAAAGTATCCATTTGAACGTTGAGTACAATATAATTAATTGAACTTGTATGTTAACGATTCCGCGTCATCTGTTTTATTTTACTTATAATTGTTTACAACATAATCAACAATGAAAGAATTTGATTTAAAAACAATGGTAGTATACATACCTTATTGACTCACAGAACTGTGCGTGGTCTTTTTATGCCAAGTGTTTTGCTGGTGATATGCTGCCATTTCATATTTTATCCTGTCGGAGTATGCTGTGTTAGTGTCAATCGCTGTTAATGGAAGTAAGATATATTAGTACAGAGAGTCTCGAAGACGTAGGTACATGTTGTCTTCCTTGCATAGGTAGGTTCAATCAGAACCCTAAATAAAATGCCAAGGATTAAATATTCGTAATTTTACTAAATATTTGTAAATTGTCTTACTATTTTTGGTCTTTGTTTCATGTGCTGCCAATCGTCCATCAAATAGCGGTGAGTATTTTTAATTCAAAAATCAGTTTTTTTAAACGTCAAATAATAAAAATATAAGTTATGTGGTTAAAAATTTTACTTAAAAAATTAGGTTACGGTAACGAAGTAGGTAGTCATAGCAAAATAAAAATAGCTATCGTTTGAATATTAATATCAATAAAATAATATCGAAAAGGAATTATTAGGTCGTCGAGACCGTTTGTCCATTCTACACGTATCGAGTACGTTGCATGCGTTGTTTGAATTACGAGTAGGAATTCGCGACCGCTATTTGGCCTACGATTGTGTTCGTCAGACGTCGGGCGCATCAGGAACCGTGACACAAATATCAGTCCCCATGGTCATCCATTGGTTTAAGTTCGAACGATGTATGTATATACAAAACCAATAGTAGTGACGAATGTGTTTGCTATCAACGACGCATTCTGGCTATTGTTCCAGTACGCGAAATCGTAATCGCTGAGTGGTCGTTGTTTTGTAAAATAATTATTAAAATTTTTCCTTTTTACTTTGATAGTTATTATTATTTGAATAATTTTTCCGTTTTTGGTAATGTTCAAATGTGTCGTTTCGTAACTAATTGTTCCATACCAACCCAGTGAAACGACGATACCATTTTAGCTCGTAAAAGGGGCAGTAAACGGTAAAACGTTCAGAATGTTTTATTCGTATCGAACACCTATTTAAGGCGCATAATTAGAACGTGCGATTCGTGTATATACGTACTATTTGGCTCTATGCAATTAGTGACTCAGATAGCTGTTTGTGTTAAAAACACCATTAAATTGTTATCAGTGCTAGCCTTAAGCCGAGTGGTACTCGGCGTTGATTCACCCGACTTCATTCGTCTCTCCTCCGGATGTGATTTGTCGACGGAAAATGTGGTATCATATTTGTTAGTAGCGCAGTGCTGTTGTCGTAACAGCTTGTTTCCTTCGTACATAGTTAGCGGATGGGTTATGTAAATTAATTTTTGCATCAGTTGCATAAACTAAGGTGTAAGGGATTAAATCAGTGATAAGTGATTACGATGACGTCTGTATCAGAATCACCCTTGACTAGAGCGAGAAATAGGCCAGTGCTATCTCGATACAGACCGGTCAATGAAAGCACTGAGCAGGTAAGCAGTTGTTATTTGTATAATTTAACACCAGTACTAAATAATTTAGTTTTATAAATACTTCGTGTATGTTAATTGACTTTTATCTTATCGCTAAACTAATAACGACGCCGTCTGTGTGTTTAACGCATTGGTTATTTCTGACTATAACTAATAAGGTGTGTCCGATAATCTGGTTATTTTATAGTTTTGGATTTGTCATGTTTTATATGAATTTCAAATTACACTTATTTGAAGATGATAGAGTCTACTTTATTTGTATCCACCACATAGTTTTTGCATACACCTACTACATTATATAAACCAATAACTTGTTAGTGTACTTGATACATATAGTAAATGTGGGCAAACATCAAGAACAATAGAAGAACACAGTTTAACATGTAGGAGTAAATTTGGAAGATATAAATGATTTCAGTTATGTTTAAATTATTGGATTTCACCATTTGCAATTTGATGCCAGGGCCACTAATGTGTAGAACATTAATACAGCGAAGCATATACCTATTTATATCCTTTAAGTTCCATATAAATCATTCAAAACGATAGGATTATTTCAGTATTGTTTGGTATTAAAATCGGAAGTCTGATGGCACGTGCCTTTTGGCTAAACAGGGTCTACTGTATACCTATAAGAATTTCTAGCGAACATACTGATAAATCACGAACATGTTCTTAAATATGCGTGGAATGCACGTTGTTACCATTATTTTGTATTTGATGAAATGTAATAACGGCTTTAAAAATCCATTTCCTTAATTTCTTCATTAAAACCTTTCGTGATTTTTATTTACAAACATCTAGGAAGTAAGGGAATCGTATTGTAATTGTGAAAATTTTCTGCTTTTAGATTTGAACAGAAAAATCCATTTTGATCATCTCTAATTCCATTTCGATTAGTATCGATGTTAATTAGTTGGACGTGTAATAATGTGATTAGGCGAAAATGGTGCAATTTTGTAGCTAGGTTTAGGACTAATTGTATCATTAAGTTACGCACGACTTTTTATAAGTGTTTTTACAAATAAATGTCACGTCATGTCATGTTTTCATTTGAAGTTCGTATAATATTCATTCACATTAGCACGTAGCTAACGTCTATATATATATATATATATATATATATATATATATATATATATATATATATATATATGGTTTACATTTTCCGCTTTAGTTTGACGTCAGCGGTAAATAATGCTTAATTATGTTTAGAATTTACGGTATAAAGTATAACAAGTATTTATGTTAGATACACAACAAAATGCCTTCATTCCTTTATTGTAATAACTTAGAGGAAAAGGTGGTAATGTGGCCCCCCACTTTGTTTTTGCGAATTTCCTCACTGTAGTGACTCTTTAAGGCGCCTATAAAAGTATTGTCCAGAGGTTGGAGCTTGTGTGTAGTATGAGGCAGGAGGCTTATAATAGTGACATGATTTTCGCGGGCTAACTCTATTATTTCTATGTTGCGTGTGTGACTGTAATAATTGCAGCTTTGATTGATTCAGGGTCCCATTCTTTTTGTCTCTTCCTCGATGATGGAGAGAACACACTTTGTCTAGGCATCTGCAAGCAAAAAATTAAGATATGTAAATGTAATGTAATGTACATGTAATGTGGCCCCCGGGACCACGATACAACCAATGTGAGGGGGCCAAATTACGGTTATTAAGAATAATTAAACAACCTAATAAAAATATTGTATAAAGTTTAATATGTAAAGTTAAAGTTTAAATCCTGTAGAAAAACAGTTCACTGTCTCCAATGTCCGAAGACAAATACGAAAACTTTTAAACAATAAAAATAATCGACTTAAAATCGTAGTACTCAAAAGTTTCCGCGGTTACAAGTTTGAACTGGCTCGAATGATAATTGAACTTGACGGCCTCTAGTGGATTTATAAGGTACTAAATGAGTATCATAGCATGAGCATCCCGTAGCACCAAAATGATTCTAGATGACATTGTTCAAACATTAAAATATTAAACGGGGTCAATATACCTGCATGGGCCACATTACCACCTTTTCCTCTAATTATATCGATAGCAAAATCTCAGATAAATTTCATATAAGATTTTTATCAAATAACAATACGGTTTATATTTGTATTAATTATTTCAAAAATTTTAATGTAGTTGCATAAAATTAATTATAAATCAACATAAAAATAATTGCCTCGTGCCTTTGGTAAATAAATCATCACTGAGTATAAAATAGTAAGCAATTTTAAATATTAATTCCTTTTCGATTTCTGAATCTGCGCGTAGATTGTTTATAGAAAACTTATATTAAAAAAAAACTATTAATATTGTTAATCATACCAGTACTGGCGTGTTCTACTTTTGAATATACACATAACTCGTTTTAAAGGACAATTTGAAACAAATTGTCTATGACATCATGAGCTACACTTACATTAAATGGCATAATTATGGATTTGTATCGATTTTTTATGATGCCATAATTGCGGGTATGTAAAGTTAGAAGAAAAAAAAAACTTTTTTCAAGTAGTTTAACGTTTAAAAATAGTTACTAATTATAAGCACATTTTTCTATGATAAAACGAATAAACACGTTTTTATAAGATTAATCTTCATTATTCTTGAGTTGTTAAATTCAAAATTTTCAACTCAACTTATGCCCAGAATAGGTTAACGAATTGCAGATAAGGATTGGTTAAACTCAAACTAAAAAAGGTTAAGCCTAAGGTAAGCTGTATTGTACGCCATAAAGATGCTATTTAAATCATAAACGAGCGTATAACGTAGTTCTGTTTGCGTTAACGTGCCGTTACTAACCATTACTAGGCACGTGCAGGTCCACATCTTTATACAATCTTTCAACATGTTTACGGTTCAACAAACTTTCAAAGGTGAATAAGTATTACTTGGTGTAACTATTTTAAAATTGTAACATTTTGAAATGTTGAAATCAATGTAAAAGTTGCTGTAATACTTCTTTATATAATATAGAATGAGCACTAAGTTTCGAAGGGGAGCGTCTCGAAACTGTGTCACGAATCTCAGTAGATTGAAACAGCGTATTCGTACTACTTTTTTCCCCACACCCTAACGTGAACATCCCCATATCCATCTATCTATCCATAGCTATGCAGGTTACTAGATACAGCCTGAAGAAGGGAAGTTTATGAATCGATTAGAACCGTTTTGAAGTAACTTGCTTTCCCTGCAGTTTAATTTTCAAGATGTTGTAATTATTTGTCTTAGAGGTTTTTATCCGTGAAGTAAAATGCCACAGCGGTTATTGCAGGTAATCAATAGAACAAAGAGGTTTATTAGGGACAACATTTTCTCATGATTCAATCGTACTTTTAGAAAGCTGAGGCGTTATGAAAAGAATATTTTAAATGTCACTTAACCGTGTCGATCTCTGTAAATTTTATAACTTAGATTTTCCTCGCAGCTTCGCCCGCGTTAATTTCTTAACCACCCACCAAAAACAAGGGGTATTATAAGTTTTGTGTGTTTGTTGTCACTTTTTTTTCACTTTTAGATTATATTTTGTCATCATGTACCTTGGCAACCAGTTATTTTTCTATCTTTCGGTATTAGTACTTATATTTTCGTAGAAAGGTTATTTTCTGTGCGTAAAAGCGTGACAAACACACAAACAAATATGCACAAATGCTTTTATAATATTTATTAGGGCTATAATTATTTGTAAAAAAATATATTGCTGACGATAACACGCGTGCCATAATATAAAAATAATTATTTTATGTTCCCACGCATTCAAGATATAACAGAATAGCGAACATATTAAGGAATAGGTAGGTATATCGTTAAAAATTATGCAGTCACTTAAATTTGTATTTAAGAAAAAGAAATGAATATAAACACACATTTTCTACAGTAGATATTCTTTAGTAATTAAAATGTTTTACTTAATGTATATATTTAATTTTACTTTAATATTATTAAAAAGCGTTTTTAAATAAATTACCATATTTTTAAAATATCGTACCAATGTTAAAATATTATTTTTCCTGTTGCATAGAAATTGAGCTGAAAAATCCATTTATACACAATCCAGAAAAATACAAATATATATTTCAATTATCCTTATTTATAGTATATTCCAGAGCAAATCGCATTTGTGATGGTTAAAGTATAATTTCGCTTTCGTATGATGTAAATCGATAGGTTCGTCAATAAGATATAGTATGACGTTCTCAGATAACAGGCGTTACTGGTGAGCTCATTTGTATAAGTACATACTAGTTTCTCCTTTAGATGAAATCATATCTTCATTTTACTTTAGCGGTTAATTATGAAGTACATTTTCACTAGTTTACTTACTCGTAAATAGCTATTGTCATCGTATGTTATAGACTTATAGGTATAGGTTGATGTCTAGCAGGAAAATACCAGTTTTATTGCAACAATTGACTATTTAATAGTTTGTACTTTAGTAGGTGCATGTTATAATAAATGCATTGTTTATGTATGTATGAATTTTACGCATAAATAAATCAACAGCAAATAAAAATGTTTCAAAGTAAAATATATGTGTATAGAAAATATTCTAAATCTTTTTACGATCGTAAAAAAATTAGAAATACAGTTATAGCACACTTAGATTAAGAATAAAAAAAACAGACTAATATTAAAGAAGATTATTGTGAGTTTATTTTCTTAGTTCATTTAAAAGTATTAAATAACGCCATCTATCGTCGATAGCTTGAATCAAAGAGATGTTTAAATTGTTCAATGTAAATAGTGTACATTTACACTAGATGGCGCTGTATGTAAACCTAGCAAAAAAAATAATATTAGAATCCTCTAACTACAGCTAAAAGAAATAAAACCTTCAAGAAGACTGTAATGCAAAATCGTTTTTCTATCTTTTTCTAATATGTGTAACATATCTTATTTAAGGAAAGTACGATGACTAGATTCTGTCTGATGTGGTATTATAAAATAATACCACATCAGACATAATCTAGTTATCTAGGCTGGCAAACGAGCAGGCGGAACTAGTGATGTTAAATTAATCACAAAAAACATTAAAATGTCATGGACATTTACAGTTCCATGGAGAAGTCGTAAATACGTACCTAGTGTTATAAGGTAATAATGGATGAAAGAGTATATAGGAAGTAAGGAAAGTAGTAGGGAAATGGTAAGGATTTCGGCGCTCTCACTCACCGTACGAAATATAGCAATATAAGCAACTTCACGCCGATCTTTTGTGTCATCGACGCACTGCCCTGGTCGAGCCCGAATACGAGCTTCAGTACTTGGGCTACAGCTACTATCAAGGCTCTACCTCACTGTTAATACAGTAATTTTAGAAAAAAATACTCTTCTTGAGTCCTCATCCTAAAACAATTTAAGTGTTTTAGCTATCGTTGTATGTATGTATGTACTATCTTATAGATATACAACTACTGACCGACTGACAACGTACGCAGTACCTTTTTAATTTCGAAGAAAAGTACTTTGCCAGAAATTTTGGAATTTCCTCTTCTAAGTGGGTTAAATGTAAAATGAAAGAGGAGTTTATCATTTTTGAAATTGGCATTTATATGAGGGTAAATATAGGAATACGAGAGAGTAGAAATATGGAAAAAAATAACGTTCCCAAGACTCCATAGAATTATTTTCGCTACTCCCTATATTTTCGGACTTTCGGATTTAGTCAATTAATACTCCCTAATTAACTGGTATATATTATATACATTTATTGCGAACAAAGTGCTTGGAAACCGCGTTGAATTTGTTTTTTTTTTAATTCTTATAAGAATTATTATTAGCAAGCTTACTTTCATAAATTGGCTATAACTATAGTGCACACTTGATTCAATTTAGTTAGTCCTTCAAACTTTTGAAATAAAAAGGGTAAAGTAATTAAAAATAATTGAGTGCAATCAGGCTTATGTTTTTTTTGTGTTTTGGGGATCTAAAAAAAACTTTTTGATAATTTTTTATCGTTTGTAGGTTACTAACTGGACGCATTAATGCCATTCAATAATTTACTACCATTTAAAAATAAAAGAAACCGACAATCTATTCATTGAGACCTTTCAACGAGCACCAACACGATACCGCTGCAGGTAACTTAGTGAGGAGTTCTGTATCCTGCTTATACTGACTGCACCATCAAACCAAGAATTCCATAATTTTGCGTATATATGTTGCATATATAGGTTAAAATTTACTTTTTGGGTATCTAAGATTCCTACCGCAGTTAAGAAGGAAAGAGCTCGTCTTTCACTCGTTTAGGAGCTACGGTGGCACAAACGGACACACATCGCGGTCAAACTTATAACACCCCTCTTTTTGCGTCGTTGGTTAAAAATAACGTTTTTTTACTGTAATGCAATGAGTTATTGCTTTATTGGTTTACTGATAAAGTAGGTCGTAAATTATTGTTTTGCACAGTTTTTGAATAAAATTTACCTATCCCATTAAAACACATTACAAAACTACTTAAGCTGCATTATACTATACAGTATTCCCATAAAGGTTTAGTTTGAATATTTTTTTATATTATATGTTTTTTGAGAATAATGTTAGACGCGTAAATAATTCACAAATAATAGTCAGACAACATGAATTCGAATCGTGAGTGCTGTGTAGGGTTGTGCAGATAAAATATAGGCCTGAGGGGTCTGATGACGCGCATGCGCTATGGGGTACTCGGTCGATCAGGGTGACCGTGACCACAACACGCGACGACCACGTGCTTCATGCATTGCATACAGAGTCTACAGTCTAGACATAAGTATTTTACAAAAGCAATTTCTTCAAACATGATAATATAAAATTACTTATTTCTTTTTGGCGTATAAAATAGTACATCAATAATATTAAATAGTAGACATATAGTAGAAGTAAATTCCCAAGTTGATATTATTTTCTCATTAGTTAAAAGCCATCAAAGTCATTTATCAGTCAGTTCCATTAGTTTAAAATCTTGCAATACTGAACAACGTTGAAACACTTTTCAGTGATATTGCTTTTTGAGTTGTTATTTAATTAAAAAAAGTAATATTAAGAATGTAAGTCATAATTATGTTCAATCAAATAATAACAAGTACACAACTTCTAGGAACAGTTGATATCGATTTGATTTCTAAATTAATGACTGTAGAAATTATTCATTCTCTTCTAGTTGGCCTAATTGCGACTTTCAGTACCAATAATACCGTAGACGTCTTGAGTCTTGACTCAATCGGGCCATTGAACCAAAGAACGTCATTTCCTTCTTTCACCAATTGGAAATCATTCATGAAACACATCTCAAAGTTTTATACTGAAATCATTTTTAAATTATTATCATTCGAATTCTTTTTTTTCATTATTGTATTATTTCTTCTGTGGTATACTGTATCAATATTTTTTTACTAAAAATATAATATATTTATCATTCTATTATTTTACATATTATAATTTATATTTATTAAATTCAATATTTGAAATGGTAATTATTAATTATTATCATCAAAACAAATACATAGGGTAATTGAGTTGAAAACTCTACAAAGTCCTCGAATTCAATCTAAATACGGGCAAGCAATATGTTGAATTCGCGAAGAATTCATGAGTTGACCTTGACAGAGATGCAGCAATGCATTTTCAACCCTCTAGTCGGGCAGTCGTGTGGCAATAATCCTGGGATTCAATGGGGTCGGCGGCAGTGGCGAATGGCGACGGCGTCGAGCGCGGGGCGCCGCCGTGAGCGTCCGCCCGCGCGCCTCGTCTGCATCGCGCTAGCTGTCAAACCGCCTCCGACGGGCACCCGATTCGAACGCTCCTACATATCGCACTTTATCGCGATCGTTTGATCGTCCACGGCTAGTGACAGTGTGTGATTTGTTATACTCGCATGACGGACGCAAGTTTAAGGAGATGAACGGCAGCACGACGACGGTGAATGGTGGCGCCGTCAATGGTAGCAATGGAGCTCTCAATGGAATCGGATCTGCTCCACGCACCGCGACTCTTGGAACTCCTAACAGTTATGCATATACCTCCAGTGGCTCGTTACTTGGCCGTGGTGGTTCCGCAAGACCGGTACCTCCTCCGACACTCCCGAAATACAGCGGATCGTTTAGTGCAGGAAGCAGTCTCAGTGCAACAGGACTTAGAGATCGAGACAGGGAAGGAACAGGTGGCTCCCATAGACTGGCCAGTCTCGAAAGGCTGGCTCTTCGGCAGCGTATCATTGAACAAAATGCCAACAATCAGGTGGCGAGTTTGACGACTAACAATACTGCTGGTCCCACCTCAGCTACCGTCACCCTTACCGATACGGCAACGGTAAGTCCCTTGGCTGCACATCTCGATCACCCTCCAACAGTTCCCCTAATCGAAATTAACGCACCCCAAAAAGGGAGGTGCTTTATTTTAGTTGCACTTACCCTTGTGTAGGTACACTACGAGCTTTATCGTTTTTACAATACTATCAATACCAAGTTATAGACACTTGTGTCGCCTTCTTGTTTGTTTTGTTAGTATAATTAGTAAGTAATATACATATTTATATTAAAATGTTATCAAAAGGTTTGACGTTAAATGGTATTTACCAGACAAAATTAATTATTTTGGTTATTCTTTACTGCATGTTTTCTTTCATTTACATTCATAAGCGAACTAAACGATCGATTCACACTTGGAAGCGTAAATCCATTACAAATACATGCAGAAGACTTGCATGTTATGTTAAACTAACGAGGTTTCTTTTAAAAAAGTGACGTCGGTTATATGTTTTCTAAATTGAGATTTCTAAATTGATCCATAGGTAATTTTATAGTAATTATATTTTCTAATTTGAAAACTTTTAAGTATTAGTTACTATTTTATTATCCTTTAACTTATTGGATGTTGTTAGAGACGTATTAGCTACAGTTTAACGTTACTTATTACTTTAAGCGTCATTATTATTGTAATAGTCACGTTACCACAGCCAATTTGTGAAATGAATCATTCATTATTAATTGAGACGATATGCCCATTAGAAAGAGAAGTGGGAATCAATACAGCAATAAAGGAAACTACCCTTTATAAAAAAAAAACGAGTGTAGGTACTTAACATTTATTGTAATTAAGAAAGCGCCCCTTAACTCTTCAGTTATTCATTTATTATTTAAAAGGGTTTAATGATCTTCTCATGTAGTATAAATATAATTTTATTGAAGAAATGTTTATTTTTGCGTCGTCGTAGGTATATGCTGCAAGGGGCATCTGTTTTTTTTTCTATCCTTAAGGATATGAGCATTCCCACGCAAGTTCCTCATGTGATAGGACTGGTCCGTGCCGCTGGAGGACTGAGCGGGTGACTGACCCCATGTCTACAGGGTTAAAAATAACCATGAAACGGCGGCCATTCTGCTCGCATGTGTCGAATTCACTAAACAGACATTAACTGTTTCATGGTCGAACCCTGACCTGAAAGTTCGGGGTATCCTAATAAAAAGTACGCCCTACGTCAAGTTTTATTGTACAACTAAGAATTTTATTATCAAAAGTAAAAATTATTATATATTGAAATGTTCAATATAATTAGTTGTCTAGGCTTACTACTGTACTATACGTATATATTCTATTGTTGGTCCCTCTAGGTAACTTGCCAACGACTTGTTTATATAAAAGCGATTAAACAGTATGTAAATACATATAATCATCGACTAAATGGTATGAAGGTTTCTTATTGTATTCTGTTTTCTAAGAATTCTTGTTATCTGTCGCATATTATCAGTTGTCACTTTGAGAATGTCTGGAAGATAACACAGGAAGTGAGAGTTATTCTGAGTTTAAACTATACAAGAATATGTTTATATTATTATTTCACAAATTCGATGTTTAGAAAAAAAATCGTTTTATATTCATACGCAATCCGCTTCCAATAAACTTTGCACAATTGAATTGGCTTAAGTTTTAATTTTTTCACGAACCAGCAAAAGCGGTTAGGGCACGTTCTCCTTTTGCATTGTGACTTAAAAGTCTTAAAAATAAATAAGTTGACGATCAATTATCAACTTTCATGCGGTTATGTTAAGATTCAAGTTGCGTTTAACGTGATGTGTATGTTATCTTCTTTTCATCAATCTGTCCTTGCTTTTGTGTTGGCTGGTGGGTATAAGTGTGACGGGCTCGGGATCCTTTTACGTCTATACGTACATATAGCCATAATTAACTCGTACCTGAGTTAACATCAGTTTGAACACACGTGTCGATTTCTAAAATAAAGCTAAGTTAAGCTAAAAATATTGCATTCGGTTTTTGATCCATTCCAGTGGAGTATATAAAGGCATTGTTTTCATTAACATTGAAAATGAATTTTAGAATATCGGAACGTAAATTGGTGTGAATGGAGAATACGAATTCATTCTGTTGTTTATAAATCGTAAGTTCCTAAATGGTTGTGTTATTAGAAGGGGCTTTAAAGCAAACGTGCATAAACATCTGTTGGCTTTTTTTTTCGCCCCGTGTATCGGGACCTCGGTGGGGCGCTTGTGTGCCCAGCTAGCCAACAGCCGGTAGTGCCGGTAACTTAACCTCAAACTGATACAGACGTGAGTGTGCTTCACATTAAAACAGTCTGTTTGATTTGAACATCGTTCATTTTATTGATAAAACCGCGATCGAGTCGCAATTTAATCAACTTATCAAGTGTTGTTTTCGTCAGTGATAACGTAAATCAATTACTTAATACTTTTTTTATTTAGATTACTGTAAATATTAAGTGAAAAGTTTTTTATATTACTACAGAAAACCGAACAGGGAACTAAATAAATGTAAGAATCTTAGTTTAAAGTGAAAAGTGATGTTAATGAAAGACTTAAGTTTACGGTTAAGATATAGCTTTTAGCGTCGCTTGTGTTTCGACATTTCTTGAATGTGTCTAGAATGGCAAATCAAGCATTTACAAACGGTACAACACATCAAACTAAGCTAAATAGATGTGCTAGTAGTGTCGGTGACAGTGGATTAGATAAAACGAAAGTCGGATGGACGAGTCCACGAGAAATATGGAGAAACTTATCGTTACGCAGAAAAGTCGAGGTAAATACTGCTATTGTTTCAAGTTTTAAATAGAATAAACTATACATAGTTATTGTACGAAGTATGTTAGTTTACCGTCAGCTATCAACAGGACGCGACACGTTAGCGTCAGTTCAACTTCATTGGCGCCTAGATTCTGTGTAACGTTAAATCGATCCTTAAAAGGCAATAAAATCGATACCTACTGAACGTTCACTTGCTTAATTATTACGATTAAAATTACAAATATAATGTTAGTTCTATAATGTTTAAAATGTTGTTATTATAACGTTTATTGTACAAAACAATATTTATAAAGTCACTATATATATTTAAAGATCAATAAATCATTAAATACAATAGCTACATATATTTCATTAGATCAAGATGTTCTTATAACTGTGTTATTTCAGTGCATAGTTTACTTCTGTTACGCCCTTTAGTCTAATAAATCAATGCGTATCCATTTTCTATCCTTGGTGACTGGGTCGTTGACTCGGTTCTTGTAATAAGTCACAAACGCATTTGGTGTCTCAGTTTGCGGCTTTATCTACAAGTAAATGTGTCTCACGCTGTCGTTTTATAGAATCTTACTTATAAGGTATGCTGAACAATAGTTAGATTATTGTTGCGCTTGTTTCATAATTGTTTTCTCTTAACACTTTCACGTGGATGCAGTTAGCTGAAAAATATAGAAATTAATTTAGTCGATATTCTAAAGATAATATAGTCTGGGAGGATTATATTATGTTATTTAAACTTTACTTTTATGGAGTGATGAAGAGTTTAAAATAGCTCCACCTACAAATATCGTGGCGTCGGCTTGTCTGTAATATTTTTAACGCTCATCTGTCCTACTAATAGTTTCTTTGATTCCTATTTAAGAAAACATAATCGTTACTTTTTATGTAACGTTTTGGAGACACCTTTATCATATTGAAAGTATTAGTAGCTCGGTTGTTTTAATTATTCAATTATCATTGTTAAATTGAGACTAGTTTAAATTAGAGATGGATATTGGATACCATGTTACCGTAGTAGAATATGTTTGCGAATGTGGACGTAATCGGAATATAAATACTTCGATATGAACGCTTCCAATTTCAAAATGACTACATTGTTTGTCGAAATAATCAAGGTATACTTTAAACGATGTCCTTTTATAACGACCTTACGAATTACGTCCACGTTGCAAGTTGTCACTGCTAATGTGTCATGATTAATTTAACCCCAATTAAACAGTTCACGGTCTTTACTCTACTACTAATTACTACCAAATTACGTACATATTATAGTAAACAAAATTCTAAAACGATTTGACTATCGCGATTTCGTTATGACGGCTCTGTGTACGGAAATACAGGTTTTTAATCATATTTTCGGTATCTCTTCTAATTTTTCGAATTTAATGTTATATTTATATTGACTTACGGTATAAGCTATTAACATGCTAAGTTTCATTAAAATTCATTCAGTGGTTTCCTTGATGTATGCGCTTATAGAATATTAAAATATATATAGAATATTAATCTTTATATCGTTAGCAATCTCTTACCACAATTAATCTTTAAAAAAAATGTGGATTCGATCACCTTTGAGTTTTTATGTGTAATAATAATTATATATTTGCAGTTTTATTTCAATTAAAATATATAAGGAAGCAAGATAATTGAAATTATCTAGTAATGGATGTAAGTTTTGCTTAATAAATCAAACTTCACTATAAGTGAACAAATTTTCATTTATACCAAGTAACCGTTTAAGAATCTCCCGTCTATTGTTACTCTGTCTTCGTTTCACACATCACACGATCGGATGAATAATGCAATAGTGATTGTACGTGTACTGTACTGCATTGGAGAGCTATCTGATTGAGCGACTTGAAATTTAAACGAAACGTTATGAAACAGACGCTGAAGACTTCGCCCGGGTTACAAATAGATTTACAAGATCTTATTCACCCGCTCAGGGTTAAAATAAAATAAAAAAAAGCAACGCTAATGAACATATAGATGTGCCTTTTTTTCTAATCAGAAGTAACCAAATCCTCCATATTATATTGGGGGTGAAATTTTCAAAAATCCTTTCTTAGTGAATGCTACAGCATAAAACGTATCAACTGCCAAAATTTTACGTTTGTAGCATTAGCGGTTTCGGCTATGCGTTCATTAATCAGTCAATTAGTCAGGTCAAGTAATTGTATATGTTTAGATACTAAAATATAGTCTTTGTTTACGTCAATAACATTTATTAGTGTAATTCAAAAAAGTGTTGAATAGTTAATACATTTTTTACATTATCATTAATAATATTAATCAACAAGGGTTTAGCCGGGAAGTTTTGCACGCAGTTAACTTGATCTAAGATTTTTTTGTGTTCATTTATATTACATAAGGAACTTTATGCAAACTATTGCGCTTTTAAAGGCATAGGCGACCTGCGTGTTCTCTGGCAGCCAGTCACTATATTGAAATATCTCTTTTAAACTTCTCATTGTGAACCATTAAAATAACAAAACATTTTCTACATAGGTAAACTACACCTTTAATGGTAGGTCTGAATTGAAAACAAATAAAATATTTAGTTCGATGATAATAGAGTTGATACACAATAAAATTGCTGTTTTATAATGTCGCCATTGGGTTCATCTTCTGTGGTGTATCGTAATCAACCAGTTTCATTCTCCAAAACTCCGGTCTTCCTACGCTTAAGCATCTTACACCCACTCCCCGACTAAGTGCGATCATTTTATATACAGCTGTTGTGTATAAATTGTTTGACAATTTGTGAAAATACTAACAAAGGTAAAGATGCATAATACGAATAGATAGTCGATTTATAGTACTTTTAAAATATATGATCCAATTAACGGAATATAACGTTTCGTAATTACTTCCCGAAAAATATTGTAAAAAAAGTAAGAAAATGAATATGTGAGAGCACGGTTACGAACAATCGTGCGGAGAAAGTAATGTTAAATGAACCGGCGTCGAACCAAATAACAGTTATCGTCTTTATACAAGCAGTGAAACTAATGTAGTATAACGATTTTCAACACTCTTGAAACTTAAGTAAAATATTAATTAGAACTGAGTTAAATCATAATTATTATAATTTCCTAGAAAATATTTTCTGTATATAGTTTTGTCATCTACGCTTGCCGTTGCAGTTGCATTTTTTTTTAAATATAATTTTTTTTTTTGCTTTTTTTTGCAACTAATCTTAAAATAAAATGGTAAGCGAGAGTTTGTTATACTTCCAAGTTTAGTTAGTAACAGTTACCTTGGTAACCGTAAACTTTCAAAGCTGTGACTGTAAAATTAAAAGGCATTGTAATAAATTTTTTTATGAATAAAAGCAATGATAAACAATTTATGTGAATCTTATGAAAATCTGTAAGCAAAACTTACACGTGTAATGCTCGCCGTGGAGTATGTATAGTCTATTTTTCTTTACTTTGGTAACAATACCCCGAACGAAAATCACGAATTTTCGAAGAATTTTTTTTCTTTATAAAGTTGCATTATAAAAAATGATTCTGTTCAAACATTCAGTCAGTATATGTGACTAGAAATACGGCGATATTTGTCTGCTAAATAATACAAATAAAGAAAAGTAGACTATATATATGTAGTTTCTACAATTGACTTTGCTCTTGTTAATCACATGACGCTTACTTATCTCTGAACAATATGCAACCACCTTATTGTAAATTATTTACTCAGATATTATTATTACGACGCGACGTTGTCTATATTTTCACTAGATATTAGCTTGAAATCTCTCAACTGAAATTATATTTTTAATATATTACACTTGATCGAGAGAATCAATCGAAACCGGTTTAATTAGATATATTCAAGATCTTAAATTCCAATATAGTAATTTCCTGTAATGTTTCTTTTCTTATCTAAAAGCCATCACCCAGTGCTAATTCTTCGTAGAACTCGTCACCATTTTACTCGGTCTTTTAAACATATTTCCTAAACTAAAACTACTACTGCAACAAACCACTGGTGAGAGATTAATATAGTCTCGAAAATAAATCAAACTTAAGTTACCGTTATTTTTTAAAAAAGGCAGCTTTTGTGTTCCGTGAATGAGCTCGTCTGGCAAATTTCTCTCTGGCTACGTGGATATAATTGACTGTATCATGCGCTTAAACTCGCATAATCAATAATGTGTATGCATATTTATATGCATATATTTTTTATAATGATATGATATGAAAATGCTGGATGAGGACGTTCGTCAAAATATGGTTGGTAAACGCTCGCATAGGTATTTTGTTTTCTAGTCCATACCGATGTGTCTAAAAAATTACAAGAGTTTGCTTGACAGTGTATGTAAATAAAAAAACAAAAATGAACATAATTGTAATTTGTGTATCAAATTCAATAAAACACACAGAGGTATTATGTGCACTGTATATGTGTGCATTAACGCACGTGCACTTGCCTATTAAGTGTTACTTCCCGTAGACCATCGGCTATATTTTAGAAACAATTGTCGGTATTACCTACAGCCTTAACGGATATTATCATCCACCGCAATTGTAAGTATAGGGTTCCCGATGTATAAAAGTAAATCTACAGGATGTAAGTGACTATGAGTCAGAATGAGGTAGCCGGTCGCGGCTTACTCGGTAAGTCATGTTTCCGCACACTGCTATTAATTTTATTTTTTGTCAGTACTAGCAGACGGCAGAGTGTCGACGATAAACCATTGCAAACTAGCATTTCTTATTTAGGACTCCCGGCATTTCCTTATGAGATTTTGTAAATTGATGTGATCAAAGTGATAAATGTTCAATGACATTCTGAAAAACCAGTAGCCGTTGTATAATGAAGAAAGTTTAATAAATATAGGTGTTCATTACAAAAAACTGATACACACATATTTACATATTCAAATTTTTTTCCTACAAGTACCAAGGCTCTATGAACAAACCGCAATTGTAGGTTAGTTCTTTATATAATGCAATCGAAACCAATAAGTCGTGTAATTATTGCAAACACAATTTCTAATATTACTTACAATTAGATATTCAAGTCGTATCTAGGCACTGGATTCGAAGAGGAATGACAACCGGCCGGAAGCTTGTGAAATGATCCTTTATTCGTTAGAACGTTTATGGTATCCACATATGTTTATAATTTAAGCGACTATAATAAGATATGTGTATATATATGTGACAACGAGCGCAAATATGGTATAAGTAATTTTTTTTAGAACAATTAGTACACTCTTCATATAAAATTATTATGTTTCTTAATTTTACAAATGGCCTAACATTACATTATCGATGCAGATGACAGGTAGCCACGGAAATATATTTAAAATATAGTCTTAGCTATACCAAATATAATAAAAAAAAATATAAAAAAAAATTTAACACATTCTATCATTCTAAAGTTTACAGATACTTAACATATAACAAGACGAGTGAAGAGTTCTTGAGTATATTACACAATGTGTGAATCATAGTAGTTACATATATCGTAGTGAGTCGCTAATGGACAGGTGCACTGGTACACTGAACTCTGGTGTCATCAAAATGATTGTGAATATTACGAACGTCATTAGTATGAAACAACTGTAGCACTTTAAGCCGATAGATGAGACTAGATAATCGCTTATATTAGCATGGTTTATCTTTGGGATTCATACCAAGGTTAATACAAAAGAAATTCAATTTGAATGCATAACTTTTGTTCTCATATTATCCCAATTTTTTATGGAATAGGACTAATATAATTTCGTAAGAAGTATTATACTATGCCTAAAAACAAGTTCTTATACATTTTTAGAATCATATGTATGTATAACAGTCGAGTCTTGTCAGTTCGTAAACAAAGAGTTTAAGTATAAGTACTGAGGTGTACAGATAGTTTTAATAACAAAGCGATTGTAATAATTCAACAACGAAGCCGCGTCCCCTGCAACACTGTTAATTCTTGCGTGAAGCAAACTAATGTTGCGCGTCGCTCGTTCCATGCTTCAACACATTTTGTCACTACCGATACACATCCTACAGTGTAAAAATGTACTACTACCTACGCTTATTTACACTTTTTTGCGTTATAAATAGTAACACTTATGTACACATTTAACTAGGTGTTTAAGTTTTCATTTGCTTATATGCTCAAATACTTGTACATATAATTAATTGTAATTAGTAAAAAAATTACTTAACATTAAGTAATTGTCGTATATTGCGTTAGTTTAATTAAGCATCATCCTCCAAGGTCAATCTTACAATGATTTTACCTAGTTTCCTCTGTAGGTCTATTTCAAACACATTAGTGATTTATTTTTCCTCGACAGTTGACCGTTTAATAGTCGTTTTATCAGTGTATTTGTGTTATTTACTTAATAGAAATAAATGTAAAATGTTTAAAACTATTAAACATTTGTTTCGAATTAAGGATAAAGAAATTAAGCGGGAGCACTCAAATCATGGAAATGTAAGCTTTATTCTTGATAAATATAAAAGAACCTCTATTGTTTTCAAATAGGGTTCGTTTCTATGTTTGCACTCAGCCATCTGCTTGAGTCATTACAATATAAGAAAGTGGGTTGTTTATACATGCATACCATGAAAACAAACAAATGCCTTTTCGATGTTGAATGCCATTGAATTTATTTACGTTTCGCAGTACAATGTTCTTGCTCTGGTAAACACCGGACGACGATGAGAGCAGCAATAACGCGATCAGTCATCAAATAGATCCCGTCTTGTGATTTTACAGAATGTGCAGGGGTTCCCATATTTTTAAATAAACAATAAAGTTGAATCAATGCGTAGTTCTGAAAGTTATGAAAGTAATTTTAAATGCGTGATATGTGTAGTAAAACGTGTATCCATGTTGCATATGCTTCGAGATAATAATCGCCAGCTGAGCGAGACTTCCTTTCTTGCCCCACTTGGTTCGCTCTCGAAAAAGAAATGGTAATTTTATTACATAGTTTTTAATTTTATTCAATACCGGTCAAGTCATAAGATTTTGTAAAGAATTCATAAACATTTTTTTAAAGAAATGAAAATGTAATAATACAAGTTAAAATAATGTTAGGTGTGCTCACTAAGTAACTATACACTATATATACAGTGGCCAGTTGCAGCCATAGAAAAAACACATACTAGGTGACCGCAAAAATATGGTTTTATGGCATGTTTTTTCTTTATTAACGTTTTTACACATTTTATTACGTATTGGCATTTATATTATGTAGTGTGTCATATAATAAAGTTACTATTTACTTGGTACCATGTTAAAGATATGCTGATTATTTTTAGAATAACGACCGAGCGACGCAAACATTTGCAATGCTTTTCGCAATTTCTACAACGACTATTCGTCTTTGTTAAGATATCGACGTAAATAATTAAGTAATGTATTGAAAGTCGTTAAGTTGTTAGTGTGTATATTAACAAATGATTATGTTAATGTCTACAGCTTTTGAAACAAAATATTAATCTTTTCAATCAAAATAGAGTGTAGATTAGAACTATGTTTATTAATATATGTAATATATAAAATGTTGACGGTTGTTAATTTATGAGGACCTATTGCAACCTTTTTACCGAAATATAATTATTTATTCGCCAAACAAATTGTATGAAATGAGTAAATATATACACAACAGGATTTTTTTCGATTCAAACGGTACTTTTATGATGGTACACTCGCCGATCGATGGCGGACACTGGTGCATCGAGGCGCCCAAATCACAAACACTGGGCGTTCGATTTACATTGCTTTGGTTAAAACGCTAAAATGTGATTCACAGTACAGTTATGAGTATAGTCTTTGCTTTCGGAGTATCGCGTGAATCATCACTATTTGATATATTTATAGCGCGTCTTACAAAAGTCTTCAACGCAGGATTCTTTAAAAAAAATCATCATTAAAACCGGATTTGTGTGATATACACTCCAAATGTTACAGTGGCAACTTGTATTAGTAAAATCTAACTTGAGAAAGTCGACGTCGATTGTTTTCTATGTATACGTATAGACTATAAATTTACTAGTTCGTTTTCAACACTAAATAGCTGTGATAATTGTAAGTAGGTATTCTTGCCTTGATATCGGTGAGTCATAGAACGCCGAGCTTGGAGCCGGCTGTGTACTTAACACAACATAATATGTATACTCTATAGGCCGACAAGCTATATAACAACTCCCTCGTATTTTTGTAATGAATACGTCTGTTTATAGAGAACCTAATTTCGCATTAAATAAAATCCGGTCAAGTTTCACTCCGAGCAAAGATTTCTTAAGGAGTATTCGATGTGATACAATGACATTATATCAAAGGAAGCCCTCTCAGCTTGACTGCTAAAAGTAGAATTTGTCATATAATATTAAATATGTAAGGTACAGTGTAGAGTACTTTTAAACTTTTTTGAATTATGTTTAATTATACGTAATAATCTCCTTTGACCGGATGAATTTATCAAATGAGGTTATAATTATTTTTAGCTTAATAAATATTTTAATGACATATTTCGTATTACAGTTGCAGAGTAAGCGTGAGCTGTTCTTCAAATCGGATACGGTTAGCGGCGGCGGGGTGAGCGCTACAGGTCTGCCGAATGCCGCGCCCCCTGTGCCGCCTCTGGCGCCCTCAGCACTCAAAGACGCTCTCGCTAAGCGCTCTGCGACGCTACCCGACCCACCCGATAGCCACCATGAGCCCAATGGCACCGCTACAGTGAAGCTAAGCAATAGTGTGTCTGTGGATGTAGGCAAAGCATCTTCAATGCCCCCACAAATGCCCGCACCACCAGTACCCACAACGGCTCCGCCCCCCGTCAACGCTCCGCTAAGGAGTACGGAGAATATAATGAAGGTGAGAAAAAGAAAGTGAGAGAAAAACTAAACATATACTATTTTTTTGTCATGTAGGTATAATAACATCGTGCTAATTTATTCTAGAAATCTGACCACCCACCAGTTGCACCAAAACCAGATCTACCTAAGATAGAGAAACCAAAAACCAAAGAATTAGATGGATATGTTGGATTTGCAAATCTACCAAACCAAGTGTACAGAAAAGCGGTAAAAAAGGGATTCGAATTTACGTTAATGGTGGTGGGTAAGTATTTTCTTTTGTGATCCGTACATTTGACAGTTTAAACTACTTCTCGTGGCTTATGAATGATAAAAATTGTTCCTGTGAAACAATGGCTTGCAAGCTATTATTTTACTGCGCACTGTTATCAGACGTACTATTTGTACAAAAATAACTTGATAATTAACGTTAATGTTTAAAAGATCACTATGGATTCAAAATGTTCAGAAATATGTCACTATCTAATTTTTAAATGTTAATATGTCCTTATTCTCATTCCAGGTGAGACGGGATTGGGCAAATCAACATTAATCAACTCTCTGTTTTTGACGGATGTGTATGATAAAGACAAGCATCCAGGACCATCGCTACGCGTTAAAAAAACCGTGGGCGTGGAAACTAGCGTGGTACTTTTAAAAGAGAATGGCGTCAACCTCACTCTCACGATTGTCGACACGCCAGGCTTCGGAGACGCAGTTGACAATAGTAATTGGTACGTCTTATAATACATTTGTTAACAATTTATACTGTTATTATTATCTGTCTGTTTGTTTCGTTTTCACGCCTAAGCCGCTAATCCAATGTGATGAATTTTGGTATACTTTGTGTCTCGAAATTAAAATGTGAGAAAGTAAAATATTGGATGAGAATTTCTACTGAAACAAGTTCGTAGGAACTAGCTAGTATATCATAATTAATGACGAAAGTTAGTGTCATTATAATTGTGTAACTTTTAACGCTACATGTAACCTTATACATAGGATCGAAAATTGTAAATATTTAAAGGGATTCCATTAAGATTTTTGTATGTAATATTCTCAGACATGTTGAATTTCCACAAGAAGTAATTTAAATTAAACCAAATCTAGTTTATTTAACGCCCATTAATGGTAAATACAACACAGTAACCCAATTTTTTGTGACCACCGATGTAAAACCAGTTCGTTAGATAAATGTCCCAATTTGCGGAGAGAATTACAAAACTAGTTTTTAGTGGCAAATTTTTTATGCTTCGATGGATGATATTTGGTTTTATTATTATATTATTTTTGGTTTAAAGGACTTTTATTTAAATCTATTGGCCAACGTTTGATTTATTTCTATTGTTATACGAAATTAGAATAAAACGTGTATTTTTTTTAGCTGGCAACCTATAATCGATTTCGTTGAATCGAAATATGAGGAATTCTTGAACGCAGAGTCACGGGTGACTCGTAAAGCCGCTCCACCCGATACGCGAGTCCATTGCTGCCTGTACTTCATAGCGCCCAGCGGGCACGGACTTAAGCCGCTCGATGTAGAGTTCATGCAGCGACTTGGCGACAAAGTGAACATCATACCCGTTATCGCCAAGGCCGATACGATGACGCCCGAAGAATGCAAGGATTTCAAGGAACAAGTAATTATACTTTTTTTTTGAGTCAATTAAAATTGTATTCTTCACCAATTTGTATGTATGTGAATGTATATGTATAATTATTAGTAATACTGTTGTTGATGCAAGTACTTTTTTTACTTTCGCTATTTGAATTGTGTTATTGTACATCGTTGTTATTTAATGTTGTTAATGAGATATAACAGGAAAAATAAAAAATGTTGGAACAATTATCAATTTATTTTGAAAAAAGGTTAAGAACATTCATAAAAAATACTTCAATTCTGTCATTTCAGATATTGAAAGAGATAGCGCAGCACAAGATCAAGATCTACGACTTCCCGGAGAGCACGGGCGAGGAGGGCGAGGGCGCGGAGAGCACGAGGGCGCTGCGCGCGCGAGTGCCCTTCGCGGTGGTCGGCGCCAACACCGTCATCGAGCAGGACGGCCGGCGCATCCGCGGCCGCAAGTACCCCTGGGGTATCGCGGAGGGTACGTATAAGTTTTTTATAATTTTTTGTATTGTTGTTGGGAAATGCATCTATTTATCCCATAATAGACACATAATCAGGCGTGTTTGTGGGACTCCCGGAATCAGAATTTGAACCGGACTAGCCACTAAAAATCAATATCCCTACCACGTCGCTCTTGGACTTCCACGTAATCGCTGAGATGCATTCCAACATATGGCTCCGGCATACTCCATCACATCATTAAGCTCTCTCTACAAACAGAAGAAACTATATATTTTACTTTATGTCCCAATACGTTGGTAGAATAGTTTTTTTTTTTAAATCATACACTCTCATAGTCTATGATTAAATAAATATATAAATAATAGTATAAAAATATAAAACTAAATTTTAATTATCTACTATCTTAGCTAGCTCGTTTCATACAGATTTTAAATTCGGTCATTTTAATAGTAAGCGTGCGATATAAACGACGCCATAATTATATGGAATTGATAATGTATATCTTTTTCTTTGTTAACAAAATAAAGTATAATATTTACAATTGATGAAAAAAAAGTAAAGGCGAAAACAATGAGAATATTTTTTAAAAATTTGCCGAATAATTTTAAGTAATGTATTCAATGCATAAGATATTTCATACTGTTTCGTATGCATTGTATATCGAGAGATCGGTCGTCAATTACTCATGCCGGTCGCATTTTAATCAACCAATTTGTCTTATTCCTTTGTATCTCATACTTATACATTAATAAATCTTTATTCATTTGTTGTTTCACGCGTAACTGTTTTGTTTCAAATAAACATGTTTATTATTAAAATTAAATATGCAATATGACTTTAAATGGAAAATATGAATGTTTGTGAAATGTGAAATCAAGATCAAGTCAATTGTTTATGTTGATTATATTTTATCGGAACGTAAGCAGTGCATATTTGATATAAAGTAAGTAATTAAGTTACTAAACCTAAATTTTAATGTATTCAAAATTAATCGATTACAATGTTTTCCGATATCTTCCGATTATAAATGTAACTCTGCCAATGAGGCTATATGTTTGTTTGTTACTTTTTACACCTAAACCGCAAAAATAAAACTTGAAGGGTGTGAATGAAGGGAAGGCTTGGTTGGGGTACTGATGATTTCTTATAGAAATAGGTTATCCTGGCTCGAAGGACCATAAAAAAGTCGATAATTGAAATGTTAAAACGAGTAAATGAATTAGTTGGATGCGAAACTTAAATTAATTAAAATATATAAAACTAAATTAATATGTAGGTAAGCTCGTAAATTCTAATATCACGTGGGCCTTGACATCAATGTCATATACGAAGTATTAAAAGTTTTTATTCTACGCAGAGGGATGTCACGGGAACCGATTAGATTAGCATAATCAACATAAAGTAATATGAAGTTATATGCTTTAAACTTTCGCGATTTATATTATCCATATTTTAAATATCGGGTCTTACCGCGATAGCTAATCGTAACCATATTTTTTTAAAAACATGAACGATATGAAATTTCAGTCGAGAACCTGGAGCACTGCGATTTCCTGGCGCTCCGTAACATGGTGATCAGGACTCACCTGCAGGATCTGAAGGACGTGACCAGCTCCGTGCACTACGAGAACTACCGCTGCCGCAAGCTGGCCGGCCTTTCGCACGATGGCAAACCACACCGGATTAACTCTAACAAGTACGTCTCCTTCCACTTTGCCTTCGCTCGATACAACTCTTGCTCCTTCCCGAGGGTATTTGACGTTAGCCTTTTAAAATTATATCAATACTTTCATTCGCAAACCAGCTAGTTCCGTATTAATAAATTTTACAAAAACAACAATTTTCTAATAATAAATTACATTTCTTGTTCGTAATGATAAAAAATATCTCTAAAATTTAATTTCTAGTGCCTTTTGTGAAATTCTTTTAATAGCGAATTTGCTGGTATGCGTGTAAAGTATCGATTTCTGACTATTTTTTTTTATAATTTCTAAAATATAACAACATATACAATGGTGTCATAAATACGTCAAGCACCCTACTTTCTTGTATCGTATGATACATCTATCCTTTGATTGTTCATGATGGTTCAAAGATCAGTTTATAATTTTAACAATTACATTAATGATTTCTGCCAGTTCATTAACAGAATAGATGATTGATTTTAACATTCGAAGGCATGGACTAACAACCTGAGTAGACAGGGTTGGTATGATTCAGTAATAACTTTGATGTATTTATAAGACTGACGTCGCCGTTATAAGGTGACCAGACTTCTTATTTATATATTGAAAATTTTTATCTTGCTATTAAAATAATATTCTAACATTGAAAATGATAAAATTCGAATCAAATTTAAAAGTTCACATTCATTGCTGCATGTCTGGTCATCTTGAAGTCGGTGCATTTTTTTTTATTAATTATCGCAGTTTTAAGCTAACAAATATTTAATTTTTCCTCACACTTTTAGCGCAATAGTTGCATACTACATTCTCAATTTTTCGAATGTTATGTGCTTGGGCATGCAGAAATGAAGTACTTATTTCTTCAACATGGATTATTTTAAATATATTACCATATGAATAACGTAGTTAACTCTATTTACATTATTTTAAATGTAATTGGCGCCGCAAATGAAGTTTTAAAATATCCATGACTGAATATCATTAATCATAATAACTATGCGATTCATGCGCTTCTGCAGTGGCATTAATAACAATTTATCGAGCATTATTTACATTATGTATTGCGAAGATGCTAATACGCGTGTCACAATCATGCACTGATATTATTGTTCGGAGGGAACAATTGATTTAAACTGTCATACTCACATTCATTACTGGAGCCGGGACACAACGTCGCCGTGCGGTCAATTACACTCGCACACACTAATTGTAAATCGAAATTATTATCTTGTCCTCACGGTTAATAGCTACTGACATTTATTTAACTCACGATATTTTTTAAATTTAATTCTAATTACTATTTCGAACAGTTTTTTATTCGAGATCTGATGATTACAAATTTTCAAATAGGGGGTCATTCACCTTCCAAATATTTCACCTCCTGCGAAATTTTATTTTTGACAATAGTATATCTCCTTCTTCAGGATCGAATCTATATCTGAAACAAAATTTATGAAATGTCTGCGATTTTGGCGTGAAATGTAACAAACAAACAGACAGACAAGTTAGTCACAGATACACATAATTCAAATTCATAATAATAATATAGATGAGTTCGTTAATAATGCCACTGTAGCGTGTGAGCACAGCCGCGTGCTATACGTTAACGAGCGTTGTGTTGGTGTTCAGTTTCTGCCCGCAAGGACTGATGAACAGTTTCATGACCGTGTGGTAAGTCGACCGCACACAGACACGTCATTGTGTGTATCATTTCATTACAGCACGGAGGTTTTCATTACTGTTTGAATGTAGCACGATTTTTTAACTATAGTATTCGTTAAGGGTTTTTTTATACTTTTTTGGTTTAGTGTGTAGTAAGTGGCTGTGTACATTGAGGTATATTTATTTGGCACCGCTTGAATGACTTTCTTGCTGTATTGCTTTCACGTTGTCAATGTTAAATGTTAGCATCCTTATTCTACAGACTATTTTGTATACCTATTACTATTGATTTCCTATCTATGACATATTTGTACAAAGATATTTTTTTCGCCAAAAACAACTTTTTGAACTAAATGCACACATAAAAATCTTAAACAGATTTTCAAAACAGAAACCATATTTTTATGTAATATTTTAATTTTATTATCACCCCGGGTATATTAATTATTATTAAATAAATTGTTAAATTTTATAAAATATGTTTTAAAGTAAATATTTTGCCTTTTGAGTGCATGTATTGTAATTTTTGGTTTTAAATAAAGAAATATAGGTTTGTTTGTTGTTCGTTATTGTAAAAGATATTTGATACATTAGAAGCACATGCTTAGACTATAATTTAAGAGCAACAATATCTTATTTAAATTCAAATTGTTCTCAGGAATCCGCTGGCGCAGATGGAAGAAGAGAAGAGAGAACATGATCTTAAAATGAAGAAGATGGAAAGCGATATGGAGCAGGTGCGAAATTGATATTTTATTACACATTTGTTTTGCATTTTTAAAAGAAGACAATTTTACGTGAAAAAGGTTTACTACAATTTTAACCTGGAACTTTTAAATGTTTTCATTATTCTTCATCCAATGCGGACGACGAGATTGGGGGCATTATAAATCTTGTCACCTGCTGCCCAATATGAAAGACAAATATTTTTAATGATTCTGTCATTTCTTATCCACATGCATATATACAATTATTTTACATTTGAAAATGTACAAGGCTTATTTCACATGTTATTTATATCTATTAATCTATAAATGCAGTACTTTGAAATTTTCAAATTTGACAAATTTAAACTTATTAAATGAGTAAAAAACTGATTACGATGCTACATATTTTAATACGAAGGAGCCGATGTACTTTGCGAACCTACTATAAACTTTCCTTTTTAATAAAATTTAGAGCCGTTCAATTCATAGTTACAGTCGCAGGACGTACTGTCGTCCGCGGTTGGTTATTATTTTTTAAAGTAAGTCGTTATATGATCACTTACCATGTTAGTATGTGTACCTATATATGTAGCACCCCATTTAAGTTTTAACAATGTGAAACAAGAAATTGTATTTTGTATTGTTGTTTAAATAAAATCTGGTTCCCTGGTTCGACAAAAAAGTAGGAAAGACATTTATTCTTTCATGTGAATGTTGCTCTTAAAACCTAAGAAAAAATAGGTGATATAGCAATAGCTTGATGGGTATATCATCATGTAAATATTTTAACCATTCTAGCTATGGTAGTTGCGTAAATCTGGGAAGATGGAATATTGAATTATACCTGATCGTTCTCAGGTGTTCGAGCTGAAGGTGCGCGAGAAGCGCGCGAAGCTGAAGGAATCGGAAACGGAGCTGGCGCGGCGGCACGAGACCACGCGGCGCGCGCTCGAAGCGCAGGCGCGCGAGCTGGAGGAGCGCCAGCGCGCGCTGCTCGCCGAGCAGTCCGCCTGGGAGCGCGAGACCGGCCTGTCGCTCGACGACCTGCGCCGCCGCTCGCTCGAGGCCAACAGCAAGGAGTGAGTACACCACGCCGGCTCACCGGCTCACCGGCTCACCGCTCCAGCAGACCGCCTGGAGTTCGTATAACCCGCAATATCACTCTCCCTTGTGGAGTTGGGTGAAATAGTCTGTACAAGGCCTCATTAGAACGATTTGAATTGGCTGCCATCTTTTCGTTAAGACCACCGCGTACCATTCCCTTTCGTACGATACACGTTTTACGCCTTAAGCACCCGCTGTGCTATACGGTAACTCATACCTAGAGTCATTGAAACAAATTTAGAAATTTAAATGCAGAATGCAGATTGCATGTTAAAATTGATTTTTTTGACATGCTATTTGCAATTTCATTTTTATTCATTTTAAAATTTTATAATAGAAAATGAAAAAATAAAATTTTTAGTAATCAAATTTATCAATTATAATCATATAATAGAATCAAAATTCAAATGGTCGAGAGGAGAGAACCACAAGACTTATTTATTAATTTAAGGATATATTTATATTGATATTTTAAAGAGGTTAAATTTGTTTGTAAGTTTGTATGTAGGAGGTAATTTCGGAAACTATAGTTTATTACATTTTATTCTCATATTATTATTATATGATCAACCGGTAGCTCAATATCACAACTGTTTCTGAATTCAAATATATATATATAAAATTTGTATATATATATATATATATATATATATATATATATATTTCTACCCTTCCGATTTTAAATTTTAATGTATGCATGCATTACGTCCCGATTTTAAATCATAATTTAATCAAGTTAATTTGAGCTATAATTATTGACTACCCATTAATAACGGCAAAATTGCAACTTTAGTCGCAATGTAGTATAATTAAAAACAGCTACAACTGACAATTAACGTTGATTATTTATTAAGTAATTGCAGCTACTATTTTTTACAAATATAACTTTAACCGTCATTAATTAAAGGTTTAATACATACATTTTCTCTTTTAAAATAACACGTTGCGCAAATAAACGTCCTTATGTTCACTAATTAAAGTCTGTTTTTTTTAATTAATAATTCGAACCTTTTTTCAGATTAAATCAAATATTCAGAGACTAAACTGTTGAGAGCTACTTTATTCTTTAGTCATATATGCATATGGTATGGGCAAAGTGATTAATTGGGTATTATGAAAAATTTCCTATTTGAGCGGGAAATATGACAATAACTATCAAATAATCAAATTGCCTGGGCATTATGAATAATGTCAATTAGATAAAAATATTACTTTTTAATAACAACTACTAACGAGAATAACTGGAACGCGCTACGGATGAACAACCTCTCCGTCTCAACGTAACAAAGGCAGGCGGAAACTGCTCCCCCGTCGCGCCTCTAAATTTACAAAAACACTCTAGTGGTAGGACAAGTATCCAGAGGAGTCGGGATTGACTAATTCGGTTCTGGTCCGCTTTTGACCACAATTTTATCATATTCGAGGTTTATAAATTAGTCTTTCCAATTTAACAATCACTAACATAATTTTACAATTTTTTTTTTTCGAATAATATAATTCATAATGCCCAGACTCTATTAAAAATAATGCGGTTTGAATTATTATTAATCACTTTGCTCGATTTGACTTGTCATTATTCGTAATGCGGGGCATTATGATATTTAACGTATTTCACTAATAGGGTCACTATCCATTTTTTAAAAATTCGTATTAATTTTCAGGACGGTCGACGGCAAGGATAAGAAGGATAAGAAAAAGAAAGGTTTGTTTTAAACTCGCGTTTATTCGCGTCGGCTTCGCACCCACCGTAAATGTGACTAACATCGAGTTCGACTGTTACCTACATGCTTCTCTCAGCGAACATTCGAGAGAATTCTAACTCTTAGCCATCACTGTTATCATTCCATTGTCTCAATTGTACCAGTGAACGACTGAAGCGGAGCATGTATAATGCTTCCACATCAAAATGGCTATAGCGACCTTTTGGTTCGATTTTCTGTATATCGTACAGATTTTAATAAAATTGTATTTATACTTTCAAGGTATTTACTCTACATATCGTAATGTATTGAAGAAACGTACCTTGTAAACGAACTGATGGACAATGGCCATACGGTTGAGATTTCACGAGATTGATGTTAAATTATTTTGGATTAATGTAGTGCCATTTCTATATGATTATTAATTTTCGCCTACCTTTCTCATCTTCTAATGTGATTTCACTTTAAACATATTAATTAACATGGGCTACGGTTTGTGTACCTGTTGTAAATTTTGAAATTGGTATTGGTTTTATCAAAGAAATCTTTGTTTGGTGTAAATAAATCATTGTGAAACTTGAGTGTGATATAATAAATGAATTTATTATATTTTGCTTGTGACACTTGTCGCTCAGTGTGATGGGATTAAAGTCTGCGTAAAACAATTTTTAACTGGTAATGATTTTTTATTTATAATAATCTTTAACGCAGTTAAGCTCATCACTCTTTTCATTATTATGAAATCATTATTTCGAACATTTAATTATATTTCTTGTTTAATTTATAACGCATTTCGAATTTGTGGTGAATGTTTGAATTGTTGTAAATTTCAGATTGGTCATTTAAGAATGTCACATCCGGAATATCTATATAAAGTAAGAAGATCTAAGTATTTATTTACGTGTAAATCTATTTAATAAAGACCAATGGTTTGTAATCAATGCTGAAACAACGATTATAAAAGACTAATAATATTATATCAAACATTCGGTACCAAACTTATATTGTGTTATTTTAATCTGTATTTACTATATACGAGTAAGAAATTTCCATGACAAAGCATTTATTTTTATAAGTGGGGCCTAATTTTATATTTTTTTATTTCAAAATTTTTGACACTTTTTTAATTGACTTCAAAATTTGTGAAGTTAAAGTTACAGCACAATTTCATAGCTTGAGACGTATCTTATTCGTCCACGAAGTTGCCAAAGTAGCTTGTAATAACAATCTGCTTAAAAAGTCAATCTCTTTAACGTTTCGTCTTTGAACTCGCTAATGCTGACATCTCTGTCATCGTAAGTTTGTAAGTGAAGTGACGAATTTCGCTCAAAATCTGTGTGAAGTAATTCTATAATTATCATTATCGATAAACGTAGCATAATTTACTAATGCTAGCGAACGATATTCTGTTTGAAATTTTAATGATAGATGTTACGCATTGTAGTTTATACGAGATATTAGGAACACCACTCTACATTTACATTTAAACGAGGATTAGATATTTTTTACTTCTTTATGAAATTATGGTGTTACAAGTTCAGCTTATTCGGTGCGTTCGACCTGACCGAGGTGTGAAGGCACGGCGTTTTATACAGGGCGTTCGATTATTAATTCCGACCCTTAAAATGGGGGTTCTCACGTAAATGACATTCTAATCAGAAAATATAGATTTTTTTTTTTTAATTTAACTTTTCAGTATTATCGACTCGACTTGTCGTCCGCCGTTGATAATGTAATGTCTGAGAGTAGCGGAACTCGGAATTCAAATCAAAAAACCTTTTTTCTGACATTATAAGGACCGTAATTAATAGTCAAATGCCTTATATGTACTTCGGTATATTGTGCTTAGTGATATTAATATGCTCATAGTTGGAGTGTGAGTTAGCGTTAGCTCTAGCTAGATGTTAGAGTCTTTTGTAATCTAAGGGAGTGAAGATTGAACACCGTCAGACACGACTACGACGCTGGTTTTTCTATTCATCGATTAATTATTCGTAGTTTATAAATTAATTTAATTTGACTACTATCCTGTTATATATACGTGACTTTGTTATGTTACTGCATATTACTATCGTAAAATGACTATTCCGCACTGCTATATTTTCTGTAAATATTTTCGTTTTAGTCATTATCCTATATAGATATATATTATCGAGTTACTGTACTAATCATTACTCGTCGTTACTCGCGACAATTGCATAATCTTTATTTAATCGATATGCCATGGTTAAATTTGTATAATTTCCTCACACCACAGTATTGACTTCCGAGTTATAATTAGGTATTTAGGGATAAGTGTATGCTTAATTTTGTATTTCATGTCGGTTTGCGAGTCGCGACCGACACTACCATGCGATCATTTGCTTAGTCCCTATGAAGGATGTTGTGTATGTCGGAGGGCAAGTTGAAACGATGTAATATATTGTACCTTTGAATAAATATAAATAAATACGTAATATATAGGAAAAAATGTTTTTTATTTTTTTAAATAACCTTCAGAACAGGGGAAGAATGTATAAAAAAATCAATTTATTTTTATTACATTTTCTTCTTTTTATTAAAGTTATCCAGCAAACAATTTTTGCAATTAAATTAATAATAACTAAACTACCTACTAAGGACATACCTTATTGTTTGTAGAGCTTAAAGTAAAAATTTAAAAAATATGCTTATACGTTTGCAAATTTTAATTTATGTATCTTGCATACACATTCAAACCGAATATTATATGCATGAGAGCAGAGGTGGCGATGTGGAAAGGATATTTTAGATCGTAAGCCACAAAATCAAAGATTACAGATTCAAAGACTCTACAGGTTCAAAGATTTCATTGCACAGTGTTTTAAGGACAATGTTCCTTGTGTTTTTTTATGACGGTAGGTCCTTTTTCACATGAACTACCTAGTGTTGAGAATAACAGGTATTTACAACCTACATACATAGTATGATAACAAAAAAATGGAGTATTGTAAGTGGAACGTCAATTAAACACAGGCGTAAGGAACAGACTGTTTATTGGTGTATAATAATTACAGCGTGTAGCTTAATTCAATATACCCACATGCATAATTATAACGATACGTTACACTTTTCCCCCCTTATAAATAAACTATAAAATAAGCTCTAAAAGTTATACAGTTTAAATAATCGCTACTTACAAAATTAACAAAAACAAACAAATAAAAATAAAATAATAAAATTAAACTAAAAAAAATATTCATGTATCGCACATGAACAAACTTTATCTATATTTTATTTTTATTCCTATTGTAGATACGTAATGCTCTAGCTGACGCGTCGGGTGGAGGCGGCGTAGGAGAAAGTGCGCGCGACTCGGGTGCCGAGCACCGGTTCGCTCTCTCGTCACCCTCACCCGATGCATCTTCAAAAGTATCGTCGACATCACTTTTGAGCGATTCAGATTCATTGCCATTTTTAGCCCCTTCGACTTGTTGATTTTCTATACTAGTACGTGCAAGCGAAAACCGGTTTTTGTGTTTAATATTGACAATCTGATCCTGATGTCTACGCCACTTTTTCCCTTCACCCATATCAATCTTGTAAGACAACGGTCCCGTTCTCTCTTTAACTACCCCTTCTGACCATTTATCCCCTTTCATTCGATAGTCTCTTGCTAAAACTACATCCCCAACTTGGATTTGTCTATGCGTGCCCTTTTTACTATCTACTTGGCGATTTTGCGCGGAGCGCACGACTTCAGCCCTGTCCGGACGGAGTGCGTCCAGACGCCCACGCAATCGGCGCCCCAATAAAGCTATTGCCGGAGAAACACCGGTTGTCGCGTGCTCACAATTTCTGTATTGAAATAAAAACTTATTTAAAGCTAAGGATATATTTTCTTTGGTATGTAAAGCCCGTTTAATAACTTTTTTAATTGTCTTAACAGCATTTTCTGCGGCACCGTTACTCTGTGGTTTATATGGTGCCGTCGAAATATGTTTAATACAATTAGCAAGACAATAATTGTTAAAATCAAAAGAAGAAAAAGGGGGACCATTGTCCGTTACGAGTTGCGATGGTAAACCAAATCTCGCGAATGTTGCGCGAATAATAGAACCGAAATAGTGGCAGCCGCGTCCGTGCGACTCATACTAATTACCTCAATCCACTTGGAATGGGCGTCAATAATTATCAAATATTTTTTTCCCGCGCATTCTGCGAAATCCGCGTGTAAACGCTGCCATGGATGCAACGGAAATTCCCAAGGATGTAAGACTGCGCTTGGCGGCGCGTCCCGGACTATACGGCAAGCTTCACAATTACGACATAAATTTTCAATGTCTTGGTCTAGGCTTGGCCAGTACACATAATTACGTGACAAATTTTTCATTTTATTTATACCTAGATGTCCATCATGAAGTTCTGTTAAAATTCGATCCCGTAAAGACGGCGGCACTATAATTCTATATTTGTAAATGAGGCAACCTAGGTCTAATAATATATCATGTCTACGTAGAAAATAAGGCTTTTCTTCCTCGCAAGTCGCAGCTGATGGCCAACCAAATAAAACATAACCCGTTATTTTATTTAATGTTAGGTCTTTTTTTGTGTCCTTACTAATATTTTTAAAAGTTATCGGTAAACATTCTTCAATGAGTTGAATATAACTTACGGACTCATACGGCGTCGATCGTTCATATGGCAATGGTAAGCGGGATAAAGCATCGGCCGGCGCATTCTCACTCGAACGCACAAACTCAACCGAAAAATCGTATGCCGATAAGCGCGCCGCCCATCGCTGTAAGCGGCTAGCGGCTGTTTGTGGAATCCCATATTTTTCCCCAAAGATATAACTTAGTGGTCGATGATCGGTCCTTAAAATAAACCGTCTACCAAACAAATATTGGTGATGCTTCATTATACCGAAAAATATAGCGAGTGCCTCTTTATCTAATTGGCTATAGTTAATTTCCGCTTTATTTAAAGTACGCGAAACGCAACTAACGGGCCGTTCACTGCCGTCCGGGTAACGGTGCGCCAATACCGCCCCGAGACCGTACGCACTGCTATCTACTGATAATACCAACGGTCTGCCTTCTTCATAGTGTGCCAACACTCGTTCACCTAATAAGTTACGCTTGGCCTCTGTGAAAGCCGATTCACAACTCGCGTCCCATTCCCATATTACATCCTTTTTTAATAAAGCATGAAGAGGATTTAAAATAATGCTAAGATTCTGTATGAATTTCCCATAATAATTTAATAAACCGAGAAAGCTTTTTAACTGAGTTACATTCTCGGGTCGGGGGGCGTCGCAAATTGCTTCTATCTTCTTTTTATCTGGATGAAGGCCCAACTTATCTATAATAAACCCTAAGTATGTAACGCTCGTTTTTAAAAACATACATTTATTTACTTTTACAGTAAATCCCATACAACGTAATCTGTCCAGGACAGCCCGTAAATTCCTCAGATGCATTTGTCGATTAACCCCCGTTACACATATGTCATCTAAAAACACTACCGTACCGGGAACCCCTCGCAACGTTTCTTCCATGAGTTTTTGGAACTTCTCCGGTATACAAGACAACCCAAAGGGAGTGCGGCGATACACGAATGTGCCGAGATGTGTAGTGATAGCAGTGTAGGGTTGCGAATCTTCCGACAAGAGTACTTGTTGGTAAGAATGTTTAAGATCTATTTTTGAGAATTCCTGTCCACCGCTTAATGTCGCAAACAATTCCTCGATTCGTGGTAACGGATAATAATCGCGTTTCAATTTAGGGTTAATTGTGATTTTATAATCCCCACATATTCGTATTTCGCCACACTTCTTTACGACCGGAACAATCGGTGTACCGTACTCCGAGTGATCGACGCGATATGTATACCCCTCCCGCTCCAGGCGCTCGAGCTCGCTCTCGACGCGTCCGCGCAGCGCTAGAGGTACGACACGTGCTCGAACGTAAACCGGTTCCTTATCGATCAGCTGTAACTGAATGAATCTTTTACAAGTGCCTAATTTATCTGTAAATACCTCGGGATATTCTTTAATTAAATTACTTACGAACCGATCATCGTCTATCTCTTTTAAAGTTATTTGTTTAATATTTAATGCAGTAATCCAATCGCGTCCTAATAAAGGACGAGATCCATTTTTTATAACATATAAAGACAAGTTTTTTGCTTTAATTTTACCTAAACTAACATCGACATTTATAAAACCTAATGATTCAATTTGTAACCCAGAGTAACAGCGTAATATTAAATTATCTGGTACAATTTTTTTATTTACAAACAATTTCTTAAATACTTCATAGCTAATTGCCGAGATACGACTTCCAGTATCTATTTCACATTTCAAAGTAATAATACCGTCTATAACAACGTTAATGAAATAAGGTTTATTACCGTCCATCGTCAACTCCATGTTAAAAAAATGTTCGTCTTCCGAGGCACTTTCATCCTGCACAAAATTGTTACGATTAAATGCTCGTTTACGCACTTTATCACACATCACCTTTAAGTGACCTTTCTGATGACACTTATCACAACTGTACTGAACGAATCGACACTTTGACGCCGGGTGGAGTTTTCCACACCGCCAGCAATGTACTTCACGCTCGCGGGCTTGTGCTCCTGCCGCACCTTGCTGCGGCCGAGCCGCGCCCCGCCTCGTGCTCGCTTGGAACAAGCTCTCGCCCGCCTCGCCGCCTGCAGCCGGTACTGACGTCGGCGCCGCCGTGGCACCGCTCACCTCCGCATGCTTCTCTGCAGCCTCGAGCGCCAGAGCCAGCTCCACCGCCTCCTTGTATTTAATATTCCTTTCGGCGAATATCCTTGAACGCATCGCTTCACTCGACAACCCCGAAACAAACTGATCGCGTAAATTCTCTTCCAACATCATTCCGAAATTGCAAGTCGTCGCGAGATGTTTTAAACTTTGCAAATATTCTGTCAAAGGCTCGCCAGGGCGTTGTCGTCTTAAACGAAAAACATGGCGTTCCGCTATTTCCGATCGTTGAGGTTCCAAATGATCCGACAATAATTTCACCAGATCCTCAAAAGACTTAGACTCTGGATGTGCTGGCGAACATAAATCGCACATTAATGAATATGTTGTTTCACCCACGACGGTTATTAATAACGGGACTTGTAGTTCATCCTTTATTTCATTTAAAATTATGTACTGTTTTACTCGTCGTATATATGCAGGCCACTGTTTAGAATTTAGATCAAAGGGTTCTAATTTCCCGATAGGCATTTTCGATAGGACGAATCACACGTGGTATTTTTTTTTAAAGCAAACTCGTCGCCAGTGGAACGTCAATTAAACACAGGCGTAAGGAACAGACTGTTTATTGGTGTATAATAATTACAGCGTGTAGCTTAATTCAATATACCCACATGCATAATTATAACGATACGTTACAGTAAGCATTTTGGATTTTTTTTATTTTGGTATTTCGTAAAGCATTCATTTTCCAATGATTTATTTCTATCAAATTAATGTAATGAGGTTTTTTTTTCATCTGTTAATTGCTTTTGATTATACCCTTATAGAAAATGTTTCTTAAGGAAAGTTCCATGTATCGGGAGAAATTCTGATGTATATCATGTATATCCAGCTCAGCAGTGGAGCAGCGTGGTGAAACCTTGTCCTTAATACGATAGGAGGCCTTGCCCAACAGAGGGACATTTACGGGCTGTTAGTTAACTTTTTTTATACCCTTATCTTGACAAATCGAATTGTTAGCCATTCAGAAGTGGCAGCAGTTTATCCTTGTCTTTAATAATAATGTTTTATTAAAAGGAGGTAAATGAAACTAAGTAAATCATTTCATGCGACATTTTTATTTCGTACTCGACCATGATCACGCCACATACTACAACATCATCTGTGTACATTCATTATAACTTTAATTTCTTTCATTGAATTTTTAGAGGTACTTCCACAAATAGCTTCGACCGCATCAAACTCGTTTATTCACTTTCCACATCGATATTTCACAAATCCATTTACAACCTCAAAATTTTACGTAAACAACATGACTACATCTATTTATAATAAATCTTTGGCAGCTCTATGGAAAATATACCTCTAATTTACTTTAATGAAAATGCAACTTCGAATATAATTATTATAACAATCACAACAGTTTCTTGACGATACTATCTTATATATTCGCCCTTAACATAGTAACATTAGATCGATTCGATTTTATTAATACGTACGCATAAATTAAGATCACTTATTTGATTTCATTAAAATTACGAATATTTACAACTTTACTATTCGGGGGTTTGCTCCTTCAGGCTTACAATATATTATAGTAAGAGAAGAATAGAAATTTACTTCCAGCATAGCTAAATCTAATTTAGAAGCGATCGTTTAAGGCTATTTTTTATTTTGTTCGTTTATTATTCCATCGCAGTGATACAGTGCCTTAATTTTTGTTCGGAAAAATGAAAACTTAAATTATAGGGACTAATAAAGTTATCCCTGGAATTACCGTAAGACAAAAAAATATGTATTTAGATTTAATTTGTTTATAGAGTATAGTCTATTTATATATTCAACAATTATTGAGAGTGTAGATTCTGCAGGCAACCATCCCTGTCTCCAACCTCCCGAACTACATTTTGTTTATAAATATAAAACTATTTAATATTAATTACTATTATTGGTGTTCTTTTTTGTCCTAATAAAATTTCTACGTTTAAAACTTTGAAATTATTGAGGACGTTGTACTAATTCTCGAAAATATTTTTTAATATCACAAATCTCTGTATATCTAGTTTCTATACTAATCAGTAAAATAATGTTATCGTAAATGCGATGGATGTTGAATACGTTTTATAATGTTTTTAAATGGCTGATTAAGTGGTTACATATGTAGATTATTAATATTAAAAGCCTTAAAGGATTATAGTAATTTTCTTATTAGGAATGACGTTTAATATTATCAGACGAACTACACGGAATTTAAAAAATATCCTTATAATTAAAACAGTGAACATGTGCGATTATTGCCTTTGCGATTAATATCGATTTATTTTACCTACTACGTAAAAGAGGCACGACGGCTGCTATTGCATATTTGACAAAGTTATTACAATAGTTGGCTATATAATCTTAATTCGTTAATATGAAAAAATAATACTACGAATTCTATTCGATGCTATTTGACTTTATGAATTTTAATAATATTATAAAGCTCGCCGAATTACGTTGTTAGTATTCACGCGGATAGTAAAAAAAGCAATAGCAACCATAATTTCATAAATTGGTGTTAATTTCTTACACTAACGAAGTCTAGTACACAAGTTCAGAAACGTAAATATTCTTGGAAATACGATAAAAATAATCGTTACTTACTCTTTTTTTAATTACTACCCTTAAGTTTCAAGGTAGGTAGGGTAACGGTATAGCGCTTGTCACGCGACGTTCTGTTTTCAAAATGGGAATAAACGTTTTAATGGGTGATCGAGATTTTTTTTAATTCTCTTGTTTGAAGATTATTTTTTAATATTAATTTTTTTTTTCAAATATATTAATCCCTTATAACAGTTTTTGAATTATTTTCACGGAATTTTATCAATTTTTATTGTAACTCGTCAAGTCATGACGATTTCAATAAGCTGCTCGTACGCAAACATTTAATATCATTGTTAAGAACATTTAAGATTTTGAACTTGCGATCTAGAGTAATTTGTGTCTGTTTAATCTACGTAAACCAATAATTAATCTACGTAAATTATTAATAAATCGCCTTAAATGTTTTTATGCTTTGTGTTTTATATGGTTGTATAAATAAATTTCTTAAATAGGACGTTTTTCGAAATAAAATTCTACATACTGGCTAGTGTTGCTAATACTTAAATTGACATGTAACCCGTCCAACGATGATTTGAAAATATTCTATCACCAATTCGGTACTAATCATTCAGCATTGATCTTCGAATAAATCTTCCCATTAGGGCTTGGTTTCCTAGGATGACGTTGCCTGCCATTTCGAAGCTGCTTTTATCGCTTTAGTCACTTAAACCTTTTTTTGCAGAAACAATATGGAAAGTTTTCCTTTAAAGCGTTGTTTGACAATGTAAAGTCAAAGCGAATTTTTGACGTCAATCATATTGTGCTCATAATTTGACGGACTGTAATCCTAGGAAATCAAAGTATAAAACTGATCAGTACGCTGGATTATATTTCGGAACACATCCATAATCTGCTATTTATATCTATGTATAAATCAGTTATTTATTTGCTTAAAATATTTAATATGATTCGTAAATAAATTATATTTATATAGTTTTCGGTTAGTATATCGGTTAGTTTATAGAAATATTTTATAACAGTGTGCATTAAAATTGTCACACTAATGTTAGTACAATTATCATTTTTGTCATATATAATACTAGCATCAAACTACAAATTAATAATGAACATGATTTTAAACATAATTTCTAATATTAAATAGCACATTTCATTATGAATCTATGTTATAAATGACATATTCAATATTTAATAACAAAGACGAATATTTTTCTATTAGGTCACTATAAAAAGTAGAAATACAATATAATTAAAATATATGAAAAATGACGTGAAATTTTACATCGGTTCCTATTAATAAAATATTCAAATGAAAAGTTTCGTAAGCTGCTTGTGGAAATAAATTAAATGATATACATATTTTTACAATACTTATCAATGTTTGTGAGCGGTATATGCTAATGTTTCGAGTCTATAACGTTACGTGGCCACTAGTTCGATTCACAACTCTTATTATAAAGCTTTATCAAGCTCTTTTAAAAAATCGAATATTGTTAAATTGTAACTATAATTAGTAAGCCTTATTTAATTATTTATTATATAAAATTTAAACGGAATTATTATTAGCGGATCTAAGTATAACAAAATTTAAATAAGGATATCTTGCGAATAATACAAATTTTGATTGTTACGAACATTATATAACAATGTAGGTACACTTAGACCATAATAGTGACTACAAATTATATTTTTTTTTTACTTGTTTAAGACGTTAAAAGGTTTGGAAACAGAAAGTGTTATATAGACCATTGATAGAAGAATACGAGCACAAACTACATATACATTTAATACGTCAATAATATCAACAATGTAATAAAATATGGTACTAGCGTTTTTACTCTAATTAGTTATTATCCGACTAAGAGGTAGGTGAATGTACGCGTCGGTACTTTTACCATATTCTTTAAATGAATACAGTAAAATGAACATTTGATTAAAACGAAGTAAGTACCATTGAATCGAAAGAGTCAAGTGATCTTTGAGTCAATAATTAAAACAACTCTGTTTATTTATTAAATCAACTTATATTGACATTGTTCTTATTGTTTAGAAAACTATGAATTTCTAAAAATATAGCCCTGTTTTCGTATAGCTAAATTATTTTCAAGTACTGATGCAATTTATTTAAATAGGCACGATCGTCTACTGGTACAATATTTACATAGAGCGATAAATTCTTAAACACTAAATAACGATTCGTCATTTCAGACAAAACAAACGGTAATAACTGTATCTACAAGTTTTGATATGTTTTTTTATTGCCGTAACGATTTATCATTTGTTACAAATTGCTGCTAGTAGTGGCTGTTATGCCTAGCGATGTTTTCGTAGCTGAGCAGAGTGTAGCAGCCGCAGACACACAGTAGCATGCAATAGATGAGTGCAATGTCGTGTCCACATACCTTCGTTGGAGTTACGTTAATATCTAATGTCAAATTTTCATATTTATTTTCATAAATACAATCACATTACAACATTAATTTAGATAGTCTCTATTAAAGCGTTAACTATCATTTTTATTTGACATTCGACACAACGTAATCTTCTCGTGATAGCGTCACCGTTTGTGCCGCGATTCCACCGGGTCTATATAACACTGAGCGTTTCGTGGGCAAAGTGGGAGCTTCACAGTCAGCCACCAGAGTCAAATTCCCCCATCTTAATACTAAACATCCTCCCGTCGGAAAGATGAAGTACGACATTTAATACGTACACACATGCAACACACATCTACACATTTTTTTTTTCATTTCACAATCATGCAATGACTGACTGTCGCGTCACTGGCAAAACTAGCAATTGGAAATTATGTAAAATATATATACAAATCGTTAAAAGAAGACATTTATTAGTATGCGACAACACTGAATGCACAGGTAAAATGTGTAGTATGAAAGTAGAATGTTTTGACATAGCATGTAAATAATCTAAACACATAAATGCCAAAATAAAACAAAGAAGCTAACGTGCAAGTTTTAGCCAAAATAAAGTGCAACAGGAAGACGGAAAGTGCGATGTGACAATAGCTCTCAAAGACAAATAATCATGGTTCGGGGTGATCTTTGTACATAATATATGTACATATTAATAAATATACATGTAACATTGGAAATATTTTACAAGCTAAAAGGGGATAACATAAAAATAGGCTCCACTGTGTGATGTTTACGTATTTTATGTAACAATGTGTAACAATATTAAAGTATAACAAGTTCCGTATTTATTATTGTTCGTTTTCACTCTTTCTTTACATTATCAATACAATATGCTATAACGAGAAAAATCAGACCGTGAGTGTATGAACGGTTATTAGCGATTTCATTTCATTTATTATCTAAAATAGTGAAAAAGTATGAGTTGCGTTATACAGATTACTTTATTATAAAACTATTACATAGTAATATTACGTTAGACCCACAGCCAACTGCATCATGTTCGCACGATTGCGTTCATTGTTAATGATAACCTTATTTTAAATATTTCGCATTTTGTGTGTCGCAAGTGGTCTATTATACCTATTTCTATATCGTACTGTCCATCTTAAATTAAAAATAGCTGCAATCCATCAAATAATCGCAATACTTTGCGTGTTATTTAACACATTAACAGCCTTTACAGGTCGGTTACGGCGCCACTCGAAGAAAAAACACCAAAAACTTATTCATGTAATTCGATACTTCACGGAATCTACATAATAAAATTTGATTCCATTCTTTCATATATTATTTTAGTAAAAAATAATTATAATTATGTTTGATGTAGCGCCCAGGCCAAACACTGGAAGTAGATGCATGTCTTTGTTATACTTTATATAAAAAAAATGATATTTTTAATTATTTTGATTAAAAATGTTTTCAAACTTTGTACATACTATGAAACATCGGAAAGGATTTATATTTCCTGATTTATATTTCTAAATTTTTGTTCAGAATCGGTAACTATATGATTTATTTCATCACCTGGAAAACTCGTTCGTCCACATCCTTCACCACACAAATAGACAAGTAATATTATTAAATAAAGAAAGAAAACAAAGTTAACAAAGAGATTCATCTGACATTCCACCGCTCGGCCCGCCGACAGAGGCGACGAGTTTGTTTTAAGACGTTTTTCTTAAAACAAGAGGAAGCTGACCCTGGTCCGGCGCGCATCGCCCTTGCCGCGCCGGCCCATGCCGTACTGTCACATGGCCGTGTCGGACGAACTCCCTCCCGGCTTCGCGTCTCCGCTGCCTCCGCCCGCGGCCTCCTCGTCTCTGGAACTTCCCCGGCCCGCCCCAGCAGCCGAGAGGCCCGTGAAGTCCAGTTTGTACTGCACAATAATGTATATTTTAGTACATCGTCGTCGTCGATGTTGGGCGTTTGAGTTGGAGGCTTTACGGTTCGATAATAAAACGCTAGAGTTCATGTAACATTACTTTATCATTTTGATTTTATTGATTTTTCATATTTTCTTTAACATAAAACCTGTAAGATAGATGAGGAATAATAATAGCGGAAGAGATTTAGATAAAATTTCGTCGGATCATATAGATCATAACAAATATCATATGCGTTTTATTAAAGATACCGGAGCCGAGACCGAGGCCTACGACACCGCTACGGCACCCATTGAAATGACAATAAACACCATGCACGCGTATATTTCTTTTCATTAACAACAGCTATTTTTGTAACCAATTATTTTGAAACACAATTTTCAATGGCAGCGCCAGATTATGGGCTGGTATCACTAGCGGTTAACTTCAATGTATATAGCGTATGACTTAAAGTTATAAAATGTCTTATTGGCACTTTACAAACTTTAAGCTTAATGATTAGTCACACAGATTCTAAACTAATGTAGTAAGTTATTATTTGCAACATCACATAAACAACATCCAGTATTAACTATCATATACACCATCAAACATTTCTACACTAAACTCGAACAAATACCACGACTTCAATATATTCATGTACAGTAAATTATTGCAGAGAAAACTTTGTTAAACGCCAAAGCCAACAACTTCAATCCACACAAATACATACATTATCCATTTAAAACACTATTTTCACTCTTAAATGTGGATGCTTTTCGCAAATTTGGCTTCCAATGCATAGGAACTCTCTCGGGCATACAGAGGGAGTACTGAAATTACCAAAATAAAAAGTAACTTAAAAGGGACCAGAAATAAAAAGCGAAGCGTAGTAATGTTTGTAGCAGTCTGTAGAATACGTCTCGTCAGCGGGGGTAAGAAAATGATCCTATCACAGGATTCTTTTTGTTTTTTTTTTATTGTTGGGACATATAAATTGATTTCAAAAGTTCGACTAGCCTTCTAGCGTACTTTGCTCAGGATTATAACCAGAAAAATTGCAAAGAAACATTTTCTAAAAACAATATGTTTTACTATACAAAATTCTCAAGAAAAATTACACAATGCATGCTTAAGTGACTACATACACAGGTACACACAGAGTTACATGAATATTGGTGTTTTTGATAGTGCAAGACTGAGACAGACCGAATCGCCCCCTGTATTTGTTGAGGTTTTGTTTATCGCTTTGTCCAACGGTATAAGACCCTGAGTGTTGGAAACCACCCAGAGTAAGGCGATAGGAAAACAGAAACAAAAAATCAATATAACATACAATTAAACAAAACGGGACTTCGATAAATTTCAAGAGTTCTATTACTATACCAATCTAATTAAACTAATTTCTAAGAAGGTTTATTCTTGTTTATAAAGCGATTTACATTTTTATTTTATGAATACAAAATATTTACGTAAAAACTATAATTTTATGACAAGAATAAACCTGTGGTCGGTAAATACACTTTTGACCCCCGCAAGTCTAACAGTCATGAACGAAATATAATCTTTAAAGTACTTAACGGGTGCAACACTCTGGTGCCTTTTAATCACTCCCACACTCTTCTCCCACGGCAAAGGTACCTAAGGAACATTACGTTCCGATGCACTAAAATCTTTATATTTCCTATAAAATTGTCTATACTTTTAAAATGTGCCATGTGTTGCTCGAAAAGGTTGTAATTTTATTCACACAAGAATAAAGGGTATTATAGATCACCTTATTTGCACAGTCGAAGCACGTAGTGACGACTTTGCTTATGACGTTCATAAGGTGCTTGGTTTCTTGGATGACATTGTCGACTTTGCTGAATGTAGCAGCTCTGCCGACCGTTGGCTCCTTCACCGTGAACTGGAGTTGTTGTACGTAGGTTGGGACTTTATCTAAATGTTCTAATAGCTCTTTTTTTATTGTTCCAGCAGGTACCTTTATGTAAAAATTTGAATTAGAATAAGTAGTGTTGCCATCTTTATAGTTTTTATAGAAAAAAAATACCTGATAGGAAAATTGCCGAACGATTTTATACAATCTATTAGCTTCTTCCGCGAAGTATTCAGCTTGTGTGAAGAGGTCTTGTGTAGTGTTGAGGCGACCTTCACCTTTAGTGAACTGGTACATAGCGAAGGCCATGGAAGACATATTTTTTGCCCTAAAAAAAATATTGCGATCGAACAATAGGTGATACCTAAGTTAATAAATATGAATATTAGTGCGGGTTTTAACACAATTTCGAAGATGAAGTAAGTTTTAATAGAATAACTTTTAGTAACTTTGAGAAAAGTAATTTAAAAAAAAAATCAGTAAACCTCTTCACAATATCGTTGTTCTCGTCGGCACCTTGCCATTTTTCTGTTTCCGCGTCCATCTCAGAGGACATCATTTTCATTTCTAATCCTGATTTGGCAATCTTCGCTTGTTCATCGGAATCTAATCGTACGGCTTTTAAAGGTTTACTCGTCGTTCCGTGTTTCTGTTTAAGCATAGTAGTGTATGTAGTGAATTTTATTAATTTATAAGGACGTGATTAAGAAAACGATAAGTATGTTTGAATATTAATTTAAAAGTGCCAATTATTATGTTTACTCACTCCTGGCCTCGGAAGACTACTATACTGTTGTTTGTCAGGCCTTTCATCTGTCAAATCTAGCAGCTCCTTTGCCAGTCGCGCTGCGTCAGCAAGCAACCACGCCCACATGTCTACGAACACATCAAGATTCTCGCGCGCCGCCGCACTGCTCGGGTGCGCCGCTAAGGTCCGTGCCGCGGTCACTACTTGCGGCCCATATATCCGCAAGTTTATCTCGGCAAACTTAGCACTCACTTGTAACGTTTCCGACATCGCTATGTGCCTGAGTAATTTGCAAACCTGTAGATGATCTCACTTTTAATACGAAAAAATATTCAATAGATCTCCTAATAAAATGTAACCTGCCTCAATTATGTGATCCAGTTGCTCGTGCAGCTGGCTAGCTATATTGTGCAGTCTCTCTGATTCTCTCTCGCCACAGGAACTAGCTGCAATTTATAAATAGGTATGACAGTTTTACTTCTTCTAAGTTTATATGTGAATATTTTATGGAAGGAAGCTATCACCTGTTTTAGTTTTGATCCTACCTATGTGTGCAAGGTCAGAAGCAAGTTTCCTCGCTTCGTCTGCGAGCGGAGACAAGTCTCGGGCTTGTTCCCTCGCTGCAGCCACCAGGGCGCGCTCGAGTTCGGAAGCTGCACTCGTAGCTCCCGTGCATGCGCTTTCTAGAGCCGCTCCACTACCACCTTGTTCTTCCTAATATTTGTTTTATAATGATCAACAATGTACACGTATATAATTAATAAAAGATTGATGTAAACATTAATTATTGTGATTAATAGCAATATTTGAAGCAAGAATAAATTTTATAAAATTACATTAAGTAACTACAAAACAAAATATCCTCACTAATGACACAGCGACTGCAACAAGTCTTTCCAACTCGTAAGCTATTCTTTCGGCGAGTGCTAGTATCCTTTGCCTGTGCTCATGTGAGGTATATGCGGAGTCTGTGAAGTCGTGTGTTCGTTCGACGAGAGCTCTGAGTGTAGCAGCGAGCGCTCTTCTCCTCGCTGCATCCGCGCCGCCTCGGGCTCTTGCTGTCCGAACTTGCGTGGATAGACCACGTAATGCGCCCAACGCCGTACCCGCCTCCCATTGCGCAGCCTGGCGATCGGTTCAAACATTTCTAATACAATTGTTACATTTATACTTCTTATAAAACTATAAATATGAGGTATTTAAATGAATACAAGATATGTAACTGATTTTATAAAATACTTTTGAATGATAATACAAACCGTTATATTGTGTATTCCATCCCTACAGAAAACAATTTACATTTTTATCTTTTTGTCTGTGAGTGGTATAATTAGTGGTGTGTAAATGTTAAAATATAAAAATTTGCGTACTTTTATGCTGAATATTAGTAACGTGGTAATTAGCTGCAGAAGAAGCTTGTTACATACTTTGCCGTTACTCGACATTAGTTTCTTATTTACGCAAAAAACTAATTTTAAGCAGATCTACTTTATCCTAGGCGAGTTTAGCGTGATTTTTAGCAAAATTGTTATATATTAATATTTGTTTTAAATTCGTTCGTGTTATGTAATGTAAATTTTTAAAGCTTTACATATTAGGTGCTGGTATTAAAGTTATCCTTTTTCATGCTAATTGCTCTACATCTAGTTTGCATTACTTTTGTTTTTATTTCGAACTTGGTCATCTTAACTGCGAGCATGAGAAAGAATATGTAAATCAAAACTCTAATGCATAAGAAGTTGTTTTTAAAGGAAGCGTTAATGAAGAGCTATAAAATGCATTTTATATACGTATATATGCGTTAAAAGGAAAAGGCACTCGTCTACCTACGTTTAATTTATGTACCTGCTCGTGACTATCCGAGAAAGGTTGCAACTACAAGAAAAATAAAAATTGTGTTTAAGTTCAGAAAGTTAGAACGGAAGAGGGACGAGAGAAAAATAAAGTTTAGGATTACAGGAGAGGTCGTTACAAGAATTGAGAAATCTTTTATTAGCATACTTACGTTAAAAATTCCCTTCTTTCCTTATACATTGTTTGTAGAGTCGTTTACAAAAGAAAATTATACAGAGGTATAATAAGCGAAAAGAAACAGATACATGAGAAAATTGATACTTTAATATTCAGGAAAATATTAGGAAGTTTTCAAGAGCAGTGGTGTGTTTTAAATTTAATTATGGTTTCCTTTAATATACATCACAAATTAAAAAAAAAAACGTTATTATAATGAGACAATTTTGAAACATTGTAATTAGATCGCAGTGGACTAGACCGTGGGCTGCCCATCGTGATAACATAAAGATTTATATCATGCCTCATACTAAAATTGCCCGTCAGAAGCAGGAAAATATTTATCGACATTGACAAATTATTTTCGTTGTTTATGACAATTGAAGCTTTTAGGCAAGAATTACACCTTTAAGTTTTGTTGCTTTTACACCTGATATAATTTACTTTCAATGACATATTTTTTGACACTTATAACTTTCATTAGACGATCTAGGTAGCTGTTACTAGGTTACTGAAGTGTTTTATAATAATTACGAGACTAAAATTTACGAGTGTAATTCCGGTCCGAGACTTTTAAAATACGACATTTAATATATTATTATGTTTGGATTGTTATAGCGTTGTTATATAAAATTGAAGGAATGTACACAAGTATTTTTTAAATATTATAATACAAATGTATCGCTTCGAACGATCTTTCATCCACCCCTGCTATTGGTAATGATTGGTATGTAGATATTGTAGGTAGGTCGCATTATTACCACTTATTTTTGAATATTTTTGAAGTAACGATAACTTCTATAATACATGTATATTTTTAAATATTATATTTTAACTATAGTATGATATAGAGTTAATTAAAATAAAAGTTACCTATTCATTTATGAAACTATATATATTTTTATGTTATTTTAAATTGATTTATAATTTTTATACATTTGCTGTATCTTTATTTATAATGAAAACTCTAGAGTTCTTTCGGTAGTTATTAGTTACTGCTATAATAGACATCCACTCTCACACACACTACAAATCTCACATCAACCCTCTTTCATAAACATATATTATAATTTATTAATAAAAATGGTATTTTGAATAAATTGTCACATGGGTACGAAATTTACGGTAGGATATCGAACTATAAATATTGTAAATGCTTCTTTATATATTGAATTAATACGAAGGTTTTAGTGACGTAGTATGATTTAAAGTGTAAATAGTAAATAAAGTTTAAAGTTTAAGTGAAATTTAAAGTTTAAATACTTATATAATCTAATGTATAAAAAATTCTAAATATGCTTTATTTTTTTAAATAAGATTATGGTATATATAATATTTATTTATACATAAATATTACTGCATGCCAAAGTAAGTCACCGCATGCTTTCAACGTTTACGCCGTATCTGCGCTTCCGGCTGCAGTCACGGAAGTAGAGCCGCTGATGTAGCCGTAAGGTATATCCTTTTTACGTAGCATGTATAATAAGTATTTTAAATTAAGAAGGAATATTTTCTTTGGCAAAATTAACAAAAGTAACTAAAAACCGCACTTTCAAAATATAATACCCTGTATCCTTCCCAATATTAAAACGGGAGGAATGATTTTTTATATGCTAAAAGCGTGAAAATACATATGTATATATACTTACACTCCTTAAGGACTAAAAGGCGACATTGAAATACTTTTAGACACTTAAAATATGTGAACTAAATTAGTCTCACTCGAACTACGGTTAATAACATCAAACTTGGCAAAAGTTCAAGAGAATTTCATTTTTATTAGGGTTCAAAGGTAAAGTCAACGCAACCATATTACTAAGCCTCTGCTCTCGGTCAGCCTCACTGTCTGTCCGTCCGTTCTGTCAGCGAGTCGTATCTCATGAACCATAATAGGTTGAAAGTTAAAATTTTCAAAAGTAAATTAAAATTGTTGTAAAGTAAATTTGTTGTAATATATGTATGGATGCTGATAAGCAATAATGTATTAACCCACAAAAAGTCAAATTTAGATTTATTGATATATTTTGATACTGAATTACCTGTTTAACACTATTAAAAAAAGTCATATAAACTAAATAAGTACGGATAAAAGTTTCTTAATTAATTGGTTCGAATTTCAAGTGCGTTCCATATTTTGCAATTTATACAATAATCTCAAATATTTAAAATACTTTTTATTAGATATAATATATTAATCATATCAGTCTGATTTTATTTCATTTCCTTTTATCAAAAAATAAAAGAAAAGATGGATATATACTTTTTCAAACCTATTTGTTACGAATAGGTCTAAAGATGTCAAACCTATTCTTAACAAATAGGTTTGACATCTTTAGACGCTCGTGTCGCTCGACACAATATTGCTTATCAGCGTCCATACATATATTACAACAAATAAAAACATCCGGTCAAACGCATATAGTGTTAAATCTTGTATGACTGTACGGAACCCTTTTGTATGCAAATCCGATTCGCAATTAACCGGTGTTTTTAAAGTACGAAGCCTGTGGTAAAATATTATAAGCAGGTACACGGTTTTCACGCTCGTATTACTACGTAATTAAGTTAGCGTGTATGTAATCTTTGCATACTCATTAGACGTAAGCCAATGAACTTAATTCCTATTTATAAAGGAATCGAATGTTATCAAAGATTTTTATGGAACTGGACTCATTATTGGGAAAATACTACGTGTTATTAGAGTGGCTTTATATTTGGATGCTCATAATCAATAATGTGTTCCACCAACAGCAAAATTCGAAGTGATGTAATGCATACTGTATTAAGTTAAAAAAATTGAAATAATCTACGTCCATTTCATGGTCGACTTCATTGTAGATTCTTTTGTATTAGTATTATGGACTCATGATTTATTTGGCAATGCGTTATTCCGGTACAAAGGGAGACCCAACTAAACTATTGAGTTAGAAAGAAGGACCTATGCAATAAATTAAGAATCATACGAGTCCTGTTATCTTTCTAGTGTGTCTTTCTTGGAAACCTATTTAAATATTTTAACGTTCTACGGGTAAACGTTTTTAAACTTGATTATGTCAACCAAAATCAATTTAATTAACAATTTTTTTTTACAATAATACGCACACATGCACTTTCTGCACTTAAAATTTAGTCTACGGGGAGTTTCAGGGGCGATGAATCGATCTAGCTGGGTTTCAGTTTTATAAATCTATCTAATATATACATACCTTTATACCGAGCAAAGCTTGTTCATCTAGGTACTATTTATAATAAACGTGATTTGATTTATAAAGGGTATTAATTTATTTCCTTAGATTGAATTATTCTATAAATAATTATTATTATGTATACAGGATATTTTTGTGTAGGTTTGTTTTCATACGAAACTATTTATTCTTGTGTATTTGAATCAATAGAAATTAGCGTAATATCTAGTAGTTTGATTTAAACGAAATTCGTATGCCCCTGTTCGTGGTGACACTTCAAAGTGTGCTGACGTAATTCTACTAGACTAATACTCGAGTATAAGTTAATAGTAATTAAAACCTATTGTTCCTCAAAACGTATATACCATAAAATAATGCTTAGTAGTGGAGTAGGTTTATATATAATAGTTCGATTTATTTTACATAGTTATTTTAGGCTAAGCTATTATCAAGACTTTAATATAAAATCCTTTTTAAATAAGAATAAAACATTTCCTATTGTTCCTGACCGCATAAATTCAAGCTTGAAATGCATTGTCCTTTGTATCTGAATTCTGAGTACGTCGCATTTGCATTTGTCGTGAATATTACAATTGTATTAGTTCGCCTGCGGCTCACCGACACGTTAACCTATGAGTTGAATAATTCGTGATATATTCCATAAATTACGAAAATAAATATGAATTTATCACTTTGGCTAGCAGCCAATACTAAATATAATTTCAGCGATATTTAAAATTAATGCGTTTCCAGTGCACCTCGTGTACTTTACGTTTATGAAGAGCAATTATACGTCAGTATTTATAAATTGAAATGGTTTATATAAAAGAACACATTAAACAATATTTTGCACGCCATTGGATAAGCGTGTTCGTTTCAACAAGAAAAAGAGGCTTGTCGTTTTATTTTAACATTTGTTGTTTTAAAATAACGCTTGAATAATAAAAGGCAATATGGAGTCGGACCTCATGGGAATGCTCCTCGTGGCCGGGCAGTCCGTCCCGCACCACGTAATGTATGAGGTCCATCGCGCGCCGCATCTGACAGAAGACCGTGTCGCGGTTCTCCCTCGCGGACGCGCTGCCCGGATGCCGCAAACACGTCTGTACCAACAATATTCTATTTTAGTGGAGCTTCGTTGTATAATATTATAATGATTCATTAGTTAAACGTTGTCTACCAGTGCAAATATTTTATAAATCAAATAGAAGTTTACTTAAGGCGAGAATTACACTTATAATTTTTTTCATAATTTCATAAAAATACATATGTATATAAGTTGTTTGTCATTGATTTAGACCTGAAAGAATTTACTGTCAGTGCCTTACTTTTGATATTTACAGCTTTCGTATCTACTTAATACGTACTGATTATTAGGTAACAAAGTTGTTTTTCTATCAGTTAGGAGAGTAAAACTTATAATAAGTGTAATTCTCGCAAAGAATGGTCAAATTTTTTTTATTATGAATATATGGATCAACAAAACTCTTTGTCATGAAAAGAAAACATAATTCGTGACATATACTTTGGTAATACATTTCTAATTTTATAATATTTGGTTAAAATAAGGAAGGAAGTTATGGTTATTTTATATAACATTAAATAACAGAAACTGTTAAATATGCGGGCATCGTATAAAATCGGCTTGGGGAATAACTTTGTCGTTTTGCGATAGAAAACATGAATTACGTAAGCTGGGGTTGTGTCAAAGCCGCCTTGTGAATACAATAAATTTGTTTCGTTTATTCCTCTCCATCCAGCTTGCGAATTCGAATATTTCTCCCAAGAATGCATATCTTACTAAAAATAAACAAGAAATATATGTGGAACCGTAGATTTAATAAAACTTGAATGCAGTGTCTCACGAATAAAATCTTAAATTACATTTTTCTAAACTCTTTTGTTTCATACTACAATGAAGAATGAATAATAAGATAAGATGAAGTGCATATTTTTAAAGACAATTACATTTTTCTTGTATATTTTTTAGAATGTACATTACATTAATTAAAACGCGATAATACAATCAGTGGAAGTAGAAAATATCGATTAAGAAGGTAATAGTCACCAGTATTTTGTAAATGAAAATTAATATCCTTCAAAAAATAAACCAGATTGGATAAACATAGTGCTGTGATTGTAAAAATATATATATTTAATCGTTTAAAAATAAATGTTCTATACAGCCATATTGTATTATAGGATTTAAATCGCAAAATATGCTTAAATACTTTTCTTATGTACCTACTATAGATTTCAAAAATGGAAAAATATTATAATATGGTCGTTGGGTTTTAGTTAAACATAGGCGATGCAATATTGGTCATAAAAGACAATACTTACAAAACTTAGGTTGCTTATGTATATTGCAACATAAAATAATTGTTAGGGTATGTTCTGAAATACAATCTAGCATACTACAGGCTAAATTATATGTATAATTTTAATAGTTGATTTGTTTGGTTTAAGTACAAAAATCAGCTATCAACTGTCAAAATGTATCGCCTTGCGATAGCGGTAGCTTACGCCATTAGCCTGCTGGTCAGTATTAATGACACCGAATTGCACTAGTTGACATTTCGCTAGACGTAAAAAAATATACGTGTTCAAATATACGTGTTATTTCAGAACACACCCTTATTATTCAGTGAAATACAAAATTCTGGATTTAAATTTTAAATTTTTTATTAAGTTGTAAAAATATGACTATTTTCCTTTTGCGCTGTTAAATTGCTCGAAAGTTCTGCTAGACACGGAAAGTTTATTGCTAGCTTTACATATACTCTACGAAATTGGTTCAATTTTGCACCGTTTATCTTTTTATTTAGCAAATATATTCCGAATTTTCCTAGTATAAAATCCAGTTTTGACTATGGAAAGAGTAATAGCGGTCTATAAGCCGCGTCACAAACAAAGTGCTGTACGGAATTGGCGCAAAACCTGCATAATAGATGGGCAAAGCTACCCTAAGACGGGCTTAATTTACTCTCACACTCGTATACCAAATTTATGTTTAGGCGTCCGTGTAAATTACGTTCTCATAGTATTGATTAAACGGTGTCATTAAACCTGTCGTTCGCTAATCTCGGTTCTTGAACGATCATTATTTAAATCGTAAATATTAGGAATGGGTATTCAAAATGTTGTAATTTAAAGTGTTTAAAACAACATATTGATAGAATTAAATGTACGAAAATAAAATTAGTTTTTAATACCTACTTGGTCTTTATATACGGCTCGAGATAGAATTTTTTATTTACCACCAATACCTTAGATGAGGTAAGGAGCATTAAAGTTGACCGTTCAAGGACATTTCTAGCGGCGGCTACTTGTGCTCTTCTCCTCTCGTCTCGCAGGTCTGCTCTTCTTTCTGCTGTTAGTCTCGCGAGTTCCACCATTCCCCCTCCGAACTCCGTGAAGGCACGCACGAACTCGGCAAAGTTTGATACGGACTCTAAACGATCTAACGATCGCGCCACCTGCTCATAGAAAACAATTAGTAGTTAAGAGCAAAGTTCGATCGCTCGTTATTTGATTCCCTCTCATTTGCTTGAGCCATAAATAATACTGAAACTAGAATCAGACACTCACTACGCAGATGTATAAATATATGGTGTGGTTGCTCTTTATTGTTTATTTTTAAATTTTCAATGAGTATCTACTATATTTTCCTACTTATCTTCAAAACTACCTGATAAAATCATGTTTACGGTCAAATATTAAATTTTATTTGTCATTATTATTGCAGGTACTTGTACAATTAAAAAAAAATTAGGATATAGATATTTTTACATCAAAATGCATTGAAATGCATTTAAATGCAAAAAATATTAACAGTCCAGGAATTAAACGATATTGTTTAAAGAGTGTGTTTAGAAGAACCAAGAGACTAATTGTGTGAATGTTCAATTCAATTCAATTTTTTGGTTTAATGGCTTTTAGTGGTGTCAATTAGACAGATGTTATTTCGGCAATGTCACGTGGAATAGAGAAAACACAAAAAAAACACATTTTGTAGACAGAAACACTATTCTAGAGAGAAACAACAAGTACTCACAATTAGTAAACGAATATTGATATAGTTTAAATATATTCGTGGGTAGTTTTACCTTATCTTTGGCGAGGAGGAGTTGCCGCACGACGACCATATCTGCTAATAAGAGCACTCTTGTGACGGAAGCTAGTAGCGCGCGCGCCGCCGACACCATGCCGGCGCCATCAGCACCTGCGCACACGCGTTCTATCGCACGACCTGCGAAATTATTATTGAAACTGTAAGGCGATGAAGTCAACGTTAGAAGTGGAAAATGGTTTATTAAACAAATCGTAAATAGACCGTTAAATATATCTGTATGAATAACTTCTATAAAACGATGCGTTAAGGTCAAGTATACGGGTAACTTAGAACAAAAATTATAGATTATTTTCTTATACACAACTAATTTTATTAGGTTTCGTGTTTGTTTTTTACTTTAGGTATACAAAATACATCTTCAATTAAATAATCATATTATTTAATTATTAATAAGGTATGAAGTAACATTTTTAGTATGTTTGAAAATCTCAAAAATTATTACTAGCTCGATTTGAAAATATGTTTACTTATGCGTTAGATAAACAGTTTATTCAGTAAAGTGATAAAATATCACGTTACGACTCAAGTTACGAGCAGTTACCATAAATGTTAACCGACCTGATAACACTGTATTAAGTAGGTTTCATAGTCAATTTGAACGTAAGCAAAACCGCGAAGTATGACTAGTGAATTAATATCCAAAAATATAACAAATTTAAGTAAGGCGGCTTCAGAATATTTAAATAGAATTTGTCTGTTCTGCTGTGATAAATTAATTTGAAGCTTAATTAATATACATTTGCCCGGAGGATTGGTTCGCCGATTTAATTAATGAAATAATACCCTTGTAATTTATTGCACCGTCTTGGCAACAAAGACGGCGAAATACATTTTCGTTATTAAATTCCTCCAGCGAGCATCACGTGTGTTTGTAAATTAGGGTCGCTTTTGTAATTCTTGGGTTGAGTTACAATGGTTCAACAATGTCAGTGACAATAAATTTTAAGAATAAAGACGCGAAACTTTCTATGGGTCCCCTAATTACAAGACATTTTTTCGCTGACTTAAATATTCTGTACAAAAAAATATGTGTAATTATATCCTGTAATTATACATGATTTTTTTAACTGGGCGTCGTAGATAAATCAGAAAGTATAAGAAATAGTATGTTTCTAAAAAATACGTCAAGGAGTCTGGGGCTCGTTTTGACAAAATCTAAAACCGCGTCATTACTTTTTTGAAAAATTAATTTTCCTAGCCAAGAATCGAACCGGCTGATTTTATTGTTGCATTATTATTTGTTTGTTTGAGTCTGTGTATTATTATTTTAGCATGTTCATCTCAGCATTTATTTAACCCATTAATAGAACCTTTATATAAATAACCAATAGAGATACCAATGAAAATCGGTGCCAAGTAAAACATTCGAAGTCGGTTACGAAAACTTAAAATGTTTTAGAAAATATTAATTTTTTGCTTGTTTCAATCTGGAAGTCGGTTAATGTTTTTATTAAGTTTTTATTTTACACTTTTAAGTTACGAATATAGTAGGGCAATTATAATACTAATATAGTAATATCATCTGCTTATCACTTTATCATGTGTATTGTGACGAGCATAAATTGCTTAGTAATCATATTGAGGTAATTGAATCGCAACCCGTGAAATACTTGTAATTGAGTAGTTCCGGTGGTCATCTTTGGTTTTCATCATCAGTTCCATTTCACCAAATGTGACTTTCCGAGAGCAAATATACAAGTTATTAACAAAAGTATCTAAATCGTTGTATACGTGCCTATAATATAATATGGTCCCTAAAATATTTGAAGAGTTCCTCAATATATCCAGGATCCGCGCATCTGATCCTGATCCGATGACAATGAGACCAATTTGGAAGTATACTCTTCTAAACAAACAAAATTCAAAATCGGCAAGAGAAATCGGTGAACAAAAATAAAAAAGAATACCTACAACCGAACATAGAACCGCCTTTTTCGAAGTCGATTAAAAACCATTACCCTAAAAATAAATGCAGGCAGAATGATAGAGAAAAACCACTGCATGTGCGAGACGATATACCGACACAAGTATGGGACGCAATAGCAGTTTCGATGCGGATATTGCGTACGTATATTGTGTACCTATAGTGGATAGGATAGAAGTGTTTGTTTTTGGTAAGATATTACCCAATCAATGCTGTATCGTGTATTGGTCCAATCGTTTTGTACGATTGCCTGGGACTGTAAGCTAGCTCGTAGCTCGCTCGTAAGTGAGAAATATTGTATCGGTAATAACGGTTACTAGCTAACTTGGACTTGGAAATAGTGTTTAATTAATCTAATATGTAAAAATCGATGTTTGTATCAAAATTCATTAAAATTAATGTGAAAAAAAGCTTTTATCGGACATAACCTAATGTAATGTACATACGACGCAACTGAATTCACTATGCGGCGTTCGTGATCACGGGTAGACTAAGGTGACATTTGTGTATTTGAGGTTTTTAGAAAATATTATTTACAACTACCGCCAACGGTTTCTTAGATGGTATTTTCAATAACGTTCCGGTTGCACTTAAATAATTAATATACGCAATTTAAATCCGTTTCAAATAGTTTTATTTCAATGAATAATAATCGCGAAAATCTAAGACAACGATATATGGATTCACTAGTTAGTAATAATAATAAAAAAAAAAATAAACCAAACTTTAAAAAATAATTAAATTTTAAAACCAAACTACTAAAACTTGATAAAAATACGGTTTATCTGAAAGTATTTCCTTTCAAATACCATAAGAATTTTGAAAATAGGTTAAGAAGTGACGAAGTTCTGAGGTTACAAACATAAAAAAAACGTACACTACGATTTAAGAACCTCCTTCTTTATTCAGTCGGTTGAAAATGTAGTCTTCGTACCTTCATGGATATGTTAATGTAGTTTCCGTCGGAGTTTTTATCTCTTCAACGATACGTTTTTAGTACCTTTTAAAATCATTGAAGTAAAAATCGTTCCCCTGTCGCAGAACCGGTAAAATCGTTTCTAGTTGATTGGAGCAGCAATCGCGCTTAAACGAGATTAATAAAGGAGCCCGAAATGTGGCTTCGTGAGATTTACGCTGGTACCCCGTGTAAAATGAGAATGTTGACACTTACCGTTCTGATCCGTGCTCTAAATCCAATTTAGCTTCGACTATTCATTATACGAATTCAACGCGAAGGTAAATTCCGTAGATTAGCGAATTTACGGCTTCAATTATTTTACATGAAATGTAAAATAAAATACGTTTGCTGTAATAATGTCCAAAGTCCGACATTTTGAAATAATAATTCGAAGAAATAACAAAATCTTTATGAACAAATTGAATAATATCGCTTTCAGGGATTCATTAAATTGTCATCACTTGCTTAAGGAAATATCAATATTAGCTTACACGTCAATCACATCGCTTTGGCTAAAGTCAGCTTTGGCAAACAATGTCCACTTTAGTATACAGGATGTCAAATGAGCATGTGTTTGACATTTCACCAGCGTTAGCCGAATCGATATTTAAAAGTAAAAAACTGAATTTTTTTTTTTATGTATTGTATATTATTTTTAACGTTACATCTTGTAGGCTCGTATATGCGGATTAAAGACAGAAAAGCACAGAGATCATTTATAAAAATTATTTTAAAAAATCAATAGAGTTTTTATTTTACGTTTGTAATACCGATTCTGGTAACGCTGGTATTTTATCAATCATCTCCAGATCACACCTTTATAGATAAAATATAGCTCTATTGAAATCGATTGTTTTACAATATTTGTAATTAAAAAACATTTCGAATATGACGTAATTTTAATAAATGCGAAGTCAGTACGAGAGGTTTGTTTAGATGCAAAGCCTTATTTGAAAGTAAAACGTAGCGACAACTTGACATTAAGTATAGTCAGTTAAACAGCTCTACTGGATAGCTTTCAGGATTGTTAGCTTTGAAAGCAACGCGTCATGATTAAGCGTCTCTTGGTGTTTTTACAACGATTGAGGATCCCTGATGGGATGTTTTGTTTAATCCACGCTTAGTATTACTGAATAGGATTAAACTTAACGCTTTAATCTAAGCTAATTCAAATTTGGCATTCACCGTACTTAGCATTAAATAGGGTTCAGATTATAATACTAGATTATTATAGTTGGATGTCGTAGACAGTGCATAATACCTCCAATTAAATCCGTATTCGTATTCATTGTAGGATATACTCGTTATAGTATGTTACAGCATGCACTTTTTCAATAGCAATTTAACGAGTACCTAATGTGTTGGCGTAGTTGAACCTCTTGATTGGAAAAACTTTGATGGACCATTGTTCAGCACGTTAGTTAATAATTTGTCATCTCTTTTTAATGTTAGTAAAAGTATGTAACCGTGAATAGAATGGATTTTAAAGTAAAACGATCAAAAGAGACTGAGTAGTTTTGTAAATATTCTATAAGTGGTGTCACAGTTGTTTTAAATCGTATCCACAATAGAATATCATTTAGAAATTGGCACGTAATCAACGATTTGTGTTTTATTTCTTTGGAATCAATTCTTGCAAGCTTCAAACCCTACAGCGTCTGCTATTGCTACAAAAACAATTACTACTACTCCCGATGTTGCTTTCAATAAAGTTTCCGCAGCATGATATGGCTGATAGATAAGTTAACAAAAACAATAAAAAACAGTAAAATATACTCTTAAAACTTCTGAATTTACATATATAAGCATGTGTGAAGAAAGGTGAGTAAAGCACAAACATAATATACAGAGTGATTCTGTTTTGCAACAAAAAATTAAAAAATAAGAAAAAGAAATTGAAAAATTACCAGATTTCATAGTTTCAGATTTGTCCCTACTGAATGAATCATATATACAGGACATACACTGTTACGCTATCAAAGGTATTACGAGTATTATTTATATAATTAAGACTGATAAAGGCAACCGATTTCGAAAGCAAAATAAATAATTTTGTTTACTTAATAATAATAATCATTTTTAATTATGTACTTTTTCCAGTTCGATTACGATAAAGTACCGAAACGATTTTGATAATTGAAATACTTTTTTTTTTATTAACGGTTCAAAAGTGCTCGTGAGAGTCTAATTTAATAAAATATATGAGACTTCTGATTTCGATAAAAAACACCACGAATTGAGAATGTCCTCAACCAATTGAATTCGGATGAAAAGTAAGTAATAAAAAATGAAAAACAAAAAAGTCTTTATACAAGAGAATTTGCATAACATTATTTTATATTTAAACAATGAGAGATAAAAAGCTGAATCTTATTTAAATGAATATCATTAAGTATTCTCAATGTTACACAAAGTTATACAAATACGATATACAAAGGAGTACTACTAAGGTGTTTATGGATGTTCAGCTGGGCTGAGAAATAACAACGAAATAATTATTTTGTGATATAAGTTTAATTTGACCTTTTAGAAACACTAAGACGCGAGTCTGTGACTTACTGAGTTCATGAACTTTTAAAATGTTAACGACGCTCGACTTCAGTTTTCCCGAGATAAGTGTTGAATGAATCTTATCGCAATGCCATTACAAGTTTAAACATGAACAGTTTAAAATGTTTATGCTATTATTGCGTGATAATTATATTATTTAGCGACTTTCGTATCAAAGTTAAAGGCGAGGACATAAAACCTTGCTTGGTTATTTACCTACAGAGCAATCTAAATCAAATTAATACTTCTATTTTATATGTTAAACGACTGATAGCGTGTACTTTTGTCAGGCGATTTAAACACTAAAATAACATTCGTTTCCACAAATGTATTCAAAGTAATAACAAAGCCTTTATGCCTTTAACGCAATCAATATATTCCTATTCATGTTCTAATGTAACGATTGAAAACCTACTGTAGTGCTACAACAAACCGCTTTGAGGTTAAATGGACCGTGGCTCGAATGCTGATTGTGGAATCTATGTGCTAACGAGATTTTCATATCAGATAACGAATATCATAGTTATTGGAATATATGGTGTGTTTACTAATCGTTGCAAGGACATGCGTGATCGCTTTATTTAACGGAAGCGTTTTATTGTGCCGCAGTCTACGTCACTACTTACAGCTGCAGTGCGCTGCAGATAGCCATTGGAATGGAACTTTACTCTCTGAAGGACTTTATTTTCTAAATTTACACTGAAATTGTTAATACTACCTGTGAAAATGTTCCATACTATTCACGTTCTGTTTCTTTTCGATGAAAATTATTTGAACCAAAAATGTAACAAACTGTTAATTTGCCCTGAAATAGATATTAATGTGTAATAAATTGAAGTAGTTTTAAATTATTTAATTAACATATTCTAGAAATTTTAACATTATTATTTCATATTAGTAGTAGTAGTATTAGCCTAGCCATTATTTGTTTGTATCTTTGAGGGTTCGGTCGGTGAAGTATCACACTATCACAGATAATCCACGTAAAGTTTTAAGTGTTGCCGAATTTCTTGTTAGAGAGAAAGCCGGAAGCTAAAAAACGGCGCGAATAAACCACATGAGAATATGAAACGAAATTCGAATTTGAAATCGCTATGCGTTAGCTTGCTTGGTTCCATATGTTACGGAACTGCAAAAAACTTTTGTATTTTTTTTGCGATGGCGGATAAGACTTATGAATAATCGACATTTAAAATTGGATAACCCTTTATTGGTTATTCAAAATATACTATCAATATTTAAAGTAACAACAATATTAATTACAAAATAATAAAAAAAAATATGACATAATATATACTTATAATTTATATTTTATAATTCATTAATATAAAATCCATTTCAGATTTTAAGGAGTTCCGGTCGTAAGATTAAATGAGATGTCGGGATTGTTTCTGAAACTCGTAAATTACGCTATTTGAGTGTTCGGATGGCAAACTTTATCCATTGTAACGCATTACAAGTTCGTGACTAGAAATCTAATCACCGTCTTCTATTAAATTAAAGCTTCGTTTATACATAGACACGTCACGTACACAAGTCTACTTTACCTTTAGCTAAGCACGTAGGTCTATACTATTATATCAATATATAAAATTAAGGAATTTGGTTTATTTCAATGCAATAATCTCAAGGATTAATGGTCTGATCTGAAATATCTTGTATTAAATAAAATCTCTAATAAGGATAGGTTTTATTAATACTAATATTGTAAATGTGAAAGTAATTCTGTCTGTTTGTTGGTTTAGTTTTCACGCTCCTATCTCTGTACCAATAATAATTATGATAATTTTAAGTACAGATATAAATTGGATCGTGGAGAAGACACGGACTACTTTTTATCACGAAATAACATTTGAAGGGGCTGAAAAAAGTTTGAATGGAGTGCCCATAATTTTACAAAGGAATATAAAGCTCTTATTCGCAGAAACCATCTAGTAGGTTATAAAACATCATTCAGCGATGATTGGGTCAGAGTAATATGAGTAACCATAAACGTTAGATACTCTATATGACAAAAATCGTAACGAGCAAAAATACACTAACGGAGTCAAATGTACACTTGTCACGTTTTTTTTACAGCTAACAAAACACACAGAACGAACCTTATAAAATGAAACATAAAACTCATGGACAATTTTAGGCAGATAATTTAAGCAAACTCGTTACAATCTCGTTTAGGTGATAACTCAAAGAGAATCAGGCCACATGGTAATGCGAGGCATACCGGGAGGCACATCAAGTGATATAGAACTACGTTAATGAATGCTGACAAAATAATTTATTTATTAATTATTCCCCCCTTTGTTAATAATTGCTACTTTTTTGATAATTTTCTACACGTACTTGCGGTTTGTGATTACTTCTTTGCTCCTGTGTGTCGTAGCGTGATGTAATATAGCCTTCCACAGTAAACGGCTTATTCTACGCAAAATGATTTTGACAAATCCGATCAGTACTTGTGGAGATTACCCCCTACATGCAAACTTAAAAATATACAAACGAATTTTACCTCCTTATAATATTAGTATGGATTTTCTTTAACCTACTTTTCCCACCTGGCTCCCACAGGGGTTCATATGTATTTGACGTTGAAATGAAATACGAGTTTTTGCTATTGATATAGAATTTTTTTCGGTACATTATATCTTATGAATTATTTATAAGAAAAATTTCCCACCTCGTCGTAAATCAAAATGAAATGAAAATAAAAAAAGATACATATTTTAAAATCGAAATATATACTTATTAAAAAAACACTCTTAAATTGTTATTATGAAGAATTTTATTTATATAAAGGGCTCCATATTAAATGATAATTTGTTTTGTTAAAGTGTTTGTACTTACATATTCTGAATTATTAGCACTATATTAGACTTTCCGACTTTTTATATAAATGTAGTTCATATATCAATTCACAAAGTAGGATCACTAGATGTATATACGAAATAGTGTCTAACATCATAAAATTTTATTGTAAGACAATTAACTGAAAATATATTACTTGATTATTTTTACCCGGCTGATCCAGAAGAAATATGTATCTATGTATAATTGTATATGGATGGTCGTATGTCCGTTCCATTGTGACCTCTTAGGCTAACTAAATCTTTTTAGAAATAAACCGATAGAAACCGATCTAGAAGTTTAAGGTGTCATTCGATTCGTGTTATTCTAAGAAGTGTTTTAGGTTATATGACGGCCGTATAAAATAACATGGCGGACATAAACTGTCAAAACGCGAGCCGTCGTGATCTTTTGTAACTTAAACAGTTTGGTTTGAAGTTCAATATGTTGTTATAAGGCAGTTGGGTTTTAAATTTTTTATATTACTTAATTTATTTACATGACACATTCACTATGTCCGCTACCGTCACTTGGTGATTGTTTACAAGAATTAATTATAGTCTATTATGATATTAAAGATTTCACTTATGATGACACACCTTGGAAATATCGCGATCGCTTTCAGGCTGTCTCAATACATTTTACGTATTGTAAAATTCACGTCAATTTTGACGTTGTTAAAAAAATAACAAAAAAAGGCACGCTTAGTTTTTTTCGCGGTTCCTTCTCTTCTCTGAGGATAAACTTTTCCGAAACCGTGGTAGATTCATTTTCTTGACGTTTAAAAAGAGAATTTAAATTCCTATTTTGAATAACAATATTTTGATTTGATTTGAATACGCCTCTGTTTTAGTTTATATCGAATTGCATCCAGATTCAACAATTGTCTACAAAAGCAAATTACGTAAACTTTTTTGCTTTGATGACATAGCTATTGCATTTATTTTGGTTATAAAACCAAAACCACAAAATCGATTTTGATAAAAATTATATTGGACTAATCTGAAATACTCTTTCAAATTACAAAATAATTTTCAAAATCAATTTCGAAATAATGGACTTCTGAGGTAGAAACATAAAAAAATACATAATGAATTGAGAACCGCCTCCTTTTTGAAGATGGTTGAAAAATGTATGGCAAGCCTACTGAAATAAACAAGTGGTTTCGTTTCGGTTGTTAGATCAGTAGTCGGGTGTTTATAGTCTGGCGGAAAAAGTCATAATCGTAAATTTACTCGTACACCATTAATATCTCGTGACGTTAATGTATCGTCACCATATTAGTGACAGAACGATGTATTAATGTGATATTTTACGTGTTATAAAATAATATGAATCGTGAAAATTGCCTTTAGTTTAAAATAAACTTCTGGCGAAATATATTAAAATATTCTTTGGCAATTTATTTGTAGAACTTTTCGGAATTGGGTTATATAGTAATGTATAGTTGTATACTATAATAATAAAAAATATATTTTAAGCTTTTTATACTATTCAATCTTCAATTTTTTTATTTTCATAGTTTGAATTATGTACTTAGTACATTACGTTGTACTTCATATATAATGTAGGTATAAATAATGTCAGCTGTTCGTAAGTCTGAAGGAAAAAATACATCTTCATAAAAGGTAAAGACTTTTCATAGTCATTAAACATTTACTTAATGTTCCATGAAACGTCGTCTCCTCGCACCTGGGTCCGGATGCTTAACATGACTTCTGACAGTGGATACATTCGGTCGCTGGCGATCAGAAGCTATTCAACGCTAAATTCTATGAAAAAATAATAAAAATGAATTCTTAAAACACTTTTCAATTTGCTTTTCCCCGATTTGGGTATATAAACATAAACATAAACGCATCACACTCAACGGCCCCCATTAAGATCTCATGACCTTGTGTCGGGGGTCCGGAAACACTCACAACACTAACACAAACACCCAGACCACGACAAACATCTGTATAGCCATTACAGACATTTGCCGTGAGCGGGGCTCGAACCCGCGACCGTTAGCGCTTCAGTCAATTGCACTGACCACTGCGCCAACGTGTGTGTGTATATGTAATAGGTATTAGGGAAACAACAACAAATGATAAAAGTGCTAAATTATCTGCGCCAAAAATAGCAACAGAGATTTATGCGCAAGCTAGATTTAGCTCTGAAATCAGTAAAATTATGAAACTGACGTAAGCAATGAATTTTATATCCTGTCACGACCAATTAGTATCAGTAGCACTGAATTTATATAATTGAGCTATAGATGTAATTATAAGCTTTATTTTAAAAATAAAATTGTATCAAAGATACGTTAATTACAATGAAAATATATGCGTAGAACTTGACGAAATAATAGAATATAGACCATCTGCATTCAGCAGTACCGTATCAATATCAGTTATTTCTACAAATGAGCATCGTTAATAATCAACTTTAAATCGTTATAGATCCTAAACTGTAATTCTGATTGAAAACGATATGAGAAACCTAAAAAAAAATTTAAATACATATTCAACCTCACTTGACATAGTTCGTTGATTTAAATTTTTTTATTTTTTACGTTACTTACACTTTATTTTTTGTGTATACTTTCTATGACATTCGCGTCGCCATGGCGAATCAAACTACGTATGAATTCGTCTAAATAGTGCAAATCCACATATATACATAGATATATAGACTGATAAACACATTACCCTTTTTAGTGTAAAGTCGGTTCAAGACTTTCATTTATTAATATTAATTTTCATAAAGGTAATAGCAACAGGTGCTATCAATTTAACATCAAGTTCTATTACTTTACAATTCAATTTTAAAGTTTCAATTATACTTGAAAGGTTAAATTCAAACTACATTTCCTTCGCAGGGCGAGGTTAAACACGAAGAGTGTAGCTTCTAAATGACGGTGATTGAGTGAACTTGATTTTTATTAGAATCGCGTGTCGATTTACGTTGCCTGCATATGGCTCATTACTCCCCTTTGCGAAGTGATTTTTCCCGGGAAAATGTTGAATTTCGTTATCTCGAGTAATAGCTATATTTAGGGTTAATTTATATCATCGCGGTAGAATACGTTTGACATCATATATAGCACGTCGTAAAGCAAGTTGATTATATAATCATAATCATATCAGGTTGTGGGTTACGACGCGACGGCTCGTGTCATACGACGCGACGGAAAATTTATTTTGTATCGGAACACGTATATCTGGCATTTTATGATGTCTTCCGGAAAAGCGTCAATATCCTTAACAACCTATTCTGCGGTCCCCACTTTAGTCGGAGTGACTTGAAAGCAGTATACGACAAGCTATTTTTTATGAGTGTAGTATTTTTTCTTCATACAATTATGATACGAATAACTAAGTCTTTTGCTTTGTTTGTGACAATAAACTTGGAAATCACATAACTAATACTTGGCAAATTAAAAAATGTTTTAATTTTTTTTTATAACTTGTACGTATAAGTATTAAACTATGAGTATGTTTAATCTGTTGAAATGTAAGTGTTGTAGTCATTCGACACAACTGATCTAAGATAATCTTAGAAGTTAGAAGCATTTTGTATTGTGTGTGGGTTTTGTGAAATAAATGAGACTTATCCCTGTTAAAATTGCTCATTAAAAGTGTTAATATGTTATTGGTACTGTGGTGTAAGTTTATCATTGTATCTAAAGTAATTCGTTGAGAATCGATATTTAACCTTATAACCACTTTTGATTTTTAAGAAATCATCAAATATATAAAATCCAAAGAGCGAAAAAGAGAAGAGTAAAGCGATGTTGCTATATAAAATATAATATTAATGCTTTTAGTTTTTATTGGGGATTTGGAGTTCAGAGGATGGAGGGTGAAATGAAAGCTTTTAGAAGTTTATCAAAGCGTTTGCCTCTTTTAAAAACAGAACGTACTTGTATTTTGTATCGTATTTCCATTCATTCAGTCAGTGTTTAAGATTTATTTCATCCGCATGCGGAACGAATTGGGACATCTGCGTCTTCGGGTTTGACGGTCAAAAGAAAATTTAGATTTAAATGAAATTCGATACAAATATTTTTCGGAATGATTATTATTCTATTAATAAAGTTTTCTTTCGTTTTGACGTAAATTATCTTAACAATGTCATAAATGAAAAGAAGAAAATAAGTATTACAAATGTTAAAGAAAGGTAAGATAGTATAAACTAAGGCGAATTTGTTATTAAAATAAGATAGATAATATATTTTATACAAAACATACTTTCAAACGAAGATCAACTCGCAATATACATATGTAATAGTCCTTGAGAGATCGGCTACGCTTAGTCAGAATTTTTTAGACACCCTGGCGCCAGGAGGTTGGCTGCTGATCTAGCAAAGGAGAAAAATAATTCGCTTGAAGTTACAGCCGGATCAGTGATCGTGGATGATTCTTATTCAATCCCTATTTTAAAGGTGTTTTTGCTGAAACTACATAGGCAATGTGGTATGTATATTTATTTTATATATATATTTGAATCTTTCCTTGAATACCTGAATGGTATATAATTGCAATTTTGCCATCATTATGATATATAACAAAGAATAAGTAGACTTATTATACTTGAAAAACAAATTTGTACCAGTAGATATTATGGACGCTGATAAGCAATACTGTGTCAATCCACACGGACTTCATTTTGTGAAAGTAGCGTCTAAAGATATTAAACCTATTGTTAATAAATTTGTTTGAATACGTATATACATATATCCATTTTTTCTTTTCTATTTTGATAAAAGGTATAATGAATTAAAAGCGAACTGATATATTTAATGTATTATCTAATAATAAGTTTTTTAATTATTTGAGAATATTTTATAATTTGTAAAATATGGAACGCACTTGAAATTCGAAACATTGAATTGAGAAACTTTTTAACGCACTTATTTAGTTTAGATGACTTAAATTTTTTTTGAATAATGTTAAACAAAAGCAGTGTGGTTATAAATGTTATTTTTAACTTATTGACTGAGCTATTAAGCAAATATCCTATTATTTTATTATTTACTGATTTTTTTTTTATTTAAACACATCATAAGTTTTCTGAAATCGGCAGATACATTTAATACATTGCTTTATTGTTATATTATTAATTAATTTATACCGTCTGTTTCATAATCAACGAGATTCCCTTATTACTTCTTTTGTGTTATTTATATTTGAATAAGATTGAAATTTTAGAAGAATTTTCAAATTATAAAAAAAACTTATTACACAAACTAATTCCTTTAAAGGTTTCTAAGATTGCTGGAACGTCGGGTCTGTGAGTTTTGTTACATTTTGTATGTCTTTCTTTTAACTAAATTTTAATAGTCTCATATACAGCCCATATACACTTAAAGTAGCCTTTCAATATTCTGCCATGAAAGTATTTGGTCACCACGAGATAGCTGTAGAAAGTATAGCTAAAATTGTTTAAAATAGTATCATTGATGGGCGGCGCGGAGCAGGTCAGGCTAAAAATAGATGACCGCCAATAGGACAAGGCCGCCTGTAACCCTACTGGCGGAGCTTTTTGTTATCCTTGTTATTAATCTTCACGAATTCGCATCTCTAGAGTCGGCTTATGAACCCTCGTGGATTGAATTTCACTTACAGAAACATGGTTTATTCAGGATTTCATGGACTTTCAAGATTTGTGTTTGTAATGATTTTTGAGATTTGCATGACAAAATTTTCGTAAAAAGAAGTTGGGTAAAAACCCATAGTATTTTAGGAATATATTTTCTAAATCTAATGCCAATAGTCGATGTTAATAAAAAAAAATTAAAACAGGCGCCGATCTAGAATTTTGTTCTGGGGGGAAGAGGGGGGGGGGGGGAATATAGATAATATTTTAGAAAATGTAAAATACCAATATTTAAAATCATTATTAAATATTAAATTATAAATACGATATACTTAATATCTTATTGTTTATACAACAAGTTTTAAAAGTTAAATAATAATAAATAGATAATGTTGGTCAAAATAAGTGTTTTAGTTTTTATTTATCCTTTCTTATCTTCTACGTGATCGTAATTTTATTTATAATTAACTTTTGCTTAAGGTTTCGCTTGAAGCAGTTATTTGATCTACATGTAAACCAGTATTTGTTAATTATTATGTTCATAAGGTAGGTGTACTTAACAACGATCAGCAGGAGCGTTATTAAGTGAAGCTATCGCAACGTAGATATTTTACAGTTGATTTATTTGTTTTAGAACTAAAATCAGAAATCAACTATCGAAATGTATTGAGATAGCGGTAGCTCACCGTAATTAGCCTGCAGTTTGGGCGTAAAATGAACACATAAACCATTTCCATTTTACGTTTGAGCTTTTTTGTTCTGAAAATAATCAAATTATATTTATGTTCCAAAAGAACTTATACTTTTTATGGAACTAGTAGTGCTCTCTTCAATTCTCGACAGGTTTAAATTGAGTGAATGAGTTTCGGAGCGCATGTGCTTTTTCAATTTATATGTGTAAGGATTGATAAGGAAAATATAAAGTAATATACTAATTTATGTTTATGCTGTAAAATATATCTTGATTTTTCCTTTTTTAACCGACTTTGAAAAACAAGAAGGTAAAGCCGAACATAGGTTCGGCTCTACGTATCGTCCCTTTTTATGTTTGTTCATCAATTTATCCGCCGATTGAGGACCGATTTTTAACCGACTTCGAAAAAGGAGTTTCTATGTTCAGGTGTATGTATTTTTTTATGTTTGTTTACCGATTTTTTAGTCCGATTTTGACATTTTTTTTTAAAGGGTAAGGGTAATTCCAAGCTGGTCCTATTGTAATCAAGTCAAGATATGATGATGGGATCCTGGAGAAATCGAGGGAATGCTTTAAATATTATAGGCACACCTATACTGATTTAGGTATTTTTGTTAGTAACTCGAGCATTTGCTTTGTGATATCCACATTTAATGAAGGAGCTGATGAGAAACACCACAGATAGCTACCGGAACTACTCAATAACGAGTATTTCACTGGGTGCGTTTCGATTACTTCAATATGATTGCTAAGCAATCTATAGTCGTCACAATGCATATGGTGAAGTGGACCTGATGATGCGATACCAGGAGAACTTCTCAATAATTAACATAATTTTGTAGTTTTAACATAACTTTAAATATTTAAGAATTTCTGAAAATATTTTAATGAAGGAAAATGAGTGGGTAAAGTTTTAGATTTAACGATAGTATAAACGAAATTCTCCATTTCAACGATATCTCATTGTTAGATGTGTTTTTTTAATAATTGGCATCCACATAAAGAAAATACTTGTGAATTTCCTGCAGATTTATTCGAAACGTTATAAACTGGGAGACAGAGATATATATAATATTATTATAAGAGTATGTTTGATTAAACATCAATGAGTATAACGTAAATATAAAATATTATTTTAGCAATTATTTTGAAATTTTCGTTATGTTATTTTTATTCATAAATGAATAACACATATCTTCTCTCTTGAAAAATCTTTCTTTTTGTAGAAGTTGAAATCGTTAAAACGAGCACATAAAATGTTTAACACATTTAACAACAAACAAATTATATCTCAGCATAATAATTATCTCTTGTTATGTAATGTAAGAACTCATTGTTTTACAGCACAATGACGGAATATTATAGAAAATATAACACTCACACGATTGCTCACCACAAATAGTGACTTAATATATTCTCTTCGCGTATCTACGCCCCATCTGGGAGTGACCGTGATATATATGTAATACGTGTTTATTCCCTTAACGTAATTTTTCACACATCTTCTTATAAAGTCTAAAAGAATTCTTTATTACAATGTTTTAGTTAAAAGGTTATTTACATTTTCTCAAAAGAAAAGTTAATGTTGGTTACTTCATTTGAGCATACGTAATAGAAATTGATGAATGAAAAGTCTGAACTTTTTCTTAACAATGATAATTTGAAATTATTAAATTTTTCTCTTCATACAAATACTTGGTTGGTTATTGAAAGTGATGGATGGCTAAGCGACCACGTTCAGCTAATGACGCCCCCATTTTGTTCTCCGTCAAGATTAATGTGACGCTCAGCCCTTTTTTAATTATGCTGCCTTTATTCTACGGTGTGACAGTTTTAATTTTGCACTCTAATTTTAAATATCCCACTCACAGTACATAAAATTTTAAAAGCTTTTAATTGTACGTTTAAATACGAGTATGTATTTTTTTTTTCTAATATAATTGTTAGAAAAAATGCAGTAACTATAAAAATATTAATCGAGCGGTTTTATTTACATAGTGTTTCTAGAGAAAGCAAACAAGCAAATTGTTGTTGCAGTTTATAAAGAAAATTAAATAAGAAGAAGGTTTTAGTTAAATACTTCCCAACTGTGTCGACTCGGAATTTGTAAGTGATTCATTTAATTACAATGTTCAGTTGGGACACATTTGTTCAAGACTACCTCCAACTTTGTCGAAAAACTTGCACGTCGCAGTGCGACATCGGAGCGAAAAGTAATATTACATTGTACGATAGAATTCAAAGACTTAGTTTTAGCGAAAAACGCGTATCGAGCACCTGTATACGTATTCATTCTTTTGTTTCGTTGAACTGTGGAGTGCACGACGAGTGACGCTCCCGCTTCGTATGAAATTACGTAGACGCTTGTGGGTGTCGTCCTGAATAATGTAACAGAGACTCTTCAACTGTGCTAAAACAATGTCTGTCTTAATAAATGAAAGCAAAATACTTTAGAAATATAGTAGAAATGAAAAGTCATATGTTTGTAAAAAAATAACGTATTATATATATTCTTCGTCTTCAGATCACTAAAATTATAGGTATTTTTATGAATATTTATTCTAAAATAATTTCTAAAAAGCTCAAGGAAATATATTCTCATCGAGAATACCCTGAAATCAATCACCTCAGCCCGTGATTTGGTTTTGCAAGTCTTATTTCTCAGTATAAAGGTTTTGTTATTTTTAGGGTTCCGTACCTTAAAAGGAAAAACGGAACCCTTATAGGATCACTTTGTTGTCCGTCTGTCTGTCTGTCCGTCTGTCTGTCTGTCTGTCTGTCTGTCTGTCTGTCTGTCTGTCTGTCTGTCTGTCTGTCGGGATGTCAACCCTTTTTTCTCAGAAATGCATAGACGTATTATGTTGAAATTAATATCATATACTCAAGTCTACGATGACATGCGGCCGTGAGAATATTAAAGTTTTAAGTCAACGCAATCAAAAGATAATGGAAAATATGTCGTATATTTTGACCATTTTAGCGTTTTCGCAAGGGAATCAAAACCTATAGGGTACTTCCCATTGACCTAGCACGATGAAATTTGGTAAGAAGTAAGATCTTATGGTACAAATAAAGGAAAAAATCTGAAAACTGTAAATTTTTGTATGTATGTTTGTCTGTTTGTAAGTTTGTCTTTCAACCTTTTTCTCAGAAACGCGTGAAGGTAACAAATTTTTATCAACGTCAAGTACTCAGAGTTGTAATTACTAAAAGCTGTGAAAAAATCAAACTTCTAAGTTAACGCAATCAAAAGATACGGTCATTTATATCACATATTTTAAGTATGATAGCGTTTTTAACGTTTTCGCATTCCCTTGCGAAACAACAAAACCTATAGGGTACTTCCCATTGACCAAGCATTATGAAATTTGGCCAGGAGCAAGGTCCTTTAGTATACATAAAGGAAAAAATCCGAAAACTGTAAATTTCTGTTCGTGTGTCTGTCAGTCTGTACGTCTGTCTTTCAACCTTTTTCTCAGGAACGCGTAAATGTATCAAGTTGTAAATTGATCAAGCGGAAAATATATTAATCTTAGAATTAAAATTATATGTACTTGTACCAAATTAACATAGAAGTTGACCATGGTCAAAAAAACAATTTTACAAACACTGAGAAGAAATTTGTGTCAATACGAAAACATTAAAAAGCAGCAAACCTTTATAAACAACGCAATGCAATCTATATATCGCAGCTAACAAAATGATAGCGCGATGCAGCGTACAGCTAATGCCATCTATTACAACATTATGACATTAACTGTGATATAATTCTGCTCGATTAATAAACATTTTTATTTTAATTATTATTTAAACGCGCTAAAAATTATAAAATAAACTTTTCATTTAAAAGTTTTATCGTCGATTTATAACGTCATTACGTAATTAACATTCAATATAAGAGCTTCGCGCGATTTGATTTAAGTACTCATATTGACTTAGTACGAAAATTTTAAAATTAAATTCAAACAGATCGAGTTATTTAATTTACTTATTTATCTACACATATAAGTCTTCTGGTTATTAGTAATATAATTAGTTATTTATAAATAAACAATTAGTTTTGTTCGAATTAAGGACTAATTATTTTCGTCTTGGCAACACTAACATATATTTCGATATTTTGATTGATAATGTAAATCTAAATATTTTACGAACGTTGTGCAGGGGTAGTGGAGTGTAGTAGAATATAAATAAAAATAAAACGAGAATAAAATATAATATAATTATGTTGTTAATGTCAAAGTCAACAAGTTAGTTCATTGAAATTGTCAAGAGATGGCGCTAGGTGTATCCTGAATCGCGCTATAACTTTTTTTTTTGAAAGTATAAGGTGTATTAGTACTTAAAATAAAATTTTGTGTTTCCATGGATTGCATCCATGATCGTGTTTTAAATTAAAGTGCTCCTAAGTAGTTTCAAAATAGTTTTTGGGACGTGATCCATATTTAAATAATATTTGATTATATTTAAGCGACTTCTAAAAAGGAGTGTTTTCAATTCGACATTGTATTTAATTTTTTTTTATGTTTGTTCGGCGATTACACCGCCATTTGGGTACCGATTTTCAAAATTTTTTTTTGTTTAAAAAGGTATACTTCCAAGGTGGTCCCATTGTCTTCAGGTCAGGATCAGATGATGGGATCCTGGAGAAATTGAGGGAACTCCTCAAATATTATAGGCAAGCGTATACCGATTTAGGTATTTTTGATAGTAACTTATGTTGGAACTGATGATGAAGACCACAACTGGCGTAGATAGGTTAGTCTTATATAGATTTCTATAAGTTTGTACGGAACCCTCGGTGCGCGAGTCCTACTCGCACTTGACCAGTTATTTTAATTTCAAGTTAATTCACAAGTCTTAAACGTTATATAAATCTTAAAGTAAAACGTAGCAGACTATAATGGTTGGATTATTTGATATCAGAATACTCCTCTTGTGAATCGAATATTCATTAGGTTTAAGAGTCCTAAATTATGCTAATGTTCTGTGGCATTTCTTGCTTTAACATATAAAGCCACCTGTGAAAATTACATACCACATTCAGAAACGTGGCAAAGCCGTAACCGCTAATTTATGGCTTATTTACTTGAATGGTTACGTAATCAAGTAATATCCAATATTTATGTAAATGGTCCGCGTCATAAATTTAATATCGCCGTGGTTATTGCTTTGCATTTCGGTACCACAATTTTCGATGTATCGAAAATTACACTGATATCTTTATTGAATATCCGAAAAGGCTTTTCCGCATTTACTATAGTTGATTTAATTTATTGCCTTAGGTATCGTTTGTTTATTATTTGGTAATAAAATTAATAATATTTACAAAAATCAATTTAAAAAGTAAAATACTGTGAATTACGTTATAATAATATTAACTTCAATGATAAACAACAAAATACTAAATTTTAAATAAGTACTAGTTTTAATCATTTACATACATACTTAACGTTGTATATTTACGTATTAATTAATTAGGAGGTTATTTCAAATTTTTACCACCTGTCAATAATTTAAACTCTACGACTAGTAAGAAAGTACCTTAAATAGATTCTAACCTAATCTAACAAAAAGTTAATATTTCCACTGACATTTACATATACCTTCCATAAAACTCGTTGTATGTTTGTTTGTATTCTCATTAAGTTTAGCTAAGACCATTTGACGGGCGCCGCACGCTAACGAGCCCCATCTAGCACGGGTAATGAGGCTCTTCGACACTACACTACAAACAACACAGCTATCTTTTAGAGATTAACCTCTCAAGGATTCCTGAAAGTCACTTTATGAGATTCCGCTCACTTGTATAAATTGGTCGAGATATTAAAGGACGCCGTAACTAACGAGTTATATTCACGGGTAATGAGGCCCCTCGGCGATACACCCACGTTTCGAACTACACTGGAGCTACCTTTAGAAATATACCTTTTAAAATTCTCTGGTAGCGGTGTTTAAAACTTGCCCGTGCCCACTTGCATGTAATCATTTAAATCTTTTCTACCGACTTTCAAAGCGGTTAGTTAAAAACACAGAAAAAATCAACAACAATATTGGAGATTTTCGGTTTTTTCAAAATGCAATCGTTAGAAATACATATTTCAAAACACAGTTCGTCAGAAAACGGTCACATTTTAACGTAAAACGAAACATTATCTATAAATATATAACAGTATCTAACGACAAGTATACATACATAATACCTATCGAAACTGATGGATTGACTAATTCGTCAACACAATGCTTAAGAAGCTTGGGCTAAGCATAAAAGGCATTTTTTTTTTTAGGATAGCATTAGGATATCTCAAAGACTAAGACGGTTAAACAAAAAATGTATGGTATTTAGCCAGTTTTCTAAATCGTATCTATCAAAGTCCGAAAAAAAATGCGAGCGTAATTTATTATGTAAAGACTGGTTAAAGTATGAATTACAAAGATATATCTTTCAAGTAATCAAAAAAGGACGGCGCGAATTCCGCTCCTTGATCCTTACAACAAGAGGTATCTCAGAAAACCTTTCATAGATCTCTGACAGGAGATTTATGAGATCACGTCCAACGGTATAAAGATTTAATTTATCTTAGAAAAGTTTTACTTTAACATGTACTTTAACATGAAATTTAGATATTGGGAAATGTATGTAAGCTAGTAATCCATTTGTGCGTTAATCGTGCTTCTATTTCAACTACCGTAAATATTTATAATAAAATAATGCTTTTTTAGGTTCTTAGTAAGGTATAGATAAGTATTGTAATGCAGATACTGGAATCCGGCGGATCTGACATTACTAAACACTTACCGGATCCGATGTCAACATACGGAAGCCTTTAGTGCCATTAATCATCAATTTAACACACATAGAGTCTTTGGCATATTAAGACATCTATATTTGTATTTTTAATTAAACATGTTTATTTTATTAACCTCGATTATCCCGTAAGCATTACATTTTATAACGAATAGGGAAAGTTATCCTGATTTAATCATACCAATTCCGGTTGGATTTCAATCGATCTCGGGTTAAAAATAACCCGTAAATGTTAAAATGTTGAAGGAAATGTTGAAAATAACGAATTGCAAACCCTAGTTACAAAGTTCAGCTAATGGCTAAATAAATCTATCGTAGAAGTGAATTTAGGACAGCTATAAAGAGATCGATCGATTTATTGCGACTTTGAATTTTAAAGTAATAAAGAGATTGTTATAAAATACTACAATGTAGTCTGCAGAAACTTAAGTTTTTTTTTTAAATATAACTTTAATAGAATGCTGGAATAAAGTTGTAATTATTATTTCAAGAGTAATCTATACGAACATTATAAAGATAAATAATGTATTAAATTAAACGCGCTTTTGGATCAACAGATCCGATTTTTTAAATGAAGAATGTTTTATGCAGCATAACGCAAACCTGATGACCTGTAGAAACGGAAGTTCAATTTTATACGTCAATAAATTTAGAATTTTAACAAGTATGGTAGATATACTTGTATTTATAATACATATACTGTGGTTGTCTATGTGTTTTTTTATTTATTTTTAACGTATGTACGTAATAGAATAAATATTTAAACATTTATATTTTATATTAATTTATACTATATATTATTAAGCGTGTTTAAATAATAGAAATAAAATGTAAATGCATTTCGAAATTGCAAGCAACTGAATTAGAAACCAAATGGTTTACCGTCTACCTCCGACTAGAGGATTTTCTTTCATAGAATATATCACGTTTAAAATTGCCTTCACTTAAATCAGAACCCATTAGTAGCTCTAATTGCACCTTTTATTTTGTATTCATCGTAATAAGTTTCTCTTTCGAGCTATCATTCGCGGAAATTAAAAAGAAAAAGCTAATTTGAATAAAGTTACAGCGCCTCGTATAATATTCGGTTTTATTTTCTTTCTGACGCTGAATTACTTCCTGACTATGTAAGACAGAGTTTCGACCTATTTTGAATATTATATACGAGAGTAAGCCGTGCATAATTTATTCGGTTGAAGGCAACAAAAATAAAGAGAATGATTTAAATTATATTATTATAATGTAATTATGTTTTCATAAGAACAATTTAATTGAGTTCATTTAAACTGTTTAGTCGACAGTTCAGGTGGCTAATTATTATTATAAACTATTATATATTATGTAGGTAAAACACCTACTTTAACCGTTAAAAATCAGAAATCAACTTGATGATTTCTACATAATTTGCCCCCATGTTGAAATGTGTGTTGTTTGCGACATGCAAATATATGTGGGGAGAACTTCTGTTGTATATCCATCAGTTCTTAGTAGAATATCGTGGTAGATAAGGGTTTTATTCTTCTCCAATTCATAACAGTATTCAAAATATAATAAATTATCAAGTTCCATAACGCTACTCGGTAATCTTAAGATTTTTAATTCAATAATAAAAACAACAACATAAATTTTGAAACATAAAATGAGTATCTAGTATAGAAATTTAAAGTCTAAGTTGAGCTATTTCATGGCATTGTTTGTAACGGTGCCGCCGTAATGTCGTGGCACATTGCCAACGAGTCATCTTACCTACATTTCGTAGACTCCGATACAAAGATCCCCAAGGACCTGTGCACATATTCGAGACAGACGATATCTTAGGTTATTTTAGCTCATTTGGTATTTTCAGGCAGCAATTTCATCCATATCAAGTCAATTGTTTCCATGTTCAAATTGAACTTTGATCAAGATTAATATTTTTTGTGTAAGACAATCATCTTCACTGGATTGAATTGGTACTTTATAATTGTAATGCTCATGAGAATACCAGTATTGGGGTAGAGTTTAGCTGTCGCCTACTGTCTACACCTCGTATACCGGCAGTCCGTCAGTACTCGACTGGGTCAGTGCCCCACTCTCATAGAAGATCAGCGTGAAGTGGTAAATATAGTTACGTTTGGTACGGTGAGTAAGGAAGCCGGAAGCTTAATCTCATTCATTTCTTTCCTCGCTTCCTATTCCATTTCACCAGTTATTCTATTTTAAGCTGGTAATACATTTATGGCTTCTCTGGTGCTGAAAATGTCCATGGGCGGTGGTGATCAATTTACATCAGGGGTCCCTGTTGCTCACTTGCCAGCTATATTTATATATATATAACAAATAACTACGTTAGTAACGTTATCAATACCTACCTATAGTTTGTTAAAGTAAGATGGCAGTCAAACTTCGCACTACAATTTCTTGTCAGTTGTCGGTCGTTATTGAGTTATAAAAGTAATGGAATACGTTCCGAAATACAATCCAGCATAATAAATACTAGGGTAATACGTAAAATTATCATTATTACAAAATGCTACATACGGACAGTTGATTTTTAATCCATAATATACAAATGAATCGCTAAACACGTTGCTAAGCGCAAATCTCAAGGGCAGCAGAACCGATTTCGCTAATTCTTTCTTTATATATTCCTTCCTATCTATTCCTACGGCGAGAAAAATTTTAAAATTGCCTTTAAAAGTGTAAAAAAAAACTTTTCTATATTCCCAAACAAAATTCGTAATAATAATTAAAATAATTTTTTAAACGAATTTTACGTGTTTTATACTTTTTTTATGGTACAATGTAACTTTCTTTTTTATTTTTTTTTTAATCTTACTAGCTCACCCGGGGTCCCGAGTAGCAGAATAAGTATTAAAAAATAAAAATTAAGAATCGACTATTAGGCGGTACGGACTCTGCCGAGTCAGCCTTTTTGAATAAAAACCTGTTTTAACTGTCAAAATGATGTGTTTTGATTGATTGACACATTGGCGCAGGGATCACTGCAACTGACTGAAGCGTTAACGGTTGCGAGTTCGATCCTCGCGGCTACCGTCTGTATAGACCATACGGATGTTTGTCGTGATCTGGGTGTTTGTGTTAGTATTGTATGTGTTTCCGGACTCCCGCCACAAGGCCATGAGATCTTAATGGGAGCCGTTGAGTGTGATGCGTTTATTATTATTATAGCGTTTGTTTATTAAGGTCAGATCGTCTTCAAAACAAACTTTTCAAATTTATATATAATTATAGACATATTCAAGAACTTATATTTTCAACATTAAATTAACGTTTGATGTCTGCGAAGTTTCAAGGGTAAATCAATTTTACGTGAAAGAATAATCTTGCTATTAGATTAACTACGGCTTCAGCGATAATTTACTGGGACGAGGAGCTTAATCTGTTCATAGAGTGGTTTTATAGGCGGTTATTAGTCATGATTTCCTTATACGAAGCAAAAGGAAGTTATCGCGAGAAATTTCAGTATGCACTCGAAATATCTATTTTAACCATTATTGGAGAGTTATTACACAGAGTTATTGCTATCGTAATGCAGCATGTCACTTGATTTGTTTCGTTTTAGTACAAAAATCAGAAATCAACTGTCAAAATGTATAGTGGTCGTGTCCCCTGTGACGCTTTGGACCGTGCCTGCTGTAATGTGGTAACTAATATTTAGTTACCCTGACTGTAATGCATGTGTGTCAAAAATAACGCACAGACAGTAAATTCCTTCAGGTGTAAAGTAAATGACAAACAACACTTGCGTCCGCGACTTCGCCCGCGTGGAATTCGGTTTAATTGCACTTCCGTTTACATCACAGTCCCACGGGGATCGTGGAATTTTTGGAATTAAAAAAGTCTATCCGTTCAGTGGATGAAAACTACATCCATGCAAGATTTTCTAGCAATTCGCTTAGTAATTTTGAGATTTTTTGTTACAAAAATAAATAATACACATCTTTTTTCTTCAAAAAAAATATGTATAATATATCGGCTGCTCAATTTCAAAACACAGTACGGAACTTATTTTACCGAATCATTTTTTTTTTACTTTTTCTTCCAGTGCAGTGTTGTAAAAATATGTTTTATTGATTTTTGAAACATTTTTTTCATCCATTACTGTTTTCATTTTGAATTTGAGCAATCTATATGTTATACGTATACACGGAAAGCCTGAAAATTTTATATATTGTTAGAACGGTGAAATACCCACAATGTTATTATCCACACTCCGAAGTATGTCACGCCGCCGCGCAGCGATATGTATCAAATGTTCATGTGACCAACACAAATATTTGTCACTCGCACGAATCTAGCTCGAAGGCAGCTCAAATTTTATTGTTTGACACAAGCTTGCAGCAAATAATGTGTGACCTTTACATAGTCATGGATATTTAATAGTGGTCGTGTAATATCACAGGTAGCGTACAATAAGGCGAGAATTACACTTGTAAGTTTTGAACACAGATTTTTATAAGATTTACATTAATTAAATTGCTTCATAGCTTTCATACCTCTTATCTCTCTCATTTTTTACTACTACTACAAATTAACTGCTATAACTTTATTTTAACATTCACGCCATTCTTATGGTTAACTAGGTAATTGTTACAAGGAAACAGAGTTGTTTTATATCAGTTACGAGAGTAAAAATTACTAGTGCAAGTCTCGCCTAATGATTAGTTCTTCTTATTCAATGATGTAATGCTCGAATTAGAACTTTTGCTTTACAACTGAATGTTCCCAAAATAAAGCAACAGTGTCTTAGCAAGTTATAATAGATTTTTAAATAAATATAATTTTTGCAAATGTTTAAGTGCATGCATGGTGTTTCAATATTTTTCTTGTATGACATTTATTTATGTGAAAGAGTGAGTTATACGCGATATAAAAGAAAATAGAGTCGTCGGTATTAGTAAAATATCAAAGGTACAAAAATAAAAACCCTCTCGATGCTCAATGAGGTGAAATGGCAAAGGAAGAACAGAAATAATGTTCGTAATTAACTTTTATAAAAATATTGACCTTTGTAAAAATATATTGCTTCAAAGGTTAATTGTGAAATTTAGTGTCGCTTAAATTCGTGTGTTTGTACATTGAACGCGCTTGACGACCACTGAATGTTAGCTAATCCCGACATGTTGGTTAAGCTTAAACTGTCGGTTTACCGTAAACTGTACGAAATGTACTCAGGGTGAATTTCAGCCTGAATTTTTTCAATTCTTGGATTTAAGGTATTTTATAGTGCTTTATGATATTTTTTTATTTTAACTTAATTTTATATTATTTGTGTAAAATATATATTAAATATAAATGCTGTGGCAGATCATAATTACAAGTGGATTTAGTTGAGCGTTAGTTTTCGATGTATACACATTATTTTTAATAATCATAGTATAATTTGTGTTAATTGACCACATGAAAATTTAAAATTATATACAATATCGCCATTTAAATTTCATCTATCTCGTGTTTCCTCTAGACAACATTACTAGACACAAAAATAATAAGTTTAAAACAACGACAGAAATAGTGTTGTTATAATTACAAATAAATAAATATTCACGTACACATTATTAATTAATATTATATAGTTTATGGCTAGTATTCTATCAATTTAAAATTATAAGAAGTTTTACGGGCTTTTTTAAAATGTTTTAACTTTTAACAAAAGTAAATCTAGAGGAAATACATTTCGAAAATTTATTTTTAAATATGAAACGCCGTCTAAATCAACGCTAGGCAAAGCTTCGGGATGAAAGCCTTTGACTTTATTTTAATTTTTTTTTCTGGAAGTGGAGATAATAACTACTTGCTAATTCAAGGCAAAGTTAAATAAAATTGTTAAGTAAACATTTTAAATATATAAATGCTATAATTAGTCTTATGATATATGAGAATTTTTCGCAGATTTAATAGCCCCTTATCAGGCTTACTTTGTAAAATAAAAATAACTATATTACTCATTAGTCGAAATACATAAAAGTATATATTTAATTCGGCTTCTACTAACACTTCAGTCGGAAGTTGAGCCTATAGTACTGTTACTATTCCGCTGACCTACTCGTCTCGCATCTCAATGTAAAGTAGGCTGAAAGGTTAAAGACGTCAGGCGGTTTCGAGTGTAAGGAATCAACTTTAATACCGTGTCTTTTAATTACATCGTTTCATTATGTTTACTTTTAAAATATTTTGTACTTGTGTATGAATTATTTGTACTGGAAATTGGTTCATTAAACACGTTTTTATAATGTTTACATTTGTAAGTGATAAATGAGTTACGTAAAAGTACATCTTTCGCTACTTCGTTTACCATCGTTGAAACTCCCTGCTTTCCATCTTTTGGGAATTATACGAATACATTTTTCGCATGAACAATTGATATGTACATACTATTTATAAACACTTGGTAATTGAGTAAGTAGGTCCAAATTTATAAAAAGTCAATCTTCTATTTTAATTCCATGAAAAAATATTTTTCGTTAATAGTAATAATATAATAAAATAAAATATAAATAATAGTAGTAATAGTTGTCGTTAACAGTTCGGCATATGTTTTTATGTGAAAGTGACTCAATAAAATCTATTAAGCGCTTCCTTTCGGCCTAGATTTTTTGGCAGACGGAAGTTTTTTCAGTCCAAATACAGGAAAAAATTGGAATATTATTTACATCGAACATTAAAATGATAGCGTAATAAACCTAAAAAATTAAAAAATGCTATAAACAGCGAGTACTCTTACTTATGAATTTATTCTCGGTGCGCGAATCTGATTTGCCCTCGACTATTTATACTTTTCCATTGTTTTAAACTTTGTCATTTTCACCGTCGACCAAAGAAAACTAGTAATATAAACAAAATAGTCCGGCTGGTGAGCATGAAACTCATCCAGTTAAAGATAACTTGATATTCCGATCTCTCCCGTCTTCTAAATTCTTACCTTTCCGAAACAAAGAAACGACGCTCGGGTCTTGGGGTTATGTGTTGACATTTAAAGTTACGACGTCGTCTAACGCTTACTGTTTGTAATATACTAAATGGAACCACCGTTCAAAATTACTACTTCACTTTTCTCAGTAATATAGCCGAGTGCCAAACAATTTTAGTAACTAAAAGTTGGTAGACACAATGCCGCTTATGTTCCTTATCGGGAACTTCTTGCTCGTGGCCCAAATACTCGCCTTCATATCGTGTAATGTTCTGACATTTAACAAAGTAATAGGTCTTTAGTTTCTACTGCGGTCTGCGCGGTCGTAATTCTTTAACTCTAATCTACTCACATTTTCGTAAGTAAAACTTCGAGAACAAAGGATAGGATTCGAAACGTTTGTGTTATAATCTAATCTTCATAAACCACATCAAACTAAATGGAAGGTAAATAATTAGAAACTGAAAAAACTTTATCTTTCATAATTCATTAAAATGAAAACTGTAAATTGGTGCAATGCACGCGACTAGTCATAAAATGTTTAGAAACAAGTGCGAGCTTAATACAATTTGTAGGCGTAGTGGCATGTTAAATATTATTAAATCTAAACATCAATTCTTTGTTCAAAATGTTTTACTCGCACGATCAATAATTAAGTTATACCACGAAGCATATGAGCATAAGCGTTAAGTCATCTTTCATATTATGTGATTATCAAGTCTTCGTATTGGCTATTAATCAACCCCGTTCGGATGTCGATTCAAGATGACTGCGAGAATTAATTGCACAATGGCTGGCTTAAATTTCCAGCGTATGTTTAACTCTGATTTTAAAATAACTTTTCCATTTGAATTTATTTCATTTCAAACTGCATATAAAAGACGTTCGAGCACAAAGTAATAATTGACGTACAGAATACAGTACGTGCTTTGTAGCAGCAACGTGGCGCTGGGTTCGTCGTCTCCCGGGAAATTATTGACTTTTCTATTCCGGTAAATTACAATGCTGCTGGAAATCAACTCGATCTCTTTGTTGGCATTTAAATTTTATTTCACGTATCTTTATAGGTTTATGTAATAAAATATTCTTAGCACGATTTCAAATACATGGATGCAACTTTGAAAATAATCTCTGTTAACAAATATTATATCTACTATTATTTATTTTTGAACAAAAATAAATATTGTTAATTTTTTTTATAAAATTTTCAAATCGAAAGATACAGTTACGGAACGATTGAATTTTTGTATGTAGTTTATACAGAATGTATAGAGTGACGAGTGTTTAATTAGTTAAATGGTTGTCAGCTATATAGCTTTAGGTATAGCTAATTTATACCAAGTTTGTCTCCGACTTCAAATTATTTATTATTTCTTAAAACATATATTTTTAAAATTTAAAAAGTCGATTTTGTAAAATGATAAATTTTATATGACACTTATAATAATGATTTTCATCGGAATGAACGTTCACCATTATTTTGTTATTTGTAAAAAAAATCTCTTAATTTTTTTTAATAAAAATAAAAGCTTTTATACGTAAAGTAGTAACAGAAATAGTCATAAAAACAATACAGCTTCAAAGTTTATTCGTACTTTCATCACACTATCAATGGCAAATGATTTTAAAACGTAAAAGAACTTTCAGTAAATATACTAACGGCGAATAGCAGAATATTTATGCGGGGCTTTAGCTAGATGTGGATGAAATGTATTGCGCAGCTTAATTAAGATTTACGTAAAAATACTTTATTTTTATTTGAAAAAGACTTTTTTACTAAAAGAAGGTACAAATTTTGCTTAGTCAGAATTTGTAACATATTAAATTTTTTTAGTAATAAAAATACTGGCCAAAGAGCACTAATCCTGTTGAGCAGATAGATATATGACTTAATCCACCGTGCTTCTCTATTCATTAGTGGATCCTTTTCTTACGATTTCCTTTATCACGGAGCGCAAAACAAAATAGAAAATAATTCTAAAAACTCATGTGCTAGCCTGGATAAGCGCTCAACGATCGATTAAGATCGATCTTTTTTCTGATCATCTCAGATTTTCACCTCAATCGTATTAAGAAATATCGTAGCGAATATTTCTTAATACAGAAAATCGAGCAATTAGCAAAAGTAACAGGCGATAATAAATGAGTACGATTAGAAAATCTTTTCGTTTCCGACCGCTGGAGCGCCGAACTACGACACCGAGTCACGACACCACATCAATTTGAGCAGATAGCACAGACCCATTCCATTGTGCAGTTTGCTTTGTCACGGGACATTGATTAATATTATGGTGTGCGGTGGATCGTTTTATGGCAATTATATATCTTGACAATAAAACAAATGCCGATGACCGCCTAAAATCAACCGTGATTTACCTATACTAGAGGGTCAATATTAACAAGATAATTAAAAAGCTTGTCAAACTTGCGAATCAGTATAGATTTGTAATGTCAAATGGTATAAAAGTACTTGTAGTAGTAGAACTGTAAGTAGTATAATTGGGCGCTGATAAGAAATTCTGTGTCAAACTACACGAATTTTAAGAAAATGGCATCTTAAGATATCAAACCTATTCTCAATAAATCTGTTTCAAAAGGAATTTATCCATTCTGACCAAAAGAATAACGAATTAAAAGCTGATTGGCTAGTTAAAAGTTTTATCTAATTACTAAATTTTTCAAATATATGAGATTATTAGAAAAACATTACATTTTCTGTACTTATTTAGTTTGAAATTGAAATGAAACTTGAAAATTTTTTGAATAATTTTAAATACGTTATGCATTATTAGAATACATCGATATCTCTTAATTTTCAGTGGGTCGATACATTATTGCTTATCAACATTTAAGTGTCTATACACTAACATAATAAAAAGAGAGCGAATTCTGTATGTGCGAAACTCCGAAACTACTGAACCTACTCGTATTTTAAAAATTATGATGCTATTTGAAAGGTACATTATTGTAAATGGTCATGAAGGAGGCTATATTTTACGTATATAATTATCTATACTTATGATTTACAAAAAAGTACATACGTTTCCAAAATAAAAGAGATAACACAATAAAATTAAAAGCACAATAAAATCAGTGACTTAGTTCTTTTCAATAACTTTTTCCAGCAATAATTGTTTTAGATTTTTACCCATTGAGGAATATTCCAATAAATAACTTATATAAACCAAAACAAAATAGTAAATTGTTTATTTTATTACCTCGTGTTAATACATACGTATGTAAATAATATTTAGATTTTTTTATATCTAGCGAAAAATTCCGCTGGGTCGCAAATTTTTGATAAGATATTTTTATCTTATTTGAAAAATATATTGTCCTTTTCGTTAATTACTTAGGCAAATGCGTTAACGGATTTCGAAACTTTGGCAACTATTTCCATAATATTTAAATAATTTAATAAAACGTGATGTAGATTTCAATGATTTACTAAAACGAGACTTCTTAAGGGATAAAAATATTAAGAATTCTACAGAGTTGGCGAATAATAATCTAAAAAAGATTTGAAAAAAAACCGTGACAATTTCATTGAGACTATTCCAACGAGCCCCAAAATGATATTTGACTCTTTCTGAAGTGAGTTGGTCCTCACCAACTCACTTCAGAAAGAGTGAAATATAATTTTGGGGCTCGTCACACACAGCTCCTCAGCTGTGTATGATTCCAGATAAATTTAGCCAAAGTATAGTAAAATTAAGAAATAAAAAATAGACCAGTAGAAATTTCTCCATCCTTTTAACAATCAAAAAACTGAAAACCTTTTAACGGTTGAACAGGTTTTCAAGAATTATAGAAGAAAGAACCATTCCGATTACATCAGCTTCCAAACAAATGTCGCATCAAAATTGGTCTATTTATTTAAGTTACGATGCCACACATAGATACATTTGTCAAACTTATAACACTTCTTTTTTTGTTCGAATGTTAAAGTAGGTTTTATAGGGACATGGGGGATTACAGTTTACCGATATAAATACTTATTATATCAAAAAGTAAGGATCCGATTTTTAGACACCATGTGTTTAAAAATCGGAGCTGAAAAATGACATTGAAAATGAAAAATGAAAATGAAAAATAGTTTATTCTTTATCAAGCTGTACATAACAAATAAAGGTTGGGACCCTCTAGTGAGTATAATATAATACTCGTGACAGAAGGACCCGCTCTTCCATAACATACAATTCTGCCCAAGTTCTTAAAAAGAATAAACAATATAAATTACATTACACAAGACATTACCTTTAAAAATAATATTATTTCTGAGTTTTGAATGTTGGAATATTTACATCTATTTTCATTTGGCGTAACGCAAACATTTAAAACCAACACTTCAAATTCGTGCCATTACTGAAGTTACACGAGACGGTCGTAAATAGTAAAATATTGGAAATATTTCAAACATTTAACTCCGTAACTTTTAGGCGTAGCGCTATCGGTCAACGACAAGTTACATTTTCGAGCTGAGTATAGTTTCCTGAAAATTTTCAAATGGGCCAACAAATTGCTAACGTTTCCGATGAATTTCCTAGGACCGGCTCTCTATTTCCGGCGAATGATGAAGCACTTGCGTAGCTATCTATAAGAAATGATGAATTTACCTATGTGCTAGTAATCACTAGTATTATTTTAAAATATAGCAACGTAGCTAATACCTTTTAACGAGCAATGGTAATGGCTCCAACGATTTTCACCTAAGTTCTTACTCGTTAGATTTAATTTTTAGAAAACTTTGTTTTATCCATGTATGCAACGAATAACTGCTACTTATTTGTTTTATTTACTAATAAATAGAATCCAAAAAACACAATTTACCACTAGAAAGAATACGAGCAGAACTCGATCATTCAAGTACTAAATTGTTTAAAAGATAATCTACTCTCGGGTATCCATACTTATTATCTATACTAATATTATAAAAAAATATAATTTGTTTGTAATTTTGAATGTAGGGGCTAATTTCTGAAGCTATTGATCTGATTTGCATAATTCTTTTTAAGTTGGATAGCACATTAACTGACTGAGTTTATAGTCTATATTATATTACGCTGCGACTCACTGCAGCGAAGTAGTCACCGCCAACGCGAGTGATACTGCGAAGGGTATAATATAAAGGAAAAATACCACACATTCACTTTCTCATTACGCACTGTACATATAACTATATAATCGAAAGGTAGGCTTGTTCCTTCTAGTTGTAACGAAAGGATTAACTGGGGTGAAAATTAAGTCACGAGGGAGGTTCCTGGGCTTTCCAATTTAATCTGTACTTAATGTTATTATATTGCACAGGTACGTGTATTATTAATACTATTGTAATAATAACCTAAATTTATTTACTGAGTAACGAGATATATACATAAAATATACATTTTTATTTTAAAGTTAATTTTAAAAATTAAATACTATTTTGTGTGGACTGTGTTGTGTACACATTACTTAAATACCCGTAGATTTTTATACATTTATGTGTAAAAATGAACATTATAATTTATAAATTTATATGTGTGAGTTCATTGTACACGTAAATTTTCGATAGCAAACGTAATTTTCTCCGTGTTCTATCACAACCGTTTGGTGTACAAAATATTTTGAAACATGTTCAAACATAATAATATGATAAAACTTTCTTATTAACTTTCAGCCGAAGCGTGACTTGACATAAACCCGCTGACACGCAACCTGTAACCGTGCTCTGCTTTGACAGTTAGCTTAACATGTTAGTTCATAATTGTCATTAACAAATTAAGCGCCAAATCCTTTATTTTCTATTTATTGGTGTATTTAAACACAAAAGGAAAAAGGAATGTTTTCCAATTAGGGAGAGTTTTTGAAGGGTGTACTCGCATGAGTACAATACACAACATACTCATACATTAGTACAGTCACAAACTTATTGAATCGTCCGTATGTAAAAGCTATGTGACAAAAATCAATTGTACTCAAACGAGTACGTCGGCACTAAATGCGTTAATAAATATCCAATAGTATGAATAAAATAATTGAATATCTAAACTTTTTGATATGAAACACCTCTAGCGGCGTGTCAGACTATTGGCGTCAGGCTATAAGATAGTATGTATCTTTATTTTTTGTATTAAACAAATATTAATTTTTAACTGAATAGCCAGTCACCGTTTTCTTGATAAAATTCTTAATTTTTTATTATTCATTATTATTGCTATATTTATTATCATATTTATTTCCTGTATATTTATGCTATATTTATTTCCTGTAGTACACTATTCCTTTATGCATTTATATTATACCGTGACGGCTTACATTTTTTAAAATTATAACTTCGTATTTTTAACTGTAAGTCAAATAAATTGTTAGTTTCGTATTTTTTCGAATATCCCTCTGAGAAATGTTATACTCATGCGATAACAAGAAGCCCCTGTGGGGCGTAATCCCGAGCTTAGGTTACTGTGTCCTGCTTTTCTTATTTATTGCCGTGTTGTTATTTATTCTTTGTTACAATTAATTCATAGGTAACCTTTACCTATTTAAAAATAATTCTAATTTTATTAATATTCATCATTAATTACGACATTTTATTTTTTCTGTAAACACGTAAACAGGCATTATTTTAACAACATACGTTGTTATTATATAAAGAGTCCCAAAATATATTTAATTTTGTATATTTCATTGAATATAATAAATTTTGATTTTAAAGTAAGAAAAAGAAAGATAAGAATACTGTCATGTGAAGTGATAATACTTTGAAAAGATATTCTCGTTCCTAGAAATCATAATAAAATAGACGTATTTTTATGGAGAGCTGAGTCCAAGTACCACACTTACTTTTTAATTCCTGTAATAAAACACAGAAAAGTTTCAACGCTGCAAAATTTGATCTTTACAGAGATAAGAATACCTATTTCCGCCGTGAATTATATACTTGACGTCGTCATAATGGAAATCAGCCTTAATGTTATTTATGCAAATTATAATCGAACTAATATACCAAAAATTTTTGTTAAAACAAAGGTACAAGAACATGATCAAATATTGTATAGGATAAAGTTATTGTAATGTATGAAAGTAAAAATTAATAGTCAGTGAATATAATTAATTACTAATATCCTAGAAAAGTACCTTCGTAAATACTATTGTAAGTTGACTAGGTTGCTCTTAAATAATATTGCTATTTACGAAAAACTTTATTCAATGTTTAATACATACATATAAACGTACTGTACCTAACAGTTTAATATGCCATTCTTATGAGACATGTTTAATAAAAGCGATATTAATAAAGTCATAAGTCTGGAAAGCCCACGAAATATGTACAATACTTTGTGTAACCTGTCAAGGTTTGTATACAGCTTAAGGTTAGTCGAAAATTCGTGCTTCCGACAATTTAGCAGCTTTTATTAAGTAGGGTGAACTTGATAAATAACCCTTCGTGTTGAAGTTGGCTTGTGGTTAATTTTACGTCGCTAATATCCGTCACAAGCTACGGATATCCTTGGCAACCTCACCAAAGTTATCCGCTGGCATTGAAATAAAAATATTATAGTATAGTTAAGAAATGTAGAGCCAAATGAGATAATAAATTATTTTAAGGCGATATTCTTCGTGAATATTTTTGTTTGAATGAGGTCAATAGAAAGTGGTTTTAGTTTTAAAACTGTAGTACATATTTGTGTTTGATTTTTGACATAAATAAAATATATAAGTATAATGTTTTTTATTTTGTTAAATATGAAAGTAAATTCGTATATTGCAACTATTATTCATTTAACAAACAAATTGTATTTGTGAAATACACACTAAATATTATGGTTAGCGTGATAAAAATAATGTTAACGTTAATTGAGATGAATTTCTCTATATCGACATTTTAGACTACTAATATTAATTTCATTAATTTTATTACTAATTTTATGTCATTTCTTTCACTCGTCATTAAATATTTACTTGAGCAAAAATTATTTCAAACATCCTTAAAAGTTTTATCGTTTTGTATAACGAATGTTCATACAAATTGCGTAAATATATAATTCACGACGAAGGGTTCGTCCAATATAACATCTTTTCATAAAAATTTAAATCGTTTTCCACTCGCTACGTTAAAATGACACCATATAAATCGTACTCGTTAAAAAGGTAATATTTTGTTACGAAAGGGATCCCAATATATTTAACGGAGGGTCGGGATAAAGGCCTTATTTGCGAGTAGAGCCTTCGGCCATAATCCACAGGGCTCGGCTCGAGCCCGCACTCAAGAAGCACATTATCATGGTATTATGTTGATGCGTGGCGGATCACTGCTGTAGCTATTCTTACTCTACAAATACATCGAAGAGATTATAGACGAAATAAAGATATTACGTATAAAAATGCGCTTAAGTAACTAGAATAATTGTTTGCAGTCACACAAATTGAATAATTTCCGAACATTTATTATTGTAGCAAATCGAATATCATTTATTAGTGTTATTTTTGTAATTTCATATATTACTGGAAACGTAGTTTGTTTATGTGTTTAAATGCGATAATCTTCGAAATTAACGGTTTGCATGAAAAAAAAAAAACACGTAAAATAATAATTACAGAATATATAAACGAATAAGTAAAAAAAAATATCTTTGAGTTGTTAATAACTAGAAAACGTATTATTGTTTATTATTACGTGCTTTGGCTCATAGATATTTACAATGCAGAATAAAACCCGCACAGATCCCGCAAATCTCAATAGCATGCGGGTTCCCACGGAAATGCGGGAATTCCACATTGTGGCACTGTGAACCATAATTAAAATGTAACGTACCCGTAATAGTGCAATACTGTTTATTATAGCGACATCTCCCAAAGTTTGTGACGTATGTAAGTATCTATATTTGAATTAACTCGTTTTAAAAAATTAAAACTATTTTAATTTTAATAGGTTTTGTAATATTTGTACTTTTAGATGAAGATTTAGACTTCACTATGAATTTTACTAATATTAATATAGTTATGTCAGTTTTGTTCGTTTGTTTTTATAGATTTATGGAAGTACGAATGAATTAAACGTAACAAAACTTTTTTTTGCGTCGGGGGTTACAAAAATTAGAAAGTTCCATATATCATGGTATGATAGCTTATTATTTTTAAGTATACAAATATATGTCATTTATAATAAAATATGTATATTTCATAATCACGTATATCTCAAAAACATCCTAGTATATTTAATTATGTCAACTTAAATTGACAATCCTTGTTCCGGGCGCTTCTGTGGCGAACGCTGTTAAAACTATGAGAGATATGTATACTGAGACTTTGTATTGGAGATTTGTGGACCTCATAAAATTTCACGAAAACTTACTACAGAATTTTTAAATCTATTTTTTATAAAAAAATCTAGTGTACATTCATTTCGCATGCTTAGTGTTAAAGTAACCGAAATCACATTTACAATTTTGAGCACAAAACTGAAAGAATAGCTATTTCTTTCTTTTTAAATAATTGGTTATGAACCACAGACTTATATGAAACTAAATTTTAATTACTAACTTAGCTAACCCACGTAAACAAGTTATATGTTTATAAAAAATTCTTAATTTATTTGTACTGTAATGTCGAAAAAGATTTGAATGTGACCATACTAAACTATTCAGGGTTTTTCTTATACGTTTTACTATTTTAACAAATTGCCAAATTCTCCTGTCAATAAAATTCGTAAAAAGAAAAGAGTCGAAGATTAGAAACAATGTAATTTTTATGCCGATCACAGATCATCACAATTTCAACAGCACAATGGAAGCGGTTTCAATTGTCCCCGACATTTAAGCTTCTCCTGGTCCCGAATTACATCCACAGCCAGGCGGCCCTAAAATATTCCCATAAAACTTAATGGACGCAAAAGTAATAAAACGTCGGTGAACATTTAAAATTTACGTCATTAGTGAGGAGTTTATGTAATCGTAAATTCTACTTGAGGATCTCGTTTAATAAATCTCTTAAATAAATATACCCTTATGTTAAAGTTTGATATTTATAATAACTTATAACTCAGTCTATTAAAAGTCATCGTTACTGTGTATACAACAAGTACTGCAGCTCACATGCTACGAACAGAGAAGCACCCACTTGACCGTCAGGCAAAGTAAACGCTGAACCAGCACGATATATTTGATATTCGCTGAAATACGCTGTGTACGTTGATAAAGTGGTAGTACTCATTTAATGTTATAAAATAAAAATGAAAGAAACGAGAACGTTGGACAAAATTTTGCATGCACATAAAAATAAATTTTAAATTATTAACTAACTGTTAGTAACAGTCACTGCCTTAATTTTGTTCTGGGGCAATTACGGTTCGACCCACCCTTGGGTAAGGACATGGGATAATATATTAAGGTTCTAAGCAGTTTCTCGCAGGACGGTAATATTATCTTTTGTCTGACAACTCTCATAATTAAATGGCTGTTCGCTCATCGAATTAGCTTGCATTCTATTTTGGTCGGTCTCAAAATTTCTTTCTCGTATCGTATCGTACCAAATTTCTTTTATACTAGGCGTCAAAGCCAGCGACAGGTGTCGGCATAAATCATTTTTCTATTCTGAACGATGCATGCGACGTGGCGCCATATCAATAACCTCTAGCTTATCGTAACCGCATTAGTCCCCACAGTGAAAAATCGATTAAGTGCGAGTAGAGTTCATATACTATACGTAGAATACTTAACGTAAGGTTTAATTTTTTTATGAATATAGAACTAAGATAGTATCTAAAACAAAATAATTATATTGTATTTTAATGTTAATTACGTATACTAAAAATAATTCATTTTAACATGTACATTTGAGAAAATTTTTCTAAATATAATTGCTTAGTTCTCAATTATGCTGTATTCTTATTTTAAAAGTTTTTCAATGAGTTTGCCGACAACTTTGGAACACATGGCCTTGTTCAACCATGTTCAACCAGTTTTCAAGAGTATCTTATACCCAATAAGTTGAGCTCATCAAATTTGGAAATGGGTACATTTTTTTAACATTAAAAAGTATGAATGTAAATGGAAGTATGAATCTATAAGATATGAAAGTATGAATATTTACAAAATGTCTTTGTCGCTATATAATCGTATCCTCGTTAAACTCTTCCCTTATTTAGCCTTCTTAGTAGATATTTTTTAAAATCCTTTCTTAAGTGTGTACCATTTATGTCAAATGAGACTCTCCCGTGCAAAATTTCATTATTTCAGACTATGGTTGATTTATTAGTCAATATTAGATTTTTTAATAAATACTACACTGAAAACTTTTTTAATGAGATAGCGGGTTTTTTTAAACGAGTAGTCAGGTCACTTGATGTGAAGTGATTAACGCAACCAATGAACATTTGTAGCACTAGGACATTATCTGTGTTGACTGCTGAAAAAGAGTGAGGTACAGGAATAAGGAAGGAAGGAGGATATGAGAATTATGGAAAATAATGGAGATAGGTTTCCTGCCCCCTCATCATCTCACTAAATGAACTCGCGTGAAGTAGCTTATATGTTTCGTATAAGCTACTTCACACCGATTTTCCGTGAGAGTGTGGTACTATCCCGGTCGAGCCAGCCCGTAGACGAGCTACAGTTAGGTACAGCTACTTTATCACAGTAAAAACTTGTACCTTAATAAGTGTAGATTTTATCGATTTCCCTGTTTTTGATATCTTATCAATATCCTAATCCAATCGCCGCTCACCGAGCTGCGACGGTTCGCGCAGAAACTAGATAAGGAAATCAGATATCAGTTTTTCTGAATATCTTGTGATTAGTATTCCATTTTACAGGATATAAAAGTTCCTTTATATTGCCGGGTCGCTTACAAATAAAATTAAGTATCCTCAAACTATCAGTAAGCCTTTAAACTATTTAATTTATTTATGTACGTATGAACTGATTTATGGCTAATGAAAAATATTCTTCATAAACGTTCAAAGATTACATGATACTAGCATCTTGAAAAAAATGAAATTATATATTATATACATAGACTAGACTATTTTACTATACTTTCAGATATTAAGCTCTTAGTAGTTTTTCCAACTATCGAATCAAAAGTTTTCGTAATTTCTAATTGTTAAAACCCTAATATAACATTTTAGTACTTAAAACTACGCCGTGTAATGTGAAACACCTACATTCGTTATGGCTTCTCTCATTTTCCTAACAGTATTAAACACGCAGTTCTGGTTGCCTGAAACTGAGTTATTTTCTTACTCTAGTTCTTGTATTGTTATTTGTAATCTAGGAGTTAGCTTTAGAAATCTTTTGTTTATATATAATATGCGCTATGCTGGATAAAAAGCATCGTGTGTTTTAGAATACAAGGTACTTAGGTACCTTTACTTTGGTAGCACCTAGCTGGAGCCAATCGACCGCAGCTCTTGTACGTGCTGGCTTGATTAAGAAAGTACCACGAGAAAATTGGTGTTATGTAGTTAAAAGAACTATGTTTCGTAAGTGAGTGAGACAACCAAGATGCCGCAATTATGCCCCCATCCCTTCCATTACTTTCTATCTCCATTTTTCCTTTATTCCATTAAAGCCGTCATTTTTCTTGTGCCTCCTACGGTGTTGCAAAAGTTCTTGGGTGGCGGTGATCACTTAACATCATGTGACCTGTCTGATTGTTAACCTGCTATATTCTTAAAAAAATATCTGTTCCGAATTTCACTTAAATCAGTTCAGTAACGTGATAAATACGTATGGTAGTTTGTTATTCCATCAAATTATTTTACAAATGGATTGTTTCAGTGAGTAAACACTCAGAAACATTTCTATTAACTCAAATTAATGTTAGTTTATGCTTAATACGCCAGAAATTAGTTTACAGAAATACTTGAATAGTTTACACTATACAAGCTCGTATAGCATTGTAGCCTCAAGCTCATTTATCTCAGGGAAGCCACAGAATATGTTTGTTGTATCATTGGGAACATGTCCTGGTTTAAAACTGCACGCAGTTCTAAAACATTTCTCATGAGAACAAGTAAACAGAATGCCAGTTTGTAATACTTGTATGGGTGACCTTGTTTCGGCTACTTGCACTTAGTTATTCACAAGCTAGCTGACTTAGCTTTTCCTTTCTAGGTATCATTCAGCGTATTACGTAATGCACCTTCAAATAATGTAATAATTTATATTTATCGATTTTTAGCAATGTGAATGTTCACATTTGCTACCTTTGTCAGCTAAGCAAATTATTGTTATTGATAATAATCGTATCATTCAAATAGAAGGAGGGTTCTAGGTAATTCTGTTAACTCTTTTGTATTTTGAAACTTCGAAGATTCGTACCTCTGATTTTAGCTGGCATAGCTATATATTTTTGTAAAAAAATAGTAGTTGTAGTATTTAGTTAAGATACATATATTTGAACGCCCTATATTCTTTTAGAATCAAACGTATCGAACATTAATATTTAATTAATTTTTTTTTCGATATTTTAGTGGATCCCAAAAGAAACATTTATTTCTTTAAAAGAGATTTTGTACTTTAGAAGAAAAACTTATTAAAATATATGAATTAATTTTATTTCGTAATAACAACGCACCTTGATGTAATATGTATGACTAATTAATTGTACTTTTCGTAGGATTTATAACCACAAACGTAATTACAAGACGATTTTAAGTTTTAATACAAAAGGTAAAATAGTTTTCTAATGTTTATCATTTATTTTTAATACTATTTTAGTACAGTCATTTGGTACTCAAACAGTAGAGAAAAGTTTTTGGCGGTTTTTAAAATTGGTATTTTCATAGATTTCGACTTGCTCTTTCGAAATGACTACTTTTCCACTTCGTATCTTTATCGGTAGCGCCGCCAACGCCAATTTTGAAAACTCCCAGAAAACTTTTCAAGTAAATTTTCTATAGCAACTTTAAGTCGTAGGTACAGTAATTTCAACTAAATAATGTAATATTAAGAGTTACTATATATTAGAAGATAATTTTTAATAGAACAAAAATATAATATATATGTACGTTGTATTTAAGTTAAAACGTTTTCATGCTTAAATGCGCTAATTTCAAGAATTAATTGTGCGGCCTATAAAAATAATATTTTCATCATCATCATCATTAGCATCAGATATCCGTACAAAGCAAAGCAATAGATGGCAAGTACATTTATGTAAATGGCAATCATTCTGACGAGTATCCCTACAATACAAGTGTCCTACACGTATAATTAAAAATTACAGAAAACCTAATTAATTACTTTATGTATGTATGCAAAAAAAGTTCCGACGAATTGAGAACGTCCTCCTTTCTTGGAAATCGAATAAATTTGTGAAAGTGACAACTATATAGAGGTAGGAATGTTAAAAATAAGCCTGAAATAAAATAAAAAAAAAAACAGTTTTTTTTTATAACGGTATTTCAATGCACGATATGAAGTTGAATTATGATATAATACACTCTATTATGTGGGTAAAGGACCTTTTTAATGTAGCGTAGCAAGGCACATCCTGAAGCTGAATATGGAGCGTAATAATGATGGTCCGAATCTACTATTACTTATACAAAGTTCTACTAGAGTAGTTAGTAAGTTATCGAGATAAATTAGTATGCAACGTTTAGACTCAAGAACTACTAAATAATGCAAAGTATTATATCCTCTAACTACAGTTCATAGAAGGAACTCACTTTGACTTCATCAATTTAAACTGTAACTTGACCGATTCAGCTTGTTGTTATCCTGTATGGTTATTTCAAATCAACAGCAACTTTTTCAAGTACAAAAGTGACATCAACAATTTTGTACGTCATATAAAATTGTTTAATGTAACAAAATATTTATTTGGATTCACTTCAAGTAAATTTTTATATTTTCAATAAAAGTATATTTTGAAAAATAATTGTTTACTAGTAATTTATTTATTATTTTCACATGTAATCGATTAGAAAAAAAATGTACACATCCGGTATCTTGATTTGAAATTCGTTTTGTTTACTGTTTGTGAAAGCTAAGTATATTTATTTATGCTCATATATTATTTCTACATATAGAAATGTTGTTGAAATGTTTCACATTTTATTGATTTATTCAATAATTTTAATACACAATAAAAATGTATATATATATATAAACATATCAAAAATAAATATACTGATAATCGACGTTTTCATAGATCACGTTTTAATTTGTTTGCTATAGATTTGTCAGAGTTCGTCATTAGTGCCCCGACAAAAAGTTTTCTCTCAGACTAAGTTAAAATTATAAGATGTATGTATCTTTTTTCTCGAGGTTTCTATCTAAATATACCTTATAGAGTTCCAGGAGTTGCTTCCTCACTCATACTCTATAAGAAAATAATAATAGTAAAAGTCGGAGCACGTCAGCTTTTCGTATCAAAATGCTAAATTTACACCAAAATAATGTAAACTCCCTATAGGAAACTTAAGCAATATTAGTTCAAATGAATTTAACAATAACTTATAAATAGCAAGGTATTCATATGTTCGTCTGCCGCTTAGAAGTACAAACACTGATATCTGAAGGTCCACGACTTTCTCAACATGAGTAGGTACGATAGATCCCCTTCTTCATCAAGTAAATTAGATTATAAATGGATCCCCCTTTATGGTGTTTAAATTATTAATAATGATTAAAGTTTCGTGCTATATCAGAATTCGGAACTCAACGTCTTTAATCATTCAAAGTTCAATAGAGCAGTAAGGTTCATGAATAAATGAAGCGGCGAATTTGAGGAGATGCCTTTACGAGTCTTGTGTGGTTACGAAAATGGTAAAAGTTGAACTGCGGTAGGTTACCGCTTCAGAGGTGTTTTGACGGAAGTTGGAATTTACGCCCCGACCGTGTTTACAGCGGTGAATGTTGAATATTGCAAACGATTTTGCTTACATATACCCTGCGCTATTTATAGCGGTGTACGCGATATGCTACTTTACTGCCTTCTATGAAATAAAAAATATAAATATGTTTTGCCATATATATAGAAAAAATAAAGTGCTTTCATACGAAGGGCTCCGTACCATTGTAAAAATTACAACATGGTAATAATTACATGTATATTACTTGTACTTTATAAATACTTTTGTAAAATAATCAAGAGATTATATAACGATATGTAATAAATGACCTAATCGGTTTATAATTATTTCTGACAATAATAAATTTTATAATGACAATAGGTACAATATATGAAATTTCAACTCTCTACCTACGAGTACTACGGTTCATGAAACACAGCCCGCTTATAGGCAGATGATCAGGCAGACAGCAGGTCTTATAATGTACGAAATTTCATACTCCTCCGTCGGCACATTTTTTGTAAAAAGGAGTAGAAAGGTTTTGCTTTACTTATTAATGCATAGATACTTATAGTGATATGTTTATTAATAAATCAGCCAAGTGCGTGTCGGGCCACGCACAATGTAGGGTTCCGTAGTTGTCAGAATTGTCAAGAACGGTCAAGCAATCTTCGAGTAGGTACCTATTTTCGTAAAAAAGCTTACGACGAACTGGGAATTTCCTTTTTTAAGTCAGTTTATACAATATACGTACTTACAATTTTAAACCTTTTATTATTATAAAATTATTCTTAATTTCTCTTTAAGAAGAGAATAATTCTTATTTTTCAAAATCAAACTAGGCAATTTATTAATAACAAATGGTAATAATTTAGAATGATATACCTATTTACTACTTACCTACCTTATATAATTAATTAACAATTTAATCCTTAAAATGTTTACAATATTAAAATCTATGTAATGATTTAGGTAGGTACCTATATTTCGAGACTAAAATATTTTTAATGTAAAATGAATGTTTGAATGTGAATTATACTAACAATTTTGAACTTCATATGTTCGTCGATTATATTCTAACAATTGTAAAATATACTTAGCGCCGATAATTTTCCTTCCTGATTAGCGCCTATGAAATCTATGGAGATTTGGTTGAAAACTTCATAAGCGCGATTCAGAATCACTCGCGATATGTTTTATTGAGACATTGTTTTATACCTTATTTTATATTTTATTTTAATTTAAACTTATTACATATTTATTTATTTATTCATTTAAATTCATATATTAATTTAAAATTATTAATATTTACATAATGTGATGCTTTAAAAAGTGAAATATTTATTTTTACTTAGATCATCTATAACTCGATAACCATAAGAACCCACATAGCCGTGATAATTTTCCTTTTAAATTCATTATATGTACTACTATCGTGAATTTTTTCATATTTTTAGACGCAGCAGTTTAGTGGGTAGAGGGGGGGGGACACTTGACTCTAAGAAAAATTAACACTTCAAAGCTTAATATTTCGGAAACAGTTCGTCGTTTGGAAAAATGGTTTTCCCACACCTATAACATTTTTAAAAGACCTATCTAACGATACCTCACAGCATGGGATAAATGAGAAAAAAAAATTTTCGGTCTCTCTTAACACATAGGGAAGACACCCTGAAAAAAAAATATTTTTAAGATTTTATTGTACGACTTTCTCGGCGTAATTAATATGTATACTCATACCGAATTACAGCTTTCTGGTATTAAGGGTTTCGGAGCAAAGCCGCGGACAGACAGACAGACAGACAGACAGACAGACAGACAGACAGACAGACATGGCGAAACTATAAGGGTTCCGTTTTTTACTACGGAACCCTAAAAATTGGTATTTGGTTTCTGCAATACTTACAAGAAAAGAAATATAAGAAAAGAAATACATTAGACTAAAATAAAAACATCGGCCACGTTGTGTTAATCATTATTTAATGTCAAACGATAAAAGAGCCGAGATGGCCTAGTGGTTAGAATATCTCGATCTCAACCGATGATCGTGGGTTCAAACCCCGGCTAGCACCGCTGATTTTTCAAGTGCTAAATTAATGTTTAAATTCATCTCGAGCTTGGCGGTGAAGAAAGACATCGTGAGGAAACCTGCATGTGCTGGGAGAAATTCTGACACATGTATATCCAAAAACCCGCAGGGGAGCAGCGTGGTAGATTAAGCTCTAAAACCTTCTCCTTAATAGGAGAGGAGGCCTTTGCCCAGCAGTGGGGTATTTACAGGCTGTTACTTGGTGTAAATAAATACACGTGCTATATGACACGTGGTAATTAGTTAATGAAAAGAGCGTGTCTACTAAAATAGTTTTAATTGTTTATGATTCTTTAAAAATACTTTTATTTTATTTGTACACATTTTAATAAAAAATCATTAATAATTTAAAGAACAAAATTGATTGTCAATTGATAACTAGCTGCCTCCGTCAATTCAAATGATGCTCTTAACTGATCAAGTATTCATGAATATGCAACACGCGAATTCGTTATATATATTATGCAAACACGGTTCTCAACATAGTTTACAGTTTGTACTAATAGAAGTAATAGATATATAAAAAAGATGCAGTGAATTTTGTATATGTGAACTAAACTCCGGAACCATTTAAATTTTTTTAGAAATTATAGTACCTTATGATGTACCTATACCCTATTCTAAATGGTCATAGGCTTTATTTTATGTTAATATGCGTATTATTCAAATTATCTATTCTGAAATCAAATCTACATTAACGCGAGCGAATACAGAAAGGAAACATTGATAGAATAGTATTATTAATAAATTAAGTGATGAGTTCTTAGGAAGTAGTATTTGCGATTGTTTTCCGAAATAAATCAGTTAATAAATAGGAGGGTAGAATGGAGCAGAGCCATTAGCCTACATAGGAGCGGCGGCCGCGAAGGTCGACATTGACACTTGTAATTTATTAGATTTGCTTCAAAGACGGATAATCTCTTTACTTGTGCCTAACTAAACACACCAACTCTGACGTAACGGTAACAGGTAACTTTAAAGATTTCTTTATTTTCTTTGTAATAAATCGTATTCTGATGTATTTGTTTTTTATGTTTCTACAAATTAGTTAGCCGTATCAATGTAAGATCCGACTAATTTTTCGTTATGCTCGTACTTCAATATTAGGACATGGTAAAATTAATTAATTTTTTGAAAAATTGATTGAAAAATTTGTACATTTTGAAAGTATTTTTGTATTAAAAATGCACACGTGCGAAGTAGGGGCGGGTATTTGATAGTACCCTAGTAATTTTCGAAACTTCAGGTTAATTAAATTTTTTTACGTGCTCGTTTTTGGAGTAAGCTAGGCCTAAGAAACAACACGCTACGACCTATAGGAACAGAACAGTACCTATAAATATCAACTATAATTAGTTAGGAAACTACCATGAAAAAAATATTCAAATCTAAAAAAAAACAACTATCATAATTCAACCAGTAATGTAAACATTATTTAATTCATTTTAAAACAATTTTATTGGTGATCTGGCATGCGATAATCTCAATTTATGAATATTTATACTGTAGGTGATATAATTTTCCTATATCATTAGTATACAGATTATTGGATTTAAGCTGTTATATATCCGTTACGTAATTACGTACCCTTTATGCCGGAACACGGCAACAACGCTCTAATGATTGGCGTTAGGATGACGTGAGTAGAATATCTACAAGCATGCCACTAGCAAATACATTATTGCTCTGCGAGCTAATTATGGTGAGCTAATGCTATGGGAATGCTTTACTTTTTGACAGTTGATTTCGTATTTTTCTACTGAAACGAATCAAATTAACGGTCAAAATATTATATGCATAATTGTTACGATAGCGATAGCTCCGCGTTATAACCCTCTTGGTTTCAAACCACAGTTTTGGCTGCAAATGTATGGTATATCCAAAAAGCGTTGGGTGTTTTTTTAAATTAATAAAATATACCTCAAATGTGTGAATTAAAATTTTCAAATTCATCAAATTATTACAATTTTATAAAAAATGTTTGTCTTTGATTAAAACAATACATGCAATCAGACAAGTATTTGTAATATTAGTGTCAAAACTAAACTTGAAAAGAAAAACACCGTCTATATTGAATTATTATTTCGTTAAAAATATAAACGTAAACATTTTTACGCATCGTGCTGTTTCATTTAACTAAGGATAGTAATATTTTTTCAGTACGTATGTTATTACGTAAAGCTCAATGCGTGCAGGGATTTACAAAATGAGATGACGACGGATCCAGAGCGTGTGATATTACGTCATCATAACTTTTACGTATCAAAATGTAGATTTTTTTTAGTAACGTGGAATTAAATTCGTACTGTTTGCATATTTTAATTAATAGAAGTTGGTATCATTTCGTCATTAAACTTTTAGGAGAGCGTAAGTCAAAATCAAGACCTTTATAATATATATTAAACTTGACAAAGTTTCATACAAACCTTCATCCCCTATTTTATCACCTTGGGGGTAGAATTAATCAAAATCCTTTCTTATCGTATGTCTACGTAATAACATCTACCTGCATGCCAAATTTCAGCCCGATCCGTCCAGTGGTTTGGGCTGTGCGTTGATAGATCACTATGTCAGTCAGTCAGTCAGTGAGTCATATATATACATATATGGTTTTGACTTAAGAACATTGGCTACTTATTATTTCCAAATGAAAACTTAAAGGAGATGAAATAAGGAATGCAAATTTGTGTGTCAAGGAAGAACAATGGTCATTTATAAAATTCTACGCAGATAAAGTCCCCTTAACCAACTAATGTATACTAATATTATATAGAAGTATAATTTGTTGATAACTAATCTATGTGTGAAGTAATCTCTGAAACAACTGATCCAATTTGAAAAAAAAAAAATGTTAGATAGCCTGCTTATTGAGGAAGGCTATCTAAAATCGCTTTAAGAATCATAGAAGTAGAGAATATATCATAAATGCGAGTGAAATCGTTAGGGGCAGCTATAATCTATAAATGTGCCACGGACGGGATAAAGAGATATGGATACCGGGATTGCTTAATTTACGACAGTGCTCGACTTTAGATTGGCATCTAATTAATTATACCTCCAAAATTTCTTTCGGCTCGTCCAGGTGCCTTTACGAACTTTTCTTTGCAGCCGAGTAAGAAATGAATTTAGAAGCCGAATTTTGTAAATTCAATTAGAAATTCGGTTCGAATAATTGATATTTCTTTCCATACAATTAAGTAATAATGTTAATGACTCGAGCCGAGACGTTAGAACACGTTGATCTCAACCGATGTTCAAACCCCGACTAGCGCCACTGAATTTTCAAGTGCTAAATTTGTGTTTAAATTCATCTCCATCTCGGCGGTTAAGGAAAACATCGTGAGGAAACCTGCATATGCCGGAAGAAATTCTGACATAAGTATATCCGCCAACTCGCAGTGGAGCAGCTTAATGGATGAAGCTCTAAACCGTCTCCTTGATAGGAGGTCTCCTGTCTTTGGCCAGCAGTGTGACATTTACTGGCTCTTTACTTTGTTTTGCTTTACTTTTATACTTTAAAGATACGTTAGTTTTTTAAAAATATACATAAAAATCTACTAACTAGATCCAGTATCATCTTATAGCAATGTAATATGATTGGAAAATGCTATAAGTTTATGTCTCCACTTTACGATCTAATCTCTTACTAGTCGCACAAACAGTTTTATTGTTAGAAAGAAACGCGCGATAAGTCCTTCGCCATATAACAAATTTATTAAACGTAAAATGCACTCATAAAGTTAGTGTGAAAAAAGTTATTTAAAGAAAAAATAAGATTCTTATCGCAGTTCATGCGTTAGTTTTTTTTAAAACCTAGAGCGAACTATTGATTTAAATTAGGTTTTTAAAAATTTTAGCCCAATATAATTTAGTTTTAGAAAAAAAGATATAGTTCGACCAGTTGAAAAATCTTCCCGTTTAATAAAAGTTATCCTATGAAACGAAAAAGTTTGTATAGATAAATAAAACTGGTAAGTAAAGCCGCGGGTAAAATCCAGTTTAACCATTAAGTTTAATACTTTTATCTCAAAAAATTTTTACCCGAACATTTCGTAATATTTCACCGCAGAACTCGCAATTGCCGGTAGACTTAAAAAAAGCAGCAGTGAAGAAGTGTACTTGTTAAAAAAATATTCTAATGAAAGCAATCAATATTGAAGAACGAATAGAAAATTGGCAGCTTTTGTTTACGTCGGGTTTTTAAAATATAACTCGTGTATGAAATTTAATCTATATCTTTCTTTTATCTTTTAAAGTTGAGATACTATACATTAAATGTTCCTTTGTTTTTTCTTTCGCATATTTTTACTCTACATCTTTAACGCAAGATTACTTTCACGTATAAACGCTTTAGGTTACTGATATTTTAGTCGAAATGAAGTTTACGTTTGTTAAAAAGCTGAGTAGACTACTCGGGCAGTCAGAGGCTCAAGAGGGAGCGGCCGCTGTATACAAATATAGCAGTTTTCTTCAAGTGCTTCAAGGGCGTCTTTTTAAATCTCTCCATTTCCCTTTTTCACCTTACTAAACCAGGTCAGGTGGATTTATTATAATCGCGAGGAAGGTTTTAGAGGGTTTAATTTGTTTCTTTTTAGGTGTTGGGTTAAAAGTAATAGGAAGTTAAATGCTGTATTTATAGTGAAGCAGAAATTGTCTGGTGGATAAAAACGAAGTTTCTTCGACGTACTACTAAATGTTGCTGATTACATTTTAGGGAAGCCTCTCTGAGTTTTTAGTTAAAAACAGAAAACTTTGTAAGTACTTTGTAGGGCGTTGTTAAACTTGAAAATGTCAGTTTTGCGTAAAAAACTATCACTTGTTTATAAGCCAGGATACGGTTTTTAAAGTTGAATTATAAAAAAAAAAAAACTGTTACAACACGTTTTTTGGAACTTTGTGAAACTAAAAAAAAAAAATACTGTTATTTTGTTCTCCATGACTGCTTTGCGCATTGTTTAAAAAGTCGGAGTTAAATTTTAGTTGACAAAGCACTAAGTCCACATTATCAGCCAATCATGAGAAATGTGTTTTATAAACTGAAATTTATTAAGAATAACATCTATACTTCTCTTATTTTTAACGCACGCGCGTGAATAAAAAATCTTATCGTATTCTTCATAATCTATTCAATATATGTACATAATATAGACACTCGTAAAAAATACACTATCTTTCCATTCCCATGCCAGGTGTTGATATTCAGATTCAGTTAGTCTGCAATTTTATATGTCGTTGAAATTTATACCTCCCTTCTATTATTTGGCAACCGCTTCACTTAATATACATTTTTACGAATAAGCTTTTATTAGATGTTATATTGCTTATTACTTTTCTTTTACAAATTTTTTCATGTCTTCGTTGTACATTTCTGTGCAATTATTGGTAGCTATTTCACGCCTACAAGTCTTAACAGGACAGTAGATACATATATATCATACTAGTTGCTTCTCGGGGTTTCATTCGCGTTTATGGTTACTGATTTATATCTGTGCGTCGTAGCATATAATATAGCCTATAACCTTAATCAATAATTCAAATCGGCTATGTATTGCCAGAAATTAAAGTTGTCTCTTCAAAAACTTACAAAAAATTTTACCTCCTTAATTGTGAGGAAATATTTTTTTTATATTAATATTAATTAATAAAGATACAACCATCCAAGTAATCGATTACACCGCGAAATATATTTCTTCATATTGGATTGGTAATTCAAAAAATTGGAGCTTTGAAATAAATATAATAGTTTTTTGTTTTATATATTGATAAATAACGCTATATACCTTAATGTAAAGATAAATTTAGTAAAAGATTATTTAAGATCTCTTCACTGCGAAAGTCTTAAACCACGCAACATATATGAATGCAAAGAATTACAAACGAATTTAAGAAAGATTTAAGTGTAAAAGACGGTCTTTAGTATGACTTGCATTAACTCCGGGGTTAGACCACCGGAATTCATCTTCGTCTCAAACAGACCAAGAGCTCTGCTCAGTAATTAAATATAGCTTACCTTTGGTACCTAATTGCGTGGTTCCGCTCGCAACAACTTAGCCTACTTACGGAATGTTTGAATGAAACAGCCTGCTTTTAGATTCAACCGAACTCTCTTAATTTACTTATAATTGGTCATACGAGTCATTTGATAATCTTAAAGCTAATATTTTTTATTCATTTATGTACAAAACGAAAATATAATGAAGTGTAACACACATCATACTTGCAAAAGATCTCTGGCTGATATTCTAAAAGTAATTATGTAAAAAGGTCGTGTATTATATATATATATATATATATATATATATATATATATATATATATATATATATATATATAATTCAGATTAGTTTACTATCATTAGCTGTTGAATATAAATTTTCATCAATAATAATTGACTTACATTTAAAAAGGGTTTACATTGGCGATTCTGCACGAAGTCATGAACAGATGACTCAAACTTGAGTTAATTATTCGTAACCATCAATATATTTCATTTAACATTTACAAATTAATCGTTTATGTTTGTAATTACTTACAGCTATATAAATGGATTAGAATATTAATGCATTTTTTAGACTGAAAACTTTTTAGTTTTTTTGTGAGTTTAATAAATTATTTATCTTTTACTTATTTATTTTAAGGTTATCTTAATACAGATTTGGATTGGACTATGGAATTTAGTAAGTACAGTTTGGGTATTATTCGAGTATTGGATTTATTAATATTTTACATTTTAAATTTTTGTTTGTTATTAATAAATAAATAATAAATTTTCATGCTGATATTTTTAATGCTAAATCTATTAAGGCGTATTTTGAAATGAATATATTATTACACAAGAGTAATTTTGGAGTTTTAACGCTTATCAAAGGTATAGATAAAGTAACAAACAATTTTGAATTCTCTTTACCTTCGTCAATTTTTATGTAAATTTATGTACATTGTTATTTTAAACAGAAATTCGAACGCAGAGTTGGAGCTATACCTTTTTTTTTAAGTAATATCGTTTTTAAAGTGTTTTTGCGTTTAACCTTTCATGTAATGTGGCCGTTGAGATTTAAATACATTAAAATAATTTATATAATTTATACAGTAAATAGTAAACAATAAATTTTTAAACTTTATACATTTTGATAAATTGCTTTTACCGTAACGTATTTTGTGAGGAAGTAGCAACGTAGATCAAAGTAAGTTTGAAATTAAAATATATTCAGAGGAGTCCGCAAAGCAACGCTGCAGTTTAAAAGTAACTTTGTCCTCTTCAAAAATATCTTTGTGTTTGTTTTGTTACTACTTTCTTCTATATCTTTTCTCTTATATATTTTTTATTCTTATTAGAACTTATAGGAGTTTTTTTGTGAATATTACGTAAGAAAACTTTCAAGACTCTTTCCTAGGTTTATATTCGTTGTTCGACAATAACCCTACTAATTAGCGTATTGATACCTAGCCCTAATTATTTCATAATTTGTTAATTAATTTGATATTTATGTTTTATTATTATTATTTTGGAGAAGTGAATGAATTATGTGTATTACCTGCCGCCCGAGCTTCCTTGCATGCTAGCACCATGCTGTGACGGACGTCTGGATTGTCATCGGCGATAGTCTCTCCGACGGCCACGAAGCGCTCCACGGCGCAGCAGACGGCGGCGCCTACTCGCTGCACCGCCGCGCCGCCCGCCGCCGCCTCGCCCCGAGTCGCCACCAGGCTGCTAATCTACCCAAAAATTATAATTTTTATGATAGTATTTCAATATCAGGTTTTTTTTTCATTGCTTTAGTTTGTCTTTTGCATGCATTTGGACTTGTTGCTTGTGTGTTCGTTCAATAGAAAGTGATTATGATTATCTCTAAATTATTACGATGTAAAAGTAAACTGAATTTCTGCGACACACGCTGTGGATGGCACGAGGCGCAAGAACAGTAGTGTTAAATATTTAAAAACATAATAATTATATATAATAAAAAATCTTATTTTTTGTGCGGTATGTAATATGTTAAACTTATAGAACCTTCCATTTGAAGGACTTTAATTAAAAGTTGGACGGCCTATTTATTTAATTTAATATCTGTAATTTGTAATTTTTTGATTTATGTATGTAAATTTACCATAGAAAATTATAAAAGATATACTAACTTTTATTACGAATAGTGTTAAAAATGGTTGACGGGCTTTAAGGTTGGAAAACAATTACTTTAAGAGCTTAAAAGTTTCATCCGATATTAAAAAAAACTGTATATAAACTATAGCTCACTAGAATGGTACTTATTATACAATACAATACGAAATCTACTATCAAAAAACATAAAATAAAATGAAAAAATAGAATGGCAACAAGTATCCAACTTATTTATTTAATTGGCAGCGCCCGAAGGCTTGGTCCTCGAGAACTACAAAATCAAATCCTTTAGCGCAATTTTTATATGGTTTTTAAATTAAAGGACGAAAATTGTGTTCAATTATGCATTTAAATTCTACTACGTTCTACATGTTCATTGCGGAACTTTTAAAACTTTAAAATCGTAAAGTGTTAGCTGTTTTGTACTTATATATTTCGTTAATTTACTTATCAATAGCTCAGAAATATTCATGATAAACAGTGTGTCGCGACCTTTGGTATTAACTACGGGGCTTTCTGATCCAAAGGAGAATTAAAACTACATTTTTAATTCTAAAAGAAGTTATATCTTTTTCTGATATCAAATTTTTCTGTGTTATAATTGTGACCTTGTGATAAATTTCGTAGAAATATTATATCATTAAGATGAAAATGCTATCAGGGTAGTTATTTTTATTCCTTTTTATATTCAGTTACGACGCGTCCGTTACTAGGTTACAAAGTTGATTTATATCGCTCTCGAGATAACGCTTACAAATACAAATGTAATTGTCGCCTTAGGAATGACAAGCGATATTTTCACCTCTTGTCAATCTCTAGACTTCTACAAATTAAAATATGAAAGAAGCGTCTCACTATCTAATCACAATTTTATTTATGTAGAGCGTAGAAAATGTTCTTCGTAGTAACTTTATTTATTTATTAGTAGTAGCAACTTAATTTATAATTATATTAAACAAGCGATTCTTCGTTATCCTTACTAGCGATAGCAATTGTGAAACGAGCTTTGCGCTCATTTCGTTTGTATAAGTAGCCGAGATGCATTTTGTAGTATTCTACAGATTTTCTTTTGTTTGCATACCTTTGTAGGCTAAAGATCAGTATAGTGGAAAAGAGTTACCATGTTTTATTAGGTAACTTAATAAGGATGTGTTTTTTAGTTAGGATTTTACTGCCTTTTTGTTAAATATATTCCTTACTGGTTTTGTTTTTGATGATAATTTGACTTGAATTTTATTTTGAACTTGATTTTAATTGTAATGAAACTAAATAAATGATTAATGGTACAAATAAGAACTCTCTTAACTGGTCTTCATTAAATTTTTACAACACGTCGTGTTCGATAGCTCATTAGAAATTAAGTATTTTGATAAAACATTCAATAAATAGAATAAACAGTAAAACTTTATATTCATAACTCATTTTCACAACAATAAAACATATTGCGTAACACAAAAATCAATACATCTTTTTCACGTTTAAACTTGAAAAAAAGAAGAAATAACAATGATGGCCAGTTGTACAACGAAATTAATAACACATTTCATATATCCTATTTAAATATATAACGATATAATAAATGTGGAATAATAATAAAAATATATAAATTGATCCTAACTCGTCAGTCGTAGAGAAAAGGATATAGGATAACTCCCTGATAAAAAACACTGTTCCCGAGAAAAAAAAATGATTTTTAGATGGTCATCTAGTATAAAAATTCAATATTAACAAGAGCGAAGCTACTGGCAAAAGCTAGTACTGAATAAACAAATGTTGAGTTACTAAATACGTTACAGCATAAGAGACCTCTCTACTACTATTCAACCCTGTCATTCTGCACTCTCAAAAATGCACCTGCTTTTCTAAAAAACTATACTAATATTATAAAGCTGAGAAGTTTGTTTGTTTATAAGCATATTTCAACCATTTACGATCGGAAATTATTACGACTAATAAAAAATATTTCTGCGTTAGATAGGATGTGTATTATAGAGGTTTATAAGCTAAGAACACGCTACGATTCATAAGAGCGAGGCTGTAACTAAAAAATAATCTAACAAATTGTATGTGAGTGCAGAAAAAAATAACTTAAGTGACATTGCGAGGAATATCTAGCAACATTTACAATTTAAGGACTCATAATAAAAATCACACTATTTTAAGGTGATTTCTTAATTTAATTAAGATTGTATTCTCGACCCCACCGACAATCTCCATCGTGTTTTCTCCTCTCCACGTGACATTGGCGAAATAATATGTGTAATTAGCACAACTAAAAGCCATTAATCAAAGAATTGAATTGAACATTTATATTTATTGTAATAAAACGATACATTGTAAGCTCAAGTAGAATAAACGTCATGAGATTCGTGTCGTGTAATTACAATACAACAGTGTTAGACGCCCACTAGAACAAAGTACGTCAATTTCGAATCGGAGTAATTCTTAAAACAATATAGTTAAGTATTTTTTCCTTCATTGTTATTAATTATAATTAAAAAAGTGTTGATGTAATCAAAGAAGCTAGTAGCTCTTTATTAAATATTGAGACAGGTACTTAATTTGATAATATTTTTTTGTTGATCAACTTTTTTCAGACTTTAGTTTATAATTACATAATTATATTTTATCTAAAATTTAGTCGTTTAGATAAATTATAATTAATTAATTGAAGATACACGGCTTAATTAATAGAGCTTAAATAACTATAATATTATTAACTGAAATTAAGCACATCATTACATAGTACATTATTATCAATGGAAATAAATTTATTGCTGTGCTTTTGACGCCAAAGTTCGAGATAAAGCACAGGTCTGTTGTGATTCTCACTGTCGTGCTTCGAATAGGTCGTGAAAACCGTAAGCTTTAGTTTACCGAGTGATTATTAATTTTAGTAGATTAATTATTATTATCTCAATGACTAATGCTATTGGCGGTTTAACTCTGGTTATTGCTTCATTTTATGAGTCGTAGCGTGATGTAATATAGCCTATAACTTTCCTTAATAAGCTAAAATGTTACTGAGACAGAGCTCGGCTGTATCATACTGACTATGGTTCGCATACAGACTAGCTCGACTGGGTCAGTACAAAAGATCTGACAAAAGATCGGCCTGACGTAGATAATATAACTGTACATTTCGGTAAATTATAGACCTGGAAGCCTAAGTTCCTTCCCCTTTCTTCCTATAGGCTATAAGATATATAGAATATTCATCCTCTTATTCCATTTTAAGCTGGTAATGCGTTTGTGCTCTTTCGCCAGCTATTTTATATATAAAAAAACGTGTTTATAATCGGTAATTTCAGAGATTATCTCCTACAAAAAAACTCACAAACAAACAAACAATTTTTACTCCGTTATACAATTAGTATGAATAAAGATTACTAGCTTGCTTTAAAGGTTTGCAGGCTCACATGGCTTGCTATTTGTAAAAACCAGTCATCTTTGACCTCTGGACTAGAATAATAATCTCAGAATAATGCTACGTAGAAAAAACATTGAACCCGCAATAATTATTTTTTGTTTTGAATGCACTTAATAGTGATGCTACTATAGAAACTTAGAAATAATGATAAAACATGTTACTTATATATTTTTTCTTAAACTATAGAACTAAGTGTAATTGTCATTTGAAAAATTAAACAATAAAGTTAATAGAATTATTGTATACAAAAGACGCGACAATCACGTGCTCCCCATTTCATTGTGCGAATTTTCTTTGCGTGTGATATCCTTTTAAAGAAATAAAAAAAAAGTAAAATACTAATTTAAAAAATAAAAAAATCAGCAACCGTAAACAAGGGACATAAATTAAACAAAGCACTCGCTCAGCCTATCCGCTTTGTTATCATAAAATGACTTTAATAAAGAATACTAATTTTGCTTTCTAAATAGGATCCATATTAAAATTCTACGTTTTAAATTATTTCTTTATTAATTTTTACTTGAAATTTGTTATATGTTATTGTTATGATAGGTAAATATTTTTACATTTGCCACACCCGTTATTATTGTATTTCTTTTAAAAGTCTTATTTTGTGCAATGTACTCATTAAACCAGAACCAAAATTATTTTTTTCATAATCAGTGTTGCTATATGATATAACCTAAGTTAGATATTACGACGCTTCTCGTCTTTGGAGCCAAGAATAGGGAAGATCGTCTGTTGAGAGCTTCGATCAAGGTCGTTCTTGCACGCGAGCTTATTTTTCGTCTTTACTTGTTGCTTTGTAATTCATTGTCTTTATTAAATTATTGAACATATAACCTTCTCAGATAAATAATAATACGCGCGATATGCCCCGTCACAGCTCACGTACCTGGGGCTCTCGGCACACGTACTCGTCGTCATCGGAGAGAGCGTCCATGTCGTCGATGTGTGTGTACAGCGCGCCCTCGGCGGCGCGCTAACGCGGGCGCGCGCACGTGCTCCGTGGCGCTGGCTTGTCTTTGCGGCACCGCGCCGCTCTGCCCGAGTCTGCCGCGGCACTGACGGACCGGGAGCATCGATCCGCCGCCGCGGCCACCCCGCACGCACCCGCCCTCTACGAGTCCACGTGGCCGCCCGCCCTTATATTTTATTATAAACGGACGTAACATTATGTTTTCCCTACTAACCGATATTTTTAACTTTTGCTTGAGCTAGAGAAAGGTTACGCCTGTAATCAGTTGCGTGACGTGCAGGGATCGCTTTAACGTCATCGATAACACTAGCCGTTTATTTAAAATAGTTGCTTTTATACGTAGCCGTACTGCGACGGCGCGAAATAATATGCAACAGATGTCGTCTAGGCGGGAAAACCTGACGTAAAGAGCTGTCAGCAACGTCGCGAGCTGACGATTGTACATGCCGAAAATAGAATTACGACTTTAGACAGTAGGTACGTAAAAACTGAGAATATCGTCAGCGTATTGATACTACGTCAGAGGGTTACTCCAGTACATCGCTATTATCGTAGAACGTCACAAGCGCAATGGATTACTGTGACTTCGCTCGAGTGCGTTTCGGAGGATGTAGAAATGCATGCGTAGCGTACCTGCTTGATGAGTGGGAGTAGCGTTTTCTCTATGGAGCGCGTTTTTATTTGAGAAATGTGGACGTCGCCATCGGGCAGGCCGGCGGCCGCCATGGCTGGCGCGGGCGCGACTGCGCGGGCGCGCGCCCACTATTGGCCGCCCTCGTCACGTGGCGCCGCTCGCCGCGCCGCCGCCCGTACGCCGTAAACGTGAGATTCGGTGTTTACGCGTACTCTTGCGGGAATATAAAAACTAGTGCTTTACGTGTTTCATTTTGTTTTGATTTTGAAAGCCAATTGTGAACACACAAAAATGTACAATCTACAATATTTCAATTAAGTTAATGATGTTTGAATAATTATTCAATTCTAGTTTCCAATAAATATTAATGATAATCTTATATATACTCCCTATATGTATTTGTAAATAAAACTAAAATTCATGACAATTTTTATTCACTTCAATATAACAATCTGTTAAATGTTACACTTATTATAATAATCATTGGCACATTATCACACCATTTGTCAATGATTTATACTAACACGTTACAATCAAAGTAAATTATTAATATTATTATTACTGCATTTCAAAATTAAGTAATAAAAATAGAGCATGAAAATAATTTAGAAATTTCAACATTTAAACATTTACTTAAGTAATAGTTACATGTATTGTAAGAGGAATAATACAATTTAGAACTAAATATTTAAGTAAAATAAACAAATAATAAGTTGAAGATAACAAACAATGACAAAATAGAGACAATGTTATAATTTTATTTTAATTTCTTATCTGTATACAGTCTTAAACTAAAAAGTATATTTAGAACTTTGGCAATTGTTTCTATCAAGTAAAATTATATATTGCATTTATTTTTTTAAGTTTACATTATGTGGTAGTTTTAATTGTAAACTAAACTAAAATACACTCTGATATTTAAGTACACAAGCGTGATAGAATATTAACAGCAAAACGAAGAATATTATTATACAATTAAATCATGTTCTATAATTTAAAAATAATTGATAATTTATAGTTTTCAAATCATGTTAATGATGAAAATTTAATCGTAAATTCATATATGTATGTCATAATTTTAGTAATAAATTTTTTAACAAGATAATCACATTTATACGATTCAATCATTCGATCAAAACTAATTATAATAAACACCCATACTAATCTGTGGGCGGCGCTTATTGTAGAGTTCTTTAGAACTGTTACTATCTTGAGAGCTGTCTGACAACCATGGACTTTGCCCGGAAGAGTTTCTCACTTTTCGCTTTCGAAGACTTTCAGTTGGACCCAACGTTGGTCTTAGTAATTTCTTGAATCTGAAGGGTCCCTCGTTGTAGTCATCGTCGGAGCTGAAGACGGGAGTTGCGAGGATTTGTGGTGAATTTCTCAGAATCTTTCGAAGGTCCGATTCGGGATCATGCGCTGGACTATAAACCGGTCGTGGCGGTGGATCAGCCTTTTGTGTTTGTTTTACTAGTTCGATTATTTTATTACTGAAATGATAGAAACAATTTATTAAAACATTGTTGTTTAAAATATCAGTTATAAGTTTATGTAAAATGATCTCTACATTAGCTGTTCTGTACTTCTTAAAAAGAAAAATATCTATTATGATATTCTATTATGTAACTGAAAATGCGGTAGATAAATCTCAATATTAAATAAAAAATATATATGATGTATTCATTGAAATACAAATGTTAGAACGAGTACTACTTTTTTATTGGATATGAAAATGAAATGTTAGTGTATGTATTAATGGTCCATGATATAAAACATTGTCACTTTACCCTCGTTGTTGTAATCCACTTCGTAAAGCATGCGACAGTATTTAAAAATATAAATTACTCTTAAGGCCAATATGTCATAAGATTATTTTCTATATCATACCTGACTAGACCACTACATTGCCTACTGCATGGTAGGTTCTGACGATTTTGATTGTTATGTAAAGGCTTTTCATCACTGCTGTAGTCTTTATCGTTACCCGTTTGTTGATGTCTGCAAAAATACATATTATTATAATACAGCAAACGATCTCATCTTTCTAGTATTAAATGAAATATTAAACGTAGAGTCTGTATGAGGAACTCTGTACCCTCTATTAGAGATTTAAACGGTCGCCTATGACTGAAAATATATATTTTTCTATTTACAATCTTTGATATGTTTATGATTTTAAATATAAATATATTTTTGTTTTACAATCTATCAAATCATCACTAGATAACATCATTGGTGTAAACTTATCAACTATCAAGCATGATATTAACTTTGACTATTTGTGTAATTCTTCATATAACAAATATTATACTAATAGAAGAGAGAATCGAAGAGTGAGAATTTTATTATCAGTTTTAAATTATCCTTACGTTCTAAATATACAGACCTCATATTTCTTATACAAATATCCTTTATCTGAAATATTTGGTCCCATGGCATGGTATCGCTTTCATAAAACTCCGGTGACGGACTTCATGTTTCCAAAGGTAAGCAAACATAAAAATGAAATTAGTCCAAGCATGTTTTACTCGTAATTAAAACTGCCCAGATACTTATCGTTAGTTATAATTAATGCCCCAATTTTACCTTGAAAGTCTACTGGCGTCTTGCTCGGCTTGTGATGGTTGGCTTCGTATTATGGCAGGCACGACACGGAAGCCAGGAGGTGGCTGATACTCCTCTGGGGGTTTCTTTACGTCTTTTAATCGAATTCCCGGCTTATTGCGTCGGAAATTCTTATGAACGTCTTGATTTTTGTTATGTACCTGAAAACATGTTCATATGACATTAGTTGATTTTGTGAATGATTTTAGAAATACGACGTAAAATTAGGTAATGAACTGCAGTATTAATAGCGGTAATATACGAGTTGAATAATGAATTTTACCTAATCTGTCAAAATTATAATAGATTAATTTGTTTACTTAGGATGTTTATAAAACTTTTGTGTGCCATGGCTTTAATAAATAATTAATTTAATATGTTTATTTTTTAGACCGAAAGGTCTAAAGTCTATGCGTGGTTTAAATATTTTTTTCACTCTCACCTGCTCAGCAAATGATTGTAGTTGCGCCGCTCGTTCCTGCACCGAAAACTGCTGCATGATTTGTTGATGGGTTGGCGGTGCGGGCGGGGAGTGCTGCGGCGGTGGCGGCGCTGGTGCACGACCCTTCACTAGCTTACGCCTCGCTGTATAACCACGGAAATCTGTAATGTATACGATAACTAGGATGTCCTACTTTACATCAACTAAAGGGGCTATTTACTTTCAAAGTTATGTTCAATCACTTTTTAGTATTTTATTTTTTAAAACTTATATTATTTCACATAATTATCCGTAGCTGAGTTAAAGATAAAGAAAAAATATGAGTATCTTACTATAAGATATTCAATTGCGATTTGGTCTTCGTTTACAGATATTTTGCAGTGAAATAAAAAAGAAGACTAGAAAAAGAAATAAAACGAGATTTAACTGCAGCTTAATCTTATTATTGTAATCTGTTAATTATAATTATATTATAAAAAGAATAATTATATTTTTTAAGCACTGGGAGTCAATTATGATCAACAAAATCGCCATCAAAATACCACTGACATTTAAAGTAAACGTTTTAACACAAAAATAAAAAAGCAACTATTAGAATGTAGCATATTGAGATAGTGATTATTTAGCGTAATTTATCTGCAGATAAAACTAAAATAGGCAAATGGATTCAAGTTCAAGAAAGTGCAGTGGATATAACTTACGACTTTGCAATACTATTGCGGCCTTGGTAGAATTTACGTTTTCTTTGTTACTTGAATTGGTATCATTGCTGTCGCTGTCGTCTGTACTCATTCGTCTTAATACTTTTGGCATTGCATTATTCTTAATTGGAACACCTACGAATTTTCATTAGTAATTTAATAAAAGTTAGTTGTTAGTTTCAATCTACTATATTTCTGTTTCATAAAATACAAACAATTGTATTACCCGCTCTTTGTTGTTTCCTTTGGTTTTCCTGTTCAATCTGTCCTTTTTTGAATTCTCTGGCTAATTGTTTTTGTCTTTCTTGGAGCCTTTTTCTTGTTAACCAGCCTCGCACATGTTTTTGCAGTGTGAGTACCGAGATCGCCATCTGTGCCTTTAACCTGATGTAGTTGCGTCTAGCCAACCAGGCGCGTGCGCAAGATTGTACTAGAACAATTTTTCTTATCTAAAAAATAAAAATAAAAAACTTGTTGGATCAATCTAATAAAGGTAATAAAATATCTATTATAATATGCTTTATAAAGCATTAAGATATTATTAAAAGACACATACATATATTTTTACCTTCCTTTAAGGTAATGCTTGTAAGGTTTCCTTAAATTAAAAAGAAGGTATAACTTTTACCTGTTCTTCATATATTCGAGCGAGAACTTCGACATGATAATATTTCAAAAATACTTTGGATTTGCCAAGTGCCCACCCGTCCATTTTCAACCGCAATAAAAGAAGACGGCAGGAATCACGATTTGGCTTAACTTCTTCATTGTAACCGTACGCTAAGAAACCATACCTAAAATTACAATGAAATAAATAAGAAAAGTTAAATTTACGTTAGTAAATTTTTGGTATTAATTAGTAATTTTAGTACCTTTTCAAAAACTCGTCAAATGCCAGACGATGTGAAAATCCATTTTGTCTTATTCTTATTGTTTCCAAGACTCCAGTGTATCTCAGTTGTTTCAATATTTTTGCGGAGTCAAAGTGTTGCGGCGATCTTGAATCATTAGGCTTAAGACATCTCACAAACTGCGGGGTACCGCTAACCATCTTTTGTAAAAGTTCCATTAGAGAGTATCTGAAATATGTCGATACAGTTTGTTGCGCTCGTGATTGAGAAGCGAGTCCTCTGCTATTGAATCGATCCTAGTAAATAAAAAGGTTTTAAATAAATAGACTATATAGTTAGATGAAACGTATATGCCATTTGAGATAATTACCCGAATATCTCCAGATGTTGGGCGTTCCAAGCTGCTGACATCCATTTCGCCATGTAAAGCAGAAAATAAATTGCCAGTTTTTGTTATTGGACATTGGAAAAGAAATCTTATTACATCATATTGACTCTGTCTCATTAGTTGAACAACTTCAGGAGGTAAAAAATTTCGATTTTTCTCTAAGAAGCCATCAGCTTGGTAAACAACGCGACCGGCAAAGTGATGAATTGCAAAGCAGACCGCGTCAGATTTAGGTCGCACATAATATTTGCTTTTAATATTTCGATGAAACTTTTCTGAAATAAATTAAAACATTGGAAGTCATATTTTAAATTTCAATATATTTTACAAATACAGAAACAGTAATTTATTCTTACCAATTAGGGTTCTATCTGTTGATCGTGGAAATCGACTTTCCTCGTCAAGTAATGCTAACAATCCCATCGGTCTTGATAGAAGCATGTCTAATACTGGTCGATTGTCTGAAAATTCTACTAGATCGACTGGGACACCTTCGGCCATGTACTCTTGTTGTTCCCAAGTAAATATGTGTTGATTAAAATAATACTGAATTTGTTCATTTGCAATGTTTATACAAAGCTGTTCGAATGAGTTTCTGGTGAAGTTTTCAAATCCAAAGATGTCTAGAATCCCTATCGAAAGCTGGTCACTACGGAGATAAAAGGAAGATATTTGTGATGAAAGACAGTTCCCATGCATAAGTTATTTTTATCTTATACTCTCGTTTGATGCTGTTACTTACCTATGAGGTTTATTTTGGCATAGTAGAGCATTAATTCTCTCAACGATTCTGTCAAAAGCTCTTGCATAAATTCCTCTGGCAGTTGCGTCTCTCGCTACAGCTGCCTCTGTTGGTGAACTGTATCTTGCAATTGTTTCACCTTTTGTAACCACACTGCTGCTAGTTAAACATTCTCGAAGATCACTTGTTTCTACTCCCAAAAGACACGAAGCTGAGGATAAATATCATTAGGTTAATAAATTTTAAATTTACGTTATATATTAAATTCTCCGGACGACAATCCACGAAATTAAATCATTTTATGGAAGATATATTTTGTATTTTTATTTGCAATAACATCATATTTTTCTATACTAATATTATAAAGAGATAAAATTTTGTTAAAGTTTGTAAGTTTTTATGTATGTAATCTCTTAAACTACAGAGGAAGGTTAAATCACATGATCCGGTTCAAAGGAGCGAAGCAATAACGCGAATGGAACCGCGAGGGGCACCTAATTTTAATTAAATACTCAATTTTAAAAACAAAATTTACCTCGATGCAACGGTGCCGTGTCGATTATCGTAGCTCTATTATCGGTATTATGTTCACCAGCAGTTTCTGCAAATTCTATATCCCCCAGATGTAATATAGCAGCCAACATTTTATAAATAATTTGTACCTCCTCTTCATGGAAACCAACCACCTAAGGTATTAATAATACTTCCTTAAATAATTTTTTATACATTTCACTAATGACCATATGTTTGCTACCTACGATTTTACCTTAAAAGCTTGATTAAGTTGACGCCATCGATGCACGTTATGTTCTCGATGAGTCACAGAAAGCGGTTGTAAATAACGGTGTCTAGATTTTAACTGTTCATCAAGGTAATATTTTCGCCAACGTCCTTCGCTTTCTAAACCATCGTATAGGTAATAGAAAACATGAAAATTACTTTCACCTCTATAAATAAAAATAGATAGACGTTTAAAAAAAATTCAGGACGACATCGATTAATAAATCACTCAATAAAAGATTACAAAGTATTCCTGTGCTACTTACAAAGCTTGATGGACTACCCTTGATTGTTCTAAAAGATAAACAGATATTCGAGCCCCTGATATCCTTCCCACTCTCATTATTGACAGATCTAGATACTTTCCAAATCGAGAACTGTTAGCATTTATTCCTGTACGGGCATTTCCAAAAGCTTCCATGATTGGATTAACTTGTAGAATTTTATCTTCTAGATTACCATATTGTGTCTACAGAATAATAAAACAAAGTGTTAAAATTTGGCTTATGAATCATGTGATTATCATAATCTTTTTTATAAGTACGTACTTTTGATAAATATACAAGTTGTTTCAAAAGAAGATTAGCAGATTCTGTTTTTCCAGCTCCACTTTCACCTGATATTACGATAGCTTGATTTTGTTTTTGGTGCATTAACGCTTGATGGGCAGCATCTGCTACTGCATAGATATGAGGAGGATTATCGGAGCGACAACGACCTTGATATAAATGTTGAGTCTGTAGCATAAAACAATTTTTTTTTTATATTTTGTGATTCACTTTTATTGGATTCGTGAATAAATAATAACTTTAGGATCGTGATTGTCAAGTCTATTTACCCATATGAGAGTTTAAATTATAAGGTTAATAAAATTAAGTTTAATAATAATAACACAATACCTAAAAATATATTATATATATTATAAAAAACTGATTATACTAATACAAACAAATAAGTTTCATTAAAAATAATCGGGTTTACCTTTGTCGTATAAATGCCGATATCAGTAAAAGGGTTTACGGCAACTAGAATATCTCCAATATAGGTATAAATTTGATTTTGATTATATCTTTTTTGCAATTGTTCGACAATAGCGTCTTCTGTTAAGGTTTCCAAAGTCGCTAAATCATCAGTGTACATTTTCTCTGGTTTTGCTTTTCTATGTGATTTTAATTTCCCACGTTTAGTGGTAGCTTCTGGTGCACGACTGCCTCGACCTTCAGCTCTTTGTCTCTTTATTTCAGCACGAAGTTCTTTACGAATCTGATAAATAAAAAGGAAGTTATAAAAGCTTTCTAATAAACTAAACATTTACATTAAAATTTCAAAACCCTTACTTTTTCTTCGAAGTTATTAACAGCTAATAATAACGGATGTTCTAGAAGTTCTCTTGCGAAGGGTCTTTGGTTCATATCTTTGACTAAACATTCTGATATAAAATCTGCAAGCTGTGGAGTGAAATGCTCAGGATGTGATAACGTTGGCGGAGGATTGCGAGGTATTTGAAAGAGAGCTCGCATTGGATGTAAGCCAGATAGAGGTGGTTCTCCTTCTGCTAATTCAATAGCTGTGATGCCAACAGACCAAACGTCACACCTGCTATCGTATGATTGATCTAACTGCTGTTCACATGCTATCACCTGAAAGTAAATACATACGTAATGTTTTCAGGATATAAAAATCTATGTTATGAAAGATTATTTTAAAGTTGTTTAAATTTTACTTTATTTTTTATTAAATAGACATATAATACTTAAGCAATAGTACTATATGTTTAATATACCTCTGGTGCCATCCAATACGGGGTACCAACAGATGTATTTCGTCTTGCAACCGTTGCGGCTAAATGGGAAGATACTCCAAAGTCAACTAGTTTTACTTCAGCATTTTCTGTTAGTAGTATATTATGACCTTTCACATCTCGATGCATACATCGATGTGAGTGGAGGTGGGTCAATGCTCGGACTGTTCCACGAATAACGTAAGCTAGCTGTGGCTCGGTCAAATTGTTTCCCCGAGCTCGCATACCTGCGCCTAAATCTGTTACTGACCCTCCTGTGCAAAGCTAAAACAAATGTTTATAGATATTTAGCTTCTATTTTCATTTAATAAAAGCTTATCTCTATGATAGCTTAAAGTAAAAAGATTGTTACCTCCATAACAAACCATATTTGGTCATCTTCAGAAGATATGCCTCGCTTAAGAAAGAGCCCAAAGAATTCTGGAATATTTGGATGACTCGATAGATCACGAAATACGAGAAATTCTTCTTCTATTTCTTCTATATTTTCCGTAATATTTTCTAAAATCTGTAACGATTTTTTTTTATTTTATTAAATATATATATTATAAGAGTTATCTTATTGTTCTAATAGTTTAAAATAAAACAATGAATTAATTTATGTATGTGCATTATTATTATTACAGCTTTGATTTGTATCCAATGTATTTAAATAACGGATGTCTAAACTAGGATTTACAACCGGTATACCATATTACTGTATGACTCGTACATTATGAGCATAACAAACAGTCTTATTATTGTATTTAAAATTTAATTTATATCTTAAAATTTTAAATATCTTTAACAAAATCTTGACTGTTTTTAACTAAATGCTATAGGGTGCTAATTTTTGGAAACATTTTAATAATTCGGGGTCATTTTTTAAACAAAATGTCGCCTGTTGGAATGACTTTTGATAGCGACGGCGTTTGATCTTCATTTCGCTGTACAACTCGAATACGAATCCGTTGATAAGCGGCATAAATTATACTGCTCACAACTGGCCATTCAGCTTGGTACGGACACCTCTGTTTATGGGAGGTATTGTTAGCGTGTTGTTTGTAATGGATTGCGTAGATATTATCTCAAAAGCCTGTATTCATGTCAAGGTCGCTTCACCATTTGGATCATGATGAATGCAGCCTTTTATGTCAATAGTCATAGCTGTTATAATGTTTAGAGCACTTATACAATAGCAACAATAATTTGTGTAAGGTACTTATAATATTGAAACATCAAGGTTGAACGGCTAAATTTTTATACTTCATATAAAATTTACGCGCCTGATTGAAAGATTATCACATAAATTATAAAATTAGTATTCTGTATATTAAAGAACGGAAAACGGCATCTGCCCTAATAAGGTACATCGATAAATTGGTTATCTGGTTAAAATGTTAGGTTATTAAAGTAGACCGAGACAGACGTAGTTGAAGGTTTTGAGACAGCTTTCACTTTAGTGCTAGGGCATGCTTACGACATAATGGAAAAGTAATACTTAGAAGTATAAAATTATTATAAAGTAGTTTTCACTAGCAATGCCAATATATAAAACCCATTATCAATGGTCAAACCATGTAATATAAATTACAATATTTTAGCGTTACAATTAACGTGGATAAAGTTGATGGTTGCATTTTTTGTACCAAAAACTCACAAAACACACAAAACCCGAGGTGGAACTTCGCTCTAGCCTGCAAGGAGAAGGTTTGGAGCATAATCCATTACGCTGTACCATTGTGGGTTGGCGAATATACATGTATCAAAACTTCTTCCGGCACATGCAGGTTTTCTTTTATTTAAACATATTTAGCACTTGAAAACTCAGCGGTGCTAGCCGGGATTTGAACATGCGATCATATGATCACACTAACGGTGTAAAATTAGACTTTTTTTTAACACAACAAAAATTACCTTGACAGCAACCCGTCGTCCTGACTTCTTGTCCTTTGCGCAGTAAACTTCACCGTACGTGCCTTCGCCGATGAGCTCCTGCAGCGTGAACCTGTCCCGAGGGTCCGCCGCCCGGTCGAGCTCCACGTGCTGCGAGAGCCCGCGATACGCCATGTCACTGCGCATGGTTCACATTGATCATCTGTAATGTAAAGTTATAACAATCATTTTGAGTATCACGTAAAGTTTAGGACTACCCTTTTATTTCGTTATGTTTTTATTTTTGAAATGATTGTTGGGAGTAATTTGTGATGGCATTATATTTTATGTTTAAGACGTTCTTTTGGTTTTTGAAATATTACAAAATTAATAAACTTTTAAAAGTCGGTTCCCATTGATTTAAACAAATAAAAAAGTCCCCGACGAATTGGGAACATCCTCATTATTGGAAGTCGGATCAACTTCAAAACCAAATTACGTGATTTCGTCTACTTAAATGACACATTTATTTTAGTTATCATAATTTTAAAACTAAACTACTAAACCGATTTTAGTACAAGTTCTATGGGACCAATCGGGGAGTATTCCTTATCAATGAAATTTTACAAAAAGAACCGACTTCAAAATTCAATTTAATAGATACAAATGAACTGAAAGGCAAAAAAATAATATCTTCAACAACGTTTTGAAGGCGGCGCCATTTTTCCTCAAATTAACGTGGGCGAAACCTCGGGCCACATCTAGTACAGAGTACACATATATATATATATATATATATATATATATATATATATATATATATATATATATATATATATAATAAAATGAAAAAATGTCTGCTAAATTCAGAACTTTTTCTTTTTAAAAATCAGTTAAATTCACAATATGCGATTTCGAAATCTTTTAAATTGTACATCGAAAGCGTAATGCTATCATATTTTGTGTTAATCGATTACATACATACTTATTTAAATGATTATTGTGATTTCTAACTGTATTTTTTTGTACATTAAGCGAAGAAATAGAAATTGAAATGTTTATTAAGTGTTAACGATAAAATAAACTATAAATAAGGCATAACTTGTTTCTATTTTATACACGCATATATATTTATAAACAGCTAATTAGCATGTGATTCCGTTTAACGTCCGGTACTTTTATGCAAACTCATTACCAGCGCTATATCTTTATTTTTGAACGCTAGCTATTACGTTTTAAAACATTAAAAAAAAGATAAAAAAATTTACGAAAACATTTTTGTAGAGTTTTTTACATAAAAAATACATTACAATGCATTTTTATTCGGGTGTTTTTATAAAACTAACTGTGCTCCGCGGTTTCGTCCGCGTTAATTTGAGGAAAATAATCTACTAAAATTTATTCCATACTAATAACATTTTTCAACGATGCTCCGCTCCTATTGGTCAAAGCGTGATATTATATAGCCTATAGCCTTCTTAGATAAACGGACTATCTAACACAAAAATATTTTTTCATTTCGAACCAGTAGTTCCCGACATCCGTGGACAAACAAACTATTCAGCCTTATAATATTAGTATAGATAAACCATCTTGTTATATTTCTATGTATGGTATATATAAAATTATGTTATATTTGTTTTAAGAATGTTTTTAAATATTTTCTTGCCTTGTCAATTTGCGTTCCTTACTAAAAATATATATAATATATTTGGTAAAATATGTAATTGTACCTCAGAGCTAATTCTTTAAATTTTATTCTAACCTATCTTTAAAAATACAGAAGTGTAAGGTTGCGTAAATATTTGTTAAAAGAAATTGTAATATTATATCAGAAACTTTTTTTATACAAAGATTTATAAAAACAATACTGGCATATTAGTTATCAACTCCATGGGGGTTTTTAAAAAGAGGAATTCAGATGAACATGACAGATAGAATAAAAAAGGGACGGTTTAGAAAAAATATGATAATTAAGGTGTAATTAAGGTGAAAGATCAATGTAATAGGAGTTAATGGAAAATATATTTATTCCCCGGTGTCGATCTCGTTTTTCTATTAGAAGCAATATAAAAAAAATGTGTAAAAATACATAACATCACAGTAATAATACGTTGTTCGACGCAGTCATCTTGTGTAAATAATTGAATATTAAATAACTTTGCATCATGTATGTATTGAAGTGACTTCTAAAACACAAGAAAAACTGTATCATTGAGTGGTAAACCTTTTACAGTTGCATGACAGCGTACGTGATTCGCTATAAATGAATACATAAATATTTGCTTGATTGTCACATCCAGCTATTGATATTGCACACGTAATATTTTTTATCCAATGAAACTGTATGCACAAAATGCGTAAGGAAAGATATGTATTGATATAATTTAATATTCCTTTCTGTGGCAGCAAAATTAAGTATTCACGGTTAAGTCCCTGAAACGATTTGACTGAAATGTATGAATAGGGGAGAGTACAGGGCATTTTGGATAACGGTTAATGCGCACATCATACGTTCGATCTTTGTTTATGACTAATATTAATATTATATAAATTATCGCATGCATGCATGCCAATAACGTTTCAGTAATTTACCTCAAAGTTAAAACGTAGACAGAAGTTCAATGATCTTAATACTTTAAATATAGAAATATTTAAATTTTAGATAATTTCTACATTTTATTTTTGGAAAACAAGAGACCCACGCGGCCGGAACCGTGACCAGAAGTTCGTTACAATCTATTTTATTGTTCCATGTTAATACAAATGATCTAAATTTGAATATTATATCCAAAATTGCGTCTCGACTTTATCTTTGGTCATATGCTAGTCATTCACCTCTATACATTATTTCAAAACTGTAGCAACAGCGGTATAATTTTTAAACAGCCGCAATCAAAATCAAAAAGGAGACATTTTGTATGTTTCAAGTACATAGATATATGTGATAATTTGACATAGCAACTAAATAATAACACTTTATTCATATGTAACATCTACAAATAAAGGTTAAAAAGCAGCAGTTATGAAATTCAAAAACGTTTAATTGCCTGTATCCAGTCTTAAGAGTATATCAGTATCACATTCAACAAAAAATTTAATGATGCTAGGGTAACAAAAAAATTAAAATATCATTATATATATATATATATATAAATGTTTATATTTTTTACCGGTTTTTATTTGAAATAAGATCGAAATAATACGTTAGCAAACTACAACTGATATTCATGACAAAGTTATGAGCTGGCTTATCTGAATTTGAGAGGCGGCGAAAAAAGCGGTCAAGTGGACTGCAAACAAATGTTAATACAGATTTTGCAACTGAGATACCAAAATGTATTTTAAATTTGGTAGTTGTAAGGATTCCGTACCCACATGGTGTTTTGCAATACAATATCATTTTCATATAATGTTAATTCAATAAAGAAAGGAAAATAAGTATAAAGCGAGAATAACACTTAAAAGGGTTGCTCTCGGACTTTCACAAAGAATTACATGAGTGATTTACCCCTGAAAGATTTACTATCAGTGCCTTAATTTTGACAGCCACAGCTTTTGTAAGGATTTACGAGATTTACTTACAAATGTAATTCTCTCCTAAATAGTATAATTATAAATCTGATTATAAGATTATTTTTAACTAGTATTTGTTCGCAATAATCTAAATATTGCTATGCCGAATGACCGTCTAATATTATTCTTCTCTTTGGTCGGTGCGACACGCCTGCGACCTAGAGTCAATTTGCCTGTAACCTTCGCGTAAGATTAAGATTTATCGCAATCTAGTGAAATGTATGGTAGCGCATTAGAAACAATATACATGTATATATATTTACGAATATAAGAATATTTAAGTTTTTAATTTAAGGCATAGAGACAACATATTATTTTCCTTGTGAACTTTTTGAGATAACAATAAAGAATCAATTTATCTAAGTATGTTTAGTACGTAAATAATAAATTAGACAATCTGATTCTATGTTTGATAGCGTATTAGCAATTAGAATGTAGGATTGTAGCCATTTCGGTTTATTTTTCTTACCGTTTTTTTTTCTTCATAAAAATGTCTAGAGTTAATGTCTGCTTTATTAAAAAAATATTGGTGTTTTAGACTTTGAAAGTCTTAAGGGAAAGGGAACGTCCTGATCTCCTAATTAATAGAAATTTAATCCACCACGCTTCTCCACTGTGGGTAATATATGTGTCAGATTTTCTCCCGACACTTGCATGAATATGACGATGATTTCATTACCGCCAAACACGAAATGAATTGAATACTACGCTTGAAAACTTAGCGGTGCTAGCCGGGTAAAGGCAAGAAATAGTCTTGTAAGTTTCGCTCACAGATTTATAACACTCACATATTTTTTTTTATCGTCGCTTACACATCTGAAGTAATTTACCGTCAATGGCTTATTTTTGACAGTCATAGCTTTTGTAGGGTCACTTAAATTACTGTTACCAGGTTACAAAGTTGTTTTTACAATTACATTAAATTACAATTCTTGCCTTAAAGCGTATATTTTATTGCTTCCAAATACACAAACCGCGCACACGACACAGATAGTCATCTACAGTTTAATTATATGCAAATAATGTGGTATAATTTTGGTCGAATTATAAATTTTTATTACTTTTGTTTTAAAGGAACTTCAGTTTATTTCAATTCTTTTAGCGAAAATATGTTAATGATATTATTAACGTTATGATTCGTTTAATTTGAATTATTAAAAAATCTTTAGACACTTTTTCTTATAATTTATGCACGTAAATTTAGATAAAATTAAAATCAAATTCAAGTTTGTATTCGTAAATAGACTTGAGTAATATTACTTTTGTAAATGTATCTTAATGCACGTCCATATAGATATTATAAATGAGATAGTGACTTTGTCTGTCTGACAATCTATCTGTTTGTATGTTACCATTTCACATATGGTTGCTGATTAGCAATAATGTGTCAACCCACAAAAAGTCAAATTCGGCGATATTGATGTATTTTGATAATGCGTTACGTATTTAACAATATTTAAAAAAATAAAGTCATCTGAATTGAATAAGTACGAGAAAAGCTCTTTAATTTAATGTTTTAAATATTAAAGAGTGGTCCATATTTTGCAATATAAAATAATCTCATGTATTAGAAATAGAAAAACTTGTTATTAGATAAAACTTTTGATTATACCTATCTGCTTACAATTTATAATATCTTTTATCAAAATAAAAAAGAAAACATGGCTGGACCTCTTCAAGCAAATTTATCAAGAATAAGTTTGATATCTTTAGATGCCATTTTCGTAAAATGAAGTCCATGTGGCTTGACACAGTATTGCTTATCAGCGTCAATATGTGTAATGGTAACATACAAACAAACAGATAGATTGACAGAGAAACAAAATCACTAACACATTTATAATATTTATATGGCTGTGCATTAAGATACATTTACAAAAGTAAATTATTTATAGAAAAAAAAAAAGAATTAGTTTAGGTATAGAGTATTTTTTCCGTGCAACTACCGCGCATGACATACATTACACAGTCGCACTGAAATCGAGAACAAGTGAATGTATAACTCGTATGAGAATATTATACGTATTGGTAAATGCTATGGTTACTCAGATGACGTAAGGACGGCGCTTTTATTGACAATTTTTATGCAGGTGTCAAATTGGTGTCAGCTTTGTGGGACTGTATTGGTTTGAATTGCTGTGACGTAACGGAAACATGAATCGCAGTATTTGAACTTTTGTATACAGTAACGTCTATGTAATAATGCATATTTGCGTACATGTTTAAAATAGTATTTGTCTTATGTGATTTAACTGGCGCAGAAGAATGATTTTGCAATATCATTTAAAGGTATAGAAAGTAGGTGAACTTATGGAGGTTCATAACTACAATTGTATATGTACAGTGAAAATAATTTATTTTTGAAGAGTACAAATCAATCGATACTAAGGATTCAAAAAATATTTTTTGTTTTGTAATGAATTAAGATTTATTGTTACCTTTAGCACTATATTTTCTGCTTCGTTAAATATTTTAGCGTTTATGTCTTATATGGAGATTTCTGTATTCTAACAAAAATAAAAATATTTAAAACTTAAGAGTCACTTACAGACACGGATAGCTTAAAATAATTGATCTTTAAGGAAAAGTATTAAATTATCCATGTAACGTGGATGACAAATGAGTTTTAGCAAATAAATAAACAATAAATATATATTATATTATTCATAGTTATAAAATACTTTTGTATACCAAAACATGACGTTAATCGTAATTAGCGCATAAAACAACGTAACGATGGCATTAAAATATTTTCATGCGAAAGATTCTCGCGACGGACGGATGGATAGACGAAGGCGACACTTTCACTAATGTTTTTAACACGAAACTGTATCTACACTGACAAATTAGTCGAATTGCCTTATAACATGAGATGTCCTATCTCACTGGTTCTACTCCACACGTATTACCCGATATAAACATAGAAATTAGATAAGACATTATTATCCGACTGTCTCTGAAGAAGTGTAATAAAAAGTGGAGGTCATCAATTCGTAGATTATTTTTTTAACGTTTGTTACCTCAGAACTCCGTTATTTCTTTACCGATTTTGAAGTTTCTTTTTTTTATTCCAAAAAAGTTTTAAGATTGGTACTAGAGAAATATTATCAAAACCAGTCTAATAATTTGGTTTTTAAATGAAATATATTTATAAATGAAAATAACTAGTATTAGTATGTCATTCAAGCAAACGAAATTGCATATTTTGTTTTTGTCGTTTTATGTGTATGTATGTAATCATGTTTCTAAGTTATTCGCATTATCTGTACCCAAAATGGCGTGATTTTAGTTAAGTTGAGACCATTTAAAGGCATAACTCATATAATATGAAATTAATCATTAGAAGCGGCTTACGGTCGACGAAGATATTGAGTAATAAACATTTCTAAATAGCAAGAAAGATCATTTTTCTATTTGCAGTCGGTTAAAAAGATTTATGACGATAAAAAATACAACTTCTCCATATACAACAATACATACTTGCGTGCACACACAGCCGTCTCGCTTTGGACGGATACAATTACGATTGTTATTGTTTAACGTTTTTTTTTTAATTGAAATATGTATAAAAATACAACTCTGAATTCATTTCCTGAATATTATTCTTATAATACTGTGGGTACTTGTCGAACACTGGTATTATTCAAGTAAAAATATCCTAACAATTCAATTACTAAACTGGAATCATAACTAATTTAACAAAAATTCTTAAATTTCGACTGTGACCATGCATGTATAATAAAATGTACCTATAGAAGACTTTTTTAATTTTACAAATCTCTTTAGAAGGCGTACTTAAAAAAATATAAAGATGTTTGTTAAATTATGATTGTGGCGTTTGTTATATTTGTTAATTGAGGGTATTATTTTACTTAAATAAAATGAATAATAACATAGTTGTAGCTAGCTGTAGTCTACTGACTCTCGTGTATCGCTGTCTCGACTGGGGCAGTACCTCACTCTCACAGAAGATGTAAAGAAATTAATGTAGCTGAGTTTTGTGCAGTAAATAAAAGAGTAGGAAGACTAACTGCCTCCCCAATTCCTTTCTATTCTTCTGCATCTCTTATTTCCTTTAAGTTAATCACAAGACCAGTTCATATCAGATGTCCTGCCTGGTCGTTAGCCAGCTGTTATATACATATGTAAAGTGAATGCGTTCGATTACATGCAGATTATGCTTCGAATCGAAAGAAATAAATTATTTATTATTATTATGATGTAGCTATCGTAGCGCAAATCAAATTTGTACCTACATTTTTTCCGACTCGTAAATTTTATCGTGACCTTTGTCTATCAGTGTTAAATATTAAATGTCAATATTCTGAATGAATTAACAAAGCGATTTTGAACGTTTAAAGTTCAAGCCTTGTGCGTTTGGTATTTGGATATGAAAGGATATATTTATTGAAGTAAAAAATATTTCAAAATATTCGTAATTTGTACATTATAGCGCAGTGATGTATGTTATAAAACTTGTTTACAAAGAACTATTGTTATTTCAAAGCAACTAGTTAATTAGGTAATAATTAGTACCCGAGTTGTTTTTGTAGGTATTTGTTACAACTTCCTGTGAATTATTAGTGCTTTTGAACGACAAGATGAATTTTTTACTGAATGGATAAAATGACTTCGATAATATTTTGATTAAAAATATGCACCTTTCAAAATTCTGATCGTTTAGTTCGAAATACAAAGAGTCACGGTCTTTGTAGAATGCAAATTGATTCTATTGTATAAGAAAACATAATTGGACCGGTTTTAATTGTTCTTCGTTGTAAATATTTTTAAACAAAAATATAACAGGTACTTGTAATATATACACATACATATGTATGTATGATCTTACGGCCGTAATTATACGTATAATTCATTTGTTTTTAATTATTAGTGTTTTTAACATTGCTATTTCTAGTAGTATAATACATTTTTTGTTATTACATACATATAAAATAAAAAAGCGCACATGTTGATATTATTTCGGTCTCATTTTCCTCGCACATTACGAGTAGATATTTGCACACAAATGTTTCGCAAATTTGAAATATTTTTTTTATTTAGGTATAAATCTAAAGTAAACATAATATCATAATAATTTTATTATATTATTCTAGTTTTTTTTAATAAGGTTTATATAAAATATATTTATAAGCAAATTAACAAGTAAAGCCGGAAATTCGGATGATATTTTTGCTTAGAAATTACATCAATGCGAAGCGAGGGAATGTCTCTAGTTTGCCAAGTAAAATATTCGAAGTCGGTGGTAAGTAAAACCTTTTACGTGTTATTTACTGGCACCGACTTCAAAACGTTGTAGAAAATATTCAATTTGTTTTTGAAGTCGGTTAATTTATATTTATTCTTTTTTTACTTTTAAATGACTAACATAGTAAAACAGTACAATAGCATTAAGTTAACTGCTTATCGCCACTAACAAAATATTGCTTTTCCCGATGGAGGGCTGTTAATTGTTGAGGAGTTCTCCTCGTGTTGCACTATCAGCTTCACTATATCATATGCATTGTGACGAGCATAAGTTGCTTAACAATTAAATTGAAATACCTTATGGAATTGCAACCCGTGCAACACTTGTTATTGAGGGGTTCCGGTGGTCATCTGTGGTCTTAATCTTCAGTTCCACTTCACTAAATGTGGCTTTTTGAAAGCAAATGCAAGAGTTACTATCAAAAATACCTAAATCGGTATTCATAGGTGTGCCTATAATATTTGAAGAGTTTCTTCGATTTGTCCAGGATTCTGACCTGATGACAATGGGACAATCTTGAAAGTATATTTCTTCAAATAAAAAACTTCTAAACCAATTCACAATCGGCGGAATAATCGGTAAACATCTATAAAAAAGTTCCCGCTGAATTGAGAACCTCTTCCTTTTTTGGAAGTCGGTTGAAAAGTAGTGATTGATGTAACGTAAGTGCGTAAAAACATGTGTCCATAATAATATTTATAAAATCTGACATGCACATAAATAATAGTTAAGCAAAAAGAAGTAATTACTGACTTCACCATTTTTCATGAAGGAAGTCAAGGGGAAACAATAAAACAAGTGCGTGTAGTGGATCGGAATCGGAATTCCGTACCTTCTGAATATACCTAAGTCAATTGCTTGTGTTTATACAGTTGAAATAAACAATAATATACAACTGTAACGGTAGTTGAGGACTTGTGATAGACAGTGGGATATTTGCATTACACATTTACTGCTTTACTACAAAAGATTTAAACAGACGTTAAACGCGTGTTTAAAAAATGCGTACTACAAATCCACGTCTAAGCACAGTTTTGAGTTAAACATGCTTTAGATATAGATTAACATACGTATAAGTGAGTTTAATAGATGTCTAAAACCTATTTCAGCTGTTAAATGTAACGTATAACATTTTATCAATAAGTTTTTTTATGAGTTTATTCGCTGTTAAGCAATTTAGATAATATTTTAAGCAATGTTTAATTTTTAAACACTGTTTAGCTAGACACGTGTTGAACAAGGTTTTAATGCGTAGTTTGTATGACAGATATTGTTTTATGAGAATTTGCGGGACCAGCGCCATAAATGCTTTGACATATTCAAGTCAAGTCTTATATCACAGACTAGACGAGCCACACGTTATTTAGTTACTGGTCTTATGAGTCACAATGTGATGGCTTATAGGGTGAAATTGTTATCAATTAAATAGCTATCTAATGCTAAAATATTTTTTTTATATCAAACTATTCGTTTCCGATATGACCACGTTCAGATGATTAATTCAGGTGGGTCAGTAGGGAGAAAAGTGAAACTATGACTTGGTATTAACAATTAAGGACACCATACTAACATTATTAATTATAACTTATCTATGCTAATATTATAAAGCTGAAGAGTTTGTTTGTTTGTTCGAACGCGCTACTCTCAGAAACTACCGGTATGAGTTGTAAGATTATTTTTGTATTAGATAGTTTATTTATCGAGGAAGGTTATAGGCTATAATTACAGCACGCTACGACACATAGGAGCGAAGCAGAAACCATAAACGCGAATAAAACTGCAAGGGGTAGCTACTTCTATTATATTCTACAACATGAAGTAACTAAATAAGGAAAACATTCGTTTTTCAATTTCCAGATTCGATTCCCACGCCGATGTAGAGATTTTTGTAAATGCAAATTTTCTTAATTTCAAAATGATTTAACAAATTTCTCTAGATCTCTCTTAGTTGCTGATTTCTCCCTATCGACCCATCTGAATAAATCAGTCTGTATATACAAACTACGAATTGAGAGCCTCCTTCTTAACCAAAAGTTCGCGATGTTTTATTAAAATAAATCAATTCAACAAGTCGGTCACATTAATAACTCAACCTTGAACGAATTCAGGAACTTGTTCAGTTTACTCGAGCGTGACTTATATTGCATTCGTTTCCTCGATATTAATGACATATATGTAAACGAGTTTACGATTCAATAATATGAAATTAGCAACATAATACAGCACTCACGGTGTCTCATTACGTGTTTGTAACCACGTTTTAACCGACAACTTGACTCTATTGTTCTCTCACATAATAACAACACAATATTCTCAATCTCATCTAGATCATTTTAATTACGAATACATGTAATTAATACGAAGGAATTCAGAATGCCTTTCATAGATATATATCGTAGCTTAAGGGGTCAATGTATTTCACATGTACGTAATTTATGTTAATAATATTTTAAGGCTCCCACGTTCAGTCTCTTGTATCTTTTGTGTTTACACTTGATATCGTTACAACTAGATATTTTATTCAAGTGTCTATGAAATCGAATATTGTTACAGCGTGATTAATGTTTATTGTTATTTAAATTATTTAAAAAGTAGTATAAAATTTAATCACTTTTTTCACATCCTTTAAGTCTTATTTTCGCGATAAAAAGTAACCCATATCCTTCTCCACATCCAATTTATATTTATAACAAAATTCATTACCTTTTGTTCGACGCTTTAGTAATAGACAGATATGAGCAGTTTCTTTAACTTTTATAATATTTCTAGGGGCCCGCACCGATTTCGAACGGGTTACATATAGATTTATTTTAATTTATTTGAAAATAACGAACTTCTATACAAGCGTTCATCCCTAATTTTACAATTTAAGGGATGAAATTTCCAAAAATCTTTTTTAAGAGGACGATTACATATGGATAGATGTATGTAACAAATTTAGTGGACTAGATGTGTCTTGCAGATTTAACCACGATTCGGCACTTGCGAAATTGATCGACGTCTATCGAATTTATGGTTTTCCTATAAACTGTTGCGTATTTTTATAACCTCTCTCAAGAAACGGGCTATTAAACGTTGCTTTCCTAGATTAGCGCCTTAAAATAAACCACCAGGCAAAATTTCAGTAGATTAAGTAAGGTATTTTTTTTTATATTTGATCGGTTGGTTTCCGCGACTTCGCCTAAATAAGAAATTGCCAAGAATAATTGTCTTGAAAAATCTTCGATAAATGATGGATTCTCAGGATCTTCATTAATATTTTATCCCCTATTTTACCTCCTTTCAGATTACTTTTTGCTACAAAACATTAAAATAAAAAAAAAAATCTTGACAGCTAATATATAAAAAGCTTGTGAAAGCGATACCACAAAAAAAATCTTTTCACGAAACTTTGAGAAGGATGAATATGATGTACTTTATTAGTAGTGTGATTTGTATGATAAATCTTTATATTCTAAATATAGAAAAAAGTATGAAAACAAAGTGATTGAAAAAATCTGGTTTGTTTTGTTCGTATCGATGGGCTTGATACTGCACTGCAAATATTTACTTAACAAATGAAATTACTCCCTAATAGTTAAATATCTTCTATATGGACTATTCTTAACGTGCTGACTTTGTATCGCCTTAAAATCAATAAATATCGTGTAAACTTATTACTAGACGTACGTCGTGTTCGTCTATACAAAATTTATAATTATTTTTTTCATAATTATTTCCTCGTGCATGTATTTCGATGTTTTAACAGTTATTCTGCTATACGGAGCTGAACTTGAAGTGCTTACGGACGCAAATCCAATAAACCAAAGATCAAAAAAGTGTTTAGCCGTTCTTGAATAACATCTAACTCGACTTTGTTTTGTTTTATTTAGATACTTGTTTACGCTTCGGTTTGCAAATTGTTTGAAAACACATATTTTTTATTTGACAGGCGTTCACTTTGCACTCACCAACCAGAAAGAAACATCGTTTATTTTGCACAATCAAAAGTTATTCAAACATCATATGAAAAAAAATAATTGCCTCTGAGTAGTCGTTTAAAGAGTTCTAAACAAACAAAACATTCAGTAAAATACATTTCAATTGTATGAAACATTTTAATAGAAAGTTATTTAAATTTAAGCTCAAAAAAGACAATATGGCTAACAGCTGCGTTTAATAAAGATTATTATGTTTAGCAAAAGTAAATATTCAGGAAATTTAATTGTTTCCGAGAAACTGCTAATGTTCTGTATTCATATAAGTCTACATATAAATAAAATTGAAGTGTCTGTTAAATTTTTAATCTAACTAACTATATTTTTAATAAGTAGGTGGGTACAATAAAATAAAACTGAATTCTTAAAATTTCATCTATCCCCTTTTCCAGTTCATTTTCCTAACGGTTTAATGTAATTTGGTTTAGCACATAAAAATTATAAAAAGGTAGAGAGCATAACATGATACACATTAACATAAAAGTTCCCTTGAAAAAATGAATCAAATCGTATTTTAATAACGTTAACAACCTGAAAATAAAGCAGGTGAAGCCACGGTTGTAACTTAGTATGACATAAAATGAAGTGGTGTAAATATGGTAGAGGCGTTAACATGTAATTTAGTGTCTGTCTGTGTATGTATAAATGATTATACTTATTAGTGTTTTGTAGATTACTGTTATAGTTACTGTGAATGTTAGTTGTTGCTACTTTCATATATCTACGCTATAATTTTTATCTTATTAGAAAAATATACTAAGTAAATGTTGTTTAATGCAATATAATCTTATAAGTAAAACAAGACAAAAACTTTCTTTATTCATTTTCATTAAATTATATGCTCGTATTTTAAACATCACTTAAATCGCGCGCTCAAAATCTTATCAAATAAAAAAATAACATACCTACTTATTCAACAGATCAGATAATTTCCTAAAAAAAGAACTTTCAATAATTATTTTAATATTTTTTTCTTTTTAATGCTGGTACTACTAACTCGCACATTAAAAAATCTCCGTGATGTTGTTGATATTTTAAAAACGAAACAAAATTCAAACTGAACGCTTGATTTAAGGAAGCCTTAGAACTGCACTATCCCTTCAAGTTTGTGCAGGCGAAACAAACGATCAGGGTCGATGTACCGTTTAGATCTCAACTGGCTCAGCTGGCGCAAGTCACATAAAGTAAATGAAAACCTAAAAGAACAAAGACTTTCCGCCTAAAATGTTTCAAAGTTAATGAGTATATACATAACTTTTTTTTTAATTTATATATTTTAAATTTAAGAAGATAAACAAGAAACAGGGTTCCTTGGTTTTCTGCTCAGACTTAATTGATAAACGCTAATTACGTAGACGTCGACGTTGACGAGGAACGCGTCGGTGTTGGCAATAACATAAATTCCACATTTTATTTTATTTTTACACATAAAGGTAAACGACAAAAGTACGTAAACTTTAAACGTCATTCAAACCTGTTCTGGTCCCTTTAGATTTTGAAGCAAACGAGTTCGTATGCAAATTGCAATTGAAGTACTAACCTTGAAAGTTTTTATTCATATTGTTGGTAGCCGTTGAATGTTTAAACAAATAAACACGTTTTTAAACTCATTTAAGAAACAGTTTTACAAAAGTCTATGATTTTAATATTATATTCACCGTTAGATTATTTCGTGTTTTTTGGTTCTCGCCACATTTCCATACGTGTTCGTTCAACGGAGTATCAAAAAAAATGTTTCTAGAAGTTATTCGTAGAGCTATTTCATTTAATAACGATTTTTATACTAGCAACATGTTACATGGTTTGACTATTAATGTACCTATTTAAAAAAAAATAATTCAAATAGGTACACCTATACTTATGACAATAATTGCAGAACAAAGATTTGGTCACTGGTCAAATAGAAAATTCGACATATCCATGATATATGATGGCCCTGAATTTGGCGCACAAACCAAAAAAATAATTTTTGGATACGGATATGAAGAACGGGAATGATGCTAGGAGTAATAAAAGTATATGATGTTGTTTGGGGTCAAAATATCTACAGGTACAAAATTGGATTTTTTTTTCATTTGTTAAAGAAATTCTTTAGCCAAAATAAATTTTGGAAAGCTCTCAAAATATACTGAATCAATTTAATTCCTCAAAAACTTGTTGTTTATATTAATTATTTAAATATGGAAATGTACAGGTTTCAACTTTATGTATATTTGTTGATTGAGAAAAAAAATTTAGGTTTTACAAACCAAAAGTTCGTAAATACTCTAAATCCGAAAAATGTACATGTAAAATGTACGAAAAATAATTGAAAATAGTTAGTTAAATTGATCCAGTATTTTTGAGAGCTCTCCAAATATTAAATATGTACTTCTTATATATAATTTTTTGACAGATAAACAAAAAATTCCAATTTTGTACATGTAGATATTTTGACCCCAAACAACTATATATAATTTTATTAGTCCTAGCGCCATTCCATATCTCTATATCTGTACCCAAAAATTATTTTTGTGGCTTTTGTGCCAAATTCAGGGTCATGATATATGGACATATCAAATTCTCCGTATATAAAAATATATAATGTAATAAAATGAACATAGCATTCAAATTATTAAGAAATTAATATTTGTACCCAGACCGCAAATAGCATAAAATTAGTTTATTTGTATTAGAAAATATTTTTACTACACTCAGTCGTATAAAACATTACGCTTTTACATTTAATCGGTCTCCAAGCATGGAGGATTGGTTATGAATGCTTGATGGCTCAAATGAAATACAGAAATACTGCCATTAATAGAATTTAAGTTGTCTTCAAAATAACAACGTCTTCGGCAACATCGTGGCCGTAAAGTCGTGAAAGCATAACTTTCATTTTTACTATATAGGGTAAATAATAGCTTTCAATTATCAATAACTATGGTGTTAGAGCAGAAAGAATTGATTCGTTTTATTTTTAGGTATGGATCTTTCATAGTCACGTAACGACTTTTATTATTTAAGAAAATAGAAGTTACCAAAACGAAAGGAGTGCGTTCGAAAGATTTTTCTAACGTTTACAGATTATTCGAAATCTCATCTGAAAGTTAATTTGGGAAGACTAATTACGTCTGTGAAATTATTCTTACATACTAATTTATTATTTCATAAAATAAGTAGGTATATTGCGGAATGAACGGAATACGTAATCATGAAACATAAATAAACTTTTTGTAAGATTGTATAATATTTTTAAATGTTATAAAAAATTACATTGTTTGAAGAGTAAGTGTGCTCCAGATCCCACGATTTCCGCTATCACACTATGAAAAAAGTAAATACTGGTATGTTTAATAATAAAAAATATGACCCATGTGGATAAGTAGACAAATAGGATAACTATTCCTTTTAAGACGCAATAATAGAGATTTTTTGTTTCGTTTTTATTTTAGTTGTACATGTGTAGGTACCTACATTAATTAAATTATGATCAGCTATAAGTCTTTTAAAAGTAGTTTGGTAGACATTTTTATCTGCCTATTCTTAATTTTGTTATATTTTTTAATTTTTTTTATTGTGTTCTACAACCTCACGTATTTTTTTCTAGTTCTATTAGCGTTTGTACGTAATAAAACACAAACACTAAAAGATAACGCATAGATTAAACCGATGATTTTAATTATGATTTAAGCGTAAAACTTTTCTAAGTTTCTTGTAGATCATAGATAAACAAATAGAAAGGATTATTAAAATTCATTTCCCGGGGGAATTAAAAAGGGAATAAACGTTCTAAGTAGAAATTTACAATTTTCACACAAAATGTTGTTAATTATATATAACCATATATTATACCCAATATATAATGCTGCAATAATACGTGATGACGTTTTTTATATTGAACGGGTTGGCTTATTGGCTAGAAAAAATATTTTATAAAAATTAATGACGTAGTTTTAGTTTTCAATACAATCGGCCCCGAAGTTCTTTACTTATTTCTCGCTTATAGATTCGTTTTTGTTTAGTTCCTTATCTACGTCCAGTTAAAATTTACCTTATATAATTATATATAGTGCTTTTGAACGACTCCTAAAGGCAAAAAGTCAATTATTAACATTTTAATCTCGCCATTTGTGGAAACGAAGACCGGAATAAAATTTTGTTAGTGGACAATTGTTTACTTTTTGAAAAATCAATATTGAAATTTCTTTCCATCGAGACTTTTATAATTTTATAATTATTCAAGTGACACCAAATCTTTTTCAAATTTCAAATGAACATTTAAACGACAAAAAAATATTTCACGTAGTATACTGTATTTTGCAGCGGTGGGTCTATGTCATTACGAACTTTGAATTTTTTTCTAAAATTATTGTTTCATAATTATTAATAGATTTAAAATTAGTTTTTCATTAATAAGGAAAAACCTAAATTCCCTTTTTTTCATCTCAATGTGTTGATAGCAAATGCAATTTTTTATGAGTTGTAAAATTAAGGTAATACATTTTTCAAGACGTACTTCCAAATCCAATGAGGTATCGCTTATAGTTTTATACTATAATAGCAATTTCAACTTGTTTACCAATTGGGATATCGTTTGACGTGAAATTCGTTTGGTTATTTAAAAAATATTATTTAGATCTTGTGTAAATATATTTTTTCTTTCAAATTGCTTAATTGACATTCTATAACTCCAGGATCATTGGCTAGTTTATTCGAATTAAAAAAAACAAATCCAAGTATTGCGTACAATTAAATATTTATATAGCATAAAAGCAATCATTTTTAGAAATCTGGTATTTAGATAGTGTGTTTATGCAATAGTCATTAGTATTGTAATTTATTTTTTATATTTTTATTGATTGGTTTTAGACAAATAACGATCTTTGAGATGACTCCAAGGTTGGATAACGCGGGTATCGAATGGCCTTACTTTCGTTCCGCCAGCGAATGTAAACTTAGGCTGTTTGTCGAATAATATTTAACGTTTGTCTCCATTACGACACTGGTAGTGGATACAAGATTTTAAAAAAGGGGAACCGACATCAAATGCAAAATACGTTATTTAGTTTACTTAAGTGACAAACTTTTTCTAGTTATTTTGATTTTAAAACAAATGAAACAATTTGGACCTCAAAATGTTGTAAAAATATTTATTTTTTACTTTTTAGTTTAGAGAAGTGAAAGAAACAAGGTGGTACTTGTTTCGGTTTCGAAGTTGGTTCGTTTTTTTTTTCAAAAAATTTTTATTTGCAAATCTGTTAAAAAAGTAATCTAAAGATTGCAGTCTGTCTATTTTTAGGATTTTTCGACCAATAAAATCCTCTATCAACAAGTCTCATACGCTCCTGAAGAATACCGTAAACAAATTTTACGTTCTTGGAAATATGTTACACTAAATTTTTGTACGAGCCTGATAAGTTTATTCCGTTTTAATTTTTTTATATAAGCTTTGATGCGGCCACTTTTCGCTGAGTTATCCGTATAATATAACAAAAAAACATATAGAAAAAAAAGTAAAATGGGTGTAATGATCCGTTGCAATTTATACACATAATTTCATAAACAATTGGACAAATAGCGCCATTCGACCTTACTTCCTTTACACACAATGAGTGGCAATTTATGGGTATACGAAATCCCAATAGCGTAATGAATGGGCATTAATGGGTGCGACTGCATTTTCACGCAATTACGAAGAGCAAAAGAGTTTAATGGATTTACCATGTTCGTGAATACAAGTAATATATGAAGCTAAGTATGGTTGTACATAAATTTAGACATTAAAAAAATTAGCGCATTTTCTCCTTAAAACTGCCCTGTTTTTTCTTTATTCCCTGCGCTATAAGGACTAATCGTCGAACATCTGACAATTGTCGACTGAAATTATGCCTTTAGCTAATAATTGTTTTAAGTTTTATTTTTTACACGAAATAAAAGTGGTAAATTGAAATATATATTGATGTTAAATACTAATAAAATTATTATATTGTTTACAATCTTTAAAGTTATATATTGCAGATTTATATACATTTATATTTTACAACATTTCAGATAGCAATTTGTTCTTATGATATTTAATACATTCAACTTTAACTTTTAACGATACAAATGGATGAGGCGACACACTTACACACTTTTTATTTGACTTTTTAAATACCCGTTTTAACAGCGACTAATATTACAGCTTGTAGTGTTATCCAATATATTAAATTTAATAATAAACTAACATATCTTATTACGTGACATTGTGCCCGCGTTATTCGTGACTAATCCACGATCGATTCGCAATGAAAACCTAATAGTTTAAGACGATAAGGCTATTTTTAGCGTTCAGGTGTTAGTGCACTAAAACGGTTTCTTAACTGCGTACTTTCAAAGGATTCACGTGTATCGGGGGACGTTAAACGTGTATCGCACGCCTGTTTTAATCCCTGACCGTCACCTTGAGGACATGTGACTCGTGAGGAAACCTTGACTGTGCGATTGTTTTATTTACTTTAATAAGATTATATTTCGCACAACAGCTCTAGGATCACGTTTCTACATTTTTTTGTATCACGTATGTGAGTAATTCAATTAATCCGGCATTACCAGCGATACGTTATATATATTTTTATAGATACGTATATTTCGTTTGTACAATTTGACATTAAAATCTGTGCCCATTTTCAAACTTGACAAGTGGACTATTAATTAGTAGCTAGGCATCAATAATTTGTCGGTCTTCCAAAAGTAAAAGAGATTTGGATATTAAGATAATGATATTTCATTGTCGATTTATGTGATAAATAATTAAAAGATATAAAAGAACGGATAACATTATTGACGTGTGTTCGAATTATAAATATTTATTTTTAGGATTTATAAATATATATACATATAATAAATATAAATATATACATATATATATATATATATATATATATATATATATATATATATAATAAATTGGGCAGGCTGCATTTCCGTATTACGATACTAACAAGCCGTTACGTATATAAAACTCGATTATTATGATAATTGATTTGAATAAAAAACATATTAGGCAAATGTTAAGTTATAAGTGCTCATCAATTATTCAACAGTTTGACACCGATTGCTTTGCCGTGTATCTGTTTAAGAGAATTTAGAATCTTTCACTTCTTTTTAGTTTAAAATGTTTCCTATTATTACTAAATTCACATTTTTAAACATATATTTTCTAATATATTGCAAGGTAATTAATGATCTGTTGAAAACATATTAGACAATATAAAAAATTGTGTTTTAGGTAAATTTTGTGTTTTTGGGTTACTTTAAATGATACTAGGTATATCAAAACTACATTAAATAAATTATAAATTGCAAACGCAAAAACAACTTTCTCTACTTTAGCGATCCTTTAGGGCAAACTCCTGCTTTCTCCGATGACGTTAGTACTCAATACTGGCAGTTTTGCATGCTGTCAAGCAAATCTTTTCCTATTTTTTTAAGTTTATCGCTAACATAGTCTTTAGGCGACAATTACACCTATAAGTTAAGTTCTGAGACTTTCATAAAGATTTACATAAGTTGTGTGTAATAGCTTTATACCTGAAAGAAATTACTGTCGGTACCATATTTTTGACACCTAGCTTTCGCAAGGTTACCAACGCAACGGTTACATAGTGGTTTTATATAATTTACGTTATTTTAGGGTAATGCTTTCAAGTGTAATTCTCACCTTATACTGAGTAAGTATCTTTTAAGATTTTCGCTTGTATTACCATTTTGAAACAAAACTATTTTAAAGGGTTTAAAGTAACAAAAAAAAATATTCCGTTCCGTATTTTGAACATTTATCGATAATCGTGGTCACGTTGGGCGTTTACAGTTTAACTTGACTTTATATTGAGTGATTTTTAGTTTTACATTCAAAACTGAAGGTTCTAATTTAGAAGTTGTTTACTGACAGTTCAAAAAAAGAAGTAAACATTATTCATTCAAATCACATTCTGTTTTTTTTTATTATTGGGATTGTTATTAGTGAAACAAGAGAGTTGCAATTTATATAATCTTATTTCATAAATAAGTCTCAATTACGATACGTTACCACAGATCATAGTTAAAAACACAAGTTGACGGTTACAAGGTTTCTCGTGGAAACATAAGCTATCTGCCGCAAGTTGGCACAATATTACAACTTGATACGCTAACCTTGATGATGTTATTAAGGTTTTAAATTATTGTTTTTGACTTTTGTTGTACTTGGAAAAACTTCATTATTAAACTTCAAAGGAACTTTGTGCGCATACTCATCAGAAGTGTATCCGTCAATATTAAAAGCATTTGCAACCTATAAAGTTGACTGTCTGAGTTGTCTAGAGTTGTAAGAGTAGAGAGAAAAATAGTTGTAAACTACGTAAGAGTAGGATAACGCGTTATCTTACTCTTACGTAGTTTACGACTATTTTTTGAAGGCAGCTTATTTTTGTGGAAGAATTATGGATTTGTGTTAAATTTAGTTGTACGTTAATTAATTTTTTTTAGTAAATTTAATTTATAGTTATTGTTTGTTAGTATTTAATAAGCATTTTCGTTATTTTTAAGTAAAATTAAAATAAAACTTTAGGATTGTTGAAAACAAAATAGAGTCTCGTTGAATAAAAATATCGCTTTTTATTCAAGTAAAAGATTAAATATTGTCTACTATTGATATAAACGTTTAGAATCATTGTTTTATTTTTTGAAAAAAAAAACATCAACTGAATATAAAATACCGCCTTAAAAATTGACACGATAGAAAAAAAAATCTATAATTTTTATGGGTTGCTTATTTCATACAACTTTATGAAATATGAAAATGTCACAAAAAAATGTCATAAAAAAGTTAATATATATATATATATATATATATATATATATACATATATATATATATATATATATATATATATATATATACGTAATAAGTTACTACTTTTTACTTTTTGTATGCGGTAAGTTTGAATATGTGACAGTGATTTAATAGGCTCATAAGTAAAGCTTTTTTATTCGTTATTGTTGTTATATCAAGTACCAACCTAAAATATATAAAGTAAAATATTTGTATAAATATCTATACTATCGTATTTATATTTGTACATAGTTGTATTCATTTTAATACAACTGGATATTACAAATACTACTTAGAAAAAATATTAAAATAATATCCACCAGAAAAAGTTTCGGGCACAGAATCATATGAATTTTTATCAACATCGTTCTCGTTTTGGTCGACATTTATTTCGTTTGCATAATTCGCTGCATCAGTTAATTATGCTAATATATCGCTGTGAATATTATGTACGAAATTCTATTGTTTGAGTTTCAATAAAATATTAGCGTTGTGAATAGGAGTTAGAAACGTACTTGCATTGCAGCGATGCAAATCTTTTAGCTAAATCACTTAACAATGACTAACGTCTCCATTGTTGGATCCCACTTCACACAAACGTAGGGAAAATGCGTCAATGACAATTCGCATTATTCGATTGTATGTACTCATATACTTAGATATTGTTCTGAATAGAGTATTCAGTGCATGTATACCAGTCAACCATACAGTGTTTCAAAACCCATATACATTCATATCAGTACTTTGCTTTATCACGGATCTGTTTATGCAAATTTCGGAATGCGAACCAATTTTTCTTTTAAAAAGGATTTTTTTACGTTTCGAAACACGTAAATTTTATTTTCTATTTAATTTACTATAGTTAATAAGGAGATAGATAAAGAAATCATCGTCAATTGCTATCAAAATACGAAACGTTCTTTTAGTCACGGTTATAGGCGTTATTACGTATAACAAAATAACAAAGACATGTAACAATTTTTGGTAATGATTATGTACGACAATTGTCCTTATATTATAAGTTAACGTCAATTACATCGCGTAAATGGTATATATTTTAGCTACTTTGCATAAAATAATACACGTGTTATCATAAGTCGAGCCGGTAATAAATAACATTGATATAGACAAAAAAAAATTACAAAAAGTTTAGTATTTAATGCTTGTATAACAATTCGAATGCATTTAATTTCACTTGTAAATTTTATAGCTTAGCGTTTTGAAGTATTTTATACTTCGTATTCTATTTTATTTTCTATAAATATATCTTTTACAACATAATTATAGAACAACATAGGAATAAAATTAAATTGATTTTTTTTTTTGGCTGTATAAACTTTTTTCTTTGCTTTTAGTATTTATAAGCGAAAAAGGCAAATGGCGCCAAAACTAAGACGGTGATGTGAATTCTGCGTAACGGAAAAACAATTATCACGCAATTAATTAAAACAGATATATGTATAATTGTTCGGTAATACAGATTACTAAGTTGAATCTAGGTTTTTGTTAATTTTTATTCCTTAAAATACCTTTCAACGTCTCATTTGCTAACGTTTTATATTTTGTAAATTGTAATGAATTATTATATTAGTTTTTAAAATATTATATTATAATAAGTTAGTAATTGTTAAACTTCTTATATATTTTTATTTATCTTTAAATTAATGTCTTTATTTTAAACTAATTTTTATTGTACAATTTATGTCGAAAACTGGAGAGGTATAGCTAAAGTACATCTATAGCAGAGTCCACTTAGTTAAAATGAAATATGAGAAAAACACATTTATGTGTAGTTTTAGTGACAATATAAATTAACAGAAACTAACTTTAAACGAACAATTAGGACCTGTTTCACTGGTTATTGATAAAGTTAACGATAGCTTCACTTATCAGCTTAATGAATTGCGATTTTTGGACTTCAAAGGTCTCTAATAGAAAGAAATGTATTAGCAAATATTATTTTAATATCCGACATATTCAAATAACATTTGCATAATCATAACTTAATCTGGAACCGGTGAAAGAGACCTTTAAAGGGACAAAAATATTTTTCCTCAAAGGGGACTAAGTTGACAGCGACTTTAGATTAATCATTTTCGGAGCCATGTTAATGATGTAATAACGTGAGCATGTCATTATAATAAAACACACATTGACGTAATTTTTCACAAGTGATGAATAAAAATATAATATAATTCAATAATACTCTAGTCATTTGAATATAAATACTCTAATTATATTAATTAATAAACAGACCAAAGCAAATTAAACAAGCACTTTCTAATATGTTGAAAGTTGTTTTTGTTTGTTTAATCAATAAATTATTCTTTATCAATTATAATTGAATATATAATATATTAAATAATTTATATCAAGCGATGTCAACACATTTATAATAGCGTGTTATTTATATTAGCACGCGGCGGAAGTAATTCTCCTCCATGTCAGGCAAATTAATAATATATTTATAATATAAAATTATATAATAGTAATATTAAAAGTTTGAATATTTTTTTACAAAGTTGCATATGAATTGCTAAACACAGTTGCTATTAAAAATTGTCAATTTGTGATTTCATTTTTGTCATATCAAACAAAATAACACTCAATTGAGCGGCGAAACATTTCATATTTTGACAATTAGCCTGTAGGTGTTGTAAACTGTAACCTAATATTACTTTGTCGTTCTCAAACAATTATTTCGTATTATTGTTTTTTTAATATACAAGTTAATTGGTACAGTTTGCAAAACAAGCAGAACTTACATAGGTCAGAACATTAAAAAAAATTGGTTTCTACAGAAGTAATTTTGTGTTTATATATCTATAGGTATTGCAAAATATATTACTTATGGAATCCAAATCAGCTGTAGTAATTTTGATGAAATTTCTACGCAATCCTTAGATAACCACAGCAGCATCCTGTTATTTTATTAGTGATAGAATTTTATAAATTTAACAGAATTTTGTTTCGGCTTTTTGGTATAGAGGGGGGGGGGGGGGGGTTGGGTATTTAAATCTATAAAGTCGTCTCTATAAATAATAGAGAGCCATACTTTGAATGTCCCAAGTCAAACGTCAAATCATGGTCACGCCACTTGTCGTGCGAATGACTGAATTAGTATCTGCTAAAAAGACAGACAGAAGGATATAGCGTAACTATAAAAATTACTAGTGACTACCGAATCCTATAAAAAGATGATTTTTTTATCTTCATTTTACCATTTCCGTATACTTTAATAGCAATCATTAGCCTTAATGTGAATGGAATACTTTTTGTATTCGTGAGCACGATTTTGTAAGCCGTTATGAATATACAAAAAATGTACTTGAATGAAAGTAGAGACTAATCGTTACATATTGATAACCCAGCAAGCTACAGTAAAGATCTCGGGTTTAGTTTTGTTTGGCGGGAATTACATTTGTAAGTTTTACTCTCGAGAGCGATATAAAATAACTCTGTAACTTCGTAACATATTTGTTAGTAAAATAATTAGTTGCGAAAGCTATGAATGTCAAAAATAAGGCAACGACAGTAAATTTTTCCAGGTGTTAAGCAATGAGAAATGAGTTATGATTTAACTTATGGAAATTAACTTAGAAGTGTAATTCTTGCCTCAGACTATTAACAAATTATTTTATGTGGTTGTATATAATCTAAAGTATTTATAATATAACTAGTCTCTATAAATACAGTTACATAAAAACTTTTCTTTTCTTTAACTTTTTAATTATTTAGAATTTGGAACAGGTATATTATTTTAAAAACATCTTTCGATTTTGCGCCATTTCATGTATTTATTCGTTTTCATTATAAAAGTATAATATGGAATGGGGCGTTCGAGAAAATAGGATTGCAATGATTGTGAGTATGGAGCCGTTAGTCCTATTACAGAAACTTCAAAAACTCGGTATCAGCCGTATATTTGAATATCATACTATCATTAGATATAACAACACTACCTCTGTCGAAGACCAAAAAAGATCGGAGCGGCCGCGTCCTGTTAAAACTAAAAAGGTTGTTTATTCTGTTTTCTTCAGGATTCGTCGAAACTTCAATAGGCAGCAAAAAATCTTATCACAAGAAATGAAGATTCTCGCTAGGACTCACAGTGCGAAAGAAGCTATTCCGTATCTCATGATCCGTTATAGGTAGAGAGTCGAAATTTTCACAGAATTTGTATTTCTATTGCCACTATAACAACAAATAATAGAAACTGGTAAAGTGCGAGTCAGACTGGTACACCAAGGGTTACACATACTTTTTTTTCAACATTCCATTTGTCATGTTGCGACTTAAAATTTTGTCATGTTCTAACAAAATAACATCTCAATATATGTATACATATAAAAATATTGTTATAGCTCCTATCTAGTTTCTTTAGTATTATACCTCCTATAACGGTACGGAACCCTTTATGTGCGAGTTCGACTCGCACTTGACAGGTTTTTAAACTAGATATCTCCATATTAATGATGATTAAAAGCAGATCACACCGACTTAACCGTCTAAATATGACAGACAGACAAAGCTACTTTCGCGTTTAAAATATTCATGCAATTATAGATATTAAAACACTTAGAAATTATAATTATGACGCATAAAACAGCTAAGGTTCAAAACCGAAATATATTTTTACATAATGAATACGTAAAAATATTACGCAAATATTAAAGACGTTCATTATTAAAATTGTACGTTAAATTATCATCTACAAAAATGCTTACAATTTAACGCGTATAACCGTGATAACGAATATATTTACAAGTTGTGCTCGCGGCGTTGTCCGTGTGAATTTTAATAATTATGAAGACAATATATTATATGTATTACTTGCATATTTTAAAACTGTAGTTAAATTTCGGATGTTAGGTTCATTACTATCGAGTTTCTTGCCGGTTCTTTTCGGTAGAATCTAAGTTCCGAACCGGTGGTTTTTTGAACTTTCATTATTGATGTATTTTTTTATGTGTTGACGATTCAAAAGTGCTTGTGAGCGCCTACTTGTATAAAGTATGTTTTGATTTTGATTTGATTCAAACCCAGTAGGCTCTATCTATATAATGCGTGGCAGAAACTTTGGAGGGAATGCCCGCATTAATTAAAATTTATATATTTCTATAACGGTTACACAGTCAACATTATTTTAATATATATTTATCCTGTCACGATCCGTTAGTTTTATTATTAAGATAGATTAATGGAATGTAGGCTCATTTAATTTAAACGGCATATTAAAAGATTTATGTAATAATATACTACGTAATAATAGTTACGTTAATAATAAATACTTTCGCATATCAAGTATATATAATAATATACTTATTTCTAAAGGAGCAACTCTAATACGACTACATGCAATATTTTTAGACATACTACATATGTCATTTAAAATAATATATGTAATACTTTAAGTAAGTTCATGTAAGATGACGTCGTTGCCGTTGGTTCCGAAGTAATATTAGAAAAATATTTTATTTGCTATCACTTATTGCTACTATATGTATAGTATACGTAACATTTTTTTTTTATTATGATTATATTAAAATACGACAATGGTCACACTCACGGACGTATCTATAGCTTTCATATGGGTGGGGTCTGCCAAAGGAAAGGGTCTGAAGGGGGGTGAAAATTAAAAATGTACATAGAAAAACTAGTTTTTATCCAGCCATTACGCAGTATGATTCTAAATATTGATCTCAGTTAATTATAAATTATATAAACTATTGTCATTGCCGTTCGTTCAATGCACTAAGTAAGTATACGTCTGTGATCATACTTACTGGTCAGTAACATCTTGAATCGACGCCATATTGTACTGGTGCTATGCTGGTGCTACTATTCGACATCGTCGTTTCCACCCGGCATGTAGGCATGTTATATTACATTTTTAAATATGTCAACCGTATCTCTATCAAAGATGTTGAAACAAACGCATAATTTTGTTTCACAGTTTTTAAGTTTCAGTTTTACGTCTTAAGAAGTACATCACCAAATAGATTGTCATTTTTTTAAACCTTATTGTATTAATACGGTGATTCATTTTTGTCGTATGGAACTCTAAAATATTTTTTTTATCTTTTTATTTTGATATTGAAGCAGTGAACGCTAGCTAAACATGATAGTGCTAATTTTTTCTATTGAAGTTTAGACTAATGGCCATATAATTGACAGCCGGTACTCGCGTAGCGTAATTTATCATATCTACGTATATTATTTTATGCTTATAAATATATTAATACATATTTCGTTTTAGTGCGCTATAAAATCAAAATCAAAAAATACTTTATTCGAGTAGGCTTCCACGAGTACTTTTGGATCGTCAGTACAAAAAAAATTACATCAATAATGAAGCTCCCATCGGTTCGGAACGTAGATTCTACCGAGAAGAACCGGCAAGAAACTCGATAGTATATATACACAATAACATATATGTTAAAGGTGACTGTGTAGGTATTCCGTTTTGATGAAACGTCAGTCTGCCTGCTACAGACTTTTTTCTAAATAATTGAAGTAGATGTTTCGAATTCGACATACATATAACGTACAGTTATATATGTAGTCAAGATTTATATTTTCGATGTAGTTTATTGGTTAGTAACTAAATGAAAAAAAAAACAAAATTAAGTTCATAAAGTATCAAATATTAAAAATTTTATCGACAATTTCCGGAAAAAAATACATCAAATACTATTTCACACACATAAGTGTTGTTAGGAACATAGCCGAAATTGACCTCGATAATGAAATTCATTATTCGTTTAAAATCTTATGATTAATTTCATAATTTTCTTTTATCCAAAAGAGGATTATGCAAAGCTAAACGATTGTCTCGGCTCAGAGAAATCTCTAACTTCGGAATATCGAGGTCGGTATCGTGCAATTGTATAGGCGCATCGACATCGGTCTCTCGCTCTGATTGACAACTGCCGTGACGTATCGGTGTATTGGTGGGCCACTTAACGCGACCGCGACGAATGCCCGAATTAAAATCAACCCTGAGAACAATGTGTACCTTACAAGCTGAAGTCTTTAAGGCTCTCTACACACCTGGTGTATTTGGCGTGTATAAGCGCTTTTGTGCAGTCGTTTACATGTTTTCGTACCATTGTACATCGTAATTTTATTTGTTCCTACACCAATTAATAAATAATAATAATTATTATTATAATCAGATGTAGAACAACAGCAAGATTTAGCCTGTGGCTAGTAGTAAAGGTGCATCCGTGACGTCACGTTTATGACCACCGTTCGGTTCTTATGGGTTGTAACTTCATGTCATATCTCTATAACTTTACACAATAAGCAGGCTAAATACCAGAATTATAATATATTTTAAACTTTCGCGATTTATACTAGTTGTATCCGTTGTATCCGTCGTGGTCACGAGCTGATAGTTAGCTATGTAACTTCGTCGAAACATCGGGCAAAAGGAGAAGGGTATTACTTCCATTAGTTATCGCGATAAGTCCCATTTTATTAAATATGAATACCACAATAATAATTTTACAAATCGACCTAAATAATGAAACACTTAAAATTAGTTCGTTTATTAGTTCATTTTCATTGCAAGTAGGTATTTCGTAATTTATGTAATTATAGTCTTCCGAGACAATTAATCAGCGTTTGTTCGCATTTTGTCGCGGTGTTATATCTGTCATGGTTTCTGGCGCTTAGTCGCGCAATATGATCACAGAACGCGGTTCTGTGACGTCGCACTTTGACAATTAGATCCGGAACACTCTTGTGCACAGCTCACCGCATCTAACTTTTCCGCAAAGTTGAATGCTATTTGTTTACAACAATGAAATACTCACAAAACATTTCATCAAAATTCGCGTAAAATATAAATTTTATTTAATTTAATTTTAATGATAGTTTTAAACGTAGAATTTGTGTAATGCAAGCATTAGTGCGCATGCGCTAAGGCTATGTACTTATATCGCATAAAAATCAAATTGCCGATTTCGTCACATAAAATTGAATTTAATTACTGGTGTTGTGTATTTCTTTTGTCTAAGCTAATTCTTGTAAATTCAAATACTTAAAAGAAATCGCTAGTTATCTATAATATTAAGTATAAACAGTGACAATTTTTTTATATATCTTTTTTTCTTTTAAGTTCCTGTAACTCTATTAATGCGGCAAATACATAAGTATATTTATTATATTACTCAAAATTATCCATTGCATATTAATTCAGGCGAAACGTACATTTGTAAGTTTTACTCTCGTAATTGATATTAAAACCACTCTGAAATCTAGTAATAGATAATAAGTCGTAAGTAGTTACGAAAGCTATGTGTGTCCAAAATAAGGCACTAACAGTAAATTCTTTCAGGTATAAAGCCAATGAGAAACAATTTATTTAAATCTTTATGAAAGTCTGAGGGTATAACCTATAAGTGTAATTTTAGATCTAAGAATGATTACGATAGTGTTCTCTATTAAGTAAATCTAAAAAACAATTTAATCTTAATTATTTAAATAGATTTTTTGATATGACCTTATCTAGAACTGTTTTTAAGGTCTCAATGAACAATGCTGTGAATGTGTTAGAAAATTATTATGTGAAAATTTCAATACAATACTCGGTTTGTTCAATTCAAACCTTTGGTTAATGAGAACTAGTTCTATGAAAAAAAAAACAGTCTGATCATTGAATTGTAACGGTTCGTTCGAGACTAATGGCACACGTGAACGCCGACGCCACGCTTACTTGTACTGATGCACTATGTGTGGCACCGATTGCATTCTATATTTTCAAAGCTATTTTTTACAGTTGGAATATTTAATTAATCGAAACGGGATTACCGGTATTGATTATATATTATTTATGTATTCATATCATATCCAACTTTATTATTTTTTTACTTATTTTATTTTATTTACTAAATTCATTCTTGCTAAAATGTCCAAAAAAATCTATTGTTGTCTGAACGCTACTAAACTTCACAGAATGATCCGCTGGTGTAATCTGACGACTGACCCAATTGAAAAAATTCAATAAAACTGACTGCCACTCCAACCTTTTTGAAGTTCATAGAGAAAAAATATGATATAGAATAGGTTTGTCTTGTTGTTTTTACCGGTTTCCAAATAGTAGAAGGTGCTCAATTCTTCGAGGTTTTTTTTAAATGTATTTTCACCGATTTGGTTAATTTTTTTTTTTTACCGCATTGGTCCCATTGAACTTTCATCGAAATCGGTTCAGTAGATTGCTTTTAAAATTAAATTAACTGGAATGACTATGTCATTCAAGTCAAATTTTTATTTTGCACAGAAATCCTTACCAATTTTATAAATAACAAAAAAACTGTGTATGTGTGTTACGCAATTAAGTCTAAATTACTGAGTCGATTTTAATGAAATTTGGTACAGAAATAGCTTAGAGCCTGAGAAAAGAAATAGTTTACTTTTAATCCCGAAAAAAGGCACGATGCCTGTGGAAATGCGATGTAAACGGAAGCACGATATTACCAAATTCCCACGCGGACGAAGTCCGAGTGGAATCTTCAAATCACTGGCAGCATTACCTCTTTGTATGGCCAGACTAATATACTGGCCAAGGTAGCCATAGTAAATTTTAATTCCTCATTTTTAAAGAAATGTGATATGGCCAAATTATAGCGATAAGTGTCGATAGGGTCGGATAAAATCATCTTTATATGCAGACAAAGTCGCAGGTAGATGTTAGTATTTTATATTGATAAAGAAGATGCTCAATCTGATTTATTAATTAAGTATATATAAAGTTAATGCACTTTGATGCGGCGTCTGTAACGGCAATTATCGTTTACGCAATCAGTATGTGATGCGAAAAATGCAACGCTAATAATTGCTTAAGTATTGCTTCCACCAAGGTCAATATTACAACTAATAACTTTACCGTGCACAACATTAAAACAAAATATTATTATAAGTGAAATGCATAGGAAAAAAACAATAATTGGAACAAGAGTTTTTCTTGCGTCAAAGCAAACTTTAATTCAAGAAAATAATTTAAAAAGAAATGTTTTGATTGAATTGATTGTATGAAAATTTCTTTACAATGACATTTTTGAATAAAGGATATTTGCTTAAATACAAAAAAAAATTGTCACGTTCCAAGATTCTGTTTTATTCCATGTGATATATATAAATTGATAACGTATATTTATCTTAAGATAATTTTTCGTAATACAACTTGTTTCAATATCTACGATAAACCATTCATTCGTGATATTGGCTAATCTCTCGATATATTTGAATCATCGGGGATGTGATGTTTGATGATATTTGCTCGTTTTTCATAATGCCTGGGCAATATGATTATTTCGATAGTTATTATCATTATGTATAATGCTAAATTAATCACTTCACTCGTGTCAAATATACTAATTAATTTAAGACCTTTTCACTATAGGATGTTATTCTAATGATTAAAAAGTAAAGTAAAGTAACAGCCTGTAAATGCCCCATTGCCGGACAAAGACTGCTTTTAAGAAAAAGGATACCGAGCATCCTTAAAATAGTAATTTTTATTTTTCTGTCGGTAAGCATATCTATACTGGGTCCGGGGACTTGATTCTTTATGACAACAATTGTAACAAGAGAAAATGTGCAACTTCAAAACGACCCTCCTTACTTACCAGATATCAAAAGCATATCGATTGAAACTCACAAAATGAAACATGAAACTCGCGTAAAGTTAGTATGACTGAAATCTCGTTACACACTCGTTTAAGTGATAATTTTTATAGAGGATAAACGTCCAGAACGGGCATAATTTTGTAATTATTTATATTTGAACATAATTACTTAAACAATTTCAAATTTAAAGTATATATAAATGTAAAGGATAATGAATAATATTGTAGTACTTCGCTAAAAACATGGTATATCTCTTAAAATAAATACCCACTTATGCTCTTTCTAAGATAAATAATATTTTTCAAGATCGCTGCAAAAATAATGGAATTAGGTTTACTTTCTCAAAATATTTATTACAATAACATTTAAGCAAACATTTAAAAAGGTAAATATATGTGCATATTTTAATTTGGTACAAATTTCATTATAATTATTATAATTGTATAAACATAATAAGGTAACTTTAGTAATTAAAATAGTTTATTTTTCACATTTATGGTGGTTTTATATACAATAATATCAATTATTTATTAATAGAAAGAAATTTGGCATTTCTTTATCTTTATTTAAAACAAAAAAACGTTACTTTAGTTATTAAATACAAATAAAGGAGCAATAAATACAAATTGTAATCAGTAATAACCAAAATTAAAAATAGCTTAGAACCTAATTTAATTTACATAAACAAACCTTAAAACACATTACAACAATAACATAACTAGAATTAATGAAAACAATACTTACCGATATAACAAATACCAAAATTTTTCGGCTTCCAACAGAAAAATCGATAGTTATTATCACGATTAATAAATACACCATTCACTGTTTACAAGCAAGTATTGCATTTACGAACTCGACATTTTCGCTCAGAGCACAGAGCGAGCGCGCGACAGAATGATCACAGAATTCACAGACATGTGAAATCAGCTGTAGCTGCGGCTAACGGAACGTCACGCGCCCCTCCCCCACACCAGCCGGACTGCCGCATAGCAGATAAGATAATTCTATTTATTTACGGATAAACATGCAAAACACCGATATGTAATCTGCGCGAAATAGCCACTTTTAAAATAAAAATTTGACTTCATTAAATAAAAAAGTTGTGACATCACTTACTCAACATCAATAATGATAAAATATATTTAATCGTGATTTTGTTTTGAAATCATGAATAATATTACGAGATGAAAATATTTGTTCGTATCGATTGCTTATCTCTTATTTCATATAAGCTAAGCCACATAAGTATTTTATCAATACTTAAAATATGTATATAATAAATTATTTATTATTGTTCAAGAAATTGTTGGAATTCCTGAAAGTAATTATATAAAAAATAATGTATTAGTAAAAAAACGTGTTATTATACTTATTATAAAATTCATCTCCTTAATTATAAACTGTAAACGATAAATCTATGTATTTTCCTGTAATTATTGATAGTAATGGAATGATTAATTTTATTTATATGTAAAACTTTAAAGTTGCATCTATAATTTAGTATATCTCATTACATTTTAGGTAAATCTTTAAATAATCGTTTATTGAAAAAAAAAATGTATTTTAGCCTGATTTTATGTTTAACTAGCGGCTCGGTACGTGCTTCGCTATGTATAAAGTGGAATAGTAAAAAAATAACAAAATAATCAGCCATTTATTGAAGAACTGCTCGACCGATTTTGTGCAAACTTCACATAAATCATTTACTAAATAGTCCGAACAAAGACTAAATATTTGATTTGGATAGGTGAGTCCGTTCTTGAGTTGAAAAATTACAACGAAAAGTGGCATTGATTTATATATTATATATTGATATTATATATTGTATCAACACATGTGCTCATCATCATCTTCAGTGTTCATAACGGAATTTGAAATATAAAAAACTTGTATCGTCCCGGATATTACCTCTGCGTTTTCAAGTGTTTCATATTTAAAATCTCATACTTGTCCTGTGTGCTGGAATTCTGACATATATATACTGGGCATATATGATATATCTGACAACCCTTAATGGAGCAGTGTGGCGAATGAGCTCCTAAAGTTCAAACCTTCTCCATACTAATGCAAGAGGCGTTTCCCTAGCAATCGCATATTTACAGTACGTATTATAGTCTATAACAGAGGTCATCATATGGCGGATCGTGATCCGGACTGCTGGCCTATTTTGTGCGGATCTTAAAAAAACAGTGGACTATCTATCAGAGACAAAGTCGCCTCAGTTTTTATAAAAAAGTAACATATATTACTTGAACCGAAAATATTCCCAAGGGCATAGTAAAAAATCAACTATTCAGATAGTATTTGAAAATAAAAGTTTATTCTTTGATTTTAGCAAGGTCATGGTGATAAAAAGATCTTAAGACCCTTATCTGATCATATAATTTTGAAAATCAAACTCCGAATAAAATTAAGTGGTGATATCTGCTCTCTATACCTACTCGCGTCGTTATTCTAAGATTACATATATGATAGAGTTTACTTTTTTAGTGTTCTATTTATAATTATTACCAATATACCGAGCCGAGATGGCCTAGTAGATTTTTTAAGTGCAAAAGTGTTTAAATTCATCTCGAGCTCGGCGGTGAAGGAAAACATCGTGAGGAAACCTGCATTTGCCAGGAGAAATTCTGACACATGTATATTCACCAACCCGCAGTGGAGCAGCGTGGTGGATTAAGCTCAAAACCTTCTCCTTAATAGGAGAGGAGGCCAGGCTCGGGCCAGGTACAGGCTATTACTTTACTTTACTTAACTACTAATATACGAGTACCTTCTTAGATACTTACCTATTAAAGTCGTAAGGTTTAGTTTGTCACTATATCGGTTTTGTCGTCATTAAACTGAGTGGTCTTAACATAATGCGATGATGAAGCCGTTGTTCATGGTCTTCGTTTTATGTCTTGATAACCTTCTGAAAAAATTATTTTGGGTACTCATTGTTTCATTTAAACAATGTCGTCAATATATCTTTATTTATACATATATTCAGACAATAACAAACTATGAAACGTGATTATATGTAAGTACATTTTTTCCTTTTCACATGTGATACCGGTCGTATCTTAGTATCAAATGTCACATCGTAATATTTATACGTATTTACATAAAATATGGTATCAGCTAATTATTTTTACGCCGTTTTTTTTTTAAATATATAATAGGGGGGCAAACGAGCAGACAGTACCACCTGATGTTAAGTGGTCACTATCGCCCATGGACATCTGCAACACCAGGGATGTTGCGGGTGCGTTGCCGGCCTTTAAAACGTTCACATCATTACATTCCATTGTACTGTACCATTTTATTTATAAATTTTATGCGACCTGCTTATGACTAAGTTTAATCGAGAACTTTCTTTGGACAGGTATATACTTTGAGTATGATTATTTAAAGTTTAACGACTCGTGATTGTTGCCTTTCGTTTTAAGTGCGATGCCGGATCTAAGGTACCTTCATAACTTTCGGTAGATATCTATTGATTTTACGGCTTATTTGCTGTGCACTACCCAGTTTATGGCAACTGCTGAGTTTCTATCGGCTTAAGCGGTACGTTATATAGCCTATAATATATTATTAAATGAAACAGCTATCGATTACAAAAATAATTTCAAATTAGGGTGGGAGTTATTGTAATTGGAGCGATTAAACCAACGAAGAAACACTTAAGCTTTATGAATTCGTGTAAATTATTGTTATTAATTCTTTTGTAAAGAATATAATTTATTGTTTAACATTTTAATAGAGTTAAAGTAGACAGAACCAAAAAAGGTCACATTTACTGTGTCATGCATAAAAAATGCAAATATTATGACTCATTCAGTCACCGTTCTCCGAGTACTTGAAGACAACTTTACATAATAATATAAACCTGATTCTTCTCTTAAAGAAGCAAAGGAGCGCCCACTGCAACGTTAAATATTTTAACTTTTAGTTAGATAATCTTCTATTTTTCAACCTCCTAAAGTAGCATAGTAGATCTCTAACGAATACATCAATTTTGATGTAGTTTTTTTTGTTTGAAAGTTTATGTAATCTAAATGGTTCTTAACTTCTTAATTTATGGAGGTTACTTCAGGTGTTAAAATATTATCAGCTATTTAACAGTTGTTGAATTTGAGCATATTTTACTGTTCTTATACACTTTTACTATACTATGAATGTTATTAAAATAACACAGTTGCGTAACCTTGTTCTTATGCTGTAGCATCATCTAAAATCAGCAACACATACAACTCACCCGCTTAGAACAGAAGTATCGTATTAAGGCTCGTTGAAATGGTCTCAGCGAATAGATTGTCGGTTATTTTTTTTTAATTTCAATTTAATTTTTTATTTCTTTAAAAATATTATAAAAGAAAAGAGATATGGAAGTAATGATATCAGTGGCGTTTAAAATTTATGGAATTAAACATATTAGAAACAAAGCTACATGCGTAAAACGTACTAGTAGCAAAGGCCTTGAAATAGTGGTGGGTATTCAATAAGATTACTGCTGACGTACCATTAATACAATTTATTGTTTCGAATCAATGCCACGTTAAATTGAATAATTGATACAATTATTTCGTACCAATTGATTCTCGCGACTTTGTCTGCGTAGAATAATAATTTGAAATAGTCTATTTTTTATGAATGATGTACATAATACTAATTGTCATCCCCTATTTCAACATTTTCAAGTTTTATTTTCGCGACAAAAAGTATGTCCTTCTGTAATCCTAATTTATAACTATACAGAAATTTAACTAAATTGATTTAAAACAGACAGACAGACAAAGTTACTTTCACATTTATAATATTAGTATGGATAATTGCTTATTACATGGGCATTAAACAATTTTATGGGTATATTTGGTCATGAGTATACTTCGTGCTATACCATAGAGAATTGGTATTTTTACGGAAATTAAAACTATGCAAAATACATTTTAAGCTTGTTCATAATTGCCGTTTGTACAAATTTCTGTATACCAATATAAGTATGTATACTAGAAGAAATTCTTCATTAAACCAAACCTCTTTATAATATAATAGGAAGTTACGAGTAAATATTCAGACTTTACCATACTTACTACAATATTCTCCTTTAGAAACAAAACCAATAATAAAACGTAAATGAATTTTAATTAATTTCAATCGTCCGAAAATATCAATGTCAATCTATTTTAAATATTTTAAAAATAAATTATTTTTTTACTTAATGAAATTTCGTTATCTTATTCATAATACAAATTAACTGCGGCTAATTGTTCAAAAATAGGTATTTATTGATAACTTGCTGAGCCCGCGACTTCGTTCGCGTGGACTACAGGATGGCATGTCTCATACAAAGCGAGAGTGTACTCTGTGGTGCCTCTCAAAAAAGAACTATTTTACTCGCATTAATTAATAGTATTTTGTAAAAAATGCCTTTTCCTTTAATTTGCCGTATACTATTACTTCCCAAAAGTTGATCCTTATACATGACACTATTAGATGTTGCAATAATACAAAATGTGGTATTTTTTTAAAAATCAGCGGGTTCGATTCCTTTCTAGGAAAATAAAATTTCTAAAATAAAAGAAGCCTTACTCCTTATAATATTCGTTATCTGTTACAAGCTGTTAATTTGAACAGATTCTTCAATTTTATTATTTGAACCTATACATTTATATATAAGTTAAAAAAAATAGGTACATATAAAAGACAGTAATGATTTAAGAAGCCAGTTACAAAACGTAGTACATACTCTAAAGGATCAAGAGTTGCGTTTTTGTCTGTTTTTCCTGGACAACATGATTCACCTCGCTACTAACTGCATATACAGTCTGGCCACTCACCTTGATCTTTGCGTTCAACTCTGAGCATGACCTTAAACCGTCCGTCTTTCGGCTTTAGAATATTCACAATAAGCAAATATTTAAAAGTACGTGGTACAAAAATATAACCCTTTCAACATTTGATTATTTTAAGTTAATAGACGCAGAATGCGGTTGAATAAAACGAGGCAATTAGTCATGAACTCAACTCACTCAACTTGAGTCCACGCCTCATGCTTATAAATCAATTATTTATTGATATAAAGAAGATAAGATTTTTGGTTAAATTTAAGACATTCGTAAGAAACAATTGAGGCATGTTAAAATAAGTAATTTTTGTTTCTTTTTAATAGTGTGCAATTTATGGACATCAACAAAACAACTTAAAATTATATCGAATGATTTTCTATTTATATGAACACGAGACAGCTCGAGATCCTGAGATGCAAAAGTCGTATCCATTTGTTATTCATTCAAAATACATTTTGATGTGTTTAGGAGAACATGATCTTACAGAGTTGCCTATCAAAATTTGCTCACAATTTTTTATTGGTTACTTTAAGAGTTTCGAACAATATAAGTGAAGTCTATGCATATTATTTATGTTATGTAGAAAAAAACACTGATGACTAAAAATTAATTAAACATAGTAAAATTTATAACTACACTAATTATAGCTAATATATATATATATTATTATTCAAGCGAGGAGCTGGGGTTCCTAGTAGTTAAAGCTGATAAAAGGTTTGCGTGTCGCGGAACCTTCTGCAGCCGGTGTTTAATTAACGAAGTTGAAGTTGCTTTACTAAATATAGGAACAAGATTAAACGTCGCTCGTTGCTTAAAGTGGTTTGAGTAAAAGTAAAGTTCTAGCGGACATTGCTTTACATATGGCAATATGTACGACTTGATAATTCTTTAAATGTTAGGAAATACGTACGGAATATCGGTGCAGTATGCTATGAACGATTCATCGAGTCTAAACTATGTATTTATAATGATAAAATGAATACAAAAAACGGTATTATAAAGTACTGTCTCCAAAAATTAGTCAACGTAAACTATATCCTAGCCTAGCGTATATATAAATTCGCCACTTGTAAAAAAGCAGGATACAAAAATAACGTTACATGGTGAATATTGCAGTTGATATCTGCAATGCATAACATTTCTCGCGCAAGGGTATTGATTGTGCAACCAATAGTACAATGCCGATATGCTGACTAAAGTAATAGAGTTAGAATATAACAACAATAATCAATTATAGATAGGATTTGGTTTAAGATTTTAACTATCAAATTCGAAGCATTACTGATGTTACATTGTTTATATGTGGATACTGAGATTAAAATTTTACAGCAACTTTTACGCTATATATTCATACGATTCTATTTATAGTTAGAGTTTTACTTGAATAATGTGACTGTTAACATGTTTGTATACGATGTGAGGTAAAAATAATGTTCTAACTCGTAAATCAAGAGTGATCGCGGATAATTGAATGTATAATGACGGGTACGATGGCTTCGCGTGTTGAACGTGTTCTTTCGGAGTCAATAGAGCACGAAGGTGCTTAACATTCGAAGTTCTCATTTCTATAACGTACAGAAATGTTTTTACTGAAGAAATAAATAGTAACAAAAAATTAAAATGAGATAACCTGAAGTAGTCTTCAACGACTTTTATATTAATTCTTAGCTTGTTGTTGCTTGTTATTGCTGTGTGTGGAGTGTATACTACTCTTTAAACGAGAGCTTTGAGCCACACATACATAAATATGTTCCCGTCACGTTTTTAGTCCGTATGGTAGAAATGATATTTTTACATCCCGAGTAGCATTGGTAAAATCTAAACTATACTATTTTTTTTTTTTTTTGAATATACTACAAATATAAAATATTAATATTTCTTGTAAATTTGTATTTTTTTTTTTCGCAAAGGTTAAAGATCCGCAAGTTTCTTTATGTCCGCTGATTGTGAATAGTTTTCCAAAATTTTCTCGGCCACCGCAATGACAAGTTTCGTTTTATATATAGAAAAGGGGGACAAACAAGCATATAGTACCACCTCATGTTAAGTGATTACCATCGCCCATGGACCTCTGCAACACCAGAGGGACGTTGCGGGTGCGTTGCCGGCCCTTGACGGGAATGGAGCCACAACAATTAAACGATCGCGAAAAGCAGGCTCCGGTATAACCGGGAACAATGCTATGTCCATTGCAGCTACCGATGATGATAATACGAACGCGAAAAATAAAATCTTTTAAAACATTAAAATTAAACAGACGTTTATATATTAACTAATTATTAATTAATTTTAAAATACAACAACACAATACGGCAAATTACTTATGGTCCGAGTAACTCGCTAGTCGAGTCACGCCAACAAATATATTATAGTGTCTATATAAAAATTACGAATGCTTTAATTTAACTTATAAATTCAGGTTCCTTGCCTCCAATTCTAAATCGATTTGAATGTTAAACAAATCACTAGTATTTGTCATGCACGTTTTTCCCGATCGGCAAAGCCGTAAGTAAATTTCACTTTGATTGCTATACTTAGTTGCTCTACATAGAAAATATTGAGTTGTGAAATATCTATGGAAAAATATTTTAGTAATGCTTAGTCAATCTTCGGTGACTAAAATTGTATGTAGCTGGCAAAATTAGTGATCTAGTCATGTCTCAGGATAAGTTAAGATTAAATCTTTATCTCCTTTGCTACTACGGTATTTTGATCACGTATCGTTTTATAAGGAAAGAGAAAAGAGCTGATTGTTATGTTACTTTCACTGTAAATTTTAAGAGTCTAGGTAGAAATGTTAAGTACGTCGTGTGAGTACTAACACGAAGCGGATGTTTGTGAGTATAATTTATAAAATGGGAGAACTATCAAAACGCCCCAAATTCGTGTGATTTTATTTATTGGCACTTTTCAAGACCCCTTCTAAGTTAACTTTCTAATACCATATACTAATTTTTATATCATCTCCACAAAACAGATAAAAATGCCATTTTTTTAAGTGCTCAGGTGTTTCGGAGAGATGAATAGGTCACCAAATGTTGTGTCTCCTTTAATGTACATGACTTTCGCTTTGATTTATTCAACCATATATTGAAATCAATATTTATTAATTAACCTCAATATTAACGAATACAAGCATAAATTTTACGTAAGTTGTAAATTATATACACATATGATATAGGTATAAATTAGGCGCCTTCTAAATAATTATAGCAAAACAAAGAATAACATGGTTGCTTGCGTTATTTGTAATAAAAAGATTTAAGAGTTTTTATTTGTTTATAGTATTATAATGAGTTTAATGAGTATCAAGTTTAAAATAACAATTAGATAAGTATACATATGTAGTACGTAGTAGTAGTAGTAGTTTATTCTTCATTCTCATGTTTCAATATTTTAAATGTCTTAATAACGTTATTGCTTTAAGAATGAAATTTTAATCCTCTATGGAGTGTAAAGTAGGAGTGAGAAAGGAAATTTTAACATGGAGTAGAAAAGTTTTAGTATCTAACTTTTTTATCATTTATTTGTTATTCAGATTTTTTTGACAATTTATTGTCTGTGGAACTGTAGTATAATTTGATACACTATGTTTTTGAAATATATCGCCTTGAAAGTCGTATAAAATGTATATTTTTAAATTATGAGTGCTCATCTGATTTGAATTTGAAGTGATGTTTTTTTATTTAGCAAAATACTTCTTTGCGATTCTAATTCTTCTGAGGTGCGTAATTTACTTAACAAATATTGATATAAAAAATTGCCAATGAAATTGATGTAGGATTTAAAGAAAAAAAATACAACAATAATAAATAATAATAATTACTTGATGTTTATTTTACGTACCCACCTATGAATTACGTATCAGTTCATTAAATGTTAACCATCGTATATTATAGGAAATAAACGTCCTCCAATAAAGGTAAAATCAACAAACTAAAAGGAGTCGGAATTGTTCACAGTATTTATTTGATTTTTTATGGTTTCCTTCCAGTGTTAGGGCTTGGATTGCGATAGCATCTTAAAAGCAGGTGCATATCATAAAAGGTCATGTGATGGTAAGAAAAATACTCTGGGTTTTGGTAATAAGAACATTTGTTTGCTCCTCGACCGAGAACCTGAAAAAAACAGCAAGTAAGCTTACGTTGGAAAAGCTGAGCAAGATTTCTAGACAAAACACCTTAACTACTTAACGTCAAAACCAATAGGGTTATTAACTGGTTAAAATGGTAGTAATATATAGTGTAAAAACCATTCACTCGTTATTATCTGGACTATAATAGTAAGCAGACCCTGTTATAACCGGGAAAAATGCTAGGTAGATGATGTGGTAGTAATATCGAGTTCATATTACTCGATTTTAGTTCAACAAGTAAAAATTAAAACGCCTTCGCATACAATACATAATTTATGTCACTTGGATGTAATTAGTAAATAATTACATAAATTCAGAAAGACAAGAGAATTCAGAAGCCCCACTCAATTCCCAGCCCAATTCCTTGTCTTTCTATTGTTTCATCCCTTTTTCCTTTTTGAAGTGGTAACAAATTTGTGGCCCCTCTGGTGCTGAGAATCTCTATGGGTGGCAGTTATCATTTAACATCATGTGATCCGACTGGATACTCATTTGCAAGTTATTAAAGAAATAAATAAAATAATAAAACATACCTCCCCAGCCGTGCAGCGGAAGATGCCCGTCGGTAGATTTGGTATAGTTTCGAAATGAGGCGAAGCATTATCACATGGTAAGTTATGACTATACTTTCGTCGCTGAAAAACAAGGGTGCAAATTATGCATATTTCTCTCAATTTGAAGTATAATAATATTTTGATTCATTGTATAAACAAAATATGTAAGAACGGTAATTTCTTGTTTTAGAAAAAAAAATATACAATTGAAATGGTATACTTTTAACTTAGTTAAAGAACCACTGAAAAAAAATTAAAATAGTTTTTTAAAAGAATTATGTAAGTCAACTTAATAAACGTAATAAACGTATCACACTCAACGGCTCCCATTAAGATCTTATGACCTTGTGTCGGGGGTCCGGAAACACACACAAACACCCAGACCACGACAAACATCTGTATGGCCAATACAGACGTTTGCCGCGAGCGGGGATCGAACCCGCGACCGTTAGCGCTTTAGTCAGTTGCAGTGACCACTGCGCCAACGAGTCTGTCTACTTGTAGGTAAGGTACACGTTTAACATATTGAAGAGCAAGTCACACATCACATCACAACTGTCTCAATTATATCTTAAATATATGTATAATAAGACATAGCCCTAAAATGAAAATAAGACCCAGATTTACAATAATTTACGTAATTAAGAAATTAAGACCATAAATCTACATAAATGATACAGATGACCACTTTATCGTCGTTAGGTCGTGGTCATGTGGGACATGGCAGCTAGAGCTGAGATGGCCTAGTGATTAGAACACGTCGATCTTAACCGATGATGGCAGATTTAAACTCCGGCTGACTTTTCTAGTGCTAAATTTATATTCATCGTGAGCTCGGCAGTGAAGGAAAACATCGTGTGGTAGAAAAAAAATTCTTACACAAGTATATCCGCCAACCACAGTGGAGCAGCGTGGTGGAATAAGCTCTAACCGTTCTTAATAGGAGAAGAGCCCTTTACCTAGCAGTGGGACATTTACAGGCTGTTACTGTACTTTACAAACCAGAATATGAACGACATATTATTATTGTTTTAATAATTAATTATACTTTCCACAAAAAAATATAAAGTAAATACAAATAAAAGATCTTACGTCATACATTGTCGGTGCCGATGGGTTACACTCGCAAGGATATGATCGGCAAACATCACATGCTTTACTATCATCATTTTTTGAGATAGAACTCGAACTATCTTTTTGATTTGGATCATCGGTGCAGCTTCCACTTCCGAAACGAATAAAATAATTTGTTATAATATGGGAATCAGAGAGAACCGACAACAAAGCTTTATACGATATCATATCAGTGTATATTTTAGAAAGCAACATATTCTACTAAGTATTTTACAATGTTTCGTGGTATTAATTTTCCTAAAGGAAAATATTTTTAAAATATTGAAGTCAAATTGTCAACAAGACAGTTATCGATAAAGTTCTTTGTGGCAGTTAATAAATCATGCCCAAAGAGTATATATTAAGGCCTGAAACACATTAAAGGATATTTAGACTCAAAACTGACGGTTTGATAACAGTACCCACTATGCATGCCCATATGTATAAGCTTTCAGCAATAAATTACGGGAATGCTCCTAGGCGTGCCATCGTTGGGCAAAATTCTAACTCCTCCCAGAGCTCACAACTCATCTGAACTTAACACTCGACACGATAAAGAATTATCGACGCGAGCGACAAATTGGAATGTTTTTCGATTCCTTGCAAATGATGTTTCAAGACAAGTAAAGTTAAAAAAAGTCAGTAAGAAGAAACCTAAAAGCAAATATAATGTTTAATTTAGCAAAATAAAGAGGGTTTGACAAATATGTAGAATGTACATACCTACATATGTAAAAGTAATTACAAAAAACGAAATTCTTTAACGGTTTGGCAGCGGCTTTAGTGAATTGTGTAGTAGTTGTGTTTTCTGTACGAGTAGTAAACGTTACAACTTTTAAACACAATTGAGGGGGTACTTTTAATTAAATTATGTACATATATTCTATTTTGTTTTTTTTTAAGACAAAAGTAATTTGTTGAGTTTTATAGCGGCATTTATTGTGCTTCGCAGCGGCCACAAGAAGTCGCATTTTCGGCGATAATATAAAATTATAAATAATGACAAAGTTCCGGGAGCTGGGACTTTTTATCGGAAATTTCTTTCTCTTTAGGAATCTTTTTGTATTTGTAGTTAGCTACCAGTTTTTTTTTTGCGTGCTAGCGCAATCCTTTTTTAATCATCTACATCTCATTATATTTACATACCGAGAGTTCCGTGCTGCTTATATTTGACTTACGTTTAACCAGTTACTATTATTGGTATACACCTTAAAGTTTGAGCTGCAATCACACCAAATTTGACATTTGTTTGTTTTACCATCTTTTAGTGTTTCGTATCCAATGGGTGTCAACGGTATTATTACATTGGACACCGCCGTCCGTCTGTCAGCGGTTTGTAAGTATTTCACAGAACCATAACGATTACATCAACTTTAAAACAAAAAAAGTATCAAAATTGGTCTATAACATATAACAGACACCCCTCTTATTGGATTGGGGGTTAAAAATTATGGTCTTATAAATTTATTTCAATTAAGAATAGTGGGTTACGTTCCAGATTGGAGAATTTGTCATAGGTGTGCTTCAAATGTGAAAATATTATAATAACTTTATATTTTCAAGAAAGTGTTTATTTTATTAAATTAGAAGAGGACATTGAGTTAAGGGCTATTTTTATCAACTTCCAAAAATGGAAGAGATTCTCGTCGGGGATTTTATGTATGTGTACTGATTTTTCGAAAGCGGTTAAAGCCGTTTGGTTTAATCTTCTTTTATTTCAAAAGGGTTTTGTGGAGAGTGAAAAGAACTTCCTGATTGGTGTCTTGGAATAAGTATGTCATTCAAGTAAACGAAATGGATATTTTGTATGATTTTGAAGTCCGTTCTAATTTTTTAAAGAGTCTTGACAAGAAAAAATACTATTACCGAGTGCCAAAAAGTAACTTTTAGGCGGTCGACTGGCATAACAACTCTGTCTAATAACACGATATAAATTGAATGACAATATCTACCTACATTAACATGAGCTACAGATATATATACGGCCGAAAGCTAGTATTTAAAAAAAAAAGTTGAAGTTAGAAATAAATCTTACTGTTGGGACTTAATTTTGAATTACGTTATTAATAATAATAATCACTGAATATTAAGGGTTAAACAGAAGTGTGTAATCATAGTCTTATTATTTTATCTCTAAAAAAAATTAAGTTACCTATTTATAATCAGCGTGAAGTAGTATAATTGAGCAGTTTGAATTAGACGTTACTTACATATATCAGACGAAAAAAATGAATGATGCCTCTTACGAGAAGCGAGATGACCTCACGCAACTTTACACATGTTTAAATTTTTATGCTAATTAGAATTTCATAATAAACTGTATATTATTTTAATTGCTTTTTAAATATAAAATGAAATTAAACTCAATATTAAAATGTTTATTAAAAAAAAGCTAGGTTACTTCTTTACACGCTATTTATATTCTTCTTTCAATGTTCAGTCAAATTTATATTTTTAACCAATTTAGATGAATTAATCTTATTTAATGTCATAATATTTATCACATATCGATTAGTTTCAATTAATTTTATATACTGGATACAGTAAAAATTCTATTGAATCCTGGAGAACGATAAAGGGCACTTTTTTGCGACAGTAAAACGATAAAAGATTGAAATAGGGCATTAATATTTTTACATAGACGAAGTGGCGAGAATCAACTGATATAATATATTTGGATCTACGTAAAAACTTACAATATCAAAATATTTTTTTCTCTATCTTTATTCCATTTCCTTATCGGTTACTTTGAATCCAACTCGTGTATTTTGAAACTTTAGTAAAAACGCATGGAGTACGAGGTCGTCCGCATCCAGCTCCGAAGGACACTACACCGACCACTGCACCGTATGAGAGGACCGCCAGAGTCCCGGCTGCATGTACCCCGTCCTGAGTTCATATCACCCGACATACAATATTATCCGTGAATACACCATACAAACTTCTGCAAATATTTGAACTGAGCGTCCGGATTTGTACGTGACGAAGTTGTTCGGAAGACGAACCACCTTCTTAAAAATAAATATGTAAAGATAAAGTCAGATATATATTTAACATTTATGTTTCATAAAAACCATTAAAAATTATACATGACAATTTTTTTCAACTAATTCGAATAAAAATTAAAAGTACGTTTCCTCGGTTTTGTTTAATTCGGTGTGATAAAAGAACCTACATATGTACATCAACGGTTAAACATTAAAACTTAGCTATTTACTACAACAATTGAATACAAGTACTACGCCTGGAATACGTTAATTAGAAAATACTCAAATATCTAATATATTTAATGATTTTTTCAGTAAAAAAATTATATATATATAAAAATCTGCCCAGAAAAGGGTGTATATATGTATCATAACTTCTTTTAAATTGAATCAGTAGCTCATGTGAATTTTTCGCGGCGTTTCCAGTTACATACATACATTCCAGTTACATACATGAATACTGAACTTCCTTTTTTGAAGTTGGTTAAAAATAATTTATTGCCCTACTAAGTATATAAACTATGATAGGATTTTTAAACATATATATTAGTCACACATATAGAAAAATCTAAATAAAATTTTAAACTATCCGGCCGCTTTAGATATAAAATTAAGCAGTCTTCGTTTTAGCTCACGCGAAAAAGCTGTTGACGCATAAAAATCGGTCATTTTGTCTACTCCACTTCGAAGTGGAATAAATGTTTTAAAAAGTGGTTTAAAAGCATGCAAAAATATATTAAATATCGTTGAGAATCGTTCAAAAAGCAATAAATTATATTAATCTATAAGTTTTGCTAGACTTATTTTAAACGACACAGCCCTCGTACGAGAGTAGAGATTTTTTTCGCGAAGGTTTATATATACTTTATGTATTTATACCATTAGGGATCTAACAGTACACAATTTTAAATCATAATTTATGTTCATGTGTCCATGTGTGTATTATAATACTGATATTCAAATTCACTCACAGATGTTAAGCCCCATCCTATAGCCCAAACGGCTTGGTTTTCATCGAGATTATAACCGCTACCGGCTATGCGGCCGGGTTGCACACTGCCTCCAAACGAGATACTGCCTGACACTCTCAAAACTGATATGTCGTTATTTTGAGTGTGAGTATTATAATTGGGATGATTGATAATTTGAGATACAGCATACACAGTTCCGCCGCTGTGGGCATACGAAGACCCAACTCGAACTCTATGATTGCTGGCTGTAAAACTGTAATATAAATATAGCTTAATAATATAAATTTCCGTGCATTACTAATCACAATCCGTAGCCTATCTTAACGTTTATTTAACTTGTAACATCAAAAATGTGTAAATTATTTTTTCTTACAGAAAGCAGTGAGCAGCAGAGAGAACAGATCTGTTATTGATTATGGTACCACCACACTGTTGCACGAAATTTTGGTTAATCTTTCCTAACATCGCAGCCGCAAACCGATACTGATTTATGTTAGTCACCGACCCACCCGCTATTCTCTGCTGCGAGGGTGAACCTACAAGAAAAAAATAAATTCTCGCATATATTCTTCAAACAATTGTAGGTGTAATAAATCATGGTACATCATAAAACTAAACGACCCTCCCCTTTGCTTCGCCCAGTCGGGTAAAAAAACTTAAACATAAATTTAAAAAGTATGAAACATTTTTTTTTGGACAAAAGTAAACCGACTTCAAAAACGAATTTAATAGGTACAAGTAAAATAAAAAGCAAAAAAAATATTTTCTACAATATTTTAAAGTCAGTTAAATATTAGGCCAAGTTAAATATTCGGTACCAAGCAAAATCTTTTACGAGTACGTGTTATTTACTGGCACAGACTTTAAAATGTTGAAGAAAAAAATATTTTTTTCCTTTTTTGAAAATAAGATTCATTTTTTAATACTAAGTTTGGTTTAGTGTTTATGTAGTGGGGTTTAATTATTTTTTAAATTTATTAATTTTATTTTACACTTTTGAGTTAGGATTATATTTATACTTATTTACTGATTATCTCAGCTGTATACATCTCTCATTCTCACTTGCATCGTTTCTAAAATGAGCGTTTAAGCCCGTGGGTTGTAATTAGGTTGACTTACTCAGTCATTTAGTCAGTGTCAGTAGTGATTACAGGATAGTTAATTTTGTAATCTCACCATTTCGTTAAATATTGCTTCTGACCAAAAGCTCTTCTTCAAATCATTATAGACCCTAAACAGTTATTCTGATTGAAAAACAATATGAGAAAACTAAAAATGCTTTTTAATTAAATACATATTCAGCGATATCGCACTTGACATAGTTCATCGATTTTAATTTATTCCTTTTCACATTATGGCGTTCAAAACCGGCCATATTGATTTATGCAAAATCGCTTCCTATGATATTCGCGCCGTCATTACGAATCAAACATCGGTTAATTTCTTAAAATTGACCCACTCGTTTCATCTAAATAGTGCCATATAGGTTCAAACCCATATACATATATACATACATACATACACAGACTGATAAACATATAACCCTCCTTTGCCTCAAGCAGTCGAGTAAAAAGAAGATAAATTTTATTATTTTATCATTATAGTTTTATAATATGCTAAATTCTACCAGATATAATAATTGGTAATAGTTGGTTTTAAGAATAAAACATTATCTGTCATACTATAAAAGACGCATTAAAACCATGTTGAACACGTGTCTAGCTAAACAGTGTTTAAGATTTAAACATTGCTTAAAATATTATCAAAATTGCTTAACAGCGAATAAACTCATAAAAAAACTTATTGATAAAATGTTATACGTTACATTTGACAGCAAAAATAGGTTTTAAACATCTATTAAACTCACTTAAACGTATATTAATCTATGTCTAAAGCATGTTTAACTCAAAACTGTCTTAGACGCGCGTTCAACGTCTGTTTAAATCTTTTGTAGTAAGGCAGTTAGTACTTATAAATTTTAGCTATCACAATTATGTATATTTTTATATAAATAGGTGACCAACGAGCAGGAGGAACACCTGATGATAAATGATCATCGCCACCCATGGATATTTTTAGCACCAAAAGAGCCACCCTGTTTACGGGCTGTAGTCTATGGAATATAGCAAGTCTCTACCTCAATACTATACCAGTCTAAAAGTAAATATTAATATATCTATATAATTTTTATATTAATGAATTATATTAAGATATATGTACATATTAAAATTTAGTTTTGTTTATCTAATAAGTATTGTATCTCTTTATCAATTATAAAATGTAATTAGTAATTGTCCATCAGTCAATGCCTCAAAATACTTATCAAAGAACTGTTTACTCGTTAAGTCTTCATGATTGACGCGTTGACGCGTGAGGCAACAGCGAGTAGGTGAGGTAGCTCAGGTAAGTGAAGAAAAGTTGGTCGCTTAGATTGAGAAGTTGCTCGAGGCTGCGCCCGCGCATATTCTGGAATTTGATAGAAGCAATTAAGAAAAACTGGTAAAACATCATCCTTCAAGAGATTAAACTACTAGACGTTTAGAATAAATATTTAATTTATGCTGAATTATTTTCACCTTTGATCTTTACAGAATTTTTTTTTCTTCACATTGGTAAACTAAATTACCCCATTGCACTGGTTGTGGTTGATATTGATACGATGATTATGTATTTTATATTTTATTTAGCATTTAGCATAAAGAAGAATGAGTATAAAGTTTTAAGAAAATATGACCACAGTAAACAAAGTAAACAAAAACATTTTGCATGTAAACGTTTTTACCCCTTGTACCCGTTTTTGGGTGAAATATCGAAAAGCTCTTCTTTAATTCATCCCTTTGTCTTGATAGAGATACGCTATAAAAGTTTCAGCTAAATAAATCTATCAGCGAAATTATTACCATTCCAGGATTTAATACCCCTTAGCGTGGTGACGTGGTTGCTTCTATCAAATTCCAGACTTATGGTGATAAGGGATGATATTAAAATTCTTGGATACATGTATTTAGTTATTCTCCCTAAGTTTATGTTCATGCTGAATTTAAGGATAATCGGCCAAAAAAATTAATCTTCTTCATACAAACTTAACAACCACCTTGAACCCCAGTGTGAAATAATAGTAACCCGTATTCTATTTTATATTTCATTACTATCACTCAGAAGTATGTGTATTAAGTTTTAAGTTAATACGATCACGGAATAAGACTTTTCATATAAACGTTTTTACCCCTTTTCACCCTCTCAGGGGTTAATAATCATAAAAACTCTTTCTAAGTGGATGCTTGCAACCTCACAGCCACCTACTGCTTAAATTTTGAGTTCGTAGCCCCAGCGGTTTAGGCTCTGCGTTGATGAATCAGTCGGGACGTGATTTTATATACATAGACATACATAATGTTATTTTATTTGTAACCTTTCTTTGAGTAACAGGTGATGTAAATAAAAATAGGTCATAATTTTATTAAAATATAATGTTTTTTATATTGTTGTCTTAGATTTTCGCGATTATTACTCATTGAAATAAAACTATTTTAAACGGATTTAAATCGCCCTTATTAAATATTTTTTATCATCTAAGGTGACATTTGTCTATTTGAGGTTTTAGAAAAATATTATTTACAACTACCGGAACCAACGATTTCTTAGTTGGTATCTTGAATAACGTTCCGGTTGCACGCAGAAGGCACTAATTGTATCTTTGGGTCTTGCAGTCTGTTAGACTTGGAATTTTAAATTTTTAATAAGGATCTTAGGTGTTCGAAAGTCTCCAACCATCTTATCTATTGAAGTTCTTGAGACCTATCAAGAGTAATATTCCTTTACTAACCGCAGGAGTATACAAAACTCGAATGTGAGTATGGTTTATCTTACATAGGCCAAACAAAGAGAAGCATCGGTACTAGGCTTAAGGAACACATAGGAAATGTCAAAAATAGGCGTTTTGCAGTCTGCAGTTTGTAAACATGCTTTAGATAAACCTAACCATTTTATTCGATTTGATAAACCACAGATCCTCGCTAGAGAACACAGATTAATTCCTAGAATGATACGCGAGGTTATTGAAATTCAATAACATCCGAACTTCAATATGCTGCAAAGTGCTCGAAACGTCGAGATGATAAAAATAATTAATATACGCGATTTAAATCCGTTTAAAATAGCTTTATTTCAATAATGTTTTTTAATGTTCGTTAGGTCGGCCAAATCCGAAAGTATAAGGAAGAATACTTAAAGGACCTTGGGGACCGATTTTGATGAAAACTGAAACTCCACCATTAGTTTTTCGAAAAATTTACTTTCCTAAAAGGAATTGAACCCGCTGATTTTGAAGAAAAAGCACCTATATTATTGCAACATGTGATAGTGATTATAAGGATCAACTTTTGTAATAGTATATGGCAAACTAAAGGAAAAGTCTTATTTTTAGAAAACACTAATAATCTTTAAACGTTGTGGTGATGTTCTGCATCCGGTGATTAATTAGAGCTTATCAAGAAATGATTATTTATTTGATAAGAATTAAGATTTTGAGATTAAAAATTGGTTTTATTTCTAGATTAATTTCAAGTACGTTTTTGTTATTCAAAAGTAATGTTTTTACCATTTTTTTATAATACTTTTTCATTAATATATTACTTGAAAATAAAAAATTCTGTGTTTTGTGTGTGTCTCTTTTCTGTTAAAAAAGGAGTAAGATTTTTCCGTTTTTAACCCCCGACGCGAAAAGACCATACACCTTACTAAAAATACATAGTTAACAGCTCTAATTTGATATCTATTTATGTTTAAAAAATATCTTTAATAAAAACTTTTTTAAAAAAGCAAACCGACTTCGAAACCAAAACAAGTAAACTAAAAAATAAACATTTTCTACCACATTTTGAAGTCGGTGCCCGTAAATAACACGTAGAATTTTTTACTTTGCGCCAAATTATACGACGACGTTTGGAAAATAATAAATATAGCTTTGTAATTCAATTATAAATAAACTTTATCAATAATTATACGTCTCGGAAATTGTAACGTTTACAATATTTCAGTAATGTTGTGTGTATGTACAATATATAATACACATTGTATATTCATATAATAAAGAGCTGACGACAGATTTTTTTTTTGAATTCATGTGCTATTTTGGTGATGCGAATAAATTAATACTAATAATAAAATTCACTCACAGATGTCAAGCCCCATCCTATAGCCCAAACGGCTTTGTTGATACCGCTATCAGGTTAGGTTAGGTTAGGTTATTACCGCTACCGGCTATGCCTCCAAAAGAGATACTGCCTGACACTTTAACAACTGATATGTCATTATTTTGAGCATCATATTACCGCTACCGGCTATGCCTCCAAAAGAGATACTGCCTGACACTTTAACAACTGATATGTCATTATTTTGAGTGTGTTGAGTGTGTAAGTATACTTGATATGATAAATAATTTGAGATACAGCATAAACAGTTCCGCCGCTTTCGGCATAAGCAGACCCAAAACGAATTTGATGATTGCCAGCCGAGTAGCTGCAATTTAAATACATTATTAATAAGTAAATATATACATAGTAATTAATTCAAATGGATCAATCGGAAGAAATCTAAAACTATGAGAGTTAAAGAAATTTGTTGAAAGGAAACATGTGACATATTTTGTAATTAAGAAGCTGCATTCAAGGATTTACAGAAAAACTCTGTTCGTCTGGGGAGTCCAACTTGGTAATTTTTCTACGAAAAAAAAAAAAATTTTTTTTTGGTATTTCTTCTCTCTTCTTCGCGTCTATAGGTTTGATTTATGCGAGGATTACATTTGTAAGATTTACTCTCGAAAGTGATATAAACGACGATAAATTCTTTTAATGTGTAAAGGTATGACAAACGACCGATGCAAATCTTGATGAAATTCTGAGCAAAACTTATTATTATACTTTTAGAATTACACTAATTCTCGCATTATAATGGATGGATTTTAAAAACCAGAGTACCAAGCAGTGGCGTGCGGTTCATATATATATTTTTTTCTATATTTTGACACAAACAGTCATTAATCTAAAACTACAATGATCTAAAACTAAGTAACATAAAGACAAGGAGTGTCCAAACTTGAATACATTTAGAATATATATTTATTTTAACAACATCAGTTTGAAAACAGTGGTGAAAGTCGTCTAAACAGAAATGATACATATGTATCGTCAGCATAATGTAAATGATAGACATCATGAAGGACGCTACTTATATCATTGATATATGTATATGGAGAAAAGAACGGGGCCAAGATGCGAACCTTGTGGTACACCGGAAGGTACTGGTAAATAAATAGAACAATACCCTTTTAAACAAACAGCTTGGCTGCGGTTACGTATATATGACTCTATCCATCTTAGCAGATTACCGTGTATACCGATATTTCCAAGCTTTTTCATAAGAATATCATAATAATGACAAAAAGACACTGCCTACCCTAAGTAACTCGGATAAATATATATTGCATTATTTTATATATTTAAATCATACACAAGTAAAACAGAATTTTATTTCAATATTTTATATTGATGTCTAATATTATACCACTAACGCCATCTATCAATTTACGGTGGTACCATGATGGATAATCGATAATTCCTGTGTTCGTATTTCTTACGCTGCACACTCGCGCAACTAGCGGTATAGGCACAAACTAATTATGTCTTATTGCGTGAATATTTGCAGCATGACGGACTCGTAGTCATGCAAATATATTAATGTATGCATTCTTATTAATATTTGACACACAACGATAATATACGATACGTTATTAGACGATGTATTAGGAAAATTGCCGAAAAAGGTAATGCGTCTATTTTGAAAAGTTTTATATTTCATTTGATTACCGCTTAAGTGAAGGACTATTAATTTTGATCGCATTTTTTTTTCTTTGGACACGAGTTCTCAGAAGTCACCATTATTATTGTTTGTATTCATTTTGCGGTCTAAAGCATTTAACATTTTTGCTTTGAAAAAAGGGTGAAAAATAGATTTTGTGATCTGTGAAAGTTTTTCAGGTGTTGTGTGTGTACAGAAAATAAAAAGTGTTGGGTTTTTAAAAGTAGCTTTCAGTGATAATAAAAGTGATCGAGGCCAAGTGATTGATTTGCAATTAAAATTAACTAAAGGTAAAGTCAATCGTAAATTCAATAAAAACATTATGATTCATATTATTCTTACTGAAATATAGGCGTGTAGACTTAATTTATAAATAATTAAAAAAAGTCTTAAAAATTCTGTATAGTTAGGTAGACGCACAACTAACGACCATTTTTGCTGTAAATATTATTAATTTTGCAATTACCTAAATAAATTGCAGTGAATATTTTGGTAAGTAAGCTTTCAAAATATTCTGCCTACCCTGTCTAAAAACTCTGTGCACGCCAGTGGTACCAAGCACTGGACTATTATGCCTAGCAATTAGCTAGCGACTGAGCATAATAGGCGAGAAATCCTGTGGACCAACAAGTTAATTGCCAGTTTTCCCATTTTTTTCTTAAAATCTATATCAAGTACATTTTTTCTGTTATAATTTTTAATTTTATTGGTTCAAGTTCACTGTATGATTTTTCGATTTCATTTTTGCCAAAAAATACTACATTTTTCCTTTTAGGTATTATTTTATTTATGGATACCTGTTAATGTTCTAACATTTTAAAATTCGTTTCCATATTTTAAGTTTTGAAACGATATTTTTATTAATATCATTATGTATTATTGTGTCAGAAATATATTGTATGTTTCAATGAATTTAAATAATTTCTTAATTTCGTCCATTTATTTAATTATTTCATGAAAATGATTATATTTTTATTTGTTGTGTAATTGATGTAGTGGTGGGTAGCGCAAGCCGTTGAATATACACATAGTGCCATCTAGTGATAAGTAGCCGAGGCTGACTATATGCTTTTAGTAGCAACAATATAATATCTCAGTATGATGTAAGGAGTCTTCAATAGATGGCGTTAATGGTTTTATTTTAAATCTTAAATTTAATCGTTTTATAACTGACTTCCAAAAAAGAAGGAAGTTCTTTATTTGTCAGGGATTTTTCTATGGATATTCACCGATTACACGCCCCCAGCCGGTTCAAAATTTTTAGTTTACTTGTACCTATTCAATTCGTTTTTGAAGTCGGTTCACTTTTATTTAAAAATTTTATAATTTTGGGGTATGTTTTGTATGTATTACTAAAGTCCGCTTTATCAAAGGTCTTATTTATTATCATACGACTAACATGTAGACGTCGTATCACAGCCGATACTTAACTATCTTAAATCGTAATATGATTTAGATCGTCACAAGGAATCGCTAATAAAAGTAGATAAATAATTATATTTATCATCGATTGTATTAGCACGCATGTTATTACAGACATTTAAAATAACGCTAGAGATACACATACACGGTTGAAGTAAGAAAAGTGAAAAGTATATATGTATTTTTAGAAAACCCGGAAGGATTTTTTGTAGCTTAAGTGTTAAATACCTGAAGGACCGAGCTGTGCTCCGTATTTTTGTTTAGATAAATCATATTTTTGTGATGAAATATGAATATTATTTTTCGATCTTGAAAACACGTATAAAACGACGTTTCCTAAAAATGAATCTGAGCCAGATCGATTTATCGCCTCCGCTTAGTAAATTTCATGAAAATCGTTGAAGCCGTTTCCGAGATATCGATTTTATATAAACCATATACATATTTATATACAAGAATGGCTCGTTAAAAGTTATTACATAGTTAAAAAGGGAAAACCATCGCAGGTGTGTGTTATTTATTATTTGTTATATTAAAGTGCTGTCCTATATACGGCATTTAATTTGTGAGAATATCAAGAAGTGATTTTTAGATAATAACATTCTAAGATATAAAGTGGATTTCCCGAATGACGGGCCTAATAATCAAGTACAATTTCGTTTTTTTAAAGTAATATTGTTTTATTTTTAAAATAAAAACGTTAAGAAGGCTGTATTGCAGGGCCGAGGCATCGTGTGGAAATGCCTTACCCTTAAATACAAATGCCCTACTTTAAAAATTTCTGCCACCTGAAATATGATATAATATATAAATAGCATAATTTTAGATTTCTTCCTATTGACCTGTTTTTGTGAATCATTGTGTATATATTAAAACAATCTAGCTCCCGTTAGTCTATTTAGGTTTTATTCTACTGGCAAACTATCTAATCTTTTTGTCCAGCCGGTACGACATACGCGCCACGTAGTGAAAGTTAAATCACTACATAGTATAAAACAAAGTCGCTATCCGCCGTCTGTCTGTCCCTATGTATGCTTAGATCTTTAAAACTACGCAACGGATTTTGATGCGATTTTTTTTAATAGATAGAGTGATTCTTAAGGAAGGTTTATATGTATAATACATGCATAATATAGTAGAGAAACGCTGATAAATTTAGAGGTTTCTAATGTGATGTCGTAAATAAGCACGTTTTTTTACGCTTATATTGCAAACGCTGGCTGAACCCTACGAAATAGACCAAAATAATGTACTACAGTATTGTCCATCTTAAAAAGTTCAACAAAAAAGTCCGCGATGGTATATGTCTATCTCTTAGGGATAACCCACCATAACCATTTTTTATCCTTTACTAAAAAATGGTTATTTACGAAGTGATTTTAAATAATACAGCATTAATCCTTATCCAATTAAGTACCTTAAATAAATTGTGCATTTATTATAGATCAATATGCTTTTTACAGCATGTAATTTAAGTGAATATTTCCGAAGATATTACAAATTTAAAATACAGGGACGTAGTTATTGCGGCGCCGCGGCGGTACCGACCCGCGGTAAGCGCGTCGATGGCCGCGCTTCGCCCTATAGCACATCATAATTTGCAGCGATCGCACGCGTTTGTCGGATCTCTCTTGCGAGGAAAATATCAATCTATATCTATATCTATATCTATACTAATAATAAAATTCTAACGGGTCGCTGTCTGTACGTGGAAGATATATGAAAAAAAATATTATAGGGGGACCTTTACCAACACAATATAACCCAAAACAATGATTTTTAGAATTCTTATCTATTTGTCTGTTTGTCTGTTTATCTGTGCGTTTGTGCAGGCTAATCTCGGAAACGGCTTATCCGATTTAGATGCGGTTTTCACTAATATACTTTAGTAAGCTTCACTTAACATTTAGGCTTTGTTTCATGTCAATCGGTCCATAAATAAAAAAGTTATGTCAATTTAAGGAATCACGTTGAACATTTTTTTGTGCTTATCACTAAATGCATGAAAGTATATACAGTAATTACATCAAAAAATACATTTTTTTTATTTTTTCTCTGTCAGTCTATCCGTCTATCTGTTCGTTTCGACTAATCTCTGAAACGGCTGAACCGATTTTGATGGTACTTTTACTTGCAGTTAGCAAATGTTAGGGGATGTCCGTTAATCACGTGAGGCCCAGAGGAAAGGGGATGGAGATAAAAATCACGAAATATCACAAAGTCTAAAAGTTCTTAAAAACATTACGTGATTAGGCTACTTTTATTTAAAAATATATTTATTAAAAAAGAGAATTACGCGATAACAAAATATTGTAGAAACCAATAAAAAAATGAACAATTTCCGATTTAAGAAGGGAAGGTATACATCTATACAAATAAATAAAATTGGTGTATCTGTTTGTAATTTTAAATAAATTCATAAGAAAGTATACACGGTACTTACAACAAAATTACCACTTTTTAAATTTTTATCTGTCCATCTGTCACTCAGTTTGTTTTGGCTAATATTTGAAACAGCTGGACCGATTTTGACGAAACATTCACTAGCAGAAAGCCAATGTTATAAGGAACAAAATTGAAACTAATGAAATAATGAACAATATCTGATTCAAATAGGGAAGATATATCTATACTAATATTATAAAGAGGAAAGATTTGTTTGTTTGTAATGAATAGGCTCCGAAACTATTGGACCGATTTCAAAAATTCTTTCACGTTTGGAAAGCTACATTATCCCCGAGTAACATAGGCTATATTATATTTAAAAAAAATTAGGGATCCTTACTAAAACTCTAATTATGTAACCCAAGGTGTAAAAAAATGACCTGAAAAATTCCTTACGTCGCGTGCGCTGCGAAAACTATTGATGATAGAACAAAATCATTTACTACGACTTTGCAGAACTCATCATTATCTACAAAAAGTGTCGCGACAGCATATGTCTAAATATTATAGTTATGTCACAGTAAGCGGTTTTTTGTTCTAAAAATTTAATTTATATGCCGCTGCTTGAAAAGGCTCTTTATTTGTACCTTGGTATTAAGCCTTATCAAAATAAATATATTACTTTATATTCATGACGGCTTCAATACCTTTTTATCACTTTTTGAATTATTCAATTCGGACATTTCATTCGGAAGATATCACGAGTTTAAAAATGCAAGTATTAGAAAAAAGTCGCGTGGTTGCCGCACACCGCGCGCAGCTAGCCAGCATGCGATGTAGGCTCCATGTAAGCGTCACTGGGGTACGGGGGAGAATCAATGTAATAAAATAAAGTGCCGCGAGTACATTAATAAAAACTATGAATAAAAAAAATCATTAAAAAAAATTCAAACTTCCTTTATAATTTTACTTTTTTTTAAACCCAACGCAAAAAAGAAGGGTGTATGTGTGTGTGCGCGCGTGTGTGTGTGTGTATGTACCCGTGCGAAGCCGGGGCGGGCCGCTAGTCGTCTATCAATATATTTTCTTTTATTAGCAAATAGGTTATATCGCAATTGAATTTCACAGAGGGTATTGCGATATAAAGTTAAGATTGTTAAGTTTCGTACGAGAGCCGTTACATTCTCCCTTTATTTCTTTTTGACAAAAAGGTTGGCGTATTGGTACGAGTTCGGTTCCCGCTCACGGCAAACGTTCTTATTGGCCACACGGATGTTGTGACTGAATGTATGTGTTTATGTTTTGTGTGTTTCCGGACCCTGACGGGACCATAAGATCCCCATGAGGGCCGTTGAGTGCGTGCATTTATTTTTAATAGCCATTTCTGCCAATTTTGATGCTTCAAATGTCCATGGACAGCGATGATCTAATATGTGATCCATTTGCTCGTGAGCCAGCTATTTTTTTTTAAATATAAAACGATAAGTGAAAACTAAGGAATAATAAAAATATTCTTCAATATATTTATTTTAAACATTTATTCCATGTATTTAATAATAATCGGAATGACCATTAGCATAGTTTCATTACTAATACTGGCAACCCTGCAGCCGGTGTATCTTTAGCCAAAGTGCTATCTTCACCGGTGTTTGTACAGCAACCTGGATAAAATTTATTTTATAGAAGTACGATTAAAGTTCGATATGACGTGCTAGGTATCTTGGAGACACCGCTACCACTCACTAAGTTACAATTTATTTTTCGATTTAATATTAGTTGTCTCGAAACAATCTGCTTTACAAGGCAAATCCCATAAACAAGGCAACGGCGGCTTCCAGTGCACACAGCCAGGTCTATCACATGGTTCTTTATTGGTATCTTTTTTTTGCGATGGATTTTTACGGAAACTTTCTGATGTTGATAATTCTTTGAGTATGCAGTTGATAATTTTTTCCATTGTTTGTTCATTGGGATTTGAAAGCGGACAATCATTTTTATTTTCGACTTTGAAATCTTTAGAATAATCATTATTTACTTGTGCAGAAAGAGATATAGGACACTTACAACACTCTCCATTTTTATTCGAAGAAACATCAGGAATCGAGCTCTTAAGTTCGCAGATTATAAACTTTTTGCCGCTACCCGAACCAACATTGTAATTTGTTGAATCGCCCAAAGTACCCTCCTGAGCGCGAAGATGATGAGCAAGCGGTGCGGGATCAGCAAGCCCTCGCGCACGTGCCAGTTGACTTGGCGCACATAAAGGATCCGGTAAAACTAAACATGCCGACTCTCCTCCACAACCGGTACGCCGACAATCGTGTTGAAGACCATTCCTTTTTATACAATGACAACTGTAATACATAACGCCCCCACGAAGTTCACGGCTTTTCGTTCTCTTAAGCTTGTTTTCTTTTAATCCTTTTTTTTCTGCATCGTTCTCCTCTGCTTTTGGAACTCCTTCTGTAGCTCCTATCTGCAAGTTTGAAGTGGATTCAGTTTTATAAATTTCATCTATGTCCGCCGTGAAATAAAAAAAATATTACCCAATGCTTTTAGATCAATTAGCCGATAAACGACACAGTCGTTACCATTGCGAAATAAGATCAAAATCGCTGAAACGTGTCACGTAGGTTTTGCCAGGAGGTGGACGGCGTACACACGGCGGACAGGGAGGTGGACACGGCTTTGGACAGCAAGGGTCCGCCCGACATAAATATCGGATCGACCCCTGCTGAAAGAACTGACAGTCCTGCAGTCCATTACGCTTAAATGCAGATCGCGGCAAGCACTGCAACTGATTACAAAAATCAATGTAAGGTGGTATTGAAGAAATTGTTTCCAATAGTGTTAAGGTTATTTTCATAGGAACTTACTGCCGGCCCGCAGTCTTCGTATTTGTAACAAACCATAGGCCCACACGGGGAGCACCTGGAACAATTTTATGGAAAAATATATGTAAAATTAAACATTTAAAATATATATATCAATAAATCAGATAATATAATAAGTATTTACATGTTACTTTTTCCAATCACAGCGAAGGTGCAACGACAGAATTTATAAGAGTTTTTCTGATTTTTGTTGATTTTATACAAATAAATATAATTTTATTATGTTACTGTTATATTCCCACTTGAAATTTTTAAAATGAATATTATTTTTACTTGATAATTTTTCGTTTACTAAAATGGTCTATTCATGTCGAAACCAAATCATATTCTGCTTCTACATTCTCATTTTGAATTAGAAAAATGATAATAGGTATTCAACGATGATATCAAAGATCATGCCAGTAATATTTCTTTAAAGAGTTTCCAATGCCCATTTTTTTTCTCATATGTATATTTATCATACTAATTTTGACGTCTAGCTGTACAAATACTACGTAATGCTTCAGCATGTGGATTTTGACAGTGTTTAATACACGCCATGGTTGCCGGACCACACAATGGGGCTGGGTGTACCTGACATAGCGGTGAAGTTTGACAACCACTTCTCCGACAGTCATATTGCAACCCGTTTCTTCGCAGACAATAGCAGTCAGTGTACAGTATACCACCACGTAATTCACGACTGTGGCAATTCTTCAATGGAGCGCACGGTTTACTTCGGCCCATATTGATGCTATATGATCTACTTTGCGCAATAAACACTAAAACACTATATGAAATTAAATAAAGTATCTAATTTTTACTACCAAAATACTTTTTTACTGAAAATTTTTAAATTTTGAAATTAAAACACGTTATTTTATTAAAAATTAAAACAAATCGAGAAGGTTTTGATTGAAATTTTTGATGAGCTTACTAAAAATATTAAAAATCTAGATGGTGGCTAAATTTAAACTCAGTTAATATTCTAACTTATTTAGCCTAGAGTATTATAAATTTAAATAAACATACTTTTTTTCTTAAATCTACAGTCTATCATTCTATACAAACATAATAAAGAGTGAGTGAATTTTGTTTGTGCGATGTATCTCCAAAATCACCAAACCTTTTTTTTTTAATTTTAGTGCCATTTGAAATGTATTTCATTCAGTTTATTTTTTATTTATTTTATTATGTTGCGTTTAACTGCGTTTGTGTGACAAAATCGTAATATAGTGTGTAATGGTTTAATGTATATTTTATACATAATAAAAAATATATATATTAGTATTTTGCATTCCTTCTGTATATAAACTATAAGTGTGCAAAAGTTCATACTTCTCCATCCGCGCAAGTTTCGTAAAAGGAGCACAAAGCTTTTGCTTCATTTATTAATATATATATGAAAACATAAAACTAACTTCTATAATTATTTATTTTATATATTATTTGTTTCTACGTGTGTCACCGCATTTACTTTTTATAAAACTGCCAGTTTAGCTGGCCGAAAAAAAAGTAAGATAAAGAACAAAGTACAAAAAATTCTTTATTCAAAGCTAAACAGAAGTGATTTGTAGAAGTACAGCGACGAGTATGGTCAGTTCAATCAAATCATTCGAGTAATATACACAGAAAAAGCTTTAAAAAAATCTTGCAACCTTGTATCTGCTAATAAAATAAAATATCATATTATTGTTAACAATACTTTGCAACCTTATTTATTTTATACAATATCGTCTCTTCAGTGTCATCCTACTAAGTAAAAATGTAAGTAATTTTAAATAATTAAATCTATCTTGCCCTTTCCAAATGTTCTAATATAAAAGATTCCTGTACTCCCAATTCCTACGTCGTTTAGCACTCTTGCTCAAAAGGCTTGGGGATAATTAAGACTTGTAAAAGGAGAACAGTCTTTAAAATTATCTATGAATCGATTTGTTAATTAAAACTCTCGAACAAAAAAAAAGTTTAAAGAAAACAAAGTCGCTTAATTAAGAATTTGTGCAATTTTTCCAGGTGCGGACCCTGTGGTAGTTGCTGCCCACCCAGCTGTGGTCCCTGCTGTCCGTCCATCACTATCTACACATGCTGTACGAAGATTTGTTAATTTGTTAAGCGGCTGTCTGCGGCTATATGCTATGGGGTTTAAGCACACCAGTCAAGTGTATTATGTGAAAATAAAATAATTAAATCTAACAGTTTAATTTTTATTTTGGATGATTCCACTTATCTACTCGCATCCTAAGCTTAGGGGATAATCGGACTGGCGTCTCCGCTTGGCCATCCTGGTCAGGGTGAATAAACAAAATTTTAATACTCTTCATACAAATTTTTACACTACAACTTGTACCTAAAAGTTATGGATAAAAATATTTCATCAATACATTTTTTTTTCTTTCAAAACATCCTTAGCATTCTTTACTCCCTCGCAACTTTTAAACAATAATGGAAGCCTTGCACGGCAAATCTTTTACCTAATCCATTTCTAAGCGGGTGCATCCCAGTAGCACCGCATATCTATACTATTATAAAATGTTATTTTTAACCATAAATTAATGTAGATCTTCCGTCCAAGCCCCATTTCCTGATACAGATAAAATCGATGCTATACTTAAAAGTTCCTTAGAAGTTCAGTTTCCGTCAGTCCGTAAGGAGACGGGTTGTTGTTTTATACAGCCTTTGTCACGATTCTCCCTACGATGCCATTAAATGAGCTCTTCAACATACGTTCATCCTTTAACCTCCACTGGTGACAGAAGGCATTGCACATTTATCGTCTAGAAAATCAAAAATGCGATTCTAGCCCGCATATTCAGTTTTTAAATAACACAATATTAATGACGTATTTATATTTTGTGATAAATAATCTTAAACCTCTATCATCGACAGGTAGTAAAGGATTACGAATTTAGATTATAGACATGATTTAGACAAGATATATAGTATAAAATCTACATATCAAAATAATACATTGGTATATCGCTACTGATTACCGTTGTTTTTCCGACGGTACTGAAATCGAAATTTCTCCAATTATTTAGTCACAAAAACGTACACTCAACAGTAATTTGACAAAAACATACATGGAATTATCAATAAACATGTACAATATTCAATCGCCAATATTTCATTTCTTATCCATCTATATATTAATACATGTAATTATATAATACTATAATATATTAATAATATCCATAAAAACATTGTATTCATAAAAAAATAAAATTTTTGCAATCTTCGACACTCATAAAATAATATGAATTTTTATAATGAGTTCAAGTCAAACCAATGAGTATACAATAACTACGTAGAAGAGGTGCGGATTCATAGATAAACCTATCTATGCGAGTGCGCTAAACTTCTTTACCAATATTAATATTAACTGATTATACTAAGGTATATAGTGGTAACAACACACAAACGATATAGTCGCGCATGAATATAATTCAGTTAGATTAAAAAAAAATAACTTAAATATAAATTTATTTGTACATAAATTTATAAAAGTTATTTTTATACGCGTGACTTGTATCCTTGCGCGAGTTTATGCTGACATAAAAGTATATAGTAACGTGTTTCGTCACCACAGATGGTTATGGTGGTGGACAAGGTTAAAATCTTTGCCTGTCATTTTTTATGGAATAGATAAAAAATCTTTTAGACTTGTAACGTTTTTTTAATTATAATTCATCGATAATTTCAATTCATCGGGGCGCTAACGTATAATGGCGCCTTTGTTTAGAAATTCCATATGAAATTAATGCATGTACATTGTAAAACTTGATATTTACCCGTAAAACTATCTGTAAAAATATTGTCATAAAATTAATTTAATACAGGTAACTAATTTGTAATGTAATAGGTTTTCTGGTATATTGACTGATCACTTGCCATTAGTATGCACGTAGCACAGATGCATCGTATTAAAAGAAAAAAACGTTTCAGTCAAAAATTGACAATTTTATTGAATTTAAATTTAACCAAATTTATGTAACAACGTATTACGAAAAAACATATATTACAAATATTTTTTTCAAAATAAAGATACTTTAAAAACATAAATATAATGCATTGTGACAAATGTGAAGTTTCGAATTACAAGCGGCCGACGCAATAATAAAAAAAAATTATGGAAACGTTTCCTATAAATGAAGCAAGGTTAGTTTTTTTTAGTGTTATTATCTTTGATTATATATTGTCCAGATACCCATTCCGCCATTTTCAAATGATAAAATGCACTTCTAGTAGGATTGCCGCATTCGCAAAAATCGCTGTCAGAGCATATAGCGCGCCAAACAATAAACACGAGTTTTTGCTCCCGCCAAAATAATTAAAAATGGCGTCTTGTGCAATTACATTTTGCAGAAAGTATTCAGACAATAAGGATAAAACATAGAACATTACATTCCATCGGTAATTATGGTTGTTAAATTAATTTTCATAATTATATTTTTTTGAAATTTAAGAAGACGATATTTTTCTTGAGTGTTTTGCTAATATAGTTGCATTACATTTCCCTTAGTTCGGGCTGCTGTTTATGAAATAAAGTAAATATTTGATGTTTAAATATTAAAATGCACTGTATAATATAATATAATATATTAAACGCTTAATTGATTGATTGCCGCTCACGGCAAATGTCTGTATTGGCCATACGGATGTTTGTCGTGGTCTGTGGTACGTTGTGTTTTCATCTTTCAAACCACGAAATATTTCCGCTTAAGCGACAGTTTCAGTAAACTTAACTTGTAAATAATTTTATACAGTATAACTGCTTAAATATATTAAAGATCATCCATATAAAACAAAATATTTAAAACTTGTCGAATATTATTTCAACTTGCACGCAGAAATTTCCCTATTTTATTAGTAAAATGTTATAAGCTGATAACCCTTTGCAGGCGCAGAATCATAGATGGCGGTAGTGTTAGATGGTCATAAAAAAGACAACCGTTGTTTGGCGATGCGATATCTAGACAACATAAAATCAAAGGTTATTACATACTTTTTGTTTCTAATAGAAAATTTTGTACAGTACTGTTCCTATGTATAATAATTATAATGGCAAAAAATACTATATTAATAGGATTACTATATTAATATGCATGTTAAAATTAACTTTTCATGTTTTTTCAGTAATGGAGTAGTGATATCTGCATCATATGAAATAACAAAGAAGACTTCTCAAAAATGACTTCCTCTTCAAAGACTAATTCAAAGACTCTAAGCTAAACAGCCATGTTTGACATCTAAAGTAACGATACACGTTACGATAGTAAGAAGTACTTATGTTAACTCGCGCAAGGATACAGTTACGCGCATGAAAATAATTTTTATAAATATATCTAGAAATAAATTAAAGTTATACTTTTTAAAATCTTAGTAAATTATATCCTTGCGCAATTATTCCTTTTATGTGCGTAACTACCACTATGTATCTTTATATAACCTGTTAAAATTAATATTGGTAATGAAGTTTAGCGCACCCGCATATATAGGTTTTTATCTATGGACCTCCACCTCTTCTACATAGTTATTGTATTCTCTTTGGTACAGGCATTAATTTCATATAATTCCTGAATCCTACCTGCTGCCTTTATCTGCTATTTTCATAAATAAGTCGCCATTATACGTTAGCGTGCTCGCCTTAGTATTGCTTCTGTCTATGGTCCTACACCATCCTGAGTCAAACTGCTGTCTATTGTCAAAGTAACAAAATATAAAGCATATTCCAGGATCTTCTCAAGGTTCTGCCTCAGGGAGAATATTTGGTCTACTGTGGACCGGTTAGGTTGAAAGCCGTACTAATATTCTCATATCGAGAATTCAATATACGGTTGTATTTTGTCAAGGAGAATGCATTTAAATATTTTATATGCGGTGTTCAACAGTGAGATGCTTAGATAGTTATGGCAATCCAATATTTGTGCACGCGTGCACGCATTCACGCAGACACACACAAAAACAACGCATTTCATACATACATCATATTGCAAGTTAAATTAAAACTTATAAAAAAGGTAACCTTACATTATTCTATCTTATCATGGGTAGACGCTAGAAGCATTCTACTGGATTGCCATTTTGTATTTTACTACGGATTTAGGGGAGTTAAAAATAGTATTTGTTTGGATATTTAAAAAAAAATTGTATATAATTAATAAATCAAACAAATTTTAAAGCATTTCGATCATTTTGGTAAGAACAATGTATCAAATAATATATAATGCCAAGAATAGTGTTAAAAATTATATTATTAATTTGCCGTTTTTCATTTGCGTCGTAATATTTCTTACTCGCTATATATTAGTAGTTATATATTATTAGCTCCGAGATTAACAAACAAACAGACAAAATATTCCTCTTTATAGTAATTAATATGATTATATTAAACATTATTGTTATCTATTCTTATCCTGAGATAAAAAGTGCTCACAGTATAAATGAAAAAACATACACGAAAATTGTAGATTAATCTAGTATAATGGCAAATATATTCTGTATCTTAGTGCTTTGCCTTACTGCTGTTGCGGGTAAGTTGCAAATTAAAACCTTTATACCGAAACATTATATGTACTACGAAGTCGAAATTCTATACAATTCATTAAAATCTAACGTACATTCAAAACTATCTAACACAGGTTTAAAATGTTTGTTTAGTGGAGTGGAACTGATGATGAAGACCGCAGATCTAGATCACCACAGACAATTACTATATTTTCTATTGTATAACATAATTATATTCCAAACAATCGTATACCCCGCGCCTCTCACCACTCTTTCTACAAAATTATCACAAATAAAAATTTAAAGTTTTTTATATGCTATAACTAAATTTATAGTAGTATAGTTTTTGCTCTTGACTTTACTTATAGCAAGTAAAGTCAAGAGCAAAAAAATTTGAAAGCATGATTAATATCCCAACACTTCTATATAACTACTAGTAGGGGGTACTATTGGTTTGCACCAAATTTTTATGTAACGCAAAAATCATTGGGATACAAAGACGTAACAACCAACGCTTAACCTTATTACAGCACTAAATATCTTTTGAAATCTGAATAATACTATAATGAGCCCCTTGAAAATAATAAAAACCCTATAGGGTTATATATAATTTTATGTATTCCGATATTATACATTTAAATTTTCCTTAATTAGGTTGGCCGACCCAGCAAAGAATAATAAATGGTTCCGTCACAACTATCGACCGGTATCCTTTCATGGCCGCTGTTATTTTTTCAACTGATTTTGGCTATCAACACATTTGCGGTGGAACAATAATAAATAATAGATCTGTACTTTCGGCTGCTCATTGTTTTTAGTAAGTACAATAATTCAATTACGCGATAAAAAGCACTTGGTTTTATAATAAATCTTGAAATACCGTTATTTTCCGAGGAAATAAATCAATATAATGTTTAATTTTTAGCCATTATAATTCAAGACAAATTGGTATACGCGTCGGATCTACCTTTGCAAGCTATGGCGGAGATTTTCACTTCACATCGGCCCTTATTCGTTATCCCGACTATAATCCCAATAATCTATTTCATGATATCGGTGTAATAAGAGTTATGACAGCATTTTCTTTTGGACCAAACATCCAAGTTGGACGTATAGCCGGTCCAAATTATAACCCTGGTGATGACCAACCTGTCTGGGCAGTAGGATGGGGTTTAACCTCCGTAAGTTTATTCCTTATATGTTAATAGTAGCACCTGCAGAGTAATTACGTTACATTATCGTTATCACAAAATGCAACAGACAGTTATCTGATTTTAATAAAACGCATCACTTACTGTCAAAATGTGGTATGTTTTAATAGATTTTGTTTATTATAATTGGATAACGATAAGCAATAATGAGTCAACCCACAAAAAATCAAATTTTGATATTGATATATTTTGATCATGCGTCACCTGTTTAACATTATAAAAAATGATTTTAAGTTATCTAAACTAAATCAGAATGGAAAAAAAATTGTTAATGTCTCAATTTCAAGTGCGATTAATTTTGTAATTAATAAAATAACCTGAAATATTTGTAAAACTTATTATTAGATAACACATTAAATATAGGTATATTAATCTGCTTTAATTTATTAAAAATTTTATCAAAATAGAAAAGAAAATATGGATATATATGTCTTCAAACAAATTAATTAAGAATAAGTTTGAAATATTTCGACGTCATTTTCTCAAAATGATTCCGTGTGGCTTCAAACGGTATTGCTTATCAGCGTGCAAGCTGTTATGTAATGTTTTTACGTAAATGTTTTATAAATGTTGTAAATGTTTTATAATTAAATGCAAACCTGTCTTCATATCGAAATTGAGCTAATATTCTGTAATGTAAACTAACAAGCACAAACTAATATTTCATTTAATGATATTTTCAGACCCCACCGGGTGAAGCGTCAGATGAGCTTCGTCACGTTCAGATTCATACAGTGAACCAAAGCGTGTGTGCAAGAGATTTTTACGGTTCACTGCTTCAACCATTTATGATATGTGCCGGCGGAAATAATCGCGGAACATGTTCCGGGGACTCTGGAGGACCCCTTGTTCATAATAACGCAATTATTGGAGTCACCTCCTTCACTCGTCTTCCATGCGCTGAACCGCCCGCTGTATACGCGCGAGTTTCATCATATACAGAATGGATTATAAATAATGCTTAAATGTATATTTTTTTAAGTATTTATATGATTTGAAATAAACTGACATAAATCTGTAGTACTGTTATGTATTTTCACATAAACCTGAATGAATTTGAAAGATTTAATATTTATTGTAACTTTTAAAAGATATTGTTACCTAACAAGGAGTAGTCCTTTTAATTTAAAAATATTGCTATTTTTTTTTTTATTTATGTAAGAATGTAAAAAAGATGAGTTTTTCGACATTGAGTTTTATTTAAAAAGATGCTAACAATACTTTTTTTATCTATTTTTTAATCGTCTGGAAACTGTTGCGACTAGCCCTATTTAAATCTCGGTCTGAACACTGCTTTCTTCAATTACAATCAATTCATTAACATTCATTAAAATTAAATAAAAAATATACAAAATGACTCTCGATTCTTCTAGGGAAAAAATGATTAAATAAGGAATAAATAGTTTTTAATTAATTCTTTTAAAGACTGAAACCCAAGCCAAAATAGTTTGTTATTTATCACCAAACAGGCATGCATGGCCCGCACCGGCCTCCACAAACTGGGACTCCTGGGTAACTGCACCGCTTAGGTGAACAAATCCCAGGTTCCGTACAGCAGTAACAGGGACAAGGCTTGCAACGATTTGGTCTACAGCAAGGTATTGCAATCGAATCGCAAATTCTTGTAGGCTCTGGGACTGGATTTGCAGGCTGTAATGTCAAGATCTAATTCAAACTCAAAATATTTTAATTTTTACAAACTTTGTTCTGTCGTTGAAATTCAAAATACTAACACGTTTTTAAGAAAAGTAATTAGATTTTATGTCTTCAACTATTTATACAAATAAGTGTCTGTTTACAATATCAAACGAACAAGTTATATCTAAATTCATATAAAAATATACACGGAAATTACATAAAAAGCACAAATATTTAAAATCTTTGTCTGTCTGTATGTTTGGCTGTAGCCAATCGATTACCGATTGACCGATTTTGACGGTACTTTCACTCACAGGTGTTATAAGGAGAAACGTAGGCTACTTTTATTTTGAATTTTTTATTTATTCTAATTAATCAATAAAATACGTAACAAAATTCAAGCGGGGAAGGTAAATTTAAACGTTATATTAATATAATTTCGTCACAAATCACCGCGAGGCACAGCTAGTTATTAATATAAATGAGAATATTCTCAAAAACGAGTACATGTAATATTGCTGGCTATGATTTAACGTTCAGATAAAAGTAATTTTTAAATAAACCTTGTCACAAGGTGGACACGGAGGCAAGCAGGGTAGCACCGGGGGAGCTACACAAGGTGATGGACACGGGCGGACTGGCGCTGGACAAGGAGAACATCCGCCGCCCGGACACACCGAGCACGGACGCAAATCATTTGTGGACGCGACGCAAGGTTTCGTAGAGAAAGGGTAGCAAGCTCCGCACGGCCGGCCGTTACACACGCAAGGATCGTAACTGTAAAATGGAGCGCTCATTTTATTTTTTTGTATTTCTTTTATTATTCAAATTATAAAGTTAACCATAAATTTGATTGATGAGAAAATATTTTTTTGACTTTTGTATATAAGTTGGAAATATTTACGTCATTTGTTGACATAGAAAAGAACATTTTAAAATATTCAGTAAAACTTTTTATACAAGCGTCATTTGAAAAAAGAAAAACGATTATATAGATATGCCACTATAAACACTTATATCAGTACCATGCAGAGACATGTCTTCCTTGATTATGAGAATAGATTTCTGTCATTATATACCTAGCATTTTTCTCAATTATACGAAGCTTATCTGCTTATTATTGTAGTCCATATATTGACAAGTTACTAATGTTCACACAGAGTGATTGCAATGATGCTATGTGACCTCTGCAACTTCTAAGGGCAAGCCAGTTAGCATTCAGACTAAAATTATCTCTTTACTAAGAATTACGATCATTATCAGACGAATGTGATAAGAATCGGGACCGACGGATTCACGTGCCCTCCGAGACACCCACCATACAAATAAATTTATACATATATAATGATATTTATTTGTTATGACTGCTTGATTAACTGATTTATCAAAGCAGAGCTGAAGCAGCTGGGACTAAAAACTTAAAATTTTGCCAGTTTTTTAGCTTTTTGTTCTTTTATGATGTAAGCTCGTACACATTGTGCACTAAGAAAGATTTTTTTTTTTTTAATTTCACCTTTTAAGGAGGTAAAATACGAACGAGGGTATTATGGAGATTACCAAACAAACAGACAAAATCTTCCTCTTTATAGTAATTAATATGATTATATTAAACATTATTATTAGTATAGATTATTGTTATCTATTCTTATCCTGAGATAAAAAAGTGCTTACAGTATAAATGAAAAAACATACACTAAAATTGTAGATTAATCTAGTATAATGGCAAATATATTCTGTATCTTAGTGCTTTGCCTTACTGCTGTTGCGGGTAAGTTGCAAATTAAAACCTTTATACCGAAACATTATATGTACTACGAAGTCGAAATTCTATACAATTCATTAAAATCTAACGTACATTCAAAACTATCTAACACAGGCTTAAAATGTTTGTTTAGTGGAGTGGAACTGATGATGAAGACCGCAGATTGTGAACGGAACCAATCAATAATAAATATTTCACGGGTTTCGATTACTTCAATATGATTGCTAAGCAATTTATGCTCGTCACAATGCATATGGTAAACTGGAGCTGGTGGTGCGGGGGCGGGTGCATCCCAATAGTACTTTTGAGTGGCATTGACAAATTATTTACAAATCTGTCGTATATTAATTTATTTTGAAAATTTATATAGCCTATGTCATTATCACAATTCTGACGAATACAACGACGTATCCCATGTCTAAATCCGTCCAACCGTTTGGGCTGTAGGGCGTGCCAAAAAATGCACATGAGTACATAGTCACATATGTACATACATACATACGCTCGAAAAACATAACCCTCCTGACGCAGTCGGGTAAAGACTAATGGCGCGTGCGGTCAGGCTCCTTTGGGCCCATGCCACGCTTCCCTAACTGATCAACGATCTAGATCACCACAGACAATTACTATATTTTCTATTGTGTATAACATAATTATATTCCTAACAATCGTATACCCCGCGCCTCACAGCCACTCTTTCTACAAATATCACAAATAAAAATTTAAAGTTTTTTATATGCTATAACTAAATTTATATGCTATTAGTAAAGTCAAGAGCAAAAACTATACTACAGTTTTATATAGAACTATTGGGATAAAATTTGAAAGCATGATTAATATCCCAACACTCTTATAGAACTACTAGTAGGGGGTACTATTGGGATGCACCCAAGTTTTTATGTACCGCAAAAATCATTGGGATACAAAGACGTAACAACCAACGCTAAACCTTATTACAGCACTAAATATCTTTTGAAAACGGAATAATACTATAATGAGCCCCTTGAAAATAATAAAAACCCTATAGGGTTATATATATTTTTTATGTATTCCGATATTATAAATTAAAATTTTTCTTAATTAGGTTGGCCGACCCACCAAAGAATAATAAATGGTTCCGTCACAACTATCGACCGGTATCCTTTCATGGCCGCTGTTATGTTTTCAACTGATGTTAGCTATCAACACATTTGCGGTGGAACAATAATAAATAATAGATCTGTACTTTCGGCTGCTCATTGTTTTTAGTAAGTACAATAATTCAATTACGCGATAAAAAGCACTTGGTTTTATAATAAATCTTGAAATACCGTTATTTTCCGAGAAAATAAATCAATATAATGTTTAATTTTTAGCCATTATAATTCAAGACAAATTGGTATACGCGTCGGATCTACCTTTGCAAGCTATGGCGGAGATTTTCACTTCACATCGGCCCTTATTAGTTATCCCGACTATAATCCTAATAATGTATTTCATGATATCGGTGTAATAAGAGTTATGACAGCATTTTCTTTTGGACCAAACATCCAAGTTGGACGTATAGCCGGTCCAAATTATAACCCTGGTGATGACCAACCTGTCTGGGCAGTAGGATGGGGTTTAACCTCCGTAAGTTTATTCCTTATATGTTAATAGTAGCACCTGCAGAGTAATTACGTTAAATTATCGTTATCACAAAATGCAACAGACATTTATCTGATGTTAATAAAACGCATCACTTACTGTCAAAATGTGGTATGTTTTAATAGATTTTGTTTATTATAATTGGATAACGATAAGCAATAATGAGTCAACCCACAAAGTCAAATTCGGATTTTGATATTGATATATTTTGATCATGCGTCACCTATTTAACATTATAAAAAATGATTTCAAGTTATCTAAACTAAATCAGAATGGAAAAAAAATTCTTAAAATGTCTCAATTTCAAGTGCGATTAATTTTGCAATTAATTAAATAACCTGAAATATTTGTAAAACTTATTATTAGATAACACATTAAATATATATTAATCTGCTTTTAATTAATTATAAATTTTATCAAAATAGAAAAGAAAATATGGATATATATGTCATTTTCTCAAAATGATTCTGAATGAAAGCTGTTATGTAATGATGAAGCTGTTATGTAATGATTTTACGTAAATGGTTTATAATGTTTTATAAATGTTGTAAATGTTTTATAATTAAATGCAAACCTGTCTACATATCGAAATTGAGCTAATATTCTGTAATGTAAACTAACAAGCACAAACTAATATTTCATTTAATGATATTTTCAGACCCCACCAACGGGTGTAGCGTCCGATGAGCTTCGTCACGTTCAGATTCTTACAGTGAACCAAAGCGTGTGTGCAAGAGATTTTTACGGTTCACTGCTTCAACCATTTATGATATGTGCCGGCGGAAATAATCGCGGAACATGTTCCGGGGACTCTGGAGGACCCCTTGTTCATAATAACGCAATTATTGGAGTCACCTCCTTCACTGGTCTTCCATGCGCTGAACCGCCCGCTGTATACGCGCGAGTTTCATCATATACAGAATGGATTATAAATAATGCTTAAATGTATATTTTTTTTAAGTATTTATATGATTTGAAATAAACTGACATAAATCTGTAGTACTGTTATGTATTTTCACATAAACCTTGAATGAATTTGAAAGATTTAATATTTATTGTAACTTTTAAAAGATATTGTTACCTAACAAGGAGTAGTCCTTTTAATTTAAAAATATTGCTATTTTTTTAAATTAATTAAGAATGTAAAAAAGATGAGTTTTTCGACATTGAGTTTTATTTAAAAAGATGCTAACAATACTTTTGTATCTATTTTTTAATCGTCTGGAAACTGTTGCGACTAACCCTATTTAAATCTCGGTCTTAACATTGCTTTCTTCAATTACAATCAATTCATTAACATTCATTAAAATTTAATAATATACAAAATGACTCTCGATTCTTCTAGGGAAAAAATGATTTAATAAGGAATAAATAGTTTTTAGTTAATTCTTTTAAAGACTGAAACCCAAGCCAAAATAGTTTGTTATTTTTCACCAAACAGGCATGCATGGCCCGCACCGGCCTCCACAAACTGGGACTCCTGGGTAACTGCACCGCTTAGGTGAACAAATCCCAGGTTCCGTACAGCAGTAACAGGGACAAGGCTTGCAACGATTTGGTCTGCAGCAAGGTATTGCAATCGAATCGCAAATTCTTGCAGGCTCTGGGACTGGATTTGCAGGCTGTAATGTCGAGATCTAATTCAAACTCAAAATATTTTAATTTTTACAAATTTTGTTCTATCGTTGAAAGTCAAAATACTAACACGTATGTCTTGAACTATCTATACAAATAAGTGTCTGTTTGCAATATCAAACGAACAAGTTAAATCTAAATTCATATAAAAATATACACGGAACTTACATAAAAAGCACAAATATTTAAAATTTTTATTTGTCTGTCTATATCTTTGGCTGTTGCCAATCGATTACCGATTGACCGATTTTGACGGTACTTTCACTCACAGGTGTTATAAGGAGAAACTTGGGCTACTTTTATTTTGGATTTTTTATTTATTCGATTATTTCAATTAATCAATAAAATACGGAACACTATTCAAGCGGGGACGGTAAATTTAAACATTATATTAATATAATTTTGTCACAAATCACAGCGAGGCACACCTAGTTAATAATATAAATGAGAATATTCTTAAAAACGAGTGCATGTAATATTGCTGGCTATGATTTAACGTTCAGATAAAAGTAATTTTTAAATAAACCTTGTCACAAGGTGGACACGGAAGCAAGCAGGGTAGCACCGGGGGAGCTACACAAGGTGATGGACACGGGCGGACTGGCGCTGGACAAGGAGAACATCCGCCGCCCGGACACACCGAGCACGGACGCAAATCATTTGTGGACGCGACGCAAGGTTTCGTAGAGAAAGGGTAGCAAGCTCCGCACGGCCGGCCGTTACACACGCAAGGATCGTAACTGTAAAATGGAGCGCTCATTTTATTTTTTTGTATTTCTTTTATTATTCAAATTATAAAGTTAACCATAAATTTGATTGATGAGAAAATATTTTTTTGACTTTTATTTTTTTTTTCTTATAGTATGGCGTGCATCCGCGCTACTTATGCGCAAAATATTCTGCCAATGTCTCGTATGTTGGAGAAGACACGAAGGAGTCCAAATAGTTATAAAAAATTTTGATAGTCCAAATGATGTGATGAGAAACCATGTAGATAAACTGCTACAAATCTACAACAATACAAAAATACAATGAAATCAAATGAATTAAATACAGCGTTTAACTCTACACACTGTTATATAAAATACATAAACTTATAATTTTATTTTATTGCGTATGATAAATTTAACTAAGTATTTAATGAAAGGAGAAAAAACCAATGTTAAAAGAAACTTCATGTTAACTGGGCGTTGAATATTGGGGGGAAGAACTTCATATAAAGAATATTGAAGATTAGGACAGGAAAAAAACATATGGTCCATTGAACCTTCATCCAAGCCGCACTCACACAAAGAACTATCTTTAACTTTAATTTTAGCTAGAAATACAGGAGTACATGCATGACCCAAACGTAGGCGACATATTGTGGAGGTGACTTTTCTATCCGCGCCACGAAACCGATTGAACCATGGAACAATTGGCACAACAGGCTGAATCGAACCATAATGTTTACCCTTAGCGGACATGGAGATATTCCATCTTTGATTCCATTCATTTCGTAAATATTTCTTTGCTAATGACATTAAATCATGAGAATAATTGAAAAAATGAGATAATGAGCCTAACTGAACGGCAGCTTTGGCACAATGATCAGCAAATTCATTACCAGGGATACCAGAGTGACTAGGAATCCATGCAATTGAAATGAGAAGACCTTTTTGATGGCAAGTGTACAGATATTCCCTAATTTGAAGAATAATTGGAAACCTTGAGACGCTACAAAACGGATTTTTAATTATAGCTTGTAGGCAACTCAAACAGTCGGAAAAAATAATGGTTTTTTTAATATTATGCGAATCAACGAATTTAATAGCTTCCAGTATGGCTACGGATTCCCCAGTAAAAACAGAGGATTCCGGTGGGCATTTAAAACTAAGAATTATTTTAAACTTAGGAATCCAGCAGGCAACACCAACGTTACTTTCATCAGAAAATTTAGAAGCATCCGTGAAGATGATAAGATAATCATGCGAATCTCTATTTATAATTTCCAAAAATTTTTTATCAATCCCTGAACTCTTATTAATACCCAAAGAGGTAATAATATTGGGATTATAAATAAGGGAGCTATATGGTAAGGAATAAATAGGATTGATGGGAGAATTAAATAATGGAGCCGGTAATTGTGTCAATTTCAGAAAACTTTTTAAAATACATGGACTTTCCCTATTAGGAATGATGAAGTTAGAAAGTTGGTTGAGGCTAGATAAAAGAGGATGAGATGAAGATTGAAGTATTTTAGAAATATAACGATCAGATAAATATTGTCTGCGTAAATGAAGAGGAGGTTCTACACATTCCACTTGGAGAGCATTGGTGGGAGATGATTTCATCGCCCCTAATACAATACGAAGACTTTTAAACTGAATTTTATTAAGTTTCTCTAGGGCTGCCTTATTACATGGATCTAATAGGAAAGTTCCGTAATCAAAATGACTTCGGATAATTGCATTATATAAGATTTTTTGCGTAAAATGATGAGATCCCCACCAAACACCTGATAAAGCACGCAAAGCTTGAATATTAGACTCACACTTTTTAGAGACATACTCCATATGAATTACACCCGATAGTTTAGAATCTAAATAGACACCTAAAAATTTAGCAGAACCAGAAATAGGAATGGATTGCCCTTCAAAATGAATATCAAGGCGAGGAACATGTCTTTTACGAGTAAATACTACAACTTTACATTTTGGAACAGATAGAGACAAACCATGCATTGAAAGCCATTCTCCAAGGTATCTCAAGGCCATATTTATCCTATAAGATATATCCGTTATGTCACTCGAACTATAATATAAGGCAATATCGTCAGCATATTGCAATATATTACAGAAACTATCAACTGATTTTTCAAGGTCAAGAGTAAACAAACTATACAGTAAAGGACTTAAAACAGAACCTTGAGGAATGCCTTTCCAGATCACTCTAGGAGGGAGAATAGTACCTTGATGTTTTATTTTAATTGATCTACCTATAAAAAGATTGAAAATAAAGTGAACAATGCGAGGAGGAAGATTTAACTGTAACATTTTACTTTTAAGAAGGGACAGATTCACACTATCATAAGCTGAAGAGATATCTAACACACCGACAAGGAATTCTTTCCTAGCGAAAGCTAATCTAATTTCGGTTGTTAATATGCTGAGATTATCAATTGTACCACGGCCTTTACGAAAGCCAAATTGAGAATTAGCCAGAATACCTCTGCTCTCCAAAACCCACTCTAACCTGTTCTTAATGAGATGTTCCATAACTTTACTTAAAGTAGACGAAAGGGCAATGGGCCTATAAGATGTTGCAAATTTGGGATCCTTACCAGGTTTTAGAATAGGAATAATAATTTGGGATTTCCAAGAAGGAGGAACGATACCAGATACAAAAAAGGAATTAACTAAGTTGATAAAAATTTGTTGTGCTGAATTACTCATTTGACTTAAACACGAATATGGAATACCATCTTCACCAGGAGAAGTATCAGATAAACCATGAAGGGCACATTTTAGCTCAGAAAGAGTGAAATTGATGTCCATCACATCTAAAGAAAAAACAGGTGTGGCCAATGGCATACTGTCAAAATTTGGAACAAAAGCAGGAGCTAAATTATTACCAAAATCAACCAACCACACTAATGTATTTGAAGAAATATTAGTGAAATTATTTAATGAAGATCTGAATTTTTTAATACTGAGCCATACAATTGAAACAGGCGAACGTGGATTTAAAGAGCAACAAAATCTCTTCCAGCCAAATTTTTTCTTCTTTTTAAGAAGTCTCTTTGTACTAGCAGCAACATTTTTATAATAAACAAAGTTTGCTTGGGACATACACGATCGATAAGTAGTCTCAGCAGTTTTGCGTTCTTTCACAGCAAGAGAGCAATCCTCATCCCACCAGGGAGGAGAATACCATTTGCTACTATTAAATTTTTTAATTGGAATATGAGAGTCAGCTGCGAAACGAATTATATTAACAAAATTATCATAAGAAGTAAGACTGTTCTCATGATTCAAAGTAGGAAAGTTGACAAAACTTGCATCCATTGAGTGTCTATAGGCTCCCCAATTGGCACTACGCAAAATATATTTTAACAAAGGTTCAGTCTTAGGGAATGGATTCACTTTTTTAATAAAAGATAAAATTATGGGGAAGTGATCACTTCCATATGAATTTTCAAGAATATTCCAAGATACTAAGGGCGCTAAACAAGGAGAGCAGAGAGATAAGTCTACAGCACTTTTGGGATTTTGATTATAATTAACACGTCTAGTTGGGGAACCATCATTAACAAAACATAAATTTGTCTCATCCAAAACATCTTATAATAATGAAGCAAACCGATCAGTGTAATGGCAGCCCCATGCAACGTGATGACAATTAAAATCACCCATCACAATAACAGGCCCGACAAAACTGGAAAATAGTGATTTTAATTCTGAAATAAGAAAAAGATGAGGATGAGGAATATAAATGGAAACAATAGTCATATTAAAAAATTTTACAGCAACAATATTCATATGGGCGCTATGGGAGGTGAGAGGAATTTGAACAAATGGAAATGAACGATTAATAAAGATTGCACAACCAGCGTAGCCATCCTGTCTGTCATCTCTCAGACAAGAATACCCTGGGATGCGAAATCTAGATGTCGGTTTTAACCAAGTTTCTGATATTGCAACAATAACCGGTTCATACTTATTTATTAAATGAATAAGATCAAATTTTCGTTGAAAAAGACTTTTACAATTCCACTGTAGAATTTTGAAGCTGTCCATTATTAATATTATTATTAAGGAAAGAGGAGACCAAGGTGAGTTTTTGAGCAACGTTGGACGGTAAATTAGTATTAGAGTTAGAAAGAACAGAAAGTAAAGTTGACAATAGAGAATCTAAAATAGAGAGAATTTGAGGTTCCGAGGATGGACCAGAAAGGGCACAACCATTGCCCAGGGAAGATGGTACATTAGAAATTATAGCTTTATGAGCAGCTTTATAATATAATATAACCATAACCAACAGAATGTTGAGAATGAATTCGTGGGTTACGAATAACAGTTTTAGTATATGAAGTAGATGGAGATGAATTCTGAGAAACAGTATGTGAGTGTTGGGTTACGGGGGTAGAATTTTTAGAAAACATTGCCTTAGATACTTCAGCATAGGACTTTTGGGAAGTTGGGAATTGAGAAGATGCTTCTAAAAATGAAATATTTTCAATTGACATGAGAGATTTGATGGCTCTCTGCCTGGACTGCTCAGGGCAATCCTTATCCACCGCATAATGACTGCCTGAACAATACAAGCAGTTAGCCTCCTCTCTTTTGATGTTACAACTATCACTTGTATGAAATTGTGAACATTTATAGCACCTCATTTTTGATCGGCACTGTGCTTTAACATGCCCAAATCTGCAGCAGTTTAAACATTGGATCGTTGGTAAATTATAAGTTTCTACTGGTAGAGATGTATAAAATGAAAAAACTTTTGTTGGTAGAAATTGTCCCCTAAATGTAATGACAACAGACTGCGTTGGAATCTAAGATGGAATACCATCCACAATCTGCTTACGATTAAGCCTTCGTACTTTTAAAACAGTTCCACAACCAGGAGGTAAGACCAAAGAGTCTACAAATTCTTCCATGGTCCAATCGACCGGCACTCCTTTTACAAGTCCCATACGAGTTATGTTAAACGTGGGAATTTTGGCCTTGTATTTATATGCAGAAAGTAAAGTATTAGACGAAAAATTATTTGCAGCTGAAAAAGATGAAAATTCAATGCTGATCCTATTTCTACCAATATTTTTTACCCCATCACTAATAATAGCAGAGAACTTGTTTTTATGGAGAAATTGTCCAAATTTAATAGCACGAATAGTCGTGCCAGCTGATGGGTCAAGCGCTTCACGCAAAACATGAATGATAAACGGACCCTTGTCTTCAGAGTCATAATTTTCAATCAACGAGTTAAAATCAGGGTTAATATAAATATGTAGTTTGCGTTGATGGATTCGCGGAAGCAGGATCAATGATAGTTTTCTTAATAGAATTGTTATCTAAAGATGTATAAGGGAAATCACCGTGTCGCTTTCTTGACAATCCCTTAGGAGGATTGTCCACCGCAGAATTAGCTGGATAAAATAAATCACCAGGATCCGGAGGCTCCGGGTCTTTATCCAATTTTTTATAAAACAAATGAAAATGAAAAACAAATGAGTAACTAAAATTACTTACCGAATAAAGAAACTTATTTACATCGAACTACTAATATTTACACTTATTTATAGTATTCTACATGAATCGTATACAAGTTTTTACAATAATACAGTAAATTAAACTTCCTCTAAGAATGAAACAACAATTAAAACACAAAATTTTTCTTAGACGTGTGTTAACCAAGCTAACGCATTTGACAGAAAAACTTTTGACTTTTATATATATGTTGGAAATATTTACGTTAAAAGCCACAAAACAAAATAAAGAAGAAATATTTACGTCATTTGTTGACATAGAAAAGAACATTTTAAAATATTCAGTAAAACTTTTTATACAAGCGTCATTTGAAAAAAGAAAAACGATTATATAGATATGCCACTATAAACACTTATATCAGTACCATGCAGAGACATGTCTTCCTTGATTATGAGAATAGATTTCTGTCATTATATACCTAGCATTTTTCTCAATTATACGAAGCTTATCTGCTTATTATTGTAGTCCATATATTGACAAGTTACTAATGTTCACACAGAGTGATTGCAATGATGCTATGTGACCTCTGCAACTTCTAAGGGCAAGCCAGTTAGCATTCAGACTAAAATTATCTCTTTACTAAGAATTACGATCATTATCAGACGAATGTGATAAGAATCGGGAATTTATACATATATAATGATATTTATTTGTTATGACTGCTTAACTGATTTATCAAAGCAGAGCTTAAGCAGCTGGGACTAAAAACTTAAAATTTTGCCAGTTTTTTAGCTTTTTGTTCTTTTATGATGTAAGCTCGTACACATTGTGCACTAAGAAAGATTTTTTTTTTAATTTCACCTTTTAAGGAGGTAAAATGCGAACGAGGGTATTATTAACATGGCTCCGACAAAAGTATATTTACTATTTAAAAATATAAATAATCGTTTTCATATACTCAACATTGCTGCACATTGTGAATTAAAAGTGTTAATAAAGTGTTGATAAATTATAAGTGTTATTAAGTTCGAATCCTTTAAACTACCAACACATATCAGAAATAACGTCTACCGGACTACAAAAAGTCGAATTACATAAAAACTGTGGTGGAGCATGATGTACTAGTGCATAAAGAGGTTTGGCCAAATATTACTCGTATACTTATAGTACAAGTGCAAAATCCTGCGAACATTCACTATTTATGATATTGCAAAAATATAACCTCAAACATCTTATCTATACTAATATAATAAAGAGGAAGGATTTGTTTGTTTGTTTGTAATGAATAGGCTCCGAAACTATTGGACCGATTTCAAAAATTCTTTCACCTTTGGAAAGCTACATTATCCCCGAGTAACATAGGCTATATTATATTTTTAAAAAAATTAGGGATCCTTACTAAAACTCTTATAATGTAACCCAAGGTGTAAAAAAAATGACCTGAAAAATTCCTTACGTCGCGTGCGCTGCGAAAACTATTGATGATAGAACAAAATCATTTACTACGACTTTGCAGAACTCATCATTATCTACACAAAGTGTCGCGACAGCATATGTCTAAATATTATAGTTATGTCACAGTAAGCGGGTTTTAGTTCTAAAAATTTATTTTATATGCCTCTTGATAAGGCTCTTTATTTGTACCTTGGTATTAATCCTTATCAAAATAAATAAATTACTTTATATTCAGGACGGCTTTAATACCTTTTTATAACTTTTTGAATTATTTAATTCGGACATTTCATTCAGAAGATATCACGAGTTTAAAAATGCAAGTATTAGAAAAATGTCGCGTGGTTGCCGCTCACCGCGCTTAGCTAGCCAGCATGTAGGCTCCATGTAAGCCTCACTGGGGCACGGGGGGGATTCAATGTAATAAAATAAAGTGCCGCGAGTACATTAATAAAAACTATGAATAAAAAAAATTCAAACTTCCTTTATAATTTTACTTTTTTTTTGAAACCCGACGCAAAAAGGAATGGTGAATGTGTGTGTGTGTGTGTGTATACACCCGTGCGAAGCCGGGGCGGGCCGCTAGTTTTAAATATTGTATCAAAGTTAAGCGTACTTAACGCTATCTGTATATGAGTACCAGAACATTTTAAAAAACCAACACCGATACATATTTTGTTTTTTTTTCTTTGCTAATTGTGCCACTTGTCACTAGAGGGTGCTGATATTGAAAAGCAAAACGAAATAAATTTTAAAAGTTTTGCACCATGTTCAACATGACATAGACACCCAAAAAGAAAGAGGAAAAAAATGATGGAGGCTATAAATAAAAATATCGATGAAAAATTTAACCACATTGAAATAAAAACACATAAACTTCAAAAGGTTTTTTTAGATCAACAAATGAAAAAGAAAAATGTAATTTTATTTGGTATTCCAGAATCTGAAAAAAATTGTGAGGATTTATTCAACTTAATTCTGGAAATCATAAATAAAAAATAGCCATGACACACCAAAATTGAAACGGTAGCCTGACTAGAATAATGGTAAAATCAGACCACGGGTAGCAATCATAACAACAAGTACAAAACTACAACTCTTTATTTTAAAATATTAGAAAATAAGGGTACATATGTATCTACACAACGAAGATGTTCATCTGACGAAAAGGTTTTGCCCGTGGCAACAACTAAATAAAAAAAAATTCTTGTAAAATATCGAGAACAAAAAACCTACTCATCTAAAAAATTGTTTCCAACAAAAGTTTTGTATAAGAGTCTCCTGAAACCAAAAATCAAAGAAAAACCTCAAATAATGAAGATCAGCCGAAACAAATATTTTCTTTTTTTACTCGCAATCGCCGAAATTCTCTACGAGCCGTAATAGCCAAGACCTTCCAAAAAACTAAACTGCATCCCTCAACCTCACCCAATATGGCTGGTCATCATCATGAACATGGTAAATGTAGACTAAATCCCTCTAGAGGTAGCAAAGCGGTCGTTGACAAGAAGGAGAACACAATTCTGTATAAATAATTCATATAAAATATATTTTAATTAAAAAACAAATAAGTACGAAATTCGCAGTGGGATTCGCTATTCAGGAATTTTGATAAAATATATCATTGCATAATACACATAATTTAAACCAATATTATATTAATTACAAACTTTAAAATTTTTTAATGTTATCTTAGGAAAATACAGATAAAAAGTTATAAATAATCTTAATCCTATATTACCTATCGGATATCAGTTACGGGACCTCGTCATTTCTTTCTCACTATAGATTAAAATAAATAATATGTTTAGAGTTCTGTATACAAATGGCACCAACGAAATACTATTACTAAGATTACGTGAATTACGTCGTCCGACTCTTCTATTTTTAAGAGGTTAAGAATATCTTTTGAACGGTTATTTATTTTTAACCGACTTCCAAAGAGGAGAAGGTTCTCAATTGGACGGGGACTTTTCTATGTACGTTCACCTTTCCAGTGATTACTTAAAAACAGCTGGGCCGATTTGATTAATTATATTTTTGTTTGAAACTATTCTCTTTGTATATTTTATATATACAAAGAGATAGATTTTATGAAAACAAATATGTACATTTTACGTTTTTTTTTAGAAACAATATTTCATGCTCATATCCGTATCCAAAAATTTGAGAAAAATTTTAGGTACATATATTTTTGAAAATATTGTAATTAAGGGAAAACTCGAAAATGTATATGTGTATTTTTAACTAAACTTTATGTACAATTGTCGATTTTGATTTTTTTTTATTTTTATTTAAGAGTTATTGCGATCCAAAACTTCTAGCGTAAATAATCAAAATCGCAAAAATGTACATGTAAACAATTGAAACTCGATATAAACTACAAGCTTTTGAGTAATTTATATTGATCCAGTACTTTTAGGGAGCTCCTCAAAATTAATTTTTGGCTATAATTTTTTTTTTTGACAGATGAGAAAAAAAAATCGAATTTTGTACATGTAGATATTTTGACCCCAAACAACACCATATGCTTTTATTACTGCTAGCGCCATTCCCGTTCTTCATATTCGTATCCAAAAATTATTTTTGTGGGCTGTATGCTAAATTCAGTGTCATTAAATTTTTAACAGTAATAATTTTATTATAGACACAACGTCCCATGATTTATAATACGATGTTACACCGTTCTTTTTTAAAACGAACTAAAATAATTGATTTTGTAGAAAAATATAAATTACTTGATACAGAACTTTGTTGTATGCATAGATATACGATTGTACCCATCGTGTCTCATTTCTTGTTAGTAATTGAAGAATGCTACTGTCTATTTCCGAAGATTTTGTTAAATACTAAAATATTTCCGGAAAGACAGGCCTTTATTTAAATAAAAGTGCTTCCAAATCGGATCAGTATTTTTTGTGAAAATTCAAACACAGGTCAAATACAAAAGAAAAAAGTATTTTTAAGTCACCTAAAATATATGTTTACTTCCACATTTTAATCGAATTTCGTTAAAAAATTCATGGATTTTATATTTTTTGCACGAAACCCTAATATTTAAATATGTTTTTTTTTTTATATCTATATTCGCTCCTGCGAACACATCGTATCGTTATAACCTGGGTTCAGCCTCAAACAAGTTACTTTTTGTATTAATTTTATAATAATCGTTTTTTAAATGTCTCGATGTACTCGTGTATCCGAATTGTCACTCTAAAGAATTTGATTGAAATTATACCAACACTGTAATGGTTATCAAATAAATCGTAAATCTAATTAAATAAATATTAATTACTATTCGCTTACAAAACATAAATCAGTGTAATAGCTTTTTATATTAGTTTAGTTTTTGTATAAATCCAAAAATAATAAACGAACCAAACTTTCCTTTTATAATATCAATAATACTACTTTTATATAATACCTACACACTTAATCGTTATCTACCATTATCCTGAGATTACCATACTGTTCACGGTATAAAAGCAAAATCTACATAAGAATTTTATTAATCTAGTATAATGGCAAAAATTATCTTCATCTTGGCGCTTTGCCTTACTGCTGTTGCGGGTAAGTTGCAGCTTTAAACTGTTTTACAAAAATGTTATAATGGACTAGATAATCTAAACTCTAAAGCGGTCCGTAAAATCGGAATTACTCACGAAACTATCTAAACTGGTTTATAATGTTTGCTTTAGTTATTGTCTATTTAATGTAATATAAACATCATCCGGGGCCCGGGGTATAAGAGCGTAGCAACTAAACCTAAACCCTTAACAGAACGTATCATAGCACTATATATCTTTTAAAATCGGTTCAATAGTCCCTAAAATTGACAATACAAAAACTACACTATTATATGTGAATTTATTTATACGTGAAGCAAAAATTTTGTACGCCTTTTTACGAAGCTTGCGCAGACAGAGGAGCATAAAATGTCGCACACTTATTGGTTATATAGAAAAGAAGTGTAATGTGAAGTGTATGCTAATTTATATATTTTTAATTATGCATAAAAATACATTAAACCAATTAAAATATATATATTACACACACGTATATAGGTATACTTCTTTTGTTTATTTTTAAAGTCTGTATTCAAGTCTAGTCAACAATAGAAATGAATGAAGTTATAATTTACATTAATTATGGTCGAATTTCGACCACTGCGCGACAACTAGTTTATTTAAATGTATTCCTACGATATAAACTTCAATTTTCTTTTTACAGGTTGGCCGACCCAGCAAAGAATAATAAATGGTTCACTAACAACGATCGACCGGTATCCTTACATGGCCGCTGTTATGGTTTCAACTAATGTGGGCGTTAACCATATTTGCGGTGGAACAATAATAAATAACAGATCTGTCCTATCGTCTGCTCGTTGTTTATAGTAAGTACAACAATAAGTCATGTGATAAAATAAAGTATATACTAACCCCCGACTAAACTACAGGGGTATTAAATTTGTGGCATCGTAACTCCCTTATGAATGGACCGATTATGATGCGGGTTTTAATCAGCTCTTTTCTAGTTGTTTTAGGAGTTTAAACAACTTCTGTTGGTCTAATCGAATGAAAATTTTCTATACTATAATTGATATTAAAATAATATAGTTCCGCAACTTTGATCTGATGCTGCCTTATAAGCTGGAATCATCAGATTACACAACTCCTCGCCAGCTTACACCAATAGTATCATGTAGTAGTATAGTGTAGTATTTTTTTTGTTAACAATTTTATATTATTTATTTAACCTTTATGTATCGTTTTTTGCCCATGAAATATAATACATAAGTAAGACTATAATCAAATCTTTATATTTTAGCTATTATGTCGTAAGGCTATTAGGCGTACGCGTCGGATCCACTTTTACGAGCAATGGCGGGAATTATCACTATGCATCAGCCGTTATTAATTATCCCGACTACAATCCTTTGAGACAAGGTCACGATATCGGTATAATGAGGGTTACGAGAGCATTTTCTTTTGGACCGAATATCCAAGTTGGACGTATAGCCGGTCCAAATTACAACCCAGGTGATAACCAAGCTGTCTGGGCAGCAGGATGGGGTGCAAACGACGTAAGTTTTTTTTTTAACGAATTTCTAAAAAGGAGGTTCTCAATTCGGAACTAATTTTATGTATTTTGTCCAATTAGCCGGGTTTACTCGATAATGATCATTACTCTTAGTAGGGAGATTATTTTAACCTAAATGGTTACTGTCTTGCTCTCAGTGGTTCCGGAGGTCAGATGACTAATAGTAGTAACTTGCTCATAACTACACTAGAGTAATAAGCAGACCCCGGTAGAATCGGGAAAAATGTTAAGTAGGTGATAAACCGAAAACGGCTTTAGCGATTTAGTTTATTATTATAAATGGATGCTGATAAGCAATAATGTGTCAACCCACAAAAAGTAAAATTCGGAGATATTGATGTATTCTCATACTGCATCACCTATTTAACATTATTCAAAAAAAATTAAAGTCATATAAACTTAATAAGTACGGAAAAAAGTATCTTAATTGGTTGTTTCGATTTCCAAGTGCGTTCCATATTTTGCAATTTTTACAATAATCTCAAATGTTTGAAAACCTTTTTATTAGATAATATATTCAAAATTATCTAATAAAAAGGTTTTCAATCTGCTTTTAATTAATTATACCTTTTATTCAAAAAGAAAGGAAAAGATGGGTATATATTTTTTCAAACATATTTGTTAAGAATAACTTTGGTATCTTTAGACGCCATTTTCTCAAAATGAAGTCCGTGTTTATTGACACTGTATTGCTTATTACCGTCCAAATATTAAGAACGTTACGTTTAAACTACTGAACGATATGATAATTTAATAATATTATGTGACAGCTCTCTGTCGATACTGACTGAAAATAAAGTCCCACAATGTTGAATTTTGCAAAATCGTAAGTTTCATACAATTCGAAAATCATAATGCACGAAAAATGTATTTTATCCTAGAGAGATGGTTTTGGGTAGGATTTTTATATTCGCCCTAATTGATAAAACGCTTTTTAAACAAGGTACGTAACATTAATTTAAATCAAATGATTTATTACAAAGTAATTTAATAAGGCGATATAATAAGTCTGTTTGTCAGTATTTTTTATTTATAATTAATTTATTTTTACTTTAATTATCGTGTACGATCTACGACTCTTAATGAGGTATTCATATTTTTTTTCGATAAACAGTTTTGGCCTCTTATAAGCTTTTATTACATCGTTAAAAAAATAAGGTTCTTTTATATAAACACCGGCAATGAATATCGAAGTAAAGAAGTTTTTTTTTATAACCACAGTTACAAATTCTGTTTGCATTTTATTTTTCTAAACTCCAAGTCTACAAGCTGCGGCCTCGGACATAGTTTTTCAGAAATAATAATAATTACAAAAAGCATACGCCTTGTAGCGTTTATTTATTTTTTTAAATTAACCATCAAAAATATAACTTAAAAATTTAAATTTCAACTTTGGCTTCAATATTATAGTAGCTACTTTTTCAAATTAGATCGGATTTCTATCGTCTCCGAATACTTGCATATTTAAGTTTTTATAATGCCTATTACTAATAATTTTAAATTATCAGTGACAGACAGACGCATCGAAATAATTTTAATTCTTATTTTCATTTTCTTTTAATTATTAAAAATCATTATTCTAGGTTTCAACTGATTACTTCTTTAGTATTTGTATTATAAGGAATATATATCACCAAAGCTAAGCTACATAGGAAATAATTGTTGTAGTTTTTTTTTTAATATGGTACTCTTTGGAATACCATAATACAAGTAATTATAATTTATTTCAGAACTAAAAACCGATCATTGATTAGTTTAAATGAAATAACTTTTTATTTATGAAATTACTAAAACAGTAAGGACAACTTAGACATTAAAAACAAAAAAGCGGGTAGTGGAGTTATCAATTTTCTTCTGCAAAAATCTTAACGTTTGGAATTTTTTCTCTATCAAGCAATATATAAAACTTATTGTTGACTAAAATGAAGTTATCGGCTTAGCATTTAAAGCTAACGATATTGGAGGCATAATTATTTTCATTATAACTCAAGTACTCGTTTTAAATCTATAACCATATGTTCCCATCCCAGCTACTCGTCTGACTATAAACCGACATGATCCGTTAGACTCGGGGCTTTGTAGTTTTAGATATTATCCCTTGCACTTGTATTGGTAGAATATACAAAATTATTGACATACCCTCTAAGTAACGTAGTGTAATATCTGTCAAAGTATCAAAACTGACGTTATGTTGGTTAATAAAATCCTCGGCCGATCTAGATCCCAATATATTCTCTATTTCTCACAAATGTAGATTTATATATACGTTTTAACGTAAAATATTTTTAACAGAGGTGAATAATAATTATTTTTATAATTTAAAGCAAAGCTATTTAAATATTAAAAAACTATTTAAATTAATGGTAATTTTTCAGACCCCACCAGCGGGTGTAACGTCCGATCAGCTTCGTCATGTTCAAATTCGTACAGTGAACCAAAGTGTGTGTGCAAGAGATTTTTACGGTATACACCTTCAACCAAATATGTTATGTGCCGGCGGAGATAATCGCGGAGTGTGCCTTGCAGACTTTGGAGGGCCCCTTGTCCACAACAACGTAATTATTGGAATCACCTCCTACACTGCTTTTCCGTGCGGTGTACCGCCCGCTGTATTCACCCGAGTTTCATCTTATTCAAAATGGATTACAGATACTGCTTAATTTAATAAATTGTATTTGAAATTAATTAAATTATTTTATAGTTTTCCAAAAATGAATTGTATTAATTTGTATATAATGTAATAAAAAAGATATTTTAATTTTGTTAAGATTTAGTTGTAGTATTTTTTTTTATTTTGAGTGTGATTTGAGTGTGTTATAAAAAGAAGAAAATTATAAAATGTTATTGACCATCTGTAGGGAAAGGAAACGAGAGCCCGAAATCATAGGCTTTATTCGACTATATAAGATACATAGCATAATATGACATGACAACATTATTAATCATCTATTAAGTCACAACTATACAAAGGTTTTATATACTACATTCTTCCCCTCTTAGTAGATATAATCCTTTAAATAAGGCGGAGAACGTCGCGAACGTGTGGATCGGCGAAGTTCATGTGATTGATTCTGATTATTTTCAAATCTCAAAGATTCATTATTCTCGGATGACCCGCTACCACCACAATCAGAATTTCGATCTTGAATAGAAGGACTTTCTGTCTCTTCGGTATTTCCATCTCTAAGAGGAGGAGACGATTCTGCATCCATCCAGATCTCGGATTCCTCAGTATGATTGTCTATACTATGAGGAGACAATTCTGTATCATCAGTGCTGAGATATCCACGAGGAGCTAAGTGTCGATTGGAGACTACTTGATCTCGTCCACTCGGCAATCGTATATGACTATAATGTTGATTCGGTTCAAGAATCTCAACTTCTTCCAATATTTGAGAATTATATTTTGAGGGCTTTCTATAAAATGCTCTGCTTCCTGCTTGAAGCCATGTTGGCAAAGACTGTCCAAAAGACGATCGTCTTTGATGATTGAACATGCGTTCATGTGGTGTTTCATTAGTCGCTGTACAGAGCAATGACCTAATGCGTTAAAACTGATTCCCACATTGTAATAGGTAGATTTTTTGACTTCAATGCAAGACGAACTGTCTGCCATAAAGTACCATTCAGGCGTTCAACCTGACCGTTTCCTCTCGGATTATAAGACACTGAACGGCTAGTAGCGATGCCTTTATTATTCAGAAATTCTTTTAACTCTGTGGACATAAATGATGTACCCTGATCTGTATGTATATAAGAAGGCATGCCAAAGATTGAAAATAAATCCGTTAGGCACCGAATAATAGTTTGAGAGGTCATATCTGGACAGGCATAAGCAAACGGGAATCTTGAGTATTCATCTATAATCGAAAGTATATATTTATTATTAGTTGATGAAGGTAGTGGGCCTTTAAAATCTAAAGCTAATCTTTCGAACGAACTCGTTGCTTTGATAACACGTACCAGTGTATCTCGGAAATCTTGGTTTTATTTCTGCACAAATTGGACATGACATGGTCATCTTCTTAATCTCCTCAATGGAGTATGGTAGATTTTTACTTCTAACCCTAAGTAAGACGGGTAATACCCGGATGGCAGAGAGATTGGTGAAGAGTAGCTAAATTATTGATAGATGCAATGGCGCAAGTTTGGCGTGAAAGAGCGTCTGCCACTACATTATCTTTGCCTGGTCGATATTTGATGTCAAAACTGTAATTCGACAGTTCTAATTTCCATCTCTGAATTTTCTCGTTTTTTATTTTACTGGCGTGATTTTTTAGCATAAACGCTACAGATTTTTGATCTACAATAAGATAAAAATGGCGACCAAGGAGATAGTGTCTCCATTTCTTAATACTTTCAATCACAGCACAGGCTTCTTTTTCAATAACCGGGTACTTTTTCTCATTATCATTTAAAGTTCGCGAAAAAAATGCAATAGGTCGTCCGTTTTGAGTTAGTGAAGCTGCAATAGAAAACTCTGAAGCATCGGTCTCTACCGTAAATGGTTCCTTCGGGCCAATCGAAAATAGTGATGATTTTGATATTAGAGATTTCAGATTTTCAAAAGCAGCAATCTGATTTGCATTCATGGGGAAATGTTCAATTGTCACTAGCGGATGTAATTTATCAGAAAAAATTGGTATCCATTTTGCGTAATGGGAAAATAAACCAATAGCTCTTCGAAGTGAAGCAGAATTTACAGGAATCGGCATATCAAGGAGTGCTCGTAAACGGTCTGGATCTGGTTTAACTGTTCCATTAAAAATATTATAACCTAGTATATTAATTTCTTTAAGAGAAAACTCGCTTTTATCTTTATTAATAGTTAAATTATAATTTTCTGTAATTTTCATAAATTTATTTAACTTATAGTCATGATCATTTTGATCTGATCCGCATATAGTAATGTCGTCTAAATAAGTATATACACCTTCTAGATTTGATTTTCGAATGATAGAGTCAATTGTTCTTTGAAAACAAGCAACGCCAAATGGTATCCGACGAAATTGGTATAAATTACCACATGCCTCAAAGGCTGTCAATGGTTTGTTTTTTTCTTTTATAGGTATCTGATGGTACGCAGATTTAAGATCTATCTTAGAAAATACTTTATAGCGTGACACATTTGCTACAATTACTTCTATATTAGGCAAAGGATATGCATCTAATAGAGTAAATTTATTAATTGTTTGAGAGTAGTCTATGCATAGTCGTTTTTTATGATGTGTTCCTGAAGTAACGAGTACTTGAGCCCTCCATGGAGAGGTACTTTCTTCAATGATTCCATCATTTAAAAGTTTCTTTATTTCTGATTTTATAAAGACTAGATCATCTGGTGCATATTTTCGTGATTTAATAGCTATAGGTCTGCATTTAGGAGAAAGATGAGGAAATAAATCAACCGGTTCAATAAGTACTTCATTTAAAACACATAACCTTAGAGGAGGGTTAGGTCCATCAAATTTAATTTCTAGAGAGTTGAATTTTTTTAATACGTCATGACCTAAAATAACATCAGTACATAAATTGCGGGTAGGCACGAAAGTATAAAAACGTAAATTTAAGAGCTCTATATTTTTATTTATTTAAATTAATTGAAATCATATATGTTATAAATTAAGTGTACCTGTGTATAAGTTGGCAGTCACTGAACTTTCTCACATATCACTATCAAGTAACAACACAATAATGGACACCACAGCTGTGCAACTTTTAAAAAGTATGGAAGAGCTCTCCAGTTTGTTCAACACCAGGATGGGTGAGTTTGAAAAAAACTTGCCACAACCCACCTCATCCTCTTCCAATCCCACAGTGAAAGCCTTGGCCGGAGAGTTCCAAACTTTTAAGAACTTCGTCTGGAAATCTTTAGGCATTCTCCAGTCTCAGATCGAGCTCCTTGTTCTTGGCCTGGATCGATTGGAAACACATTCTCGTCGAAAAGTTCTACTCTTCCATGGTATTACAGAGGATGTGGATGAAGATGTTCTAAAGAAGACTATGGCTGTGTTAAGAGAACAAATGCGACTGACGGATGTGAAGCCTGAGCTATTAGAGTCCTGCCATAGGTTAGGTCCCAAGAAAAAAACAAATCGGCCTATTCTAATACGCTTTACAACCATGCAACTTCGGTCCAGAGTTTGGAAGGCCAAAACCTCCCTCAAAGGGTCTTCTATTAAAGTAACCGAATTTTTAACGAAGTCTCGTCAGGAGGTATTTGCAGCAGCTCGTAATCATTTCGGGATACAAAAGTGTTGGTCTACAGACGGTGTTATAATCATTGTTCTACCGGACAAGTCTCGAGAAAAGGTTGTTTCGCAACACGCATTACAGCAGCTGATAGAAAAATATCCTAAGAACGCCTCCACGCAGCAGTAATAAGAGACCATACGTTATATCTCATTGTGTTACTTTCAAAGTTTAACTGTGTTATAACATAATATCACAATCTGTTATAATTATTTTTTATTTTTTATTTTATAAAATAGGGTACACGCAGATTCCTTTGTCCGTTATAAAATTTTAATTGTTTACATTTTGTTTTAAACATTGTATTCATATTCTAGTTTAAACTTCACTCACATTTTTCTGAATTTTAAGGTATTTTTTAATTAACAATATTTCACCTGTTTGATTATTGTGACATTGTTTACTTTTAGCTGTCACCTGTAATTTTTGGATCGTCTATAATCTATGTGCGCTGCGTTTTGTTATTCCTTTACTCGTATCTAACGTTTACCTGTTTATGTTTTATAATTTGTGGCTTTTTTTTTCTGTTTTTCTTGCGCAGATGTTGTTTTTATTTTTGTTTGTTTAATCTATTATTATTTTACATTATTAATATAATTAGTTTTATATTATTCATTTCTTCTTCTTACAGCTAACTTATACAGGAAATTAGTGTTGTGTTTGACGATTATTTATTATTGTTACTTCTTTTTATATACTTATAATTAATTTATATATTTATATATATAATATTTATTATTATTTTTATACATATATTATTCAGTATACATCAATATATATTTTTATAATGCTTTTAGAAGATGATTTTTTTTCTTGTTCATCGGATGATTATGAAAGTGCTTTTAGTAGTAATAGTAGCTTATTATCTGACACTGAACCTTTAGACGAAAAGCTTCAGAGGGTTTTTCACTCTAATAAGAATTTCCTTTCCTTAGTGCATATCAACGCGCAGAGTCTACTAGCTCACTACTCTGATCTTCTCACATCATTTGACACCGGCGTAGTCGATTGTATTCTAGTTTCTGAAACTTGGCTAAAACCTTCACTCCCTTCTACCTGTTGCTCTCTGCGCGGTTACCAATTGTTTCGTCATGACCGCATTGGACGTGGTGGTGGTGGCGTGGGTATTTATTTGCGCAGCAATATTCCTGCCAACATCATTATCTGCTCCCCACCGCAGTCTTTAGATTCTCCTGAGTACCTGTTCTTAAATATTGAGCAACATCATAAAAAAATCCTTCTTGGTGTACTGTATAGTCCTAACGATAAAATTAACTATTTTACTCATCTAGAAGATATACTATCTAATCTTATGCCAAATTACGATCACGTCATTTGCATGGGTGATCTAAACACGTGCCTGTTAAGAAATGATTTGCGGGCGCGTAAGTTACACTCACTACTTTCGTCGCTTAATTTGCATATTCTTCCTTTGTCTTCCCCAACTCATCACTTTCCTAATTGTAGGCCTTCTCTAATTGACTTAATATTTGTCTCTAACCCTCATTTCATTATTTCTCACGGTCAAATGACTGCTCCTTTTTCCTATCATGACTTAATTTTTCTCACTTACAAAGTGCGTCCTCCTAAGGTCAGAGGCAAAGTTTTACTTCAGCGCGATTTGAAGCATATGAACCTCGAACGTTTGAGAGAAGACGTGCGTAATATTGACTGGTCGTCGCTAATGTCTGCGAACAACATTGATACTATGGTCAACGATTTAACTACTGAACTGATTCGAATATATGACATCCATGCACCGGCAAGACCAGTACGAATGAAGCATGCGCCTGCTCCCTGGTTAACACCAATGATCCGAAGGACTATGGCAAAACGTGACAGAGCCAAGACCCGAAATAAAAAGTTTCCATCTCTAGAAAATCTTGATGCCTATAAAAAATTACGAAACATCTGCAACAGAATGTGTAGGGATGCCAAACGTCGCTACATTCACTCCACGATTATAAATCTTAGCCAAACTCAAGTTTGGAGATTCTTAAGGTCATTAGGTGTGGGCAAAACCTCGGAAGCTTGTCAAAGTTCCGTGGATCTTAATTCATTAAATTCTTACTTCACGTGCCCTCCCATTACTTTAGACTCTAATATGAAAGCTACTACTCTTTCTTATTTATCTTCTCTTGTCCCACCAGACTGTCCTTCTTTCTTGTTCCAGTCTGTCTCTGAAGATGTTATCAAGAAGAGTGTTTATTCCATTTCCACCAAAGCCATTGGCAGCGATAATCTCAGCCTTGACATGATTCTTCCAGTGCTGGATGACATTGCTCCAGTGATCACTCACATCGTAAATTTCTCGCTTTCATGCAATGTCTTCCCGACACACTGGAAGAAGGCTATCGTTATACCTCTCCCCAAAACCTCTAATTCCACCACCCCATCTCAATATCGTCCTATATCTATCCTCCCTATCCTCTCAAAAGTCATTGAATCCATAGTACACAAACAACTTTATTCCTTTCTCACAACCTATAACCTGTTATGTCCTTACCAATCCGGCTTTCGTCCATCTCACAGTACTGTTGGTGCCTTGTTGAAGATAACTGAGGATGTGCGGTGTGCTATGGATAACACCAAGCTCACTGCAATTGCTCTGTTGGATTTTAGCAGCGCCTTCAACTCTGTTGATTTAGACATTCTTCTTGGTACTCTTCGTGCGGCCAATATCTCACCACCTGTTATTGAATGGTTTCACTCATACCTTTTCGGACGCTGGCAATGTGTAAAAACCGACGATGTTTCATCGGATTGGTTAGAGCTCACGGCTGGTGTTCCTCAAGGCGGCGTTCTTTCACCTTTACTATTTTCTATTTTTATTAACAATATTTCTCGAGTCATCACTTCTCCCTTCCATCTGTATGCAGATGATCTACAGCTATATCGACATTCCAGCGTGGCTGAGTTGCCCGGGGCTATTGACCTAATGAATGAGGATCTTGCTGCCATACAGTCTTGGGCCAAATCTTTTGGCCTTCTTATTAATCCCAAGAAATCCCAAGCAATAATTGTTGGTAGCAGCAGACTAAGATGCAAGCTAGACTGGAGCTCAGTTCCGGAGCTACAGTATGCTGGGATTCAGATTCCTTACTGTGATTCAGTGAAGAATTTGGGCCTCATTATAGATTGCAATATGTCCTGGGTAGCCCAAGTCAACGAGATCAGCAAACGCGTACACTACACTTACCACTCTCTCAAACGTCTCCAATACTTTCTCCCTTTCAGTACGAAAATTATGCTAGCGCAGTCTCTTCTTCTACCAATCCTCGACTACGCTGATGTATGTTTTTTGGATGTGACTGAGGAGCTACTTAATAAATTAGAGCGTCTCCAAAACCTGGCAATTCGGTTTATTTTTGACTTACGAAAGTTTGATCATATCTCTGCATTTCGCACTCAGCTTAAATGGCTCCCTATTCGCTTTCGGCGTGATATGCATGTCCTTTCAGTCCTATATTCTATCCTTAACGATCCAAATTCTCCTTCTTACCTACGTTCCCGATTTAACCTCCTTCCCCCGTCAACACGTTCCAAACGCTCCTGTATTACTTCAGAGCTAGAAGTGCCTAAAAGTAATACTAAATTTTATCAAAACTCATTTTCGGTACGTGCTGCAAATCTCTGGAACAAACTCCCAAATACTATCCAGAAGAGTCCCAATATTAAATTATTTAAAAAAAGAGTAAAAGAGCACTTTTTCACACAATTAAATATATAAGCAAATTTTCTATTTCAAGTAATATGTATTATTTATATAATTGCATATATATGTATGTGTATGTATATATTTGTACATATGTATTTTATTTTATGGATATGATGTGTAATATGTTATTATAATTTTTCTTTTAGTTATCTGTCTTGAAGTAGAGTATTCTTTATTATTTACTGTTTATACCTGCTACATAACACTATTTCTGACTGCTGTGGGTTGGCTGGAAGAGATTTCTTATAGAAATAAGCCCGCCTTTGTAAACAAATGTATGTAAAAATTACTTATAATTTTTCATGTGCAATAAAGAATATAATAATAAATTTTTCATAACACGGAGAGGTACTTTTGGAAATGTTTGATTACATATTTCGATAGTTGGAAAACAAATTGAGCTTATTTCCGATTTAAATGAGGTAGTCGCCATTGCTACATTTTGATGCCATGGTTGAACGGGAATACTATTCTGTTGGATTACTTTTTCATCTATAAAGCTGGCAGTACTTCCAGTATCAACAAGACCCATAAGGGACAAACCATAAACACGAATGTGTATACAACATTTTGGTATATTGGTAGAGGCTAGTAAAACACTAGAAGACATTTCTTCGACAGCCGCGGTTATATTTAAACTTTTACAAACCTTACCAAAATGTCCACGCTTGCCGCATTTGAGACAGGTAGCATTAGATGCTGGACATAATCTACGTGGATGTCTGGCGTTTCCACAATAATAGCAGTCGTTTTGCTGACTTTGTTTCGAATCAAATTTATTAGCAGTTCGATTTCGCGTTACAGCTGCAAATTGAGGTGATGAATAATTTTCTGCTTGAACCTGAGCAGACTCAAGTGCACGAGCTTTACTAATGGCCTCATCTAAACTAAGAGTTATATTTTCTAGCAATCTTTGACGTATAACAGATGAGCTCAAGCCTGTAATAAACGCATCTCGTATCGAATCCTTTTCATTTTGATCGGCTGTTACAGCTTTGAATTCACAATCCTTAGCTAATAAATAAAGAGATTGAAGATACTGATCTATTTACTCTCCGGATTGTTGCAACCGAGTATTGAGTTTGTGTCATGCAAATATCTCATTTTTAGGTTTAACGTATATATCTCGTAAAGTTGCAATCGCTGATTCGTATGTGGTACAAGAAGAAATATGGTTAAATATATTTGGTGATATGTGATTAATCAACAACTTTAACTTAACTTCATCCGAAAGTATTTCGTCAGCAGATATTTTTGATTCTTCGAGAAAATTATCAAAAGTTTTTTTCCAATGCAACCATTGCGAAGCAACACTCGGTCCCGAAGATGGATCCGCTTCAAATTTATCTGGCTTGAGATATCGATACATATTTTTAACAAGAATCTTGCATTAGAGTTTTATAGTCGAATAAATTGTAGGGAAAGGAAACGAGAGCCCGAAATCATAGGCTTTTTTTTTTTTTTCTTATAGTATGGCGTGCATCCGCGCTACTTATGCGCAAAATATTCTGCCAATGTCACGTATGTTGGAGAAGACACGAAGGAGTCCAAACAGTTATAAAAATTTTTGATAGTCCAAATGATGTGATGAGAAACTATGTAGATAAACTGCTACAAATCTACAACAATACAAAAATACAATGAAATCAAATGAATTAAATACAGCGTTTAACTCTACACACTGTTATATAAAATACATAAACTTATAATTTTATTTTATTGCGTATGATAAATTTAACTAAGTATTTAATGAAAGGAGAGAAAACCAATGTTAAAAGAAACTTCATGTTAACTGGGCGTTGAATATTGGGGGGAAGAACTTCATATAAAGAATATTGAAGATTAGGACAGGAAAAAAACATATGGTCCATTGAACCTTCATCCAAGCCGCACTCACACAAAGAACTATCTTTAACTTTAATTTTAGCTAGAAATACAGGAGTACATGCATGACCCAAACGTAGGCGACATATTGTGGAGGTGACTTTTCTATCCGCGCCACGAAACCGATTGAACCATGGAACAATTGGCACAACAGGCTGAATCGAACCATAATGTTTACCCTTAGCGGACATGGAGATATTCCATCTTTGATTCCATTCATTTCGTAAATATTTCTTTGCTAATGACATTAAATCATGAGAATAATTGAAAAAATGAGATAATGAGCCTAACTGAACGGCAGCTTTGGCACAATGATCAGCAAATTCATTACCAGGGATACCAGAGTGACTAGGAATCCATGCAATTGAAATGAGAAGACCTTTTTGATGGCAAGTGTACAGATATTCCCTAATTTGAAGAATAATTGGAAACCCTGAAACGCTACGAAACGGATTTTGAATTATAGCTTGTAGGCAACTCAAACAGTCGGAAAAAATAATGGTTTTTTTAATATTATGCGAATCAACGAATTTAATAGCTTCCAGTATGGCTACGGATTCCCCAGTAAAAACAGAGGATTCCGGTGGGCATTTAAAACTAAGAATTATTTTAAACTTAGGAATCCAGCAGGCAACACCAACGTTACTTTCATCAGAAAATTTAGAAGCATCCGTGAAGATGATAAGATAATCATGCCAATCTCTATTTATAATTTCCAAAAATTTTTTATCAATCCCTGAACTCTTATTAATACCCAAAGAGGTAATAATATTGGGATTATAAATAAGGGAGTTATATGGTAAGGAATAAATAGGATTGATGAGAGAATTAAATAATGGAGCCGGTAATTGTGTCAATTTCAGAAAACTTTTTAAAATACATGGAATTTCCCTATTAGGAATGATGAAGTTAGAAAGTTGGTTGAGGCTAGATAAAAGAGGATGAGATGAAGATTGAAGTATTTTAGAAATATAACGATCAGATAAATATTGTCTGCGTAAATGAAGAGGAGGTTCTACACATTCCACTTGGAGAGCATTGGTGGGAGATGATTTCATCGCCCCTAATACAATACGAAGACTTTTAAACTGAATTTTATTAAGTTTCTCTAGGGCTGCCTTATTACATGGATCTAATAGGAAAGTTCCGTAATCAAAATGACTTCGGATAATTGCATTATATAAGATTTTTTGCGTAAAATGATGAGATCCCCACCAAACACCTGATAAAGCACGCAAAGCTTGAATATTAGACTCACACTTTTTAGAGACATACTCCATATGAATTACACCCGATAGTTTAGAATCTAAATAGACACCTAAAAATTTAGCAGAACCAGAAATAGGAATGGATTGCCCTTCAAAATGAATATCAAGGTGAGGAACATGTCTTTTACGAGTAAATACTACAACTTTACATTTTGGAACAGATAGAGACAAACCATGCATTGAAAGCCATTCTCCAAGGTATCTCAAGGCCATATTAATCCTATAAGATATATCCGCTATGTCACTCGAACTATAATATAAGGCAATATCGTCAGCATATTGCAATATATTACAGAAACTATCAACTGATTTTTCAAGGTCATGAGTAAACAAACTATACAGTAAAGGACTTAAAACAGAACCTTGAGGAATGCCTTTCCAGATCACTCTAGGAGGGAGAATAGTACCTTGATGTTTTATTTTAATTGATCTACCTATGAAAAGATTGAAAATAAAGTGAACAATGCGAGGAGGAAGATTTAACTGTAACATTTTACTTTTAAGAAGGGACAGATTCACACTATCATAAGCTGAAGAGATATCTAAAAAAACACCAACAAGGAATTCTTTCCTAGCGAAAGCTAATCTAATTTCGGTTGTTAATATGCTGAGATTATCAATTGTACCACGGCCTTTACGAAAGCCAAATTGAGAATTAGCCAGAATACCTCTGCTCTCCAAAATCCACTCTAACCTGTTCTTAATGAGATGTTCCATAACTTTACTTAAAGTAGACGAAAGGGCAATGGGCCTATAAGATGTTGCAAATTTGGGATCCTTACCAGGTTTTAGAATAGGAATAATAATTTGGGATTTCCAAGAAGGAGGAACGATACCAGATACAAAAAAGGAATTAACTAAGTTGATAAAAATTTGTTGTGCTGAATTACTCATTTGATTTAAACACGAATATGGAATACCATCTTCACCAGGAGAAGTATCAGATAAACCATGAAGGGCACATTTTAGCTCAGAAAGAGTGAAATTGATGTCCATCACATCTAAAGAAAAAACAGGTGTGGCCAATGGCATACTGTCAAAATTTGGAACAAAAGCAGGAGCTAAATTATCAGCAAAATCAACCAACCACACTAATGTATTTGAAGAAATATTAGTGAAATTATTTAATGAAGATCTGAATTTTTTAATACTGAGCCATACAATTGAGACAGGCGAACGTGGATTTAAAGAGCAACAAAATCTCTTCCAGCCAAATTTTTTCTTCTTTTTAAGAAGTCTCTTTGTACTAGCAGCAACATTTTTATAATAAACAAAGTTTGCTTGGGACATACACGATCGATAAGTAGTCTCAGCAGTTTTGCGTTCTTTCACAGCAAGAGAGCAATCCTCATCCCACCAGGGAGGAGAATACCATTTGCTACTATTAAATTTTTTAATTGGAATATGAGAGTCAGCTGCGAAACGAATTATATTTACAAACTGATCATAAGAAGTAAGACTGTTCTCATGATTCAAAGTAGGAAAGTTGACAAAACTTGCATCCATTGAGAGTCTATAGTCTCCCCAATTGGCACTACGCAAAATATATTTTAACAAAGGTTCAGTCTTAGGGAATGGATTCACTTTTTTAATAAAAGATAAAATTATGGGGAAGTGATCACTTCCATATGAATTTTCAAGAATATTCCAAGATACTAAGGGCGCTAAACAAGGAGAGCAGAGAGATAAGTCTACAGCACTTTTGGGATTTTGATTATAATTAACACGTCTAGTTGGGGAACCATCATTAACAAAACATAAATTTGTCTCATCCAAAACATCTAATAATAATGAAGCAAACCGATCAGTGTAATGGCAGCCCCATGCCACGTGATGACAATTAAAATCACCCATCACAATAACAGGCCCGACAAAACTGGAAAATAGTGATTTTAATTCTGAAATAAGAAAAAGATGAGGATGAGGAATATAAATGGAAACAATAGTCATATTAAAAAATTTTACAGCAACAATATTCATATGGGCGCTATGGGAGGTGAGAGGAATTTGAACAAATGGAAATGAACGATTAATAAAGATTGCACAACCAGCGTAGCCATCCTGTCTGTCATCTCTCAGACAAGAATACCCTGGGATGCGAAATCTAGATGTCGGTTTTAACCAAGTTTCCGATATTGCAACAAGAACTGGTTCATACTTATTTATTAAATGAATAAGATCAAATTTTCGTTGAAAAAGACTTTTACAATTCCACTGTAGAATTTTGAAGCTGTCCATTATTAATATTATTATTAAGGAAAGAGGAGACCAAGGTGAGTTTTTGAGCAACGTTGGACGGTAAATTAGTATTAGAGTTAGAAAGAACAGAAAGTAAAGTTGACAATAGAGAATCTAAAATAGAGAGAATTTGAGGTTCCGAGGATGGACCAGAAAGGGCACAACCATTGCCCAGGGAAGATGGTACATTAGAAATTATAGCTTTATGAGCAGCTTTATCATAACCAACAGAATGTTGAGAATGAATTCTTGGGTTACGAATAACAGTTTTAGTATATGAAGTAGATGGAGATGAATTCTGAGAAACAGTATGTGAGTGTTGGGTTACGGGGGAAGAATTTTTAGAAAACATTGCCTTAGATACTTCAGCATAGGACTTTTGGGAAGTTGGGAATTGAGAAGATGCTTCTAAAAATGAAATATTTTCAATTGACATGAGAGATTTGATGGCTCTCTGCCTGGACTGCTCAGGGCAATCCTTATCCACCGCATAATGACTGCCTGAACAATACAAGCAGTTAGCTTCCTCTCTTTTGATGTTACAACTATCACTGGTATGAAATTGTGAACATTTATAGCACCTCATTTTTGATCGGCACTGTGCTTTAACATGCCCAAATCTGCAGCAGTTTAAACATTGGATCGTTGGTAAATTATAGGTTTCTACTGGTAGAGATGTATAAAATGAAAAAACTTTTGTTGGTAGAAATTGTCCCCTAAATGTAATGACAACAGACTGCGTTGGAATCCAAGATGGAATACCATCCACAATCTGCTTACGATTAAGCCTTCGTACTTTTAAAACAGTTCCACAACCAGGAGGTAAGACCAAAGAGTCTACAAATTCTTCCATGGTCCAATCGACCGGCACTCCTTTCACAAGTCCCATACGAGTTATGTTAAACGTGGGAACTTTGGCCTTGTATTTATATGCAGAAAGTAAAGTATTAGATGAAAAATTATTTGCAGCTGAAAAAGATGAAAATTCAATGCTAATCCTATTTCTACCAATATTTTTTACCCCATCACTAATAATAGAAGAGAACTTGTTTTTATGGAGAAATTGTCCAAATTTAATAGCACGAATAGTCGTGCCAGCTGATGGGTCAAGCTCTTCACGCGAAACATGAATGATAAACGGACCCTTGTCTTCAGAGTCATAATTTTCAATCAACGAGTTAAAATCAGGGTTAATATAAATAGTTTGCGTTGATGGATTCGCGGAAGCAGGATCAATGATAGTTTTCTTAATAGAATTGTTATCTAAAGATGTATAAGGGAAATCACCATGTCGCTTTCTTGACAATCCCTTAGGAGGATTGTCCACCGCAGAATTAGCTGGATAAAATAAATCACCAGGATCCGGAGGCTCCGGGTCTTTATCCATTTTTTATAAAACAAATGAAAATGAAAAACAAATGAGTAACTAAAATTACTTACCGAATAAAGAAACTTATTTACATCGAACTACTAATATTTACACTTATTTATAGTATTCTACATGAATCGTATACAAGTTTTTACAATAATACAATAAATTAAACTTCCTCTAAGAATGAAACAACAATTAAAACACAAAATTTTTCTTAGACGTGTGTTAACCAAGCTAACGCATTTGACAGCATCATAGGCTTTATTCGACTATAAAAAGATACATAGCATAATATGACATGACAACATTATTAATCATCTATTAAGTCACAACTATACAAAGGTTTTATATACTACACCATCTTTACAAGATATAATAAATAATCTATAGCGATAACACAATATTTTGTTTTCTGCAAACGTTTTTAATATTTTTAAAATTTTCCTATTAATATTTTACTTGTTAATAAGTACGTAGGTAATCTCGGTACGGGTCGGAAATTAAAACAATTGATTTTTATTTCTAAGTTAATTTTTATCTTATATAGCAATTGCTCGCGGCTTCGCCATCAATGTGCATTAAATTTTAAGTCAATACGACCACGGAATAAGATTTTGCATACAAACGTTTTTACCCCTTTTCACCCTCTCAGGGGTGAATAATTAAAAAACCATTTCTTAGTCGATGCCTGCAACCTAAAAGCCACCTACTGTTAAAATTTTGAGTTCGTAGCCCCAGGGGTTTAGGCTCTGCGTTGATGCATCAGTCAGGACAAGTGATTTTATATGTATAGATTATTAAACTCTTAGTATTTAGGTGTTTTTTAAATGATTTGGGTACTAGATTAAATGTGCGTGTACAATCTTTTAACATTTTTGTTTACTATTTTAGTACCATTCATTCGATTGACTTGAGAGTTTAGACCTCTTATTACGACCACTTTGGTCGACGTTGCCTAGCAACCAGCTGCTAAGTATGACAGGCGAGATGATCTTTGAACTAAGAAAGTTAATAGAGGAGGTAGAATATCATTGGGCAATTTACTTGTATACATTGACGCTTGTTTTTTTCCATTAATGTTAATGACAATTTTATTCATCATACAAATTTCTAAATAAGATCTCTTTTATGGAGAGCGGCGTTACCGAATATTAAAAATTGACACAGATTGACAGTTGTTGACGTCTGTAAAATATAAAAAAATTTTTACCAAATTGAAAAGTGACGAATTAAATATTTTGATCGTAATACTGTATATAAAAAAAATAAAAATCAATCATATTACAAGTGATAATGTGTTCCATGGATTATTGGCCGACGTGTCCAGCAATTCTTCCATGTGGATCAGGCCCGTGCTCATTTACGTGTTCGCCTCCACCGGCTTGTTTTCAACCATGTTGTCCTCCCCCAATCCCTTGCACTCCATGTCCACCTTGTAACTGTAAGCCGACGTTTAGACCATGCCCCGCACCTGTGATACCAGATGTGGTACCACCGATAGTTCCCTTGTTACCACCTTGTAGACTTCGCAGACAACCGCCACGTGAGCCTTGTCCGCCACCACCACCTAAACCAGTGTGCTGTCCACCGGTGTTACCTTGCTGCCCACCTCCAGAACCTTGTGATCCACCTCCAGTAAGTTAATATCTGAGTAGAAGTAATTTTTATTAAGGTAAAATTGAGGCAAATTTAGAGTAATAATCAGTCAAAATTTAATCGAAACATACTTTATTAACGTAGGCTTTCACAAGCACTTTTAAATCGTCAATACAAAATAATATTTCAATTGAAGCAACTACCACCGATTCGGAATGTATATTTTACCGAGAAGAATCCACAAGAAACTCGATAGGTACCCTTTTAAAATTTTTACAAGATATACAAATACATTAAAAAGCCTGTGCATCTTTATCATCTATATAATCTTGTACAGAATAATATACTTTCGCTATTAATATATACTTTAAATTTAATATTTGTAAACTGTAACACTTTCTGCGGGATTTTATTATAAAAACCAATACCTTGCCACAAGAAGGTAGCATTGATTTTGCGTAGTCAAAAATTCGGCTTTATAAGTTTATAAATAATAATGTTTCCAGGTGTGTTCGTGTCCAGAACCAGTACCTTGTTATCAGCCAGTATTACCGTGTTGTAATTCCCAATGTCCTCCGCCCATTCTTCCCAAGCAACGGCCGATTTGCCCAAGAGCACCGCCTCGTCCCAACCCTTGTCTGCCGATTTCTCGAAGTTCCTGCTCTGATTGCGAATTGGATCCTGTAACTCGAAGAAGACCATTAATAGTGCATGATAGTATTTTTGCAAATAGACCTTCAGGTTTTCCAGCAGAATCATTCACAAGACGAAATCCTAACGTCCGATACTCCACTTGTAATTATGTTAAGCCGGTCAGTATAAACTCAATAACTAATAGGTATTTTTTTTTTATTTTACATAAATTCAAAATATTCTTTATAAAAGTTGGCTTTTAAAGTACTTTTTACCAATGATACCAAAGGTTCGGGGTGTAGTTTAAACGGCTCATGAGTATAGGTACTTTAATATTGAAAATTGAAAAAAAAATTCCAACAATCTGTTTATCGTGCCCTTACACGATACTTTTGCTGTTTGTTAGGAACTGTGTATCCTGCTGATTTCAGGTGATATCAGAAATAAGCTGAGAACCTTCAAACGTCTAATATATATTTATTTATTATAGTTAACGATCATTCCGATTACATCAACTTTCAAACAAAAAACGCATCTGAAATTGGCCCGACAGATACACAGATTATAGACAGATACATAGACAGATACACAGACACAGGTATATAAAAATACACACAAACTCACATCAAATTTATATCACCCTACTTTTTTAGTCAGGGGTTAAAAAGAAAGAAATAGGACTTATATTTTGAACAAATTCAGTGGACACAAATGTAATCCAAAAATTTATAATAAATAACCAAAACTAAAACTAATAATATACAAAAAAAAAATAAAAAAGAGTAAAAAAAATATTATTGTAATTAAACATATAGACTACAACTTTGAAACAGGGAGGGGTAATAAACTATACAATTCTATTATATTGTAGATACATCTGATGATAGGAGATTTAAACTACTATATTAAATTTTTATAAAAAAAAAAAACATATTATTATGATTTACAAAACGCCTGCAGATAAAACATAGCATGATACAGACAAGTTAGAAATAGCCATTTATAAACCTAGGAACGAGTAACGACAGCTTTAGCTTAATTTATTAATTTGTTATTCAGTATATTCTTATCAAAGTAGTTGCTAATAAAATAACGTAATTTTTTTTGACACTCGTTAAATCCTTAGTAGTTTGTATCAATAGTTCGAAAATATTAAGAGACACTTGACAGAATACCTAAAAATTAAATTTTAATCACTCGAGGCTTGGAAGCGTAACGCGAGAATTAGATACACTTGTAAATTTTATTCTCCTGACCTGATGAAACTTATCTAGGTAACCTTACGAAAGCTATGAATCTCAAAAATAAATCAGTGACAATAAATTCTTTCAAATTTAAAGCATTTTTTATTATTTATATTCAAATTCAAAAGTATCGGTTGCCACGCTAGGGGTTTCTGAGATTGTTCCATTTAAACAAACAAACTTCTTACTTCATAGCATTAGTTTAATTTTGAAGTATTGTTAAAACATAACAAACAATTTAATGATACAGTAATATACACAGGAATCAATTAATGTCTTTATTTCGCCATTACATATTTAATGCCAATGATTGTGGGTTCGATTCCTGCTTGGGGCAGATATTGTATTCGCACTAACATTTGTTCCTAAGTCTGAGTATTTATCCTTGTGGGTATCTCCTCTTGCCCTGTCTCGGAGAGCACATAAAGCTATCACTGTCGCTTGTTATCACAAACATCCGATAATAAACGTTACCCAATAGTTAATAGTTGGATGGTGATAAGCAATAATGTGTCAAACTACAAAAAGTCAAATTCGGAGATATTTATGTTTTCTTTTAAAGGGTTATATGTTTAACATTATTCTGAAAAAAGTCAATTCATGTAAACAAAATGAGTACGGAAAAAAGTGTCTTAATTTAATGATTAGACTATTGAAATGTGTTACACATTTTGCGATATACAATAATATCATAAATCATCTAAAAAGCTCATTATTAGATAAAACTTTTCATTATACCAATCTGCATTTAATTAATTATAGTTTTTATCAAAATAGTAAAGAAAAAATGGATATATAAAAAATGGATATATAAAAATGGATATAATAAAAAATGGATATACCTCTTCAAACCAATTTTTTAAGAATAGTTATGATATCTTTAGACGCCATTTTTTCAAAATGGAGTTTGTGTATCTTGACATAGTATTGCTTATCAGCGTCCAGTTAGTAGAGAAATTATTCTGGTATAAATGATTACTAAGTTGGTCTAAGGGCATGCGGAGGTCGGATGACAATTGTTCTGTGTAAAAAACACAATATCTGAACTAGAATAATAACTAGTACAACCTGGTATTGCCGGAAAAATGCTAAGTAAAAAGAAGAATTGACTAATTATTATTTTCAGGATCTCGAATCTGGTTGTTACTATCATGTCGACGTGCCTCTTCGGTAAAATATTTTTTTATAAACATTGGGTTTATTTTAATTTATATAAACGTGCATTACGTATACTGTTACTTTTAAATAAAGTTTATACTTTTGTAAAAATATTGTATCATTAATGAACATTCTTTTTTCCTTTTTTTAATCGACTTTGAAAAAGGAGGAGGTAGGATTATAATCAACTGATTTTTGTATATACTACGCGATTGTGAATCAGTCGACTTGAGATGATTCTTTAACTTTTAGTCGTATTAATAATATGGCTCGATATCCCCATTTAAATTAGATCAAATTATGATGGAATCCAGTTAACATGGTGATCAGAGCTCTTTACTGGACGACCGCAAATGACTATTAATTTACGGAAATATATGTATATGGGAATATATGTATTTTAGCGTAAATAACGCCAATAATTCATCTGTAATCAGTCGAATAAAAAAACTAACATTTGCTCGCGTCTTCGCTCGCTTTAATGTAGACTTTGTTTTAAAATAATACCGCATATAAGTATACGTAAAATATAGTCCATGACCATCTAGAATTAACTACCTTAAAAATAGTATTTAAATTAATAAACGATACGACATTATAATTTTATAATTTTTTTTATTACTTTATTTAATAATAAGTAGTTTACTAAAATCTTTTTGGACTTTTACAAGAAGATTAAAATAGTACACTCGTTGAGTTTAAATTCAAACACGAGTCACCGACTTAAAAATACACTAAAATCGAAAGATTTAATCTTATTGCAGGTATAGTTCATGTATATTTTACAATTCCAGTTCTATTAAATGTATTATTAACATATAATATTATTTTCTTTAAACACTTTTCTTGCATCACAATATCTGGGTATTACAACTATAAATATTGATGCACGGGTTCACAGGATAACATCTCGGTGTCGGCGTAATATTGTTTTGGCACATATGAGACCCGGCCACACATGGGTTGGGAGAAGTCACACATACTTGAGGAATACAGGCAGGAGCAGGTCCACATCCAGACATGTTGCAGTATTTATCTTCACTTTAACTAAAATTTTGAAACGTGCTCGGTGATTAACAAATGGTTTGTAACACATACGTCGGGTCTATTTATAAGTATGCAAAAGCCTACCCGATTTAAAATTTTGAATTACCAAATTGTGAATAATTTAAATTAAATGTTACGATGCAAATGATAATTTATGTGTTAAATCCAATAGGCTGTGATTATTATGTATTGAAATACAACTCCATTTTGGTGTTTTCTATCGGTTGGTTTTAATAAACTCTTTATTTATGATTAAACTTACAAGTAGTGGAATTTATAATAGCTAATTAGCTAACGGTAAAAAAAAATTTAAAAAGCCACCCACTTTAAAAGCAATACGCGACTTAAATAGACGAATTTAAGACTACATTTCTAAATCGATATTAATTCTGACTATTACTATGAAAATAATAAACATAAAAGTAAGGTTATCATTATCCATATCAATATTATAAATGTTAAAAATTTAAATTTACTATTTGCTCATTTAAATAGCTGAAACGATTTTAATAAAATTTATATTTAAATTAAAATTTAGTATCGGGATAAGACGGAAATAGTGATTTAAATTATTTTAAAACTAAATCGCATAATGTTTAAACTGTTAATTTTAATACTACGTTTAAACTTTTCTTAAACAAACCATTAATTACTCACGCAGACGAAGACCAGGAAATAATAAGTATTTAGAAAGAGGAAATAATAAAAAACAGAACAGCATCAAGGAAACATTTTTATTGCATTAGACTTAGCGTCCAGCATATCTACTAGTATAATAAAGGTCAGTTTAACCGAATTGGCACTATTATCAATCACTTCCTTGATGTGCAAAATACAGACGTTTTACTAAACATAGATTTTTCAATATATCGGTTTATAATTAATGGCAGAAGGATTATAACTTCTTCGGGAAAGTTGTTCATGAAACTTATGCATGCAACATGTCTACGGGAATTTTTCCGCGTATTTACGCCAATGATGGGAACCTTGCCAGTTGAACGTTCATATCCGAGTTTTCTATTCATAGTCAGAAAAGTTAACTATTTTAGTCCAAATGTGTAAGATGTGTAATATTAAGATAGATTCAAACGAAGAGGAAGAAGCGCTGGACTTTAAGTCTTACGTTTGTTTGTCTTTGGCGCCACTAGAGCTACTCATCTTGAGTTTATAGACGATATATCAACTGATACGTATTAACTAAATCTGCTTTTATTCTGTATATTCATTGGCTAACTTTCGTCAAGGCTCTTGTCAATATAAATTTATTTTTTTAATAAATTTAAGAACTAGTTTAGTGAATGAATTTTTTTTAAAGAAGTAAGATTACGTTTGAGATTTTTTAAAAGAAATAATCATATAATTGTACCACGATCCGACAACGACGAAGGAGTCGCAACAAGGAGTATGAGTATGTAGGTTTCGGCCGTATCTTGGCTGAAAACACCACGTTTTACATCCAAATGTCATCTACTGACAACATTAAAATTAATCATTCAAATAAATTTTCAAAATTCATACAACTTTTTAATAAAATTTAAACCTTTTAAAATGTGTAGTCCTGTACTTAATTTACCAAGATACAAAAAACCCACAGAATGTATCCCTTGCTATCCGATACGGGTAATTTTTTCTTTAGTTAATTAATATTTTGATATTGATAAAAATAAAGCATTATCTATATACAGGAAAAACCGATTGGACTTTTATCGCTAATCTTTAATAAAGGATCTTTGTGACGTCAACACAACCGTTAATCTGTTTGTGTGAATTAATTTTCAAAACAACCTTATCGATTGTAAGGTGGCTACGTAACGATCTAAGTAATAGACTGTTCTTAGACATAATAGCAAGTTGAGATAAAATCTTTATTGTCACTAAAGCTGAAATTTTGTTTATACATATTAATTGCTATGCTAACATATAATATTAAGGGTCCCTGTTGCCTTCCGTGCGGAATGGACACTGTGACTCTACGGAGACCGCTAATAGTCGGTGATAGCACTTTTGACTATCGTCCTACAAGTTGGCCTGGCATGGTGCTTAATAATCAAGATAAAAAAGTCAGATACCAATTAATTAATTACGAACGACCAGTGAGTATAAAATCAATTAGATTTTTTGAAATGTTAATTTACTTAAATAACAGTGTGCTTCTATGGCTTTCATGTTATGATTACAGACTCAATCTCACTTTCCGTTTTGAGCGACGTAATAAATTATTAAAAGAAGTATGTTTTATCTAACACATATAACTGTACATAGTAATAATTACATTTGTAAATTTGTCGTTTTTTTGTTTGTTTATTGACAATAAAACCTTGCAAGTGTGTTTTGTTTTTCTTTTTCTACTTGTATATCAATGATATTTTATAACATGAAATATGTTACCTGTCATACTCGATCGCCAGCTGGTTGCTAGGCAACGTCTTCCAAATTGGAGTGTCAAAATACATAAACTCATATCTATAGATATAATATAATTGATCGTATATTGTGATAGAGAATACTTGGAAATATGATAGAACCTAGCTGTGGGGTCCAACGATCACAAATCATATATCATATCGGGCTGTTATAATTTTATCGATGGATATGTATGTCTGTTTGTGGTTTCGTAACTCAGTAACGAATGGGCCGATTTTAATTTTGATTATAGGCTATACTTTAAGAAAATCTGTTCAGGAGATTGAAGGCTATCAAGTCTTTATTAGTTGTTGAGCAAATCTCTGCAACTTCTTGTAATTAATTGACGCGAAATTTGCTACTATTTTTATATATGTATTAATAATATGGAAATAAAATAGTTGCGTAACCTTAACCTGATGGTGCAGCAGCATCTGAAATCAATAGGATACATAACTCGTCTAGAACTTAGTGCAGAAGTATCATTTTTGGCCTCGTTAAAAGTTCTCAATAAATAAATTATCGGCGACTTTTTAAATTTTAAATTTTATAATTTTATTATTGACCGCATATGTATCTTCTATTCTGTACATGCGATGAAAATATTCCATACGTCAAAATAATTTTCAAATAAAGAAATGGTTAATATGTAATAAAATGTCAATTTCACTACAACAATTATCAAGTTGTACGATCAAAATTGTATCAAGTTAGCGTTTTTAACTCAAATATCAAATTATAAAGAAGAAAACTGTATAATGTGTAACCGAATGGGTATTATCAACCAATTGCAGTCCATCATATCAACGATTCAGTAAGTTTCAACTATAAATATTCAGTGTGTATATATTAACTAAAACAATCATAGTCAGTAATTTATATTTTTTATAAAGCATTCAAAACTGATTAAATTAAAAACCTAATTATTGGATTACACGTTTCTCATGACAAGGTTTTATTATTTTTTTTATTTTGTAATCAAAGATAGTTCTTTATCTGAGTGTGTAAGTGACCATATTTTAATTTCCTGTCCTAATCTTCAATTTTCTTTATATAAAATTCTCCCTTTAAATACAATGCCCAATTAACGTGAACTTTCTGCTAACATTGATTTTCTCTCCATTCATTAAATCTTTAATTAAATTTTAAAAATTAGAATATTATGTATGTTCCTAAAAATACTTAAACGCTGTATTTAACATATCTGTTCTCCAACATACGTGTCATAGGCAGAATAATTTGCGAGTTAGTAGCGCGTGCATCCACGTCATGTTATGAGATATAAAATATTTTTAGTTTTTACATTTTACGATAAAAAACAGATAGTCAGCGTATGTATAAGAATAGAAAAATTTATAGTATGGTGCGTGCTGAATGAACTTTATCGGGGCTCTTAGACAATACAACTCTCGGAGTCATTTCGTCTTTTATATAACACAGCGATGTTATAAAAAAAATTCACAATAACATGAAATATGACAAAGTAGTATAATATAAAAAGAAGATAGTATATTTTCATTGAGAGTACCAAACTTCAGATAAAATTTTGATTACATGCATAAAACAAATATTTTAATTTTTTTTTCTTTTACTAATATTTTCTTTACACGGGTCACCTTTACCCATACGAAACCGCTAGGCAGTTGCCGACTCAGCCTTAGTGATAAGCATATCGAAAGTGTGCTAAGGTTTTATCGCAGAGTGAATCGCTTCTATATCAGCCAGATACGAGACGGTTCAATGAATAAAACTTGTATGAAAGATATTTTTTCATTGGCATAACTACATAGCTACACTATACTTTTATGTATAGAAAATAGCTTGCAAACGAGCAAGCGGGACACCTGATGTTAAATGGTTTCCGCCGCCTATTGACATTTACAACTCAGAGGAACCACAAATGCGTTGCCAGTTATAAAAGAAATGAAAGGGAAAAGGAAGAAAGGAAGGAATCGAGGGAGGTTTCCGACTATCTCAATCACCGTACGAAAATCAGCTGCATGTGCTTTACGCCAATCTTCTGTGAGAATAACATACTGCCCGGTTGAGCCAGCTCTTATACGAACTGTAGTCATAGGGCTACAGTTAGGCACTACCTCAATTTACTTTTACTTTTTTAGATGTTTTACGCATGCATATTTTAATTTTAGATGCAGTTCCAACAGTTACTCTACCCCGCGCTGTACACCTCCCTGTTCAACCCCGTGCTGCAACAGAAGCGGATCGTTGGTCACAGTTTACAGTCAAGTAGCACATATACAGTGACAAATAGACCTATAGGTGTTTTGTATTCAAACGTCTTTTTGATGACTATTATTTATATACGATGGTGTTAATACCTTAAATTATATTATTAATAAATACTTAATTTACCGCGCCGCCCCTAAGCTTTTCGACACACATTCGAGTTTCCTCAAGATATTTTTCTACCATCAAGCATGAAATAAAGTAAAAATAAAGTAACAGCCTGTAAATCCCCTTTTGTTGCGGTGAAGGTTTAGAGCTTAATCCACCACGCTCCTCCACTACGGGTTGGCATCCAATGCATGTGTCAGAATTTCTCCCGGCCCATGTCGGTTTCTTCACAATGTTTTCCTTCGCCGCCGCCGCTCGAAGTAAATTAAATCACAAATTTAGCACTTAAAAACTCAGCGTTGCTAGCCGGAGTTTAAACCCGTGACTATCGCTTGAGATCGACGTGTTCTAACCACTAGATCATCCTGACTCCAGCATGAGATAAATACAGAGCACTTGAAAGCTCAGTCGTTGCTAGTTCACATTTGAGCCCATTATATAAACTAAGACAAAATCATTCAACATCTATTAAATTAGTAAATAATTTAACATATTAATGCGTCTTACCTTAATAAAAAATATTCCACACAAAATAAAAATAGGTTCTGTAGTTTGGTTTTAAAGCAAAATAATTTGAATAAGTTTTTCGTTCAAGTCAAATCGATTTCTTTTTTTTTTAAGTTCTGTTTTCTTAATATAGATGCTGTACTCGCCGTGGGTCAACCTCCCCGACCGATAGCGGCATTTGACAAAGCAACGATTGCGATCGGCCATCACAGTCCAAGTTATATTAAAACATCTTGAAAAAAAAAAGATTATATTGTTACATATGTAAAAATAAATAATAAATTTGCACCTGAAACAATTGTTTATTAAACATAGCATCAACATAAAAATACGATCATGGCTCCTGTTATTTGTTATTTATGTAATTATTGTTTTATTTGTTTAATTAAATTAATATTTTATATACATCTGAAAAAGTAGAATAAAATTTTACATCTTAAACAACATAGGTGAGCTCATAAAAATATTTTTAAAAATCCTGAGAGGATTCTTAAGGGGATTATTAGGGGATGCGAGTTTGTTTATTGTGTAAAATTTCTTTTTATATAGATATTTAATTTATACCAATTGTATGAGGTGTAACGGTGATGGACAGTCTTAGGGCTCTGCGTAAAATTTCTTAAAATGGTAGAAAAGGAACCAAGTTTATACGATTCGTGCGTTAACAGGAATTTAGCACATGAATACTATTCAATAAGAATTATATTTTATAATTATAGATCACAAAAAGTCTAATTCGGAGATATTTAAATATTCTGATAATGCGCCACGCATTTGACATTATTAAAAAAAATTCCAGTCATCTAAACTAAATAAGTACGGAAAAATGTGTTTCTTAATCTAATAGTATTGAAGTGCGTTCTATATTTTGAAATAAGCAACCATCTCATATATTTGAAAATCTTATTATTAGATAAAACTTTTTATTATACAAATCTGCTTTTATTTCAATATAGCTTTTATCAAAATAGAAATGAATAAATGGATATACACTTCATCAAACAAATGTATTACGAATAGGTTTGACATCTTTAGACGCCATTTTGTCAAAATGGAAGTCCGTGTGGCTTGACATAGTATTGCTTATCAGCGTCCAGATATGTTTATATTATTTGACGTTAAAAATCTACACCCATTTCCAACGTTGACAATCTCGTCAATTGATGGTTCCATAGATATGGAATCATAGATATTCTTGCCTTCACGACTGTCATACTGTTGCTAAGTAACATCGTCCAAAGTGATCGATATTGTGGGAGTCAAAATCCATGAGCTTTTAAGGTATCTATAGTATATAATATCATTGTTTTAACCACTAAGACATCTTGGTTTATACGCATGTATGTATAGAGCCTTGTCGTAATATTGGCCAGTTTTGAATTAGACCGTTAACATTTGGTTGACATTTGTATAATAAAAAATTAAAAAACCCATCAAACATTACAAATATCAAAATTATAAAGCAAAAACGCCATACTATAAGAAAAAAAAAATATATAAAGTAAAAACTGAAAATTTATAGAAAAAATAGAAAGAAAGATAAAAAGTAATTGCTAAAGACTATAATCTATTTGTATATAATTACATTAAGGATCTTGTTTTTATTATTTCCTATTTTTCTAGGACTACTAATAGAACAGTTGTAACTATTTGTTATGTCCGTATTGCCTCGTGGTTTTGAATGTGCGCGACCAGCGCCAAGATACGGATGTGTTAAAGGGGAATATAGCGTCTACTACAAACGGCCACGTTACGGGCAACCTCGACCACAACCGTTTCAAAGAGAATCACCACCGTACTACGGAGGAGCCAGTAACGCACCACGTGAAAGGTAAATCAAAACACATAAGAGGATATAGGTCTCTATTAAAATCTGTTCTGAAGAGTCTAAAGTGTAAATATGTTGGTTTAAACAGGGTATAATACAATTGGCTTAGATAAACTCATTAGGAAAGCCTTTGTAGTGAGGAAGGTTACAATCTATACGATATAATGAAGAGAGCGGGTGTTGTATTTGCTAAGTAAACAAAATCTACATTATCGCGGTCGAAGCCGCGAGTAAAAGCTTGTCATATATAGACTGTGATATCATTTTTTTCGTAATATAATTTATTATCATTTTTCTCTCTATTTCTTTTGAATATTTTCAAATTAGGAAATTGAACTTATCTGCTGAATGTTTTCTATGCAATCTTACTAACACTTGACTACAAATGTGTGTTCGTCACAACTTCGATAACTAGACATATTTTTAATATATATATATATATATATATATATATATATATATATATATATAGAAGTTGATATATATACATATATATATATATATATATATATATATAACGAACGTGTTCACATCAAATATATTTTAGCAAGACTATGGTTAACACAGAACATGAGACAATAAATAATATTTAATGTACATATGTATATACTTACAGACCCTGTTGCTACGACTTTCCATGCAAGGCGGATTGCTTTAATCACGGAGCAGCGACCAGGCCAAGTGGCAGGTACTCGAGAACAGTCTGGTACCCGGGCGAATGTCGCCCGATGGTACCACCTTGCCAAGCTTTTACCTGCCCCAACCCACCATTTCATCCTTGCTGTGTAACTACTGTGAACAAATTTATTTAAAAACAACGTCATCAAGATACTAAGGAAATCTAACGGTTTTAATGATCTTTAAGTACTCATTTTAAATTTAAGTGGCTGTTTCAATGCTGTTCATATAAGTCCGGGTAGAAAAGAATTGTGTAAGTGTTGTAATAAATGTCATCGATTTAAGATCTCTTTTGTTTGATTGATGCGTTGATGTAACAAGGTCCTATTCATAAAAATATTTAGTAGGTACGCTAATGGCCTCGTTATAAGTGCAATTACAATAAAAATCTACTTACGAGTATTCAACTTTGTATTACATTAATAGCAATTTTATTTTGAAATTCATTTGGTATTGGAACATCGAGCATTAAGAATGATAGAATGGATACTTCAAAACGCTTCAAAAGTATAATTCAAAATTAACATTCATACCAAGCTATGATTTTAAATTTGACTCATAATTTACAATCCTTGTTAATGACACTTAAAAAATGAGACGTTCTGCTGAACTTATGGACAGAGTACGTGTAAACGAAAATTATGGGAATATAAGAGATCTGTTAAACTGCGTTAAAGTAGGATAAACGTTCCCCGGCACTCATGGTACAACATTAATATTTGCTTAGAAAAACTAAGAAGGTTTCTTAACAAAACTTGACTAAAATTGAAAAATTAAAAATATCCTGATAATCTATTTATTGAGAACATTTTAACGTAACGTAACGAGCTCTAACACGATACTTCTACTATAAATTGGTGCGGAGTTGTGAGTCCTGCTGATTTCAGATTGCAGCATCAGGTCAAGATTACACTTAAAAATGAGACTAAAATAACAGTTATGTAACTGTTATTTTAGTCTCATTTTTAAGTGTCATTGAAGTATCAGTATAGTAAATTTCGATTCGATTAGAATTATAATTAATATTAATATTAATTATTCGGGGGTTTAAAGGAAATAACTAACCGTGTAATTTGGTCGAAATTAAATTCTATGATTACACCATGTGAATATCAATAAATTATTGAGAATAATTCCTTATAATATTTTATGCATTACAGGAATGATATTTAATAACTATGATATGTTACCGTCATACTATTTAAAATCTGTACCCATTTCTATCTTTGACAAACTCGACAATTGACTTGTTGGTACTAAGATATTCTCGCCTGTCATACTCAGTCGCTAGGCGCTCCGTAACGCCGTCCAATCAAAAACACCAAAATCCAAGAGCTTAATTACATATCTTAGTTATGTCATATCATTGATTGTAGTAATGATTAAAATATAAAGATATACTTGCATAGGACAAATAAGCCTAAATGTTAAACGTTCTGATTATCTTACACAAATATATAATACACTTTAATGTAATATTAAATAATAGAAAATATTGTTACGACTTATTGGTGACTAACTGGTTTTTATGTAATTTAAATAATGTGTAGGCAACATTAAAGTATGCACTTGTGTGGAACATAATATCAACTCAATGACTGGGAATGTGTTTTTAAGACGTTATTAATAGTTAGATTAGATATCTTAAGAATCATTATCTACCCTATCGCTGTTTAGTATATATCACTTATTTTATAGTCATCAACTTACATCGAACGATAAAATTTCCGGAAGTTGATCCTCATTAATTCTCCTCATTATCCTCACTATCAAATAGAAAAAAACACAAGTGTGCTTTTATTTTAAAATCAACTGGTTCTATTCCTAGCTAGGAAAACCAAATTTACGAAAAAAAATAATGCAGTTTTAATTTTCTGAAGAATCTAAAACTCATAAAATATAATCTGTATATTTAAAAAATCAACTATCACTCTATTATAATATTTTTATTTTGTTTCCCTCAATACTGGTGGTGGTTGAGAAAAAAATAAAATTAGGAAAACGAAGGGACAGCTGAAACTTAAAATAAGTATTTTAGGAAGTACGAAGCTCACCGGGTTATCTAGCTTGGCATAAAATCTTTATTATTATTCATGTTATAAAACAAATTATTAACGGTTATTAATTATAATAATTATTCTTAATTAAAAAAATATAAGAAATAAAGGACACGATCAAGAAGTAGAATAGTTTCCTTTTACATATTGCTAGACATTTTAACACAGTAATTTAATTAACATTTTATATTTATTAACATAAGTTAAAAATATTTATACGTACGTAATGAAATTTATATTGTCTGTATACAATATTCTTGTCATTCTGGCAGCATTTCCCGCCTACGTACTGGTCTCCCGAGCGTCGAGCAGTTGTTTTAGCGCGCTTTTTGAGATCAGTTGGCTTTGTCCGTTTTGGCTGCGTTTGTATTTGTGCAATCAGCGTTACGCGTATTGTGTATCGAAATAAACATTGCCGGTCAAGCTATAACAAATTTCAAGTGAAATAACGAATCGCGAATGTTGGGCGCAGCATAATGTTTGGTTGCTTGATATTCTTTATGTATTGTTTTTGTGGTAAGCCTTTAAACTTTGTTGCGTTTTTATTTATTAAAAATTATCCAATATTATACAATAATCTTTCAGAAAACAATTAGTTACAATAAAACGTAAACCAGTTCGGATGAAATCGTTTACTCAGTAAATATTTTTCCGCGTTAAGATAAGATAACGTAATTATGTAGGTGAACTATTTTTCTAAATTAGAAATGCAAATATTGGCTATTCATATTTATTTTATGTATACATTATAACAAACAGATTCGGATATTTTAGGTCTAATTAAAATAGCGATAAGGTTTCAAGATTGAGACAATCCTCCCACACGTGCAGGTATTTACAAATAAAAAATACTAATGTTACTTGTTATTATATACTACCAGCCATCCGCAACTTCGTCGTTCGTTGATCGTTATAATCTAACACCCTTGAACGAGCAATTCTTCAGATTGTATTATTTGTTATTGGTTCCAACGATTTTCATTAATCTAGCTAGTTTTAATTTTTAGAAAAAGTCCTTTTTGCAGGCGATGGATTTTATATAATACTAAATCTATATATAATTTTCAAAAAACACGATTTACCAAAAAAAAATACCAGCAAAGCTCAAGACCACCTCACACTACAGCCTGGCTTTGCTTTTTTTTTAGTCTACGCGAACGAATTCGCGGGCATTCGTAAGTGTTATTTTAAATAATAGACATCTACATTTATTCAAGTAAATAAACGTAAAAATAAACGAACAGAAGTTTTAATATAATTTCTATTTCTCATCATTAATAATTTTACTTAATTAATATTTTTAATTTTTACGGAAATTTGTCGCAGGTCGAGTGAATAATAAAATAATTTTACACGAGTAAATGAACAATGATTCATTTATACATCATGATTTCTCTTAACAGGTTTTTAATGAAATATCAGAGTTATTCCAAACATGATGATATCATATTGCGCATCACTAAAACTAGTTATGCATCATTAAAAACATTGTTTTTAAATATTAACTCAAATCAAATCAAATCATTGGTAAAATCGAAAATGTAAAAAAAAATGACAATCTTCTCACTGAGACCATTTCAACAAGCCACAACACGACACCTTTACTGTAAGTTGATGAGTTGTATATCCCGATAATTCCAGTGCCATCAGGTCATTTAATATCTTACACAGTACCTATTGTTAATTTCGAGTCGATTAGACCAACAGAAGTTGGTAAGATCATTTCATAACCCTAAAACGTCTGAATAGATCTTCATAAATAATAGAAAAATTCTTCAGAAATACGTCAAGCATCAGCTTTCAAACATTTAATTATATTAAGGACGGATTCGGCTAAGCTAATAGGTATCCTGCAAGTAAAAAAAAATATACGTATATATATATATATATATATATATATATATATATATATATATATATATATATATATATATGCATTTGCATAATATTTCAGAATACAAAGAAGTTGCTAAAAACGTTACGTGATTAATGAGAGGCCCCTTAGGTCAAAAATTAAGTCATATTATCATATGTGCGAACATGTTTATATTTAATGTATTCAATACGTGGTATTTATAGAGCTATCTGTATGTAAAATAGTAACAACAATTACTCCGTAAGCTTACAATGAATATCGGTTCTCACTTCTTGTCTCTCGGATTTAATTACAATAACAAAAAACTGTGTTTTTTAATCTCTACCAAATGACTATTGAGTGTGGAATAAGGAATTGTGTCCGGATCTGTTAAACTATAAATTTTGTCAAACTATAAATTTGTATAGTTAGGCGATATATGATCAGACCAGACAAGTGTACTTGAGAAGTGACACCACATCTGTGACTAACTCTCGTTTACAATATCTCATTTTGTATCAGAACAGGCTTTGATGATTTAATCACAAAGGCAACAACGGTACAGTCTTTAAATCTTTTTCACAACGATAACTGATGAATTTATTTTAAGCGAGATGATCGCCGCAATTTTGGCTGCGTTAAGGCTTTAATATTATTATATTTTACCCCCATCCCATTTTATTTTCACGATACAAAGGAGCCTAGGTGATGAGCCAAGGTCTCTGCCAAAATCTATCAAATTTGGCTCTGCGGTCTAGAGACAAATATATAATAAGCAGCCAGACATATAGAGCTTTAGCTTTTGTAATATTAACAGAATTAAAATCTATTATTCAAGTAAATTTTCTTTTATGACTAAAACCTATAAAAATTAGAACTGCAGAAATGATAGTGAATTGTAGAACACAATGAAGCAAAACGAATAAATAATCGTTGTAATAAACGATCGTCACACTCAATCTCATCTATTTAAGCTTCATTAAGACAAATGCAAATATTTATACGACCACGTTATAAATATACATCGTAGATAATTTTAAAATAAAAACTTCAAAGAGAAAAACGCATAATATATTTTGATAAAAAAAAAATGTTTTTAGGAAGCATTGGAGCGCCAAGCCAAGCGGACATAGATATCGGCAGGTTAGTGATGACGCACGACGTATGGAATCATAATTTTTTAAAATTATTAACACCATTTAAAATTGGAATAAATGCTATAACATTATTTTAAGGCATAATAAAAAAATGCTTTACATTTGAACGGTTAACCTTATTTTACCATTATTATTTAGCTCAATGTCTTAGTTGAATACGGTATCTTATAAAAGTTTTATTCTTGATATCCATCATTAAATGAAATAGTTTCCCATTATGACCTCCACATGTTTTCGTTTTCGTATGGATACAGCAAGTGTTACATTGGTATGCTTCAGGATAGGCATTTATAAATACAATCACAAATATTCTCGAAAATAGCAGTGTCTGCGTCATTGCATATCATAAAGCACTTTATTCAGCGTGTTCAAAAGCGCAGTATTATTATACAGAGTTTACAAACTTTGCAATTTTGTAAATATGAATTATGTAGCAAGGTTTTTTATCGTTCTTTTTTATTTTTCAAGTAAAAAATGCTCTAAACTAGTTACAATAAGAAATTTTATTATTATCTACTAACAAATGAGTTATGACCCAAATATACAAATTCTTTTTAATTTTTAGATGCTGTTAAATTTCGTGTTGTCTGCTTATCAAATTCTATTTTATAGTTACAGCATAAGATTTTGAGGTTTTTTAAAATTTACCTTTTAAGTATTTTTTCGTTTATAAGTACTAAATTAAACTAAAACTTTGTTTTTTTTTTACAGACAACAGAAACACTTCTCAAATATACATCGTACTTATATTTCGCCCAATCATCGGTCTTTAAAAAATAGACTGGTTTTCCAAAGCAATGATTACGATGATTATAGCGGCAGGCTCACCGAATTACAGTCGCCATTGCTCTTATTACACTCATCCACGACGGCCACCGAGGATAACGAAAAAATCACGCTCCAAGTCCACAAACCAAGAGAAGACCCTAAACTGTTTTATCAATCTGATACATATCTTAAAGAAAATAATGGGCGAACTGTTAATCAAGAAGTAGCATCAACCTATCCTGGACGGCAGTATATTCGAGCTGATGAAAAATTTCGTGTACCAAAACATTTGTTACGAAGTCATGAAGCAAACAGTCTTTATGTTCCAAGTATGTCTACTGGCTAGTATATAAATTATGATTAAATATTTATTACACCACAAAAAAGTGACACCAGACGGTAATTATTAATAAACAAAAATATCGTTTTTCTTCAACTAAAATTTTCTACTGAAGTATTGAAGAAATTAGTTGATGATGTTTAAGTTAAATAAGTCATCATGGAGGATGTCAATAAAACCTTTTGGAATCACTGTTTCAAAAATGAATAAATCATCAATAACATATGTATTTGGTAATATTAAAATTGTTATCCTTCACTCTATTCCCAAAATTATTTCTGAGGTAAACTAGACATCGCAAATATTACCAAAATTACGCAATACCTTATCAAATTATGTTATTGAATAAATTATTATACTTTTACTAATTATAAGAAATAGTATTTGTACAAAATATTGACTACTTGATTATTTTTATCTATTTAATCTTTCTGTAACATTTCAGATCAAAGTAATTGTATACAATGTCCTCGTGATAGAACATTGATAGCAAAAGTAGGAGCCGATAGAGTAGTCCTGCAAAACCCAATCCTTAAAACATGTTCAGGTCATAAAGCACCTGCGAACGTTCGCTTTGTTCACATGTACGGACCTAAATTTGGAACATTGCTCGAACACGGTTCCCATGTAGTACTCGGAAGACTTATGAACAGGAATAAAGTGAGTTATTTTAAATTATGCGTCCGTTTTTAAAATTATTTTTCTTTTGAATTTAATTATTTGCATTTCAGACACTTCATATTTGCAAAATGCAAGTACATGTTATTATTCAAAGTTGTCCGACACCGAAATATTTGATATCACATTGTGAAGACAAATACAAACCATGCAATTTTACATGTCGCGATAAAAGATTAGAATTACAAGGAGAATCTGAATTGTTTTGCGGAGAAGACATGAAGTGGGAAGGATACCTTCCAACATGCAGAGGTGAATTAAAATGTATTTAATTATTAATATTAATAATTATTTCAACAAAAGGTTGAATAATTCTAAAGTTATTTATAGAAACTAATACTAGAAATCAAAATTAATTTCTTTTTTATATTGCAGACAATTTTAGGTCGCAAAATTTTCGTAATCTCAGTTATAATTGTTAATATGAATTTTTTTTAGCTCATAATTGGTGTCAGCCTTTGTCTCCCCCGGATTCTGGACAAATAAGCTGTAGGGGTGAGACAGCTGGTTCGGGTTCAGGCCTAGCAGAAGGGTCACGGTGTCGAATACGCTGTCCACTGGGATGGCGATGGAACCAAAAAGCCGTCACTGTCTGTCGTCGGGGTACTTGGACAAATGAATTGAAATGCGTACCTAAAAAAGAAACTTTAAAATAGTACTATAATAATACTATACTTGGATTCTATATTAATGTCGTTTGAATTTTCTGCATTAACTGTATATAAATATGTAAGTTTTAAGAAAATTCTTCGTACACTAACTGACTATTTTTTGTATTATATATTTTTAAATAAATTTAATAAAATATCCCTATAAAACAACTTATTACCATTTTATTGATGACGCGGATGAAAAAAAAAAAGAAAAAGAAGTGAACCCAGATTAATGTTGCACGTTGTCATTATATCTTTAAAAATATAATCATTGGAATTAAGATTTCATCTATATAGATAAAACATTAATTCAATGATATTTTATCTATATAGATAAAACATTAATTCAATGATATTTTATCGATATAGATAAAACATTCATTCAATCAGTCATTCACTAAAAATCAATTAGCGTATTTACTTATGTATCCCTATGAACTTGAAAATGGCTGAAACAATTCTTATAAAATTTTTAGGTAATCTTCAAATTAGCGCAAGCGGTGATCCTGCAAATTGTTAACGATCGGGTGAACAGTTTTTGGTGTTTCGGCAAGGGCAATTCACTAAATTATATTATGATCATTAATTGTGCTTAAAATTTTAGCACCTTTACGTTTTACGAGTAGTTCCGAAATAGAAAAACTTTTAGTGTATTTGAATCATCAAACACTGAAAATACACATTGACGCATTACCTCAGTAGTATTTGTACATCGATAAAATCAATATAAGATTAATGCAATAAATATACATATTAAAGAGAGTTAACTGTCTATAAATTTTTTAAGTCATATAATGGAAATTGGAAACTCTAAAGAATCATTATTGAAATCTTTGTTTATATCTACATAAAATATCTATTCTGGTTTTACTGATCTGTACAAATAAATAAAATTACATAAATATATTTTTTCCTCAAATAAACGGGTGCTTAGAAGTCAATTCATCATCCAAAGTTTAGTTCTTGCTGTTTTAAATTTAGGACTGCGTTGGACTGTAATTTGATAGCTTAAAACTTTAGTTATGTTGAACGATTTTTTTACAAAGTGGTTGCACTACGTTGATTATCAGCAATGGTATTTTACAACTACACGAGTAGATATGTTACGTTTACACTATTGTACATTAAAAATATGTATTCATTTTCAACTTTGACCAACGCGTCCTTTGTCTTGTTTGCTCAAAGATACTCTCGCCTACATAGGCGAGAGTAGCTTACGTGTACTAATGTTAGTATAGTAATTTGCTAGCTGGTTATTAGGCACAGTCTTCATAGGGGAAGACATTGTGGGTATCAAAATCCACGAGCTTATAATATACTAGATTCCGTATCTTCGTCTGCGCAAAATAAGCACTTCGAAGAGTTTATTTTTTCTGCAAAGTCCTATCTATTTTTATACCAAAATTCATCAAAATTGGTTCCGTAATTTAGTCGTAATGGCGTAACAGACGGATAGAGTCACTTTTAGAGACCCTTCATAAAGATAAATATTTCCATTATACATTATTTACAAGTAAATCTAACGATTTTTGCAGCGCACGCCAGAATAGCTCGCAGATGGCAGAATCTTTTCCTTCTTATTTGACACTTGGATGCTGATAAGCAGTAATGTCTCACCCACAAAGAGTCGAATTCGAATATATTGATGTATTCTGATAATGCATCATGTACTAAAGATTATTCAAACATTTTTCAAGTCCCGTTAGAATTTTATTATTAGATATAAATTATCTATACTAATGATAAAATTCTATCGGGTCGCCGTCTGTACATGGAAGATATATAAAAAATAATCTTATTTGGGGCCTTTACCAACGCAATAGAACCCAAAAGAATGATTTTTAGAATTCTTATCTGTTTGTCTGTTTATCTGAGCGTTTTCACTAATATATTGTAGTAAGCTTCACTTAACATTTAGTGTTTGTTTCATGTCAATCGGTTCATAAAAAAAAAGTTATGTCAATTTAAGGAATCACGTCGAACATTTTTTTATGCTTTTCACTAAATGCATTAAAGTGTATACAGTACTTACAACAAAAATATATTTTTTAATTTTGATGTCTCTTAGTCTGTTTCTTAGGACTAACCTCTGAAACGGCTGAATCGAATTTAATGGGACTTTCACTCGGAATTAGGGGCTGGGGCTGTAAAGGAGCGAGAGAGAATCGAAGAAAAAAAATCACAAAATATCACAAAGTCTAAAAAGTTCTTTATGTGATTCATGGACATCCCCTATAGCTAATATAATAAGGGTTAATTTAGCCTATTATTATTTGAAAAATATATTTATTGTAATGAATAAGTAATAAAGGGAATAATTATTAAAACAATATATTCTAGAAACCAATAAAATAGTGAACAATTTCCGAATCAAGAATATATATAACCCCATACATCTATACAAATAAATAAAATTTATGTGTTGAAAATTGATGCGTGTAAAAAGTGTAACGTGAAAACAAAATTGACACTAATGTATTAGTGAACAATATCTGATTCAAACAGGGAAGGTATATATTATATAAATATAATAATTAAAAAAATATATATGTTTACTGGATGATTTTTTTACTGGATATGATAGACCAAATCCGAAACTATAAGGAATAGCGGAAAAAGAGTCTCAGAACCGATTTTGATAAAAACTAAAACTGCATCATTAGTTTTTTCAAAAATAAGTTATCCTAGCCAGAAACGAACACGTTGATTTTGAAAAAAATAAACTTTTTGTATTATTGCACCATCTGATACTGTCACATATTATGAGGATCAACTTCAGGTACATCAAGTAATAGTATACGGACAACTGCAACAACAAGGAAAGGCTATTTTTTTACAAAATTCTATCAAATTCCTACATTAATTAAATCTTTAGTAATTCTTCAAAAAAAAAATCCTAAATGTGAAATTTTAAAATTAAAACCGGGTAGTTGTAACACTAATAGCAGGTGAATACAACAGCCGAGTCCAGTGAATACATTTAATTTTTTTTTTGATTTTCAATAAATTAATTCATCTTTTTAAGAATTATCTAAACCTACCTAGGTAACGGAGTAGGTGACGGGGACCAACACAAACGTCACATTCTATCAACTTTGAATGGCTCACATAGAAAAAATAGACAAACATTAAAGAAGTTACTGTGAGTTATTCACTTTATATACTTTCGATTGTATCGTTCATAGTTCCTTCCTTACTTTAGTAGGTGACTAGCATTTTGATGCAACCTATAAACAAATCACTTCCATGATTTATGCCCATATATTTGATCACGTTTGTGTAGAATCGATTACTTAGCTTCCAATTTATGTATGAATTTAATGTTATTTTGTAAAAAAATAAACCTTTTCCTTCAATTTGTCGCTTACTATTACTTCCCAAAAGTTGATATTTAAAAGTGACTCTATTAGGTGGTGCAATAATACAGAATGTATTAATTTTTCCAAATTTAGTGTTTTCTTTTCCTGGCTAGGAGAATCATTAAATCAAAAAAACTTATGATGCAGTTTTAGATTTATCAAAATCGGACACGAGACTCCTTTAAGTATTTTTTCGCGATTCCTTATGGTTGCGGATTTGGCCTATCAAGCCCAATTAAAAAAATCACCCGATATATAATACAAGGAGAACCTCGGCGGGAACATACTGTTTTACAGTTGAAATTTTAAAGAGTAGCACAAAACACTTTTTAAAAAGTCACCCGATATAAAATACAAGGTGGACCTCAGCGAGAACATACTGTTATACAGTCGAAATTTTAAAGACTAGCATAAAGCACTTTTCTTCAACATGTACAGTGAAAACCGTAGAGGAATTCCGTATCTGAAGTAGTGTCTGCTTATAAATACAACCAGAAAGTTCCCAAATCCAAAGTAAAAAAAAACTCCTTTCCTGAGAGGCACCGCAGACTACAGCCTTGCTTTGCAGGTGACTTGCCAAACATTCTGTAATCCACGCGAACGAAGTCGCGAGCACAGCTAATCGAAACTAAATAAGTACGGAAATTTTCTTTATTTAATGTTTCGAATATTGAAGTGTGCGATATTTTCTAATATGCAATAACCTAATATATGTAAAAAACTTATTATTAGATAAAACTTTTTATTATACCTAACTGTTTTTAATACATTATATATTTTATTAAAAAAGATACAAAAGAAGATGGATTTATACGTCTTTAAATATATATATTTATTAAGAATAAACAGAAGGCTTGACATCTTTAAATGGCATTTTCTGAAAATGAAGTCCGTGTGGCTTGACACAGTATTGCTTACGAGTATAACTTATCGTTCAATTTTGGAAATTCTTAAAATATCTTTAAAATTTTTAGCCTCTGTGTTATTCTGGCGAATAAGCTATATTACTGTAAAGTTTAAAAGTCATTAAATCCTGCATTTTTGCGTGAAAGAGCAACAAACATCCATGCACACAAACTTTCACGTTTATAAATTTTTTTTTCAAAAAATTAAACCGACTTCAAAAACAAACTTAAGAGATACAAATAAACTAAAAGGTATAAAATAAATGTTTTCTACAACATTATGAAGTCTGTGCCTTGTAAAACATTTGAAGTCGGCGTCAAGTAAGACCTTTTTCGTGTTATTTACTGGCACCGACTTCAAAATGTTTCCCGACGCAGTGCTGTTAATTATTGAGGAGTTCTCCCGGTGTTGCATCATTAGCTCCACTTCACCATATGCATTGTAACGAGCATAAATTGTTTAGCATTTTTATCGAAATAATCGAATCACAAGCCATGAAATACTTGTTATTGAGTAGTTTTGGTGGCCATCTGTGGTCTTCATCATCAGTTCCACTTCACCAAAAGTAATTTTCTGAAGGTAAATACATAAGTTACTATCAAAAATATCTAAATCGGTATAGATGTGCCTATAATATTTGAGGAGTTCCCTCAATTTCTCCAGGATCACGTCATCAGATCCTGACCTAAAGACAATGGGACCACCTCGGAAGTATACCTTTTTAAACAAAAAAAAAATTTTTGAAAATCGGTCCACAAACGGCGGAGTAATCGGCGAACAAACATAAAAAAATATATATATACGGTCGAATTGAGAAGACTCCTTTTTTGAAGTCGCTTAAAAATATTACGTGGCGTGATTTGTATTTTTTTCTATAAATAAATACATGTAAGTAGTTGGTAATAAATAAAGTTTTTATCAAAATTACCCGTTTTATGGATTTAATATTGTGTCTACCTATCGATCAAGCAATTAATCTCTGTCTAAAAATATCTATATAAGTCAATATGTGATTATTCAATTCACATTTTTATACTAACAGTGACGATATGTTGAAGTTCGCCTGCCTGTTGGCTCTTTGCTTCACCGCTGCCGTGGGTAAGTTAACAAATTTGGTTGGTTGGTTATTAATAACCAAAGATCAATGTACTAAAATTTATACCCATATGGGAAAAGGAGGAATATATATTTGCATGAAGACTCGTCATTTTCGCCATCGGAAATTTATTAGTATTATATACGTATATGTCGCAGCCAACTAACTTAATTACGTGTTCAACCTGACCTCTTTACTATACGGCGCCTACAACTAGCGACCCAAATGATATTCAACTATTAATAAAACAGCCAGGCAAATAACTTAGATCGATAACGTTTAATTACTTGCATAACCTATTAACTTAACCAAACCTATTCATTTAAATTAAATTCATTGAGGTTGGGGTAGCTAAAATTAATTCAAAGGATTAAGAAAGAAAGAAAGGATTTTTATTTCCAGGTCATACAAACTTAAAACTAAAATACTAAAAAAGGAATTTAAGAATACAGAAATAGCCTTCAAAATAAAATTAACCTTCATTTATGAATTTATATTTTTTACAAGTCGGTGCCCCTGTCAAAATCTAAATTTAGTTACTTTACTTTAGAGGTACCAACATTAAATAAATATTTCACAATTTTAAGTTGATTTAATTTTGCAATCGATTTAATTTTTTAATTACATTTCTTAACCTACTTGTCACAATGACAAAATAAATGTAATTCACAAAAGAAAAATATTTGTGCCTGCATGATTTTTAGGGTTCCGTAGCTTAAAAAGAAAACGGAACCCTTATAGGATCTGGCTTTCAACCCTTTTTTCTCAGGAACGCGTAAATGCCAAGTTGTAAATTGATCAAGCGGAAAATATATTAATCTTAGATTTAAAATTTTATGTACTTGTAACAAATTAACATAGAAGTTAACCATGGCCAAAAAAAGAATTTTACAAACACTGGGGAGAAATTTGTATCAATACGAAAACATTAAAAAGCAGCAAACTCTTATAAACAACGCAATGCAATCTATATATCGTAGCTAACAAAATGATAGCGCGATATAGCGTACAGCTAACGCCATCTATTACAACATTATGACATTAACTGTGATGTAATTCTGCTCGATTAATAACATTTTAAAATAATGTTACCAGAGGTAGCATCATTTTAAAATTTAAAATTTTAGTTAAAACTGTCCAAATATTTTAAGTACAAATAACAATTAATTTGACAATAAGCAAACAGTCTATTAACAAATAAATATTCAATCTTATTGTTTTCATGGAAAAGTTAGTTAAAATTATTCTAAATATGAAAATAAAGATATAGTAAATGAAAAATATTATTTAAACGCGCTAAAAATAATAAAATAAACTTTTCCTTTAAAAGTTTTATCAGCAATTATCGTTAATTTTATCGTCATCAAATAATTTACATTAAATATAAAAGCTTCACCCGATTTGATTTAAGTACTGGTATTAACTTAGTTCGAAAAGTTTAAAATTAAATTCAATCAGATCGAGCTAATTAATTTTCTTCTATATCTACACATGTAAGTCTTCTGGTTGCTAGTAATATAATTAGTTATTTATAAATAAACAATTAGTTTTATTCGAATTAAGGACTACTTATTTTCGTCTTGGCAACACTAATATATATTTTGATTGATAATGTAAATCTAAATATTTTACGAACGTAATGCTGGGGAAGTGGAGTGTAGTAGAATATAAATAAAAATAAAACGAGAGTAAAATATAATATAATTTTGTTGTTAATGTCAAAGTCAACAAGTTAGTTCATTGAAATTGTCAAGAGATAGCGCTGGGTGTGTGCTGAATCGCGCTATAACTTTGCTTTTTTGAAAGTATAAGGTGTTTAGTAATTATTGACTTAATTTCTATGATTTGCACCCATTATCTTGATTTATATTAAGTGGTTGTAAAACAGTTTTTGGGACGTGATCATATGTGTAAAATAATTGATTATTTTAAAGCGTCTTCAAAAAAATAGGAGTGTTCTTAATTCGACCGCGTTTTTATTTATTTTTTTATTTTGTTTGTTCGCCGATTACGCTGCCATTTAAGGGTTCGATTTTCAATTTTTTTTTTTTGTTTGAAAGGGTATACTTTCAAGGTCCCATTGTCTTCAGGTCAGGATCTGATGATGGAATCTTGGAGAAATTGAGGGAACTCCTCAAATAAATAATATAATAGGCACACCTATACCGATTTAGGTATTTTTGATAGTAACTTATGTATTTACCTTCAGAAAATCACTTTTGGTGAAATGGAACTGATGATGAAGACCACAAATGGCCATCAAAACTACTCAATAACAAGTATTTCACGGCTTGCGATTCGATTACTTCGATAAAAATGTTAAACAATTTACGCTCGTCACAATGCATGAAGTCGGTGCCAGTAAATAACACGAAAAAGGTTTTACTTCACGCTGACTTCTAATGTTTATTATTGCGAAAACATTTATTTTATGCCTTTTAGTTTATTTATATCTCTTAGGTTCGTTTTTGAAGTCGGTTTAATTTTTTGAAAAAAAAAATTATGTGATATATTTGACCTTTAAAAACAATATTTTTATTTGTATTTTTGCATATATTCGCGATTTATATTTTATTGTTTAAAAAATTAAATTGCATACAGCTTTCCCCAACAAAACAAGAAATAAAACATTTGGTATTCCTTACGGAATCGGGTATCTTTCGAAGATTTCTCTTGAGAAAATAAATAAAGGTAGCGTAAATTAAAAAGCGAAAAAATCTTCGAGATTTAATTTCCGTGGATGACCAACTATTTTTATTAACCGACTTAGAAAAAAGAGGAGGTTATATGTTCGACTGTATTTATTTTTAAATAAATAAATAAACGCATCACACTCAACGGCCCCCATTAAGATCTCATGACCTTGTGTCGGGGGTCCGGAAACAATCACAACACTAACACAAACACCCAGACCACGACAAGCATCCGTATGGTCAATACAGACGTTTGCCGTGAGTGGGGATCGAACCCGCGACCGATAGCGTATAAGTTGTAGTGACCACTGCGCTAACGTGACTGCCTAATTTATTCACCGATTGCTTCAATGTGATTGCTAAGCAATTTGTGCTCGGCACAATGTATACGGTGAAGTGGAGCTGATGATGCAATACCAGGAGAACTCCTCAATAATTAACAGCTCTGCCAGTAAATAACACGTAACGTAATTTACATGGCGCCGACTTCGAATGTTTTACATGGCACCGACTTCAAAATGTGGTAGAAAATTTTTACTTTTTAGTTTACTTGCTTCGGTGTCGAAGTCGGTTTTATTTTTAACTTTTTATTTATATACCTATTATTTCTAGTGGTGTGCCTTTTGATGACTAATTTTTTTCGCAAATGTGCACTTTTGCTATAAGTAAGAACACCATTTACATAGTTATATTTTCGAAGCTTAGGAGGGTTAGTCTTATATAGATTTCTATAAGTTTGTACGGAACCCTCGGTGCGCGAGTCGTACTCGCACTTGACCAGTTATTTTCTTATAGGTTCACCCGCGCAGCAAAGATTAGTGGGTTGGTCGGTGATCGACATAAACAAGTATCCGTTTGCGGCAGTGATGTTACAGAACATAAACCACAATTTCCGACACAATTGTGGTGGTACCATAATCAACAACAGATCTGTTGTCTCTGCTGCTCATTGCTTTTCGTGAGTATGAACCAACATTTTTGTTATCATTACAAGTTATTAAGGTAAACTGTCTACGCTTTTGATAAAAAAGTACTCGATACCATACAAATTACTTTAAATCTAAATTACGAAACACTCAGAAATTCTAAAGAAAAAAAATATTAACGTACTCCTTATTTTTATGAAAATAGCGGGCAAACGGGAATTAGATCCCCCTGATGTAAAGTGATTACCGTACGTTTTCTAACTGTCGATGTCGCAGAGTGGCTAGTTTCCCAAAACACTGGCGGCATTACTTCTTTAAATGGTCAAACTGATATGCTAGCCAATCGGTCGCCTGTAGATTCGTCGAAGCGGGAATACAACTGTTTGTAAAAGTTTTTTACTTTCTCGCCTCGCATTGTTTCAACAGTAAACGGAACACAAATACAAAACTCCCATTAATGTTTTCGTTTTTGCGCCCATCGACATTAGCAGTATTGGTTGCTGCCGCTCCCGCTGTTAGGAAAGTCCTTCGTATATGTGATGCAGCCACTGTATGGACACAGGTAGCATTCCGTAAGAACGACCTCCCCAACTTCCACGGATCAAGTGGCTTTTCATCAGGCCTCTTGCCATCGTTGCGTAATAGTCCCTTTGGTTCTAGTACTGATGGAATTTTGGGGGTGACAAGAAACTGACGAATGACACTATTCAAGGAAGCATAACGTAGCTAGCGTTTTTAGTGCATGACGAGCCACGGTGTCCATAATCTTCAACTTCCTCACCACAATAACATCGATGTGTCTTATATTTGCTTATAAAATTGGTTCTTAATATTATTATTATTCAATGTATTTAAATTTCAGCTCCAGATCAGCTAATAATTTCCGAATTCGAGTTGGATCTTCCTTTGCCAACAGCGGCGGAACTGTTTATGCTGTATCTCAAATTATCAATCATCCCAATTATAATCCTAACACTCTAAACAATGACATATCAGTTGTGAGAGTGTCAGGCATTTTCTCTTTTGGAAGCAGAGTGCAACCCGGCCGCATACCTGGTAGTGGTTATAATCTTGGTGACAATCAAGCCGTCTGGGCTGTAGGGTGGGGCTTTACAATGGTAAGTGAATTTTAAAATATCAATATTAAAATACATACCAGCAAATTATTTAAAGTATTATGATATCAGATCCATAATATTACTAATAAATAAAATTGAAGTGATTTTTCGTATTTTTAAATTAACAGCTCTTAACTAAATGCATATGAGATTCGAGTAACTACCAGGTAGTTACTCGAATCTCAAAAACACAAAATCAATTTTTAAATTTTTTGTCCGTCTGTCTGTTTATTTCGGCTAATCTCTAAAACGGTATGTGTAAGTACAGACTGAGTATTTTAACTGGACGAGGTAGGCCAAAACCGAAAATATAAGGAATAACGAAAGATACTGAAAGGACCCAGGGAGGCGATGTTGATAAAAACTAAAACTGCATCATCAGCTTTTTGAAAAATTCTTTTTCCTAGCCAGGAATTGAACCTGCTGATATCACGCGAATGAAGTCGCGGATACAGCTATTACTTAATAATATGAATACACTTAGACCTTCCCGAATAAGTTATTTTAATGTTGCGATTGAAATATACACAAGATAAACAATTATTGAAAACAAAGTTTTCCAGTTATTAGAGAAAGTTAATATGAAACATATCACTTCACTGTTCCATAAAGAAAAAGGAAAGGCAGCCAAGGAATGTTCCTTTTAAGTATATATTTTATATATACAATATACGTAATATTGTATACCCATTTGTTATTCGCTTTGTAGCTTTAAGGCCTGATAGAGTTATGGAGTGTCCTTAGATTTGATTACATTTTGGTGATGACAGAAGGTTTGTCGCCCGTTGCATAGTTGTATATGCAAATTAGATTTTTATATCTGTTTTATTTACTTAAAATTTCTTCACATATATAAAAATATTTGAGAATTATACTGATATTATACGTACAAAATATTTAATACTAGTAAACAATTGTAATGATATTTTCCGTTTATGTCGTATTGTATATCACATCGAATGCGCATCTTGAGAAAAGCGCCATTCAATAATAGCTGTACCTTGCCGTTTCACTCCCGTTTCTGGTTACTACTTCGCTCCTATGAGTCGTAGCGTGATGTAATATAGCCTATAGCTTTCCTCACTATCTAACACAAAAATAATTTTTCAATTCGAGCAAACAAACAAAAAAACAAATTCATCGGCTTTATAATATTAAATATAAATAAACAAATTATTAACATGATTATAACGATTTTTGGTAAACATAAATAGATATATTTATCTTTTGCTTTTTAATATTTTTTAGGGAGGTGGACCCCCTTCCGAACAACTTCGTCACGTCCAAATCCGGACGATCGATCAAAATACTTGCAGAGGAAGCTATGGTTCTCGAATTACTGAAAACATGTTATGTGCTGGCGACATGAACGGAGGACAGGATTCTTGTGCTCAAGACTACGGCGGTCCTCTGCTGCACAACGGTGTATTGGTCGGTGTCACTTCTTACGGCAATGGATGCGCTCTACCTCGTCTTCCAGGCATCTATGCTAGAGTTAACCAATACACGAAATGGATTGAAAGTAACCGATAAAGAAATGTTATAATACTTTAAAAAGTTTTTTCATACTGTATTTTTTATGTTGTATGTATTGTATACATATATTCATATTTGACATATAAAGTGAATATTTATAAAAAATATAAGTATATTATTTTTTAATAAAAATAATAAAAATTTATAACATTATTTATTGCATTGCATAGGTCTAAAAATTACTTTTTACTTTTTCCTTTAAGAACTTATTTTCCTCCAAATAAACTAAACCGCCGAGATGAGTTTATATTGATATGTTTTATGTTTTAAAATTCACCAATAGTATCAAGAAGTAAGATTATTAAGTTTTGAGTAAATAAATTATTCGGGTATTCAGTACTGACTCCTGAGAAGTTATTATATAGGTCTCATTTTGACATTCGGATGGGTCAGTAGGGAGAAGTCTGAAAGTATGATAGTTAAAGTTCGTTGTGAGTAACCATGACACCATTCTTAAAGTTAAGAAAACTGCATTAAAACATTTGCAGAAAAACTCCACACCTCTTCAAGAAGATAACTTAATAATAAAAAAAACGTTTTTCTTATTTTGTCACTTCTTTTTGCAAAAATATATACACTAGATAAATAGACTAGATCGACTAGACTAGATAGTAAAATTAGTAATACTGAAAAAATTTCAATTATTTTGTTATAACTATGTATCTGTCTTTTATTCATGAAAGCGGTAAATCTTTATATCGGATCTCCTGAACGTAGAAATAAAGTCACAAGTTGCAAAAGTAAAAAGATTTTCGAAAAAAACAAACCAACTTCGACACCGAAACAAGTAAACTAAAAAGCAAAACACACCTCATCAAATGTAGCTTTTCGTGAGCAAATGCATGAATTACTATCAAAAATACCTAAATCGGCATAGGTGTGCCTATAATATTTGAAGAGTTCCCTCGATTTCTCCAGGATCCCACCATCAGACCCTGACTTCATGGAAGTATACCCTTTTAAACAAAACAAAAAATGAAAATCGGTCCATAAGCGACGGAAAAATCGGTGAACAAACATAAAAAAAATACATACCGCCGAACATAGAACCTCCTCCTTTTCCAAAATCGCTTAAAAATACTTTCAACAATATTTTGAAGTCGGTGCCAAGTAGAACATTCGAAGCGGTTGGCAAATAAAATCTTTTACGTGTTACTCACGGGTCTATTTTTAGTTTACTTATTTTCTTTATCGAAGTCAGTTTATTTTTTTTTACACTTTTAATTTACGAATATAGTATGGCAGATACAATAGCCTAATAATAGCAACTGCTTATCACTATTTACAAAATATTACTTTTCCCGATGCAATTAATTATTTAGGATTCTCCTGATGTTGCATCATCACTCCTCTTATCATAAGCGATGTGAAAAACTAAATTGCTTGGCAGTTATATTAAAGTAATCGAATACAAACCCGTGAAATATTTGTTATTGAGTAGTTTCAGTGGCCGTCTGTGGTCTGCATTATCAATTCCACTTTACCAAATGTGGCTTTATAAGAGCAAATGCTCAAGTTACTATTAAAAATACCTTAATCGGTATAGGTGGGGCTATAATATTTAAAGAGTTTTCTCGACTTCCCCAGTATCCCATCATCAAATCCTCATTTGATGACAATGGGGCGAATTTAATTATATATTAGGGGGCAAACGAGCTGACAGATCACCTGATGAAAAGTGAATACTGCCGCCCATAGACTTTAGCAGCACCAGAGGAGCTACGAAATGCGTTGCCGGCCTTTTAAAAAGGAGTACGCTCTTTTCTTGGAGGTCTGCAGGTCGTATCTGTCCGGAAATACCGCATGCGGCAACTCATTCCACAATTTAGTTGTGCGGGGCAGCACTCCCCATGATATATGCGAAGAATGCATAACAAAGCTACATCTCTACGCAGTACCAAGAAGTCAAGCCTAACCGAAACTTCATTGCAATCGATAACTCGAGTCGCTCATCGTTGGATGCGATCCAGATGGAGAAGCTGGTCCTGGGGAGCCCCTGCCCAAAGATGAGAATGGTATTCCATGTGAGGCCGAACCTGCGCCTTATAAAGTTGCAGGCGGTGTGCCGGTGTGAAATACTGTCTCGATCTATTGAGTACGCCGAGCTTCTTCGAGGCTAATTTAGCCTTACCCTCTAGAAGGTCACGAAACTGAACTTCGCTCGATATGTCGACACCAAGAATTCCGATATTGGCTGCGGCTGTTAAAGGAGTGCTCTCGAAACAAAGCGATGCGACAAAAGGTAGCTTTTTTGCGGTGAACGCGCAGACTTGTGTCTTCTTGGGGTTAAATTGGACCAAATTAAGTTTACCCCAGTCTGATACTTTTTGAAACGATGTTTCAATTTTAGACACAAGTTTGTTTCGGCTTTCTATGACGTTTTCCCGAGAAATGTTGGCGTGGCCGGTATATAGAGCATCACCCGTACTGTCATCCGCATAACAATGAATGAACACAGATTTGTAGCATATCATTAATGTGCAAGAGGAACATCGTAAGTGATAGCACACAGCCTTGCGGGACACCAGCATTAACAGACAAGAAGTCAGAGCATTCGCCGTAGACTACGACCTTTATGCTTCAGTCAGCTAAGAAGCTAGTGACCCATTCGCATAATTTCTCAGAAAGCCCGTAGGAAAGAAGCTTCAAAAGTAGCGCTTTATGCCATACCCGATCGAAGGCCTTCGCAATGTCCAAACTAAAAGCCACAGCTTCGCCCTTACTCTCGATCACTTGTGCCCATCGGTGCGTCAAGTATACTAAGAGATCACCAGCCGAGCGACCGTGGCGGAAGCCGTACTGATGGTCGTTAAGCAACTGATGATCCTCAAGGTACCGAAGGAGCTGACCGTTAATAATGGATTCCATTATTTTCGAGAGTAATGAGGTTATGGCTATTGGCTTGTAACTGGTCGGGTCGGAGCGGTCACCTTTTTTAGGGATCGGGCGTACCAAAGCCGTTTTCCATGAAGTCGGGACTACGCCGGAGGAGTAGGAAAGCCGAAAGAGGCGCATTATTGCCAGTGCCAACTCTGGGGCGCACTTCTTCAGAACAATGGGAGAGATTCCGTCGGGCCCGCTCGATTTGTGGACATCTAGGGAAAGCAGTGCTGACCGCACTGCTTTGTGGTGGAGTCGGATGTCCGGCATAACAGTTTTACACCGTGGTTTGATCGGCGGGTCTTGGCCCCTGTCATTCAGGAATGAGTTGGACGCAAAGAATTTGCCCAAGAGATCGGCTTTCTCCTTTGCGTTGTGGGCCAATAAATCATCTCCCTTGCGTAGAGGTACTTATAAAAAAAAAACAAAACTTATAGGGTACTTCCCATTGACCTAGCACGACAAAATTTGGCAAGAAATAAGATCTTATGGTACAAATAAAGGAAAAAATCTGAAAACTGTAAATTTTTGTATATATGTTTGTCTGTTTGTAAGTTTGCCTTTCAACCTTTTTTTCAGGAACGCGTAAAGGTCAAAAAATTTTATTAATGTCAAGTATTTAGAACTATATTTACTAAGAGCTATGAAAAAAAAAAAAAACTTCAAAGTTAACACAATCAAAAGATACGGTCGTTTATGTCGCATATTTTAATTATTTTAGCGTTTTTAACGTTTTCACAAGGGAATCAAAACCTACAGGGTACTTCCCCTTGACCTAGCATCATGAAATTTTGCCAGGAGCAAGGTCTTGTATTATAAATAAAGGAAAAAAATCCGAAAACTGTAAATTTCTGTTCGTATGTCTGTCAGGCTATACATCTGTCTTTCAACTCAGCTAACAAAATGATAGCGCGAATCAGCGTACAGCCAGCGCCATCTCTGGACAATATTATTACATATACAATACCTTTGATAAAATTCTGCTCGATTAATAAAATTTTGAAATAATGTTACCAGAGGTAACATCATTTTAAAATTTTAAATTGTAGTTAAAACTGTCCAAATATTTTAAGTACAACAAATAATTAATTTGGCAATAAGCAAACAGCCTATTAACAAATAAATATTTAATCTTATTGTTTTCATCAAAAAATTAGATAAAATTATTCTTAATATGAAAATAAAGAAATAAGAAATGAAAAATATTATTTAAACGCGCTAAAAATTTATTATTTTTAAAAGTTTTCTTTTAAAAGTTTTATCATCAATTATCGTTAATTTTATCGTCATTACATAATTTACATTAAATACAAGAGCTTTACGCGATTTAAGTAGGTACTCGTATCAACTTAGTTCGAAAAGTTTAAAATTAAAATCAATCAGATCGAGTTAATTAATTTACTTCTTTATCTACATATAAGTCTTCTGGTTATTAGTAATATAATTAGTTATTTATAAATAAACAATTAGTTTTATTCGATAAGGACTACTTATTTTCGTCTTGGCAACACTAATATATATTTTGATTGATAACGTAAATCTAAATATTTTATGAACGTAGTGCAGGGGAAGTGGAGTGTAGTAGAATATAAATAAAAATAAAACGAGAGTAAAATATAATATAATTATGTTTTTAATGTTAAATTCGACAAGTTAGTTCATTGAAATTGTCAAGAGATGTCGCTGGCTGTATCCTGAATCGCGCTATAACTTTGCTTTTTTTGAAAGTATAAGGTGTTTTAGTACTTGTTGAAAAATTAATAGTTCCATGGTTAGCACGCATGGTTTTGTGATATATTAAAGTGCTCCTTAGTGGTTTCTAAAGTGGTTTTGGGACGTGATCACATATGTATACAATATTTGAATATTTTATAGGCGTCTTAAAAAGAGGAGTGTGAAACCGTGTATTATTATTTTTTTTATGTTTGTTCACCGATTACTCTGCTATTTGTGGACCGATTTTCAATTTTCTTTTTTGTTTGAAAGGGCATACTTCTGATCTGATGATCTGATGATGGAATCCTGGAGAAATTGATGAAACTTTTTATGTGATATATTTGTGCTTTAAAAACAATATTATTATTTTTATTTCTGCATATATTGGCGATCTCTATTTTATTGTTTAAAAAATTTAATTGCATACAGCTTTCCTCAACAAAACAAGTAATAATACATTTGGTATTCTTTACGGAATCGGGTATCTATTGAAGATTTCTCTTACGAAAATAAATAAAGGATTGCGTAAATTAAAAAGCGAAAAAATCTGTGAGATTTAATTTCCGTGAATGACCAACTATTTTTATTAACCGACTTCAAAAAGGAGGAGGTTATATGTTCGACTGTATTTATTCACCGATTGCTTCAATGTGATTTCTAAGCAATTTATGTTCGGCACAATGTATACGGTGAAGTGGAGCTGATGATGTGATACCAGGAGTACTCCTCAATAATTAACAGCTCTGCCAGTAAATAACACGTAAGAGGATTTACATGGCGCCGACTTCAAATGTTTTACCTGGCACCGACTTCAAAATGTGGTAGAAAATATTTATTTTTTACTTTTTAGTTTACTTGCTTCGGTGTCGAAGTCGGTTTGTTTTTTTTTTTTTAAGTTTTTATTTATGTACCTATTATTTCTATCCGACACGGCTGAAGCGGCTACAAATGGTTTGAGTTCCGTTGGTGTGCCATTTGATGACTAATTTATTCGCAAATTTGCACTTTGGCTATAAGTTTGAACACCATTTACATAGTTATATTTTCGAAGCGTAGGTGTTTAGTCTTATATAGATTTCTATAAGTTTGTAAGGAACCCTCGGTGTGCGAGTCCTACTCGCACTTGACCAGTTATTTATAACGAAGATGTACAATGACATGAAAGTTATTACTTTTTACTGAACTGTTCCAGAAGGAAGGATTATTTCTATCGACATAGATGTAGCAACAAATATGTATTGCCATATACAGTTAATGTTATATTTAATGTTGTTAAAAATAAAAAGATAATATTTAGAAATTTTACTGTACAATAATGTACTAGTCCCTTATATAACTTGTCTACTAACAACCTCTGTGGTCAAACAGACTAACGGACATACGGACATGACTAAACTATAAGAATTCCTAGTTAATTACGGAACCCTTAAAATGAAATAATCTTCTTAAAAACATTTTACTCACGTTAACTAAATCAGTTTCTCTTATTATTTGATGTTGTTAATAAATTGAAATTATAAAAATAATTAATTTCAGTCAGTGGAAGTAAAAATAAACATTTCACTCGTTAAACATGAGGGATTCCGGTGACATTCAGACTTACAAAGTAGTCCTACAAACATGTAACGCGTATTTTCCATAACCATTTTTGAGATCTTGATCTTGATTCATTAAAAATGATAAAGAGATACATACAATACTTATTTGATAAAGATATTCTACTATAATTTTTATTGATAATCGAAATTAATGATTAAGTTATAATAATTATACATTACTATGTTCATACAACCATTATTTAACTATTTCATCATTTGTAAAATAAACCTACATATAAAAAAGAGTCGGCATCCTATACATTTTTAAGTCATATAATGGACATTGGAAACTCTGAAGAATCATTATTGAAATCTTTATTTATATTACTCATACAAATAATGCGGGTGATTTGGGTATCCCTCGAAATGAGGCAATGGTGATGATGTATTTAAATTAAACCTTTGGACGGCACTTTTCCAAACACCAGTACCTACGTAAAATTGATTTACGAGACTCGTAAAAAATTTAAACTCGGAGAGTTATTACGGTGAGCTTCTGCTAACGCTTTACAATTTGACAGTTATTTGTTTCAACTTAGTACAATAACTGGTCAAGTGCGAGTAGGACTCGCGCACCGAGGGTTCCGTACAAACTTATAGAAATCTATATAAGACTAACCCATCTACGCCATTTGTGGTCTTCATCTTCAGTTCCAACATAAGTTACTTTCAAAAATACCTAAATCGGTATACGCTTGCCTATAATATTTGAGGAGTTCCCTCAATTTCTCCAGGATCTCTCTGATTCTCCATCATCTGATCCTGACCTGAATACAATGGGATCACCTTGGAAGTATACCTTTTCAAACAAAAAAAAAATTTTGAAAATCGGTACCCAAATGGCCGCGTAATCGGCGAACAAACATAAAAAAAAGTTAAATACAAGGTCGAATTGAAAACACTCCTTTTTAGAAGTCGCTTAAATATAATCAAATATTATGTAAATATGGATCACGTCCCAAAAACTATTTTGAAACTACTTAGGAGCACTTTAATTTAAAACACGATCATGGATGCAATCCATGGAAACACAAAATTTTATTTTAAGTACTAATACACCTTATACTTTCAAAAAAAAAGTTATAGCGCGATTCATACACCTAGCGCCATCTCTTGACAATTTCAATGAACTAACTTGTTGACTTTGACATTAACAATATAATTATATTATATTTTATTCTCGTTTTATTTTTATTTATATTCTACTACACTCCACTACCCCTGCACTACGTTCGTAAAATATTTAGATTTACATTATCAATCAAAATATCGAAATATATATTAGTGTTGCCAAGACGAAAATAATTAGTCCTTAATTCGAACAAAACCAATTGTTTATTTATAAATAACTAATTATATTACTAATAACCAGAAGACTTATATGTGTAGATAAATAAGCAAAATGAAATAACTCGATCTGTTTGAATTTAATTTTAAAATTTTCGTACTAAGTCAATACGAGTACTTAAATCAAATCGCGTGAAGCTCTTATATTGAATGTTAATTACGTAATGACGTTATAAATCGACGATAAAACTTTTAAATGAAAAGTTTATTTTATTATTTTTAGCGCGTTTAAATAATAATTAAAATAAAAAATTTTATTAATCGACCAGAATTATATCACAGTTCATAATGTTGTAATAGATGGCATTAGCTGTACGCTGCATCGCGCTATCATTTTGTTAGCTGCGATATATAGATTGCATTGCGTTGTTTATAAAGGTTTGCTGCTTTTTAATGTTTTCGTATTGATACAAATTTCTTCTCAGTGTTTGTAAAATTGTTTTTTTGACCACGGTCAACTTCTATATTAATTTGTTACAAGTACATAGAATTTTAATTCTAAGATTAATATATTTTCCGCTTGATCAATTTACAACTTGATACATTTACGCGTTCCTGAGAAAAAGGTTGAAAGACAGACGTACAGACTGACAGACACACGAACAGAAATTTACAGTTTTCGGATTTTTTCCTTTATGTATACTAAAGGACCTTGCTCCTGGCCAAATTTCATAATGCTTGGTCAATGGGAAGTACCCTATAGGTTTTGATTCCCTTGCGAAAACGTTAAAAACGCTATCATTCTTAAAATATGTGATATAAATGACCGTATCTTTTGATTGCGTTAACTTAGAAGTTTGATTTTTTCACAGCTCTTAGTAATTACAACTCTGAATACTTTACGTTGATAAAAATTTGTTACCTTCACGCGTTTCTGAGAAAAGGGTTGAAAGACACACTTACAAACAGACAAACATACATACAAAAATTTACAGTTTTCAGATTTTTTCCTTTATTTGTACCATAAGATCTTACTTCTTGCCAAATTTCATCGTGCTAGGTCAATGGGAAGTACCCTATAGGTTTTGATTCCCTTGCGAAAACGCTAAAATGGTCAAAATATACGACATATTTTCCATTATCTTTTGATTGCGTTGACTTAGAACTTTAATATTTTCACGGCCGCATGTCATCGTAGACTTGAGTATATAATATTAATTTCAACATGATACGTCTATGCATTTCTGAGAAAAAAGGGTTGACATCCCGACAGACAGACAGACAGACAGACAGACGGACAACAAAGTGATCCTATAAGGGTTCCGTTTTTCCTTTTAAGGTACGGAACCCTAAAAATCAAAAATCAACTGTCGCACAGTGATAGCGATAGAGAATCCGTAAGTACCCTGCAGTATCAATTTTCAACAACACATGAGATTAATTGTCGGAAAATCATTTTTTTATCTTGGAATGTTATTATCAAATAATCGCTCCTTGATAACCTTCCTAATTATAATAATTCATGATACGATTTAAGGGAATCTACAGTCACGCAAAATGCTATTTATAATATGTATGGGGGGTCTTGCTACATTAACCCCAACATTTTCTCTTGTTTCCAAGAAACACGTAACGGGCACTAACCACGCACTACTGTACAGCTCGGTGGTAAATATATAGTGTAGTCCTGAGAAGATGTACTGTTTCACATAATTTTTACACCCAATAAAAAAGGGGAGTTATAAGTTTGACGTGCGTATCTGTGTATCTGTATGTCTATATGGCATCGTAGCTCCCTAACCTACCCTAACCTAACCTAACGAATGAACCGACTTTGATGCGGTTTTATTGTTTTGAAGCTAATGTATTAATTAATATTTTTAATTTTAAAATGTACAAATATAATAAAAAACAATAATACCATAAACGATTTAGCTATATATTGCGTGGAAATCCTGTAGTTTATGTAGTTATCTGCCAAATTATTGATGAAGAAAGAGACGATCAATGGTATTTTACAACTATAGATATTTTTTTTATTTTAATATTTTACATTAAAAATATGTATCCATATTCAACTTTGACAAACTTATCTTATGTCTTGCTGGCTCAAAGATACGCTCGCCTATCTATCTATCTATACTAATAATAAAATTCTAGCGGGTCGCTGTCTGTACATGGAAGATATATAAAAAAAATATTATTGGGGGCCCTTACCAACGCAATAGAACCCAAAACAATGATTTTTAAAATTCTTATCTGTTTGTCTGTTTATCTGTGCGTTTGTGCACGCTAATCTCAGAAACGGCTTTTTCGATTTAGATGCGGTTTTCACTAATATATTGTAGTAAGCTTCACTTAACATTTAGTGTTCGTTTCATGTCCATCGGTTCATAAATAAAGAAATTATGTCAATTTAAGGAATCACGTCGAACATATTTTTTTGCTTTTTACTAAATGCATGAAAGTATATACAGAACTTACATCAAAAAATACATTTTTTTCATTTTTTGTCTGTCAGTCTGTCTGTCTATCTGTTTGTTCCGACTAATTTCTGAAACAGCTGGACCAATTTTGACGAAATTTTCACTAGCAGAAAGCCAATGTAATAAGAAGTATCTTAGGCTTCTTTTAATTTACATTTTTAGGGTTGCGGACCTTAAAAGGAAAAACGGAACCCTTATAGGATCACTTTGTTGTCCGTCTGTCTGTCTGTCTGTACAAATAAAGGAAAAAATCTGAAAACTGTAAATTTTTATGTGTATGTTTGTCTGTTTGTAAGTTTGTCTTTTAACCTTTTTCTCAGAAACGCGTGAAGGTAACAAACTTTTATCAATGTCAAGTACTCAGAGTTGTAATTACTAATAGCTGTGAATAAATTAACGCAATCAAAAGATACGGTCATTTATGTCACATATTTTAAGTATTTAAGCATTTTTAACGTTTTCGCAAAGGAATCAAAACCTATAGGGTACTTCCCATTGACCTAGCATTATGAAATTTGGCCAGGAGCAAAGTCCTTTACTGTAAACTGTAAATTTCTGTTCGTGTGTCTGTCAGTCTGTACGTCTGTCTTTCAACCTTTTTCTCAGGAACGCGTAAATGTATCAAGTTGTAAATGGATCAAGCGGAAAATATATTAATCTTAAAATTGAAATTTTATGTACTTGTAACAAATTAACATAGAAGTTAACCATGGTCAAAAAAACAATTTTACAAACACTGAGGAGAAATTTGTATCAAAACTAAAACATGAGGGCAGCAAACTTTTATTAACAACGCAATGCAATCTATATCGCAGCTAAAAAAACGATAGCGCGATTTAGGGTACAGCCAGCGCCATCTCTTGACAATATTATTACCTATGATAAAATTCTGCTCCATTAATAAAATTTTGAAATAATATAACCAGAGGTGACATAATTTTAAAATTTAAAATTTTAGCTAAAACAAATAAATATTTAATCTTATTATTTTCATGAAAAAGTTAGTTAAAATTATTCTAAATGTGAAAATAAAGATATAATAAATTAAAAATATTATTTAAACGCGCTAAAAGTAATAAAATAAACTTTTCCTTTAAAAGTTTTATCATCAATTATCGTTAATTTTATCGTCATTACATAATTTACATTAAATACAAAAGCTTCATGCGATTTGATTTATGTACTCGTATTAACTTAGTTCGAAAAGTTTTAAATTAAATTCAATCACATCGAGTTAATTAATTTACTTCTTTATCTACACATGTAAGTCTTCTGGTTGTTAGTAATATAATTAGTTATTTATAAATAAACAATTAGCTTTATTCGTATCAAGGACTACTTATTTTCGTTTTGGCAACACTAATATATATTTTGATTGATAATGTAAATCTAAATATTTTATGAACGTAGTGCAGGGGAAGTGGAGTGTAGTAGAATATAAATAAAAATAAAACGAGAGTAAAATATAATATAATTATGTTGTTAATGTCAAAGTCAACAAGTTAGTTCATTGAAATTGTCAAGAGATGGCGCTTGGTGTATCCTGAATCGCGCTATAACTTTGCTTTTTGAAAGTATAAGGTGTTTAGTACTTATTGATTAATTATTTTCCATAATTTGCACCTATTATCTTGTTTAATAATTAAAATTAATGTTCTCCTAAGTGTTTGTAAAACAATGTGTGGGACGTTTTCATATGTGTATAATAATTGATTATTATTCAGCGTCTTCAAAAAAAAGGAGTGTTCTCAATTCGACCGCGTTTTTTTTTAATTTTTTAATTTTGTTTGTTCACCGATTACGCTGCCATTTGTGGACCGATTTTCAAAATTTTTTTTTGTTCGGAAGGGTATACTTTCAAGATGGTCCCATTGTCTTCAGGTCAGGATCTGATGATGGAATCTTGGAGAAATTGAGGGAACTCCTCAAATATTATAGGCACACCTATACCGATTTATGTAGGTATTTTTGATAGTAACTTATGTATTTACCTTCTGAAAATCACTTGTGGTAAAATGGAACTGATGATGAAGACCACAAATGGCGTAGGTGGGTTAGTCTTATATAGATTTCTATAAGTTTGTACGGAACCCTCGGTGCGCGAGTCCTACTCGCACTTGACCAGTTATTTAATTTATTATACATTTTAATGAAATAGATATAAGAGGAGATGTATATATACGTCTTCAAACATTTTTTTAAGGATAAACAGAATAAAGTCCGTGTGGCTTGACACAGTATTGCTTACTGGCGGCTACTTATCGTTCTGCTTTGGACAATTCTTACAATATCTTAAACAATTATAACCTATGTGTTATTCTGGCGAATAAGCTATATTACTTTAAAATTAAAAAGTAATTAAATCCTACAGTTTTTGCGTAAAAGAGCAACAAATATCTATACATACAAACTTTCACGTTTAAAATATTACGTTACGTGATTTGTATTTTTTATTTGGTATAAATAAATATATATGAGTAGTTGGTAATAAATAAAGTTTTTATCAAAATGACACATTTCATTGATTTAATATTTTGTCTATTTATCAATCGAGCATTTAATCTCTATCTTATAACATCTATATAAGTCAATATGTGATTATTCGATTCACTTGTTTGTACTAACAGTGACGATATGTTGAAGTTCGCCTGCCTGTTGGCTCTTTGCTTCACCGCTGCCGTGGGTAAGTTAACGAATTTGGTTGGTTGGTTATTATTAAGCAGAAGTCAATGTACTAAAATTTATTCCCATAGAGGAATGACTTGAATGGATAACATTTAATTGCTTGCTCAACCTTTTTATCGTTTATCTACTTGCTAAGCTATGCATTTAAATTAAATTTTGTGGGGTTATCATAGCTAAAATTTAATACCAGGCCATTCAGGCCTTAAACTTTAAAAAAAATACGAAAAAAAAATTAATTTAAAAATATTGAAATTAACTTGAAAATTAAATTAACTTAAATTTATAAGATAATATTTTTAGATGTCGGTGGCTTGGTCTAAACGTAAACTTAGTTACTTTTTTTTCAGTGGCGATCAACATAAAAAATATTTCATAATTTTAAGTTTATTTAATTTTGCAATCGTTTTAATTACTTTGCTTCTAAGAATTAAGTTTGTAATTTTAAAAAGTCTCACAGTTACAAATGTAATGTGACTTGTAAGTTTTTAATTACATTTCCTACCAACCTACTTTTTACAATGACAAATGTAATTCACAAAAGAAAAATATTTGTGACTGCATGATTTTTTTCTCGTAGGTTCACCCGCGCAGCAAAGAATAGTGGGTGGGTCGGTGATCGACATTAACAAGTATCCATTTATGGCTGCGATGTTACAGAACATAAACCAGAATTTCCGACAAAATTGTGGTGGTACCATAATCAACAACAGATCTGTTGTCTCTGCTGCTCATTGCTTTTCGTGAGTATGAACCAACATTTTTGTTATCACTACAAGTTAATATTAAGGTAATATTAAGGTAAACTGTCTACGCTTTTGATAAAAAAGTACGCGATACCATTACATACAAATTACTTTAAATCTAAATTACAAAACACTCAGAAATTCTAAAGAAAAAAAATATTAACGTAACTATTACTCCTTATTTTTATGAAAATAGCGGTCAAACGGGAATGAGATCCAACTGATGTAAAGTGACTACCGTGCCTTTGAACGTTTACAAGATCTAAGGAGTCACAAATGTGCTATCATAATCATATCATATCAGAAAACATAAGAAAAAGAAAAAATAAAATGATAAAAACAAAATATAAAATACTTATATTAAGCTTAAATAGCTGTCGATGTCACAGTGAGCCAAAAACTCTGTCGGCCTTCTTTCTTTGATCGGTCAAACCGATATGCTAGCCCTTCGGTCGCCTGTAGTTTCGTCGAGGCGGGAAGACAGCTATTTGTAAAACTTTCTTACTTTTTCGCCTTGCATTGTTTCAACAGTAAACGGAACACAAATACAAAACTACTATCATGTTTTCGTTTTTGCGCCGATTGCCATTAGCGGCATTGGTTGCTGCCGCTCCCGCTGTTAGGAAAGTCCTTCGTATATGTGTTGCAACCACTGTATCGACACAGGAAGCATTCCATACAAGTGACTTCCTAAACTTCCATGTAATAAGCGTCTTTCTATCCAGTCTCTTGCCATCGCTGCGTACTAGTACTACATTTGGTTCTAGTACTGACAGAATTTTAGCGGTGACAAGAGACCGACGAATAACACTATTCAAGAAAGCATAAGATGCAGCTAGCGCTTTTTGTGCACAACGAGCCATGGTCCATAATCGTCTACTGCCTCCCCACAATAACATCGATGTGTCTTATTTATTTGTTTGTAAAATTGGTTCTTAATATTATTATTATTCAATGTATTTAAATTTCAGCTCCAGATCAGCTAATAATTTCCGAATTCGAGTTGGATCTTCCTATGCCAACAGCGGCGGAACTGTTTATGCTGTATCTCAAATTATCAATCATCCCAATTATAATCCTAACACTCTAAACAATGACATATCAGTTGTGAGAGTGTCAGGCAGTTTCTCTTTTGGAAGCAGAGTGCAACCCGGCCGCATACCTGGTTGTGGTTATAATCTTGGTGACAATCAAGCCGTCTGGGCTGTAGGGTGGGGCTTTACAATGGTAAGTGAATTTTAAAATATCAATATTAAAATACATACCGGCAAATTATATAAAGTATTATGATATCATATCCATAATATTATAAATAAATATAATTAAAGTGTTAAAATTGAAATAACTAAATGCATATGAAAGTATACACGGAAGTTATATCAAAAACAAAATTTTTAAAATTTTTGTCTGTCCGTCTGTCTGTCTGCCTCTTTATTCCGGCTATTTCCCCTATGGAGGTAAGTTTTAGTACATTGATTCATGCTTGATAATAACCATCCAACCAAATTCGTTAACTTACCCACGGCAGCGGTGAAGCAAAGAGCCAACAGGCAGGCGAACTTCAACATATCGTCACCGTTAGAGAACCGAATAATAACCTACTGACTTATATAAATATTTTAAGACAGAGATTTATCGTCCATTGCATATTTGTATATGCAAATTAGATTTTTATGTCTGTTTTATTTACTTAAGAATTTTTCATATATATAAAAATATTTGAAAATTTTGTAGTTAACATACTCCAGATAATTATTGATATATACATTTAATATAGACGATATGTTGAAATATAGTATAAAATAAATGAACTATCCTTGTAAGACATAGATATTAAACATACACAATATTTAATACTAGTAAACATCTTGAGAAATCTTGAGAAAAGCTCCATTGAAAAATAGCTGTAGCTTGCGGTTTTCACTCCCGTTTATGGTTACTGCTTCGTTCCTATGAGTCGTAGCGTGATGTTATATAGCCTATAGCTATTCTCAATAAATAAACTATCTAACACAAAAGGAATTTTTCGAACAAACAAACAAACATATTCATCAACTTTATAACATAAAATACAAATAAACTAATTTTAAAAATGATTATAACGATTTTTGCTAAACATAAATTGATATATATGTCTTATACTATTTAATATTTTTTAGGAAGGTGGACCTCCTTCCGAACAACTTCGTCACGTCCAAATCCGGACGATCAATCAAAATACATGCAGAAGTAGCTATGGTTCACTCACTGAAAACATGTTGTGTGCTGGCGACATGAACGGAGGACGGGATTCTTGTAATCAGGACTCCGGCGGTCCCCTGCTGCACAACGGTGTATTAGTCGGTGTCACTTCTTTCGGCACTGGATGCGGACGGCCTCGTTTTCCAGGCGTTTATGCTAGAGTTACCCAATACACGAAATGGATTGAAAGTAACCGATAAAGAAATGTTATAATGTAGTACTTTAGAAAGTAGTATTTTCGTACTGTATTTTTATGGAAATATACATACATATATGTTATTTATTATTAAAATATATATCGATAACATTTTTTATTGCATTGCTGAAGGCCTACGAATTATTTTTACCTGTCTCCTTTAAGAAATTCTGTTTCTCCAAATAACCTAAACCGCTGAGTTGCAATCGTGCAGGGGCTTCTATTGATACATTTATGTTTATCATTAGCATCAAGAAGAAAGTTTATTTAGTTTTGAATTAATGAATTATTCGATCAGTCAGTCAGTCAGCCAGGAAAAGTTATCGCCTGTACAATGACAAGTTCATGCCCGTGTATCGCCTTTTCGAAGTCAGTTCGTTTTTAGGATTCCGTATCTTAAAAGGAAAAACGGAACCCTTATAGGATCACTTTGTTGTCCGTCTATCTGTCTGTCTGGCTGTCAAGACTTTTTTCTCAGAAACGCATGGATGTATCAAGTTGAAATTAATATCATATACTCAAATCTACGATGACATGCGGCTGTGAAAAAATTTAAGTTCTAAGTCAACGCAATCAAAAGATAATAGAAAATATGTCGTATATTTTGACCATTTTAGCGTTTTCGCAAGGGAATCAAAACCCATACTTACTGGGTACTTCCCATTGACCTAGCACGATGAAATTTGGCTAAAAGTAAGATCTTATGGTACAAATAAAGGAAAAAATCTGAAAACTGTAAATTTTTGTATGTATGTTTGTCTGTTTGTAAGTTTGTCTTTCAACCTGTTTCTCAGGAACGCGTTAAGGTAACAAATTTTATCAATGTCAAATATTCAGAGCTATAATTACTAAGAGCTGTGAAAAAATCAAACTTCTAAGTTAACACAATCAAAAGATACGGTCATTTATGTCGAATATTTTAAGTATTTTAGCGTTTTTAACGTTTTCACAAGGGAATCAAAACCTACAGGGTACTTTCCATTGACCTAGCATCATGAAATTTGGCCAGGAGTAAGGTCTTATAGTATAAATAATGGAAAAAATCCGAAAACTGTAAATTTCTGTTTGTGTGTCGGTCAGTCTGTACATCTGTTTTTCAACCTTTTTCTCAGGCACACGTAAATGTATCAAGTTGTAAATTATATTAAATATTCAGAGCCGCATTCACTTGAAGCTGTTAACAAAGTTAAATTATAAATCAATACGTATCCAATTAATTAAAAATGCATTATTTTTGGAAAATAAACCAAGCCTGTGTGTGAGATCATACAAGAATAGAGCGTATCTAGCGGAAAACAATTTAATCTTAGAATTAAAATTTTTATGTACTTAAAACAAATTATCATAGAAGTTGATCACGGTCAAAAAAACAATTTTACAATCAATGAGGAGATATTTGTATCAGAACGAAAACATTGGGGCAGCAAACCCTTATAAACAACGCAATCTACCAAAATGATAGCGCGATTCAACGTACAGCCAGCGCCATCTCTGGACCATATAATGACATCACCTAGGATAAAATTCTGCTCGATTAATAAAATTTTAAAATAATGTTAACAGAGGTAGCATCATTTTAAAATTTTAAATTTTAGTTAAAACTGTCCAAATATTTTAAGTACAAATAACAATTAATTTTTCAATAAGCAAACAGCCTATTAACAAATAAATATTTAATCTTATTGTTTTCATGAAAAAGTTAGTTTAAATTATTCTAAATATGAAAACAAAAAAAATAATAAATTAAAAATATTATTTAAACGCGCTAAAAATAACAAAATAAACTTTTCCTTTAAAAGTATGATCATCAATTATCGTTAATTTTATCGTCATTACATATAATGTACATTAAATATAAAAGCTTCACGTGATTTGATTTAAGTAGGTACTCGTATTAACTTAGTTCAAAAAGTTTAAAATTAAATTCAATCAGATCAAGTTAATTAATTTACTTTTTTTTTTTTTTTGTTTTTGCCGTCTGACACTTCTTGCGTGGCAAGAATTATTTTTTGAAATAAGGTAGTCAATAGTCTATTTATTTGTACCGCTATTTGCATTTTTTGCGGCGTTATATATCTTTTCTTGTAGGGTCTCTTTTTTTTTTTTCCCATTGTCATATATATAATATTTTTTTTTTTTATAATATTCTCTTTTGTATCAAATTTTATTTACAATTCCTTATAACTAATTATATACATATTAATTATTATAACATACACATTTATTTAAAACTACCTTACTACTAATGACAATTTCAATCTTGCCGACGGCTTGAGGTTGCAGAGGTTGTTACGGGACTCGGACATTCATTTCTAAGTTTAAAACAAATAACATTTTAAAATAAAATAAGTAAAACATTAAAAGGTTAAGTTTAAAATATTACAATTAAATTCTGTACAATTAAATAAATTAAATAATAAATTAATAAATAAGTTAAAATTTTTAAAATAAAAATAAAAATACAATTAGCATAATAAATTAAAATAAAATGTAGAATGGTAAAATATAAATTAATAATTTAGTTAAAATGAAAATAAATTAAAATAAAATTACAATTAACAATTCATCTTGTTTTATTTCGTCCCGTAACAATTTTGGCCGTCTTGAGGCAGAACCGCTCCAGATACGGCCTGGAGTGTTTATCAGATATGAGATCTGCGATGGTCGTCTCTGTCAGTTTAATACCAGTACTTAATTCCAGGTCGTATCTGTCTCGGTCATGCCTCGGGCATTCAAACAATATGTGTTTAATGTCCTCTGCAACCTCGGGGTCGCACACGCAGCCAGCACTATCTCTCAATTAATTTACTTCTACACATGTAAGTCATCTGGTTATTAGTAATATAATTAGTTATTTATAAATAAACTAATCGTTTATTTATAAATAAGTAATTATATTAGTTTAAATATATAAGTTGTCTCTTGTTGAAATGAAACTATTTTAAACGGATTTAAATCGCGTATATTAATTATTTTTATCATCCCGACGTTTCGAGCACTTTGCAGCGTTCGTGGTCACGGGTAGACTAAGGTGACATTTGTCTATTTGAGATTTTAGAAAATATTATTTACAACTACCGCCAACGGTTTCTTAAATGATATCTTGAATAACGTTCCGGTTGCACGCAGAAGGCACTAACTGTATCTTTTGGTCTGGCAGTCTGTTGGACTTGGGATTTTAAATTTTTAATAAGTGGATCCCAGGTGTTTGAAAGTCTCCAACCAGCTTCTTCGCCCTCGCGCAAGTGGTCGCGGAGGGTGGGGATGTCGTCCGTGTACGCCGCGTATAGGCGCGGCGATATACAGCTGCCCTGGGGTACTCCGGCGCGGATGGGGCGCGGCTGGGATTCCGCGCCTTCTACCGTGACGTAGAAGCTACGGCCTTCTAGGAAAGACGCCACTAAACGCACAAGCGCAGGCGGCAATTCGCTGGCTATCAACTTCGTCAGCAGCCCGGCGTGCCACACCCGATCGAAGGCCTTCTCTATATCGAGAAAGACCCCGACGGTGCAGTGCCCTCTGTTGAGCTGGCTGGCAAGCTCGTTTAGTATGCGCGCCAGCTGGAGCGTCGTAGAGTGGTCGCCGCGACCGTACTGCTCTTCGCGCAGTGGCAAGTAACGGTTTAATCTTCGCAGCAACAAACGCTTAAACAGCTTGGCAATGTGCGATAGTAGCGTTATAGGCCGGTAGCTTCCAGGGAGACGTCGGTCCTTACCCGGCTTGGGTAGGACTATTATCTTCCCTGTTTTCCACGCCTCGGGGAAATGTCCTGTCCGGAGTATCCCGTTGAATAGCTTCGTGAGCGCTACGAGGAATCCATTAGGCAGCTGCATCAACGCGGCGTTCGTAATCCTGTCCGGGCCGGGCGCCTTGCGCTCTGACGGGGTAATAAAGTCTATACCCCGGAGCGGCGGAGTCGGGCCCGACAGTAAAGCGGCGACTTGCGCTTGAACGGCCGCGCTCATTTAATGTTGTTAAAAATAAAAAGATAATATTTAGAAATTTGACTGTACAATAATTTACTAATTCCTTACATAACTTGTGTAAATCTAGATCGATCTAAGTCTGACCCGACATGAAGCGCATAAGATATAACACTGTAAGATAGTCACTTTTTAAATACTTATGTAAAAGAAACGAGATAGCTGCTGTAATTATATTCAATATATTATATAACCAATAGTTTTTCGTCTGTGAGTCCACCTTCGCACTTAACCCGGTTTTTATTTTATGTTGTTCTAGCTACAATATATATACATAGTCTGAAAATGTATAGTTTATACCCATAAAGGTTCATGAAATTCTGCCCGCTGATAAATGGACGGACAAACGGACAGCGGAAGTTACGGAAATGTTTGTTTTTTTTTATTATTTTAGTTTGAAATATTTACAAACAAATTTATCAAAATTTGTTTAAATGTCTATCAAGACAATGGTACAAAATAATTATTCATAAAAATTGTATTTTAAATAATATTAGATGTGCACGGAATTATCAGTAGGATCTCGGACTACAAAGCTTTGTACATATTTCTTGCGACAAAGAAGTATATGTCATACTTTGTTTATATTATATTGTCTAGATACCGCATCGCTATACAACGGTTGTCATCATTGTGACCACCTGACACTAGCGCCACCTATGTTTGTGCGTATATAAAGGGTTGCCAGCTTATAACATTTTACCAATAAAATAGAGATGTTTCTGCATGCTAGTTAAATGATATATTCAAATAGTTTCGAATATCTTATTTTGTATGGATGATATATTATAGCAGTTATATGATTTAAAAATATTTACGACTTAAATTTACTTTTGAAACTGTCACTTAAGCAGAAATATTTCGTGGAAAAATGAAAACACAATGTCAAGAAACTTTAATTATGTTTTCACTAATTCATGTAATATAAAAAGAAACAATTGCAGATAATTAATCTATATAGCTCAACTAATTTTATTTCTTGTCATGGCTGTTGATGTTTATCAATAGTTTTTACTGTTTAGCGCGCTATATGTTCTGACAGCGGTTTTTGAAAATGGTGCAATTTAAAAAAAAATGCCACAAAACAAAGAATTAGATTGAATACAAGTGCATTTTGCACAAAAATGAGCCGACTTCAAAAACAAATTTATTAGATGCAAATGAACTAAAAGGCAAAAAATAAATATTTTCTACAACATTTTGAAGTGGGTGCCAAGTAAAAAACACTCGAAGTCGGCGCCAGTAAATCCTTTTACGTGTTATTTAAAACACTAGCTTGATTTCACTACACCGCGCTTTGTAATCGTTTTTTATATATATTAATTTTACTTAATATTTACAACCGATGTGGTATAGCGACAAGAATTGTCCGTATTCAGAGAAATGAAGTTCTAACCAATCATTCAAAATATTGTAAAACCTCTGAAACCCAAAACGGCATTTTATTAAGATTTCCGTTCCGATGAATCTATCGTGGACTTTAGCCGTAACCGGTGAAACAGGCCCTAAGTCTTGTTCTTGCCTATGGAAGATGCATCAAAGACTACAATAGGTGTAAACACTAGACAGCCTAAACAGTATACAATACTAAGTAAGTAGGCCCGCTTGAGCCTGTTTGCTATTTTGAAATCGCATGAAAGAAAGTTATTACACATTAACTCACTCGAATTAGTCTTGTTATAGACAAGGCCGGTGTGATATAGGATATTTTTTAGGAAATAATAAAGATTGCTGCCAGCTCTTCTTTTATTTTTCACAAATTCATTAAATAGTTGGAAATACAATAGTAATATGATTTTTGCCATTTTTAACAACATTTTTATATTATATTTATAATAATGTTATTCATAAGATTATTTATGCAATATTTACAAATTTGTATGTCGAACATTGTTATACGAGCATTTTTAATGGTCTACGATTCAATAATAAATATATCAGTCTTATCTTCCTATAATGTTATATAAAAAATATAAATAAAATTTCCTCATAAGAGTTACAATAGAAAATTTATACATTGCAACACTACACGTTTTAAAATTAGAATCAAATTTTGACAGTGGTAGCCGTTAGATGTTTTGAGTTTGGTGCTTCTTAAAATTTGTAATATTTTTAAAACTCAGTAAGTGTTTTGTATTTTATATTATAAAATAAAATGGAACAGTGATTCCATTATATTATTGCAAAACCTAATTGATTTATTGCGTGATATATTAAGAGAAATATGGGAGGAAATATTAGTAAACCCAGTACTGAGACGGCTGCACTCGCGCAAAAAAACGACTTGAACAAGGACATAAGCAATAACCCCGATCCTCGATCTCCTACGCCTGAAATAACTCGCACTCCGCTACAGGTTTGTACTATATTTTCACACGATGTATACGATATTCAAAACGAATTGTTCATAAGATATCAGTTTAAAAGAAATAACGATGGCGCCAAATTAATAAATCCTTTAAAAGTGTTATAAGATATAAGTACTCAAACGCTTCCGGTACATCTACAAAAATACTATTAATTATTCTATTACTCGTACTTAAATTTACAAATAAAAACTAAGTTTCAATTATTCTAAAATTCAATATACTTTATACAGAATATTATGAAAATGATTTTTTTTTTGTCATATTTATGACATTAAGAAATATTTCCTGCATAATCTTATTATATCTTAATTATTCTAGATTGTGTCTAATCTTTATTAATATTATAAGGGAGTAATATTTGTTTGTTTTTAAGTTTTGTAGGGGGTAATTTCTGAAACTACAGCTCTGATTTGAATAAATATTTTTGTCTTAGATAGCTCATCTATTCAGGAAGCTTAGAGTATATTATGTCGCATTGTGATTTACAGGAACAAAGCTAGAGCCATGATTGAAACCATAGTAACCATTAGTAATAAAAATAAATCATTTTTTACTCGCCACAATTACTTGTTTCTGTCTTGAAAAATTACTTAAAAATGACGACATTTGATTAATATTTCTAAAATATATTTCAGAATAAAAATGGAGCTAAACATAATATTACAAAGAATGTGGATTTGCGGAAGACTTTTGAAAATGGAAAAATCGAAGAAAAACTAATAAACAATAATCCCATTCTATCAGCAGTTATAAAAAATCACCTACAGTCTTATGACCCACGCTCTCCAACTCAGGATTTTGAAAGAACACCGATTATTATATCAAAAAATGATGAAGATTGTGATAAAAAAATTCTTAGAGTTCAAGTTGAAAATAACAATTTTGGTAGCCCTTGTCTTAATAATGAAACCATGGAAAATAACAATTTTGACTCTTCCTTTGATATGACTGAAATTAAACAGAGTTTAGTAGTACCTAAAAATTTATGTGAAGGTTTTTATGACATGACACTAAATGAGACAATAAATGAAAATGAAGAACCATTAGGATCTTCTACAGCTTCTAATGAAGTTATTGACAATAATATATCCCAAGATTGTACCAAACCAGCTCAAGTTTTAGAAACCAACTTTGATTATGTGGAAATTGAAAATGAAAAATTTGAAGACAGTGAAGAAAATATAGAAGATAATAACGAGCACATTGAAAAACTTAAAAGTGATATTAAAAATATTCCATTATTTAAGATACTCCAAGAAGATCCGAGGTCTCCAAGTGTGGGTATAGAACGAACTCCAATAGTCGTTGCTAAAATAGACGGGGATATAAGCGAAGAAAATGTTGAAGAAATGTCTGATGACTCTCTACTTAAAGCACTGCAAACTACCAATACTGATCTTCAAAACGATGCCCAAGATGGAATACTTATATATGAAGATGAATCTAATTCTCTTGATAAAACACCGAAAAAATCAAAATCAGCTAACAACAATGGTTCTCGGACACCTTTGTCATGTATGAAAAATAAAACTGATTCATCACATGCTAGATCTAAATCTACTACCACACTTAATGATTCTAAGGACCAAAAAGTAATGAAGTTACAAAAAAGAATTTCCCATATTCCAAGACTTAAGTCTCTGACAAAGCAGTCTAATAAGTATCTTTGCTCAGAGAGTAGTCACTCATTGAAAAATATTACAAAGATAACAACTGTCAGTGGTGATTGTGAAAATACACCACCTCACTCTCATCGTGACAGATGGGATAAAGATAATAGTATTGTTCTTTAGATTTTTCATGTCTAAACATATGTTAATACTTCATGTCTTGCAATTCTATGTTTGTTATAATGTATGTATGCCAGCTAATCATACTCTATTGATTCATTACAAAATTTTAATGGATAAATGAATAGATAGATTAATTTGCGATATTTGTGATTTTACATGTTAGATAAATTCTAAATAAATGGTAATTTCGAATCATGACATTAAACAATTTTGTTTTAGTTATAATTGTATTAATAAATATTTACCACCAATTAATTCTTTTTTTATAACATTTACTGTATTTTATCTATAATCTATAATAATAATAAAATTCTAACGGGTCGCTGTCTGTACATGGAAGATATATGAAAAAGAATATTACGGTGGGCCTTTACCAATGCAATAGAACCCAAAACAATGATTTTTAGAATTCTTGTCTGTTTATCTGTGCGTTTGTGCACGCTAATCTCAGAAACGGCTTATCCGATTTAGATGCAGTTTTCACTAATATGTTGTAGTAAGCTTCACTTAACATTTAGTGTGTTTCATGTCAATTGGTCCATAAATAAATTATTTTGTAGAAACCAATAAAATAGTAAACAATTTCTGATTTAAGAAGGGAAGGTATACAAATAAATAAAATTGATGTGTCTGTTTGTAATTTTAAATAAATGCATATGAAAGTATACACGGTACTGACAACAAAATTACCAATTTTAAAATTTTTGCCAGTCTATTCGTCACTCAGTTTGTTTCGGCTAATATCTGAAAACAGTTGGACCGATTTTGACGAAACTTTCACTAGCAGAAAGCCAATGTAATAAGGAACAAAATTGAAACCAATGATATTTCATTGGTTTCAATTTTGTGATGTTTGTGAACATCGGATTCAAATAGGGAATTTATATCATATGTACAGACAGCGACCCGTTAGAATTTTATTATTAGTATAGATTATATAAATAAAATAATATATTTACTGGGTATTTTTTTTTACTGGATATGAAGGAATCACAGTCAATTTTGATAAAAACTAAAACTATATATATTTTTTGAAAAATAAGTTTTCCTAGCCAGAAACGAAAACGAAAATGATTTTGCAAGAATTAACATTCTGTATTATTGCATCATTTCATACTGTCACATATTATAAGGATAAACTTTGGGGAGGAAATAATATATACAATTAACTGCAACAAAAAGAAAAGGCTATTTTTTTTTAATTCTATTAAATTCATACATTAATTAAATCTTTAGTAATTTTTCAAAAAAAACGATCATGCCTAAAAGTGAAATTTTAAAATTACAACGGGATGTGCAACGCTAATAGCGGGTGAGTACAATAGCAGAGTAACGGTGACGGTGACGGGGACCAAAACAAACGTCACATTCTATCAACTTTGTGTATATCACATAGAAAAAAATAGACAAACATAAAATAAGTTACTGTGAGTTATTCGTTTTATATATTTTCGATTATATTGTTCACACTCTTCCTTACTTTAGTAGGTGACTAGCATTTTAATGCAACATATAAACAAATCGTTCGAAGTAATGCAGACTTCTTTCTAAACTTACCGGGACCCATGACTTAACCCACATATTTGATTATGTCTGTGTATTATCGACTATTTAACTTCTAATTCATGTATAGATTTAATGTTATTTAAAAAAAAAAAAAATCTTTTCTTTTTATTTGGTACTATTACTTTCTAAAAGTTGATTCATACAGGTGACACTATTAGGTGGTGCAATAATACAGAATGTATTTTTTTTCAAAATTAGTGGGTTCTATTCCTGGCCAGGAGAATAATGAAATAAAAAAAAATTATGATGCAGTTTTAGATTTTTCAAAATCGGACACGAGACTCCTTTAAGTATTTTCCGCGATTCCTTATAGTTCCGGATTTGGCAGAAAGTTCTCAAATCCAAAGTAAAAAGCTCCTTTCTTGAGCAGCACCGCAGACTATTATACCCTTGCTTTGCAGGAGACATGTCAAGCATTCTGTAATTCACGCGAACGAAGTCGCGGGCACAGCTGGTAAAAAGTGTACGTTCTTGACAGATACTAGGACAAGAATTATCGCGCTATTTTTGTTTAAATAAAAGTCAACCTTTTCCACAATTTATTTTAATTCACACCATTTAACTACACAAATGCTAACATTGATGATTACACTTTTAGCTCATTTTATTGGTTAATAGCACAAATAAAGCAAATAATCACAATTTTGTAACAATTGATGGAATGGTTTAGAATCAAGAAAGAAAATGGGAAAAGTAAATAGACAATAGTAAATAATAAAGATAATAAATTTAAAGAGATAGAAATAGATCAATTAATTGTTTTATTGTAAGATATAGCATCGTTTATTGTATTATCATTTATTAGAAGCGGTTAAATTTTTTCCAACAAATTTCCTTTCCTTTCCTTTTTTTCATCAGCAATCTATAATCCTCGTAGAACTAAAACATAATAGACAGTATAATTAAAAACATATTATGAAAACGTGGTCCACGTTTCACGTAAGTGTCGGTCTGAATACGAGGCGAGTCCGAACTGGCGCATTGTAGTCGAATAAACAAGAATTAACACATTGAATTATTATATGTTATGATAAATACATCCGATATAACTATTTATATATCATTTATTAATAGCAGTTTTAGTACAATTATTTAAACGGCTATTAATAAATGATTTAAACATATAACTTTCACATGTATAGTTCTAATTATTAAATGCTTCTTCATTTAATAATTAGAATTAAAGAAATGTCTAAACGACTGCCCTAGTCTATTTTTTTATTCTGCGCAGCGTAATGCGTATAGTTCAGACAAACACTTACGTGAAACGAGGTATACACGTGTACACTCTTTGTTTCTAGTTGCCTACACCGAACATTGGCCCGCGATCCGTTCAATTTTCAAGTGCAAACAATTGAACACAAATAGTGGCTAAGTGTACACAGAGAGTAGTTGGTTTCATATTGGTTATATGAAAATTAAATATTCACTGGTGTCTTGAATTTTAAACAAAACACAAGTCTCCATTTGCATAGCGCTTTAACGCTTATGTTATTGCACGGAGTTCCGTGCAATAACATAAAGCGTTAAAGCGCAATAACATAGTTATGTACAATACTAAAAATTCTGCTACTATACTAATAGTGACAAAAAAAATTAAATCCTTTTATTTCTCTTCTCATTGATGTTGTTACAGCATTTATTATATACAAAATAATCTGGCATTATGCATGGTCATTGAAAAAATTCAATTCAAAAATTGAATTACTTAAAATTTAAAAAATTATTTCAGTATAATTATTCTGTATCTTACAATTATTATTAGTACCTAACTATATAATTTGGCACTGATTTAAAAAATAAAAATGATCTCGTAAGGAATGTTATATCATTTCTTTATTTTAATAGCTAAGGTTAAAATAACACTTATATTGGTTTCATAAAAATATTAACAAATAGGTAACTATAACAATTACACATATTATATGAGTTTTTGTTATTATTACAACATAGAATTTTTAATTCGATAGTTATTTTTAATTTATGTGAAATGCTCAATTGAATCGCATTTACAAGTCTAAAACAGGATAAATAAGCGTGGCTATTTTAACATTGAAACGGTTTTAAACCGTTAAAAGTAAATCTACAAGAATACGATGGAATAACATTAACAAGCACTTCTTACAACATTCTATATAAAGCTAACATTGATAGACTTCAAATGACACTATGCTTGCTATACCTACTTGAACAGTGGAACGTTAATACAAGAATTATTTATAAGCTTATCAATAAAATGGACACGATATAAAACAATTCATAGTTTCCATATTTTGTAATTGTTTTTATATTTGTGAACAAAAATATAGAGCATGTATGATATGGTACGAGAACGAGAATGTAAATTCCTATTTTGAATAAAAATATTTTGATTTTGATTTTGAGAGGTAATAGAAAATAAAGACTTCAATATTATAACCGAATTTATACACAAGAGAAATATTTAAAAAAAAAATCTTATTTTTAGAATCGTATTTCATATACATATTTAAAACTATATAAATTATGCACAGTACATTGCACTTTGAACGTAAAATAACATTATTAATTTCAACAATATACGCAAGATATTATTAACTATAATGGATTTTAATCAATATCCATAATGTAGCTAGTAGATAAAAGCTACAAAATTAATAAGATTCAATTTTAAGTGGAACTTTAAATAATTTCTTTATTTGTTATACAATACACGTATTATGAGATAGCCGAATTAAATGACAATTATAAACACACACTTTTAAACATAGATGCGTTTTAAACAGTTTAATACAGTGAACTGTACAGCCGGAAGTATAGGCGCTTTCCTATCTACTCCCTTACATCCTCATTCCATTTTAACGGGGGCAAGCACATAAGGAGATCGGAAAAATGTTTTTTTTTTTTCTATTTACGAATGTACTATCAAAATCTAATAATTTAGGCTCAGTTGGGCTACATAATGGCCTTTAAAGCACCGGCTAGTTAATTTATTAAGGTGCTAAGAGCACTTTATTAAAAAAGGACTATATAAAAATATAAAATTGACAGATTATTAAGTGCGCCAACTCCAAATTATTATATTAAAGTATTGCCCAATAGTGTTTAGTCTACGGGAGCTCTTACGATAACCGGTTTGTATTAATTACAATAGCGATTGACGCTATTCACATTAAATTATTTCCGGCTTTGGTCGAAAAACAAAAACTGTGAATTTGTTTGTAGATACAAAACGCGATGCAAAGAATTATAACAATTATTATTATATAAGTGATGATCAGTTTTTTGGTTTCTCTTTATATCTCAAGGAGTCTTTGTGAAATTTGGCACGGTCGTAGTTGAGATGCGGCGGAGTAGTTTTATATACATAATATAAGCAATTGCTACGCGAAAGAAAGTTATAAGAAAGAAAATTGTGTTTATCCACTGGCATTTCCGTTTTAATGAATAATTGTTTTTAGAATAACCAAAAATGTGCCATTTACCTGATAAACATAAAAACTAAAATATTTTAAACATATAACAGTAACATTTTTCGTACAATTATGTTATTGATTTCATAAAAAAATATTTCATTATTAACTTTAAAATTTTTGAAAATTAATGTCATGTTCATTCTTAATATCATACAAAACCGACCAATGTGGTATTAATATTGTCTTACAAAAAGTTACACTTTATTTCATTACATTCAGCTAATAAATGGAAGCTGATAAGCAATACTATGTCAAAGCACACTTCTTCACAGACTTCATTTAGAAAAAAAAGGCGTCTAAAGATGTCAAACCTATTCTTACTAAATTTGTTTTAAGAAATACATATATCTTTTCTTTACTAATTTGATAAAAAAGTATAATTAATTAAATGCAGACTGGTATAATAAAGAGTTTTATGTAATAATAACTTTTTAAATATATGAGATTATATATCGTTAAAAATATAACACACATCAATATTCGAAACATTAAATGAAAAATCTTTTTTCTGTAATTATTTAGTATAAACGACTTCATTTTTTTTGGAAAAGTGTTAAATATGTTATCGTAATACATTAACATCTCCGAATTTGACTGCTTGTGGGTTGACACATTATAGCTTATCAGCATCCAAATATGGTATAGTATAAGGTATTTATTTTATTTCTGTTTTGTACTGTTATGACTTTTCTACTTAAATTGGGGCTTTTATTATAGGAATACACGATTTATAAATATTTTGAATACCTTTAAGGTCAGCATTAATGTCTATATTATATTATTTATCATCTAACAGTAAAGTTTACAACAAAAATTCGATTGACATACAAAGTTTACTATATAAAAATTTGTCTATGAACTTCTTGTATTTTAAGTATTATCCTAAGATTTATTTTGGAAAAATATATAATATGATAAAATTAAATAGTCCACTTTGATACACAACTTTCAATAATACTTACACATTTGATGTGCCTAATTAAATTATTTCCTTACATTGATTAGAATGTGAACTTTTTAATTTGTTTTCATATAGATATTTACAAATTAAGGCCCCACACAGCCAAGAGACAGACTTAAAATTGCATTGAACAACATACATGAAGGTTCAGGGACTGTAGAATAAAAAAAACGTATACCACTTACTACAGTTAAAGTTGACTTTTCCATTAGGGTTAAACTTTTTGATGATAGTTTTGGTGGATATTATATATATGTCGCAAACAAGTAATTTAATAAGCCGTTTAATTAACAGCCTAGCCTAGTTACTTTACAGCACCAGTCAACTTGCAGCCTGAATTATATTCATCCATTTAATTATTTTGGTAGGCAAATTACTTGGATTGATAAATGCTTACCCTATTCATAATTAAACTACTTACTTTGCCTATTCCCTTCAATATAGGTTAGGGTGGCTAAAATTGATATATTTTTTAATACTAATAAGGGTTTGTACCGTCTTGACGTAACAAAAGGCACGTTACAGCAAACGAAGGCTGCCCCTACCCTTCCACGTCTCCGATATTACAAAAACACTCTACGAGTAAAGAAGACCAGCACTAGGTGAATTCGAGATTTCCAAATAACAATATGTTATATGTTAAAATAATTAAATAAACAATTTCTAGTGTCAGATGTTTCCTCTTTTTTCTTTTTGTAACATGGTCACCCTATTGTATGAATGGCCTAAGCATCAACCAGCCAGCTTATTATATACTAGTATGGCTGCATATTATTCAAGCCTCTAGTTGAGGCTAGGCTGTTAATTGAACGGATTGTTAAGCTTGCCTGCGGCATGTATAAATTCTTTATTTTATTGTTTGAGTTTTTTTTGTCCTACTGAGCATGTATGTTTCAATAGTATATTTCACTTTCAATAGCAAATAAATTTACAGTTAACACATGATAACGTATATAAGACTCATAATGTTACTTATCTGGGCATAACCAGTACTTTTGAAAAGCCGCAATTTCGTATATGACGCACTATAGAATAAAATGAATGAATTCAAAAATTCAAATTTTAGTTTACAAATGGCAAAAATTAACTAACTTAGCTTACTCATTTCACATAAATTGTATTCACTCACTTTAATACTTAGCATGCGAATATATTTCTTAGTCTGCGCAGGGCCCTATTATAATAGTAAAGGGGGCAGTGTTTTTAAATTACATAGACATTTTATAATTTACTATGTTAAGAAAAAACCAAACCAATTATCAACATCCATAAAACTCTAGTAATGGCAAGGTAACAAGCAATTGTTTGTTAATTTGCAGTTTTCAAGCATGCTTTTTCACTCCTGTGACGCATTCGATTCTGTAATAGAATATTAGCTAATGATATTAATCACAAAGGGAAAATTCATGTAGCACAAAATCAAATCCATACTAATATTATTAATACGAAAGTATAGTCTATCTATTTGTTGTGTGTTCAGTTATGCTCATGTTTCAACCTCTAAACTAATTTTGATGAATTTTTGTTCAATGGACAACAACTTAGGCTACAACAGGGAAACATGAAGCAGGACAAATAGGAAATAAAAGTTTTTACACAAGTGATGTTGCATTTGATATAATTACTCTAATTCTTTACATACTGTTAGTTGTTTAGTGTAGTAGTTTATAAGAATGTATTTGAACATACACATTCAATATTTTAATTAAAAATAATTTAACTAATCAATTTTTCTAATTAATACTTTAAATTCTAAATTGCAGAATGGGCTTCTATTAATAAAAAAATAATAAAAATAAACTATTGTATCTAATTCATGAAGTTTTTAAAAGTAAAAAAAGACTAAAATTTTATTTTCAATTGTAATAATTTTGAAATTGAGGCATTTATGGGATAAAATTAGACATACAACAAATTGACTTAACATTTTGCTTATATAAAATCTTTGGAAAACTTCAGAAACACAATAACTAGTACAATATCTTCTACACCATTCACAACTGATGTTCACACAATATATAATACATATATACATATTTATAATACACAGTTCTGCATATTATATATTCTGCTTATTAAATATATATAAAAAATTTGTTTGTATTACAGTTGTAGTTGTTAAGTGTTTAATTATGTTTATCAAATCATTTTTTGTTAAGCTTTTGTTTGCTTGTTTTTGTTTCAATAAAATTATTAAAAGCGAAGTGTTGTGTTTTTTGTGAATTAAAAAAAACTTTTTGGTTACTTTGGCATTATTTTTCAACAAGTGATGGTCGTGTGGTTAATGTGTGGCGTGTATCCATATTGTATAGTGTTGGATTGAAAAATAGAGTGAATTATCGAATTTATGTGTTTCATTCTTCAATATACATATAACATACAAATATAATCTGCTTTGTTATATATAGTAATAGTATAAAATATAATATTTGTTGCAACATTAATCTCAAAATTCCATTCAAACAAAAACCAAAAAAATTAGTCTAATAAATAAAAACATTAATTACAAGGACACTCAATGCAAACTCTTTAATGTACCTGGCTCTTTGTCCTTTAAATTTTGTGAAACAAACTCCTTTAATTCTGCATAAGCTTTGTCCAAATTGTCATTAACAATAGTTATGTGACAGTTTCCTGCTTCCTGCCCTGAAATTTACAAACAATTTATTTTAGTAATAATGTCTACAAAACATAGTCTATAACATAATCAGGACTTTAAAAGAGTAAGAGATAAGTGCTGACCATACATGTTTTATAACTAAAGATACATTTAAATTATTTTAAATGAATATGTTCATGTACTATTATGTATGTCATGTATTCTGCAATTTTTCTATAACTATTGTTAATTGTAATTATAATAATCATTAAATACATACTTATGTGGACTTGTGTTATATTTTAAATCTAAACCAATAATTGGTTTTATGTGGCTAGTGTTTTATGGCTTCTATTATTGTGTAATTATATTAGCTGCTGTACAGAACACATGCAAAACATACATTTAAATAGAAAATAAGAATTAGATGAATACTATTGTTCTTAAAATGATAATGTATATAAATAAAATGCAATTTTTCGCATGTATCTAAAGCACCTTACTTCAGAATGGCTGCATCTTATTACCTAATTCTAATTCTTTTTTTGTTGGTTGTACTTGTGAAAACAAAGTTTGAATAAAAAAGTTTGAGAAATCATAGTGACTTGTGATAATTTTGGGTTAATAGCATAATTCTAATTTATAATGTTACTAGAGAGTTTCGAGAATATTCATATTTAAGATATTTTTTTGTTGCATCAGAATGATAGATATACAGATTGTTTTTAATCTTTGACCTTTGATAATAATTGTTATAAAAGTAGTTTCTGATTATTGTAAAAAAAAAAAACTGATATATGTTATTATAACAAAAGAAACAGTATTAAATATAACACTCAAATCAATTTTTCTTTAATATACTGTTTAATTACATTTCAAAAAGTTTAAATAAAGATATCTATTTATACTAAAAAGCACCAATACACCATCAGGTATTGTGACAAATATGATAAAAGAGGAACAAGATAAAATAAAAAAAAATAAAAAAGGTCAATTACTACTACAACTAACTAAGTAAGTTACTGAGGAGTTGTTTTAAACTTATAAAACCTTTGTTTTTCACATCAGAGTTTAAACAACATACATATTAATAACATACCATACTCAATTTCCTTGTAAGCAGCTTCTAGTCTCTTCTTTAAAGCATCTTCATCTTCAGTGTTCCGAGCTCTCAGACGTTGCTCCAGCTCTTCAACAGAGGGCGGCATAACAAAAACCAGCAATGGTTCTAAATCAGTGCGTCGTATTTGTTTGACTCCCTCAATGTCAATATCAAGTATACAGGTTTTTCCAGAACGACGGACATCTTCCACTGCTTGTTTACTAAAATGTGATATATATGCTTTTTAATTATTTTTTTTTTACATTTATTATGCAATTACAATATACAATTCCTAATAAATTTTACAAAGTTTGTAAAATATAATCCATACATATTTTATATAATAAGTTTATTTATTTTCTTGGTGCACATTCAAGTTATATATTATGCCCATTGTTTTTTATAACATATTGGTTATGGTTATTACTTTATATATTCCTGCGATAAAACAATAGACATTTAAAAAAATATGTACTATCAATTTTTAAGTTGGAGCACTAATTAATATGAATAATATACATTTATTTTTAATATAACATAGAGTATAAGAATACAAAAGAATAACTATTATTGTTTCAACATATCTGGTAAACAGAACCATCATAAACATAAATGACCTGTTTTGCTGTGGGCAATGACATCGTTGGTCTCTTGCCAAAAGTACATATCGAGCCACGATACTTTAAAAACAAGTAATATCCTTACCTCGTTCCATACATATTTCCACTAAATGTAGCAGTTTCTATGAACTCGCCTCTTTCAATTGCAGCAAGCATTTCATCTTTAACAGTAAAATGATAGTGTACGCCGTCTTTTTCTCCAGGTCGAGGACTTCTCGTAGTATGGGACACGCTAAATCCAAATTTATCTGGATATTCGTTAAGAAGGCGTTTCAATAATGTACTTTTCCCTGATCCTGATGGTCCGAAAAAAACCAAAGGACGTGGACCTTTTTGTACCATTCTGTTGAAGACTGTGTAAAAACAAATATTTTTTAAAGCGTGCCGTTAAAAAGGTTAACATTATTAATTATTGAAAAATATTACAAACATTTTAAGAGAAACGTGGTTATATTTTTAATCGCTCTTTTATTTATAATAATTTAGTTAATTATGATATAAATTCTGTTATGTATTTATTAATTTATGAATTAAACACAATTAACAAATTTAACGCAAAATTTCGCGCACTGCGGACTTCAATATTTTCAATACTTTACCATAGAGTAAAATTTTTTTTAAGCCAGAATTTCCAACTCATTTGTGTTATTGTCTATGACATATAATAAACACTTGAACACAATAAATATATCAACTAATAATTATTAGAGCAAATATAAAATAATCATTTAAATAATATTTTAATTTAATTAGGAAGTCCATTACATGAAACCTAATTACATTTATTTCTTAAAGGATAAAATTTGGATGTTTTTCAGTAACAACCTTTTAGTATTTAATCCATTTTTTTTAATATCTAAAAATATATATTAAGTATCTATTGACTTTTAATTTTATAATTTTTTTAGTTTTCTTATTCTTTAGTCATTAACTAAAATATTTTTTACATGTATTTAATAAACCGAGATGGGAACTCTGCTTTAGTTACGACAGTAGTCTATGGTGAATATACAGCTGTTTAACGGAAAGAAACAAAAGTATATCTATTTAATAGTATAATTGCGTGTATATTTTAATTTTAGTAAGAAATATAAAATATATATAAAATATATGTAAATTTATTAAATTTATTTTTTGGTATCATATTTATTTCTATATTTGTTTATTAATATTATTTGTATTTGTTAATCGTTATATCTTTTCCGGTTTTAGTATATGGACCAATCACAAAGCCTACATTGTACTCATCTTTGACGTAATTGAAATCCATCCGTTATTTTCGATTTGAGCAAGCAAGAAGCAACTAAGCAAGCATCTCCTGCATATCTTTCACCACAAAAGAAAGATAAAAAAATACTGTTAACGATTAGCCCGTGGGAATTATACAGTAGTTTAGTACGGGCCAATCGTTAAAATAGTATTTGACTGAGGCTTTTCAGCCGTCTAAAAATCTTGTGTAATGGAGGTTCAAGTCAGAAGGCAAAGGATGGTAAGTTATAACTGTTTAAAAGTCTTATTGCCAATGTTGTTATTAAAAGCTATAACCGTTGATCTCACTGTCTTTGTTAATAGGTGCAGATTCAGGATCAAGAAAATGTGTATGCAAAAAAAATTAACGTCGTAATACCGACAAAGCGTCAAGGCTTGGCTGTTCGCGGAGCTCTCGGTGAATTGAACACAAATGTTCAAGCTCAACGCGATGTAAATGTTGGCAAAGTGGCCGTTGCTGCTGCTGAATTTGAGAAAAAAGCTACTATTAATCGTTGTATCGCCCGAAGGTAATTTATGCGCATCTAATATCTACCCACAATGAAAATTAAATATACTATTTTATATTAACGATTATAATTTAAAAAATTCTTTTGATAATTTAAATCAACGCCTATTTAGAATAAAGAAAGTGTTTGAAATATAATTAAAATAGTTAGTTTTACAAAATTGTATCATTGTGGCATATGGTTGTGATTGTGGTTTACAGCAACTACAGTCATGTGCAATCTAAAGTGAACACTGGATTGGCTGCTAAAACAGTTATTCAGCCTTCTTCGAGACCACCGCTGAGACGAGAAGAAAGCACTGCAGCACTAGCCGCACGAGCTGTAGTGAGGACAAGGGTAAATTACTGAATTTTATTGATTACATCTATTTATTTATATGAAACAAAATCTAGTTAGTAAACACTTTTTAACTCAAGAGTGCTAGGAATGATTTTAAGATTTTTGATTTGTTGCATTTTTTTGTTCTAAGTAGGAGAATAACCATTAAAACATTGAAAAAAAAATAAGGAACAAAAATAAAAATTAAGAAAATTCATTTTTTTATATGTTTTATATAATTCAATAAATTAACTCAATGTTTATCCAGTTTACAAAGTGGGTCAGCTACTTTCATATACAGTAGTAATAACTGAAAATTTATGAAATTATTTATGAATATAAATCTAATTGTTGTCTACATTTATTGATATAATTTTTGGAATCCAGACAATAAATACAGACAACTACAAAGTTGTCTGTATTTATTAGTAGTATACTGTAGATATATTAAAATTGTTGCATTATAAATATTTATTATTTTAAAATATTTTGTAACACAATTTAAACAGTATTTTTACACAGAAAATATAAATGGAATAATAAATAATTAATATAGCAAAGACTAGCAATGTTTTGCTTACAGTTTTTGTTGGCTTAAATAATAAAAAAATCTTTTATTATCACATAGTGTATTTGTATGTTTAAATTGTTTTATAACAATTTTTTGCAAATTATTTCACTCTTATAGTTTTTATTTTTTGGTCCTTATTGTTGACTGATTGGCTGATTTATCAATGTATGACATACACCAGTGAATGGATTGTGTTTAAAGTCACAAAGATAGTTACTTTGACATAGGAAACTGCTAACATCAGATTTTTGAAAATTCTTCGGGTTTCCTTGTGGAATACTGCAGAATTCTCGAAAAAGTTTCATTGTATTATTTGCTTGTCTGTCTGTGTCATTGTAACAAATGGACCTATTTTGATGTATTTTTCGTTTGAATGCCGATGTAATTGAGATGCTTCTTAGCTATATTTAAGGATTTGTTCAGAAGTTTCGACTTAAAATTATGATTATACTATTAAAAGATATTAAAATAAAATAGTTGTCTAACCTTGATATGATGCTGCAGTGTCCCCTGGAATCAGCAGGATACCTCATTAACTTACAACAGAAGTATCATGTTGAGGCTTGTTGAAATTGTCTCAATGAATGTCAGGGCTTTAATTAATTTTCAATTTTATATTATTAATATTATTTAATAGCATAAGACATATGCATTTTTATGCCATGTCGAAAGTATTTAAATACTTCATTTCATTAATATTGGTTTAGTAGTTTTTATTTTTTTTTAAACATTAAATTTCTTCTACAATAATATCATTAAATAATGCAAATTACAGGAAATTTACATAGTGTTTATTTTGTAATATTAATTTTAAAACTCTTGTCTGAATGTAAAATTTAATTTTTATGTCATCGTCACCAGGCTGCCCTTAAAGATGCTCAAAATAAGCCACAATATGCGAAAGAAACTAACCCACTACAAGTTAAGAAATCAACTCAAGATGTTAAGAAGGTTACTAAATTACCTTCTCTTAAAGAGAATGCCAAAGAAAGTAAAAGTCTGCGGAGGTCAATCCCTAAAGAGCCTACAGAGTCACTGGGCAAGTTAAAATTAGCTGAAAATGATGACATTTCATCAGTACGAAAACAAGAAAATGTTCAGATTCAAGTTCTATCTCCACCTAAATTACCAGAAGATATTGAGGATATTGATGCTGGTGATAAAAACAGTCCTTTACTCATGTCAATTTATATAAAGGATATTTATAAATATTTAACAGAACTTGAGGAAAAATATCCCATTGAAGAAGATCACTTAAGGAAACAGGTTAGTTCAATAAAAAATTTAAATGTATTGAATCAAGTTTTTAATTTTTTAAATATAGAAGACGATTCTGAAGGTCATCTGATGTTAAGAGATCATCCTAAACATTTATGGGAGCAGGACCCAATAAAGTTGGCAGTGTAAAAGCTTAAAACTCTCACTCATTGTATAAAATGCAGCTATACTTGTCATTAAATGCAAAATTTCTGAGGGAGTTTATTACTGCTGTTGTGTCAGCCCATATATGTACGAGTCTTTTGTCTACAACTGGGCTATACCACAGTTTGATCCTGTTATTGGTATTTAAATTTTTTTTAAGATAAAAAGAGACTAATTTTATTCTTTTTATGTTTTTAGACTGTGATCACGGGTAAAATGAGGGCTACGTTAATAGACTGGCTGGCTGAAGTTCAGAGGCAGTTTTCATTTGTTTTGGAGACATTCCATTTAACTGTTGGTATTATTGATCGTTATTTACAGGTGAGAATGGATTTATTTTATTACTAAAAAATTGTAATTGTTGTACAAGTAGTATTGGTTTTAAATTTTACAGTCATGATTTAATTGAAATATTGGATAGTCAACAATAACTTCTCTTCAAATCAAGTGATTTTGAACAATCTTGTAGTGCTTAAATTATTCTTGGAAATTTGTAGCTGTTAACATGAACAAAAAAAAAAAAACATTTATATGACAAAAAGAACATTTAAATTTTCTTAGATATTTTTTTTATAATGTTGAACCAATTTGGAAAAAAAACGTATTCAACAAATAGACCAAGTTAGTGTCAGTCAGATATTTTCTCGAATACTAAATAAGCGATAATGAATGTTTCCAATAAAGCCTATTCTATATTTCTGGTTTTAAAGGTCGTACCAAGCGTGCAAAGGAACCAGTTGCAACTTGTTGGTGTTACGGCGATGTTTATTGCGAGCAAGTATGAAGAGATTCATGTTCCTGACGTGAGTGACTTCGTCTATGTGACGGACAACGCCTATACGAAGTCGGATGTCTTCCAGTGTGAGAGAGAAATCATGTCGAAGCTCGGCTTTTGCCTTGCGAGGCCTATACCTCTGAGTTTCTTAAGAAGGTTAGTATGATTAAATTATTGTAAACTATAACGTTTAGTAATATTTTTTTTTTGGTTTTTTTCTGTATCAACAAAACCTATAAAAATCTTAATATAATAATAATTTTTAAAAAGTTATGACTTGCCTATCAAGGGATTGTTATTTATAATCTATTAATAACTATTTTCTACCAACAATCACTATCTTATATTTATATGATTAAAAATTGTGTAGGTTTGTATAGTTTTTGTATATTTAATATATATTTGCGATTACTATGACATGATTTAAATATTTAGTGCTAGACCAATAGCCATAGACATTTTCTAACCACTAGGCCATCCTGTCTTTTTTTATTTATTTCAATTTGTGTTTAAAATCTTTGTATTCTTGGCAATGAATGAAACATATATGTGACAGAAGAAATTCTAACTTCTGAACTCCACCAATAAGTATTTGAGTAGCATAATGGATTAAGTTTCTACTCTTGTCTTTATTAGGTAAAAGGAAAGGCAAGAAGCAGGACATTTACAGAAATATGATTGTATAATTTCAGATTCGTGAAGGCTGCGCATGGTACATCTAAAAATCATCATCTAGCGAAATACTTTGTCGATCTCAGTCTCGTCGAATATTCAATGGCTCACTACCGGCCATCTGAACTAGCTGCTTCCGCCATATGTCTCTCCTTATATCTTCTTTCTAGCAAAAAACTATCAGAAGTCTGGACACCTACACTATCATATTATTCTGGGTATAGCCTCGATCACATCGTCCCCATTATGGTTAAGATAGCCAAAATCGTTATTGGTGTCGAAAATTCAAAGCACAAAGCTGTGTATAACATGTATTCGGACAACACGCTGGCGAAAGTTTCGAGTCTGCCACAGTTAAAAGGAGAAGCGATACATGAGTTAGCTAAAATCTCTGCTTGTTAACATGTATTTATTATTATTATAGAAGGTGGTCAGATTTTGACATCTCGATGACTCCAAAAACCTTTTCGTTCACTTAAATCGGGGCTTTTTTAACGCCGCGGGACACTGTTAATAATCGGGACTGTCCCGCCATAACCGTCACGTCGGGTCACCTTACTGTTCTACATAAAAGGTAAGAATGTTATGGTGTGTCTTGATTGTGGTATTATTTTGTATTTCTATTCTATTACCATGGACTGAGTTTTTGATGTAAGGTTTCTTTTAGGTACCTGTTTGTTTGATTAGAATTAATTTTAACTTTTAGATGTAGTTGTATGACGGTGAGATGTTATTGACATTTTTTTAATTATTTATGTATTACAATTCTCGACGCATTTCGGACCTGCTTTTAAAAGTTAAAAAATTATCAAGCATTTTATTGGGCTTACTATGTTGAAAGAAATAGTTTCAAAAGTTTGTTTGTACAATTTACTTAATTATCAATTACAAAGACAACTAAACAAAATTTTATAAATTTAGCAAAATCTATATGTGCGACAGCAGATTAGTGCACTTCACCAAAAGAGAGCCCAATGTGTTATAATATTTTAGACTAATTTATTTGTACAGCAACTGTTATATTTCCCATCATTGTATAATGAGGTTTTATAAATCTCAAATTTACACAAAAACGTGAATAAGTTTTATTCAAAGTTGTGCGACAGACAATTGTATGATTTTATATAACTGAATTATTAGGAACAGCTTAGAATAAAAATATTCTAATAATATTATATAATATATTTAGCTATAAACTGACAATGGACCAAAACACTTGACTGTATTTGAGATTTCAGATAATGTAAGCCAAGTTTTAATTATATTGTTTAGATAGATATTTTTAATAATGTAATTTGATAGAACTGTGATTAGATTTATTATGCTGGAATTTGTTGAAAATAAAATGTTTGTAATAATAAATGCATTTCATTCAGTATTTTTTTTATTATTAAATTAACCTATTTATTGTAGTCATAATGTAAAATACTTTGGTATTTCAAATACCTATTTTAATATTAACAAGAATAAACGAATAAAGATAAGAAAGAAATAAAGAAAGAATGACTTCGAAAGCAAAATAATTTCGTTTACATGAATGACAAACGTATCTGTTATTTTAAATTCAAAATTCCGAAGTAAACTAATGTGACAGTATACCCTTAAATACTTTCAGATACCATTAGATTTTCAAACAAAAAAGTCTTTGAATCGTTAAGTAATCAGTAAACATACATAAACATATACCATAGGAATTGAGAACCTTGTCCCTTTTAAGAAGTCCGATAAATTAGTCACACGTGGGAAGAAAGTTCAGTGTCGTTGAATTTGGAATAATTTGAATTTGGAATTGGTCATTTCAAAAAGAGTTTATTGATTTCTGAAAAATTCTAATTGTGTAACTAAAGAGATTTTTGAAATGACCGATTCAATTATAGTAAACGCTAAAAAAGAAGAAATCCTTACAAGTAAATATAATTATCACAAACACCTACCATTTTACATTTCATTGATTTCGAAAAAGGAGGAGTTCCTATGTTCGGATGGGGGTATTTTTAGAAAATATATGCTCATCGATTTCTCCTGAACTGGTCTTTGTAAAGTTATACTTCCAAATTGTTCCCATTGTCACCAGGTCAGAATCTCATGATGGGATCCTGGATAAATCGATGGAACTCTTCAAATATTATGGGCACATAATATGATTCTCGGGCATTTGCACTCGGAAAGCCAAATTTACTGCCAAAATTTTAAGATTGTAGCCCCAGGGCTTTAGGCTTTGCGTTGAATAATCAGTCAGTCAGGTCGAGTCATTTTATATACACAGAATGTCGACCACATGTATTTGTAGATCTGTTAACCCGACAAGCAGTGTGGTGGATTAAATTCTTAATCTTCTAATAAATACAAGAGACCAATGCCCAGAAGTGGGTCATTTACAGGTTGTTACTATTAGAATTGAAATCAGAATTTACATTTAATCTATATTCAAATCATTATTTTTCGGTGCCAACCATGTGTGTCATAGAATATATTTTAGCAAAAATCAGATAATAGATACATTAATTTTGGCTGTTAAAAATAAAAAAAATGCAAAAATTTGCAGTCACAACTAAAGAAAGATCACAGGTATTTCGAAATTCGGTTTTTTTTTGTAACGGTAATAATTATAAAACAAATGGATTTTTTTTTTAAATTTTTATCCGCCCTATCACCCGATTTCGGTTTGACGTTGATTTATGGGACAGTCTGTATAGATATCTAAACTGAATCATATGCATTTTTATCCGCCTGCGCGATAGGAAAGAGGACTATATTTTTATGGCATGTAACAATGTTTGTGATAATACTCTCGAAGCATATAAACCACTGCGCTGGTTGGATATTAATTAATGAAGTGTTTAACGATTTTTCTATACTATACCAAGGTTACCTACCCTTAAGGCTAAGATTGTTTTTTTTTTTATAAAATAATAAAAAAAATATTTTTCTTTTTGGAAATGGCGTTTTATTTTCTTATCTGAAACAGCTTATTTATATAGGATAATAATCTACTACAAATTCATATTACAGTTTAGAATTTTATATTATACGTAGTTATAACTAATAAATTAAAATGTACAAGTTTAAAAATGAATTCTTTTGTTACTTCATTTTATTAATGTTGACGTTTCAACTAACTGTTTTCGTTAAAATCATACCGTGTCATCAACCATAAATAACGTATGGAGCATGAATATTTTTTATTCTGATAAATAAATAAATTCCTACGGGATGTGTAACCAATTAATTCCAGTTGTTTGTAACCACGAAATACATCGGAGATTTGGATACTACCTAGTACCTATGTATTTGTAAACATAGGGATGTTTTATTTTCGAGGAAAACTTTGATCTCTTATATTAGGGAGGTAGGTAATTGTTATTGTCAAGTACGTATCGTAGAAACTGAGAGTAGTTACAATTCGCTAAAGCAGCCGAAGATATTGCTTACGGTTTTTATGCTAAATGCGTTAGTTTACACATCGAACCAAAGAGTATATGGACATTGATAAGCAATACTATGTCAAGTGGTACGAAGTTCATTTTGAGAAAATGGCGTCTAAAGATGTGTCATCTATTTTTAATAAATTTGCTTGAAGAAATATATATCCATGTTTTCTTTTTTATACTGATAAAAGGTATAATTAATTAAAAGCAGATTGGTATAATAAATAGTGTTATCTAGTTATTAGTTTTTCAAATATATGAGATTATTGTAGGTATGTAGTAAAAAGTGGAACACACTTAAATGGACACTGATAAGCAATACTATGTCAAGCCACACGGACTTCATTTTGAGAAAATGGCGTCTAAAGATGTCAAACCTATTCTTAATAAATTGTTTGAAGAAGTATATATCCATTTTTCTTTTCAATTTTGATAAAAGTTACAGTGAATTAAAAACGGATTGATATAGTAAAAACTTTTATTTAATAATAACTTTTTCTAATACATGAGATTATTGTATAAATAGCAAAATACGGAACGCACTCGGATTCGAAACATTAATTTAAGAAACGTCTAATTGGCACAACTAAAAGCCATTAACCAAAGAATTGAATTGAATTAATTTAAGAAACATTTTTCCATACTTATTTAGTTTTGATGACTTGAAATATTTTTTGAAATATTTGATATGTTAATGTTAAATAGGTGACGCAGTGTCAAAATACATCAATATCTCCGAATTTGACTTTTTGTGGGTTAACACATTATTGCTTATCAGCATCCAAATATTCGAAAGTAAATGTTTACTTAAGAATAATAAACTTTTTTCGTTACTTATTTAGATGAGATGGCTTAAAAAAGTTTTAAATAATGTTAAATACATGACGCATTACCAGAATTTATCATTCAATTCACTTCAATTCTCTGGTTAATCTGATTAATTTGGCTTTTAGAGAAATTATCATTATCTCCAAATTCGATTTTGTAGGTTGACACATTATTGCTTATTTATGTTTTATGATTTTAATACATGACATAGTCTACGGTTGATTTGATCCATTTATTTTCAAATAACATTTTTGGTAATTTCCGTGATTACCTGCATTTACAGCCATCACGATATATTTCTTACAAAACGATGTCATCACTATGTTTTCATCATCAGATAGAATTCATTAAACTCCAATTAAATACATAATTTTAGTACGAAGTATCTATCTGAAATTGTAGTCTTACAGTAAAATATGTCTATCGTTCCATCACTGCCAAGTGCCAAGACAAGCTAAGTAGTTAGGTAAATTCTGTCGTAAATCACATCTTAAAACACTAAATTGACAGGTCTCATTAAAGTTTCAAAGCGCTAAACTTTAACCCTGGGAATAGACGTCTGGTTTTTTTTTTCGTCCATGGAATCAGATAAATAGAGTAGTAAGATTTTTCGATTTAAAATTAATCTAGGGCTTACAAGAAAGATTTATTAATTTATAATTAGCATAGATGAAAGAAACTTTTCAATTACAGTTTGAACTTTGATTTAGTTTTCCAAGAAAGACAAATTATATACTGAAATGTATTTTTTATATTTTCAAAAGCATGTAGGTATTTAAAATGTTGTAAATAAACTTTGATGATGTATAAAAATTAAAAACAGGGTTTAGTTATTGAAACAATATAGGTACACAATATAGAAATGTACTCTGTTTATAAATAACTTTGCATGTTACACATATAGAATGATTGTTTTTTTAATCGATCGACACAAAAACGTAGTTGGTCAGAACCTTTTGTAATTTCGGTATGTACTGCGGTAGTGCCGACTGCCTGACTGCGATTTCCATGGTTTTCCCACGCCACAAATTCGAAGAATTTATTTACGCTTGGCGGTTAGCCCACAGTTTTTGTTTCCGTTTTGTTACTAGCTTTCGAATGTGAATAGAGTTTATATAACATAAACTTAACAATTACTTTTTGCTTCTATTATAACAAAATTATGAACAGTGGCTAAAAACAATTTAACGGTATTCTAAGTTATGAGAGCAGTTTAAATGTTTGTTACATAATATCTGGAAATTTAACTATGATATATAGGTAATTGACGAAGGTGTAAGGACAAGCAAGTTCTTTGATTAGTAAGACACGGCAATCGTATTTAAATTTAGTAATTATTCGATAAGAATATGTTAATTCAAAGTCTTGATGCAAGTGTGCGCAACAGTTCATTGTCTGGTTGAATTTTTGCAACAATCGCGTAACACAATATATGCACATAGTCGTTGTAATGCTACGAAGGCTTGTCTCGTAAATATTTCGTGCACGCAATTTACAGCTTTGGGAATCCTCTTAACGGAATACTGGGGCAGTTAGCGAGCCCCCGGATATTTATAATTTTTGCGACTCCTCCACTAAACCGGTATTGTTCTCTGAAAAGTTTCTAGATTTTTTCGTTTTTATCTTTTATGTTTTAAAATGGTTTTTTTTTTATTACAATATTTATTCTATATAATAATTTATGTTTTTGAGTTTAATTGTTTTTGCTATTCGACTACTTAGTAGAAATCTGTAAAAGCCAAGATTTATTTTTTTGGAATTTTAAACTAGACTTCTTGTTATTAAAAAAATATATTTATAAGCTTATTAAAAAGTTCCTATATTGCACAATGTTTAAGAACTGTAAATAAGGAATAAGAATACAAAACCAACGCGAGGAAATTGCCGTCACGTCAAAGCCCGTCCCGTCCCTTTCATTATGATAGTTGAATATATTTTCAACTAAGAATATTGAAAACTCGAAGTTTCCGAGTCGTACGTACACACGTACCCAGCTTAAATATCAAGAAGTTTTGTCTGGCAACAAAATGTTCCATATTATTGTCATGTTATACTTTTCTACTTAGCGTCTGGAGTCGCAAGTGTCTCCAAGTAACGGTGCTTCCGTTGTTTCGCCAACTTTTAACGAGTTTGTTGGACACGAGTAGAAGTGAGGCTCGAAGTGCCAACGTCCGACGTCTTTTGCTGCACATATGTTACACACATTCGTATACGTTGTCGTAGAAATATGAAACCTTAATGTTAACTTTATTTGTCCTTAACGTTGTTTCTCTTTATTGTTTTGTGTTGTTATAAAACTTAATTTTTTTCACCTTTGAAAATATCCTCGTTAACCAGACAGAGTTAAATGCAATTGCATGTTTTTATGACATGTTTTAGGTACATTAGAAAATTGAACATTAACGTGTGTTGTTTGATGTTGGTAAACAGACGATGATTTGCCGGAACCAACACTTAATATGTTCACGCATCGAAGGCATGCAGCGGAGAGCGAGCTGGGAACCGGATCTAAATTCTAATGCCATAGAGTTACGATAGCACTATCACAGACTATACAGTCACTTGACGGCCCTTTATGGTCTTACGTTGCGTGGATAAAGCACAAATATACGATAAAGAATTTAATCAACGATTATAGAACAGTGTGAGAATCCAAGAGACTTCGTATGTGTGTATAGAAATCTATTCACCTCATAATTTTATTTTTTATTAAATAGATTAAAATTTTTACAAAATTAGTCAAGGTATAAGTATTTTTCATTTAAGATATAGTTTTTTCGAGAAAACTTAATACATACAGCTGAAAATAGAGTCTCCTCCTTTTTCGAAATCGGTTAAAAATAAAAGCATGTACTGACTAATTAGATTTAAAAAAAGGAATATGGTTTTGTATATTACAATCGACAAAGGAGGTACAAAACTCGATATTACAATTTTTCGAAATACAAAATTTCAACATTTAAAGCCTAAAAAAGTATTGTTGAGTTACGGAACATATGTACAAAGTACACACTTGATCGTGCAGACGCTACGAAAAAGCTAGTTAAAAGGGATGCTTTCATTGAAATGTGAAACCTGACTTGTTTGCAATTGCAATGCTCTACATACATAAACAAGATACAAGAAAGTAAAAATAATTGTACCTTAGCAAGTCTTATTTATTATTTAGTTCGTATGAAATTTATCAGTATAGTTATGCACGCGTATCAAGTACGTATGTATGGGTAGAGGGTCCGACCCTCCTCCCCCCTTTGTATTCGACTTACATAGTACAAAGTATTTTCTAAATAACTTAGATTAGCATTTACAATCATACCATCTTAGTGCGTGATGCCCGGATAAAAATTAGTTTATCTTTGTACATTTTGGACCATTGGGGATGCCATTGGAACCTACCATGGGACGGATTCCTCTTATGTGAAAGCATGCCTGTGACGAGTATATTTGGATGCTGATAAGTAACAATGTGTCAACCCACAAAAAGTCATATTCGGAGATATTGATGTATTTCAATACTGCGTCATCTATTTAACATTATTAAAAAAAAAAAATTAAGTCACATAAACTAAATAAGTACGGAAAAAGGTTTCTTCATTTAATGTTTCGAATTTTGAATGCGTTTAATATTCTGCACTTTATACAATAATCTCAGATATTTTCAAAACTTTTTATTAGATAATATATAAAATATATCAGTTTGCTCTTAATTCATGATACCTTTTATCAAAATAGAAAAGAAAAGATATACATTTCTTCAAACAAATTAATTAAGAATACGTTTGACATCTTCAGACGCCATTTTCTCAAATTCGAGTCCGTGTGGCTTGACACAATATTGCTTATCAGCGTCCATATATAAGAATTAATCGAATCGTTTTAATTTGACTATGTGTGCACAAGTAATAACAGATTGAATATTCAAGGTTTAAACTATATTTGATACAAAAATGGAAAGCAATAAGTAAAAACTGATTTAGTTATCACTAATCTACTTTCTATATAGCTAAGTTATTACGACCACAGATATATAAGTACAAAGATAATCCAGACGAGCTTGCAGATGAAAAATAAGTAATAGATAAAAAACGCTGTTCGCTCTTAAATGAGAACGTGTGTTACAACGATCAACAATCCTGGCCGGCCACGGGTAGCACTTAAAAGTGCCGTTAAAAGCGGCATCGTTTCAAAAGCGCCGTATAAATAACGTTGCTACGACGGCATTTACCGGAGCGACGATATTTTACGATATTCTTTCGTTTCCATTTGCTGATTCAGATACAAATTACAATATAATTTAAGGAAAATTTTTATGTTTACAAATTGTATCTACTGTTTATTTTCGTGTTTATATAAATAACACGCTTAAGTGCATTGGTACTTCGGTGTAACTGACAGCATAACTTCGACTATGATTTGATTTTATTATTTACTTTAAAATGATATTTAATTATTGGCTTAGTAAACCGTGTTATATAAATTAAGTTTCATTTTAAGTCAACTGTCGTCCCGAGTAACATATTTTGTGACTATATATATATAGGCACTTTAATATAACAATATGTATACATTTTTTAATAAAATATAAATTATTTTAAGTACAATAGCAGAAAAACGAGTAGACAAAGCGCCAGGTAATTTAATAATCTGCCCGTCTGTATGTACACGTATTGTCAGAAACGCATGGTCCATTCATTTTGAATAAAATTCCACATAGAATAATAATTGGAGAGAAATCAAAATACCGAAAAACTAGCCAATTTTCAATTTTTTTTTCATTTTATTTTAACGAAATTTAGGAACACTCGTGTATGGCAAATTAAAAAAAGGAAATGGATAGTATTAAAAACTTTTTATTTTTCATAAAAAATAACTGCCTTCAACGACACCTTCATATTTTAAATAAAGGACTAATAATATTCACACACTATCCACACAGCAAACTGAGGAAATAGATTGGTATGACTGATGTTTGAACAAGGCCGAAAATGGCTGTGAAGTTTAGCACACAAGTGAGCATGTTTTAACCAACCTAATGTTTGTTGTCGTTGAAGGGTCGCCGGAATGAGTGGATCCCGTAAAAACGCACCCCAAACAGGGTGAAAACTGTCGACGCGCTTGATCTCGGGTACGGGGATAGTGACGTGAATTAGCGGATTATACCGGTGTTTTTTATTGTTTTAGGTCGTGGAAATGTGTTTTATAATTAATATTTTATTCTCGTGTATTGTAAGTAATATTGCTTTACAGTAATATATAATTGGTGTTTTCTAATTTATACTTACTTATCTACATTTAAAAATTTCGAAAGGAAATGTTGAATACAATAATTAATTTAAAATATACCAATATTCGCAACACAAATGTAAGAATTTGTAATACTTCCAATACTCGGAAAATCAAATTTTTTACCTTATTTTAAGATTATTGCATTTTATAATATACAATTTTAATAATTATATAACATTATTAATTGCAATATTAATAAGCATCGACAGGCAAACGTCTCTATTTATTCGGTGGTCACACTTACACACATTTACTAGGTAGCTTATTTTATTAGCAGCGAGGCTTTAAATCAGCTTCACGGAGACAGGTGAGGCAATCGTCATCCCCTTCACGTTCGACATTAATTCTCCTTTCATTTGCCTCCTTCGTATATTAACCGTGCCTTATTGGACCTGCCAGGGTTGTTGTTCTACCGTGCGAAGTTTATATATTGAAATAAATCAATAGGGCTAATATCATGCATTATCAAGGCCTATTTCGTAAACAGAGCGAGTAGATTTACAGCGTGTGATCCATAAATTGTCTTCGAAGGGATTCTGCAAAATCTACGTCAGCATGGGCCCCGACAGGGTCCGACTGATTGCTCCATCTATCTGCAGGGTCGAGGGATCGCGTAGAAAATAACACGCTATAATCGCTATGGATTATCTTGTAAAGGTGCGAAAATGGTGTCTTTATTTAAATGTTTTACAATTTTTCATAAAAACTTTAACTCAACAGGGTTCAGCGTATCATTACTTTAATTATAAGTTATTTTTATAGAAATTTAGAAAGATTTTTTTTTATCATTGTGTGTTAGATAGAACCAATTTTAAATCCATACATTTGAAATAGGTTTACAATTGGCGAAAATAAACATTGAGAAGCTTCTTTTTTGAAGTCGTTTAAAAATGAGTACAACGCGGTCTGCTGCATGGATCTCTATATTACAAATGTCAAATTAAACATATAAAAAATTAAAAATAATTTATAAAAAATATTATTTCATTATCCTGTGTAAGTATTATACTCGTAGTGTAAAACGAGTAGTTTTATTGACTTTGTATTCTAACATGAAAACATATGTCATAATTGTAACGTAAATATATTTCCCATCTAACTTAAAATTGAAGTAATCTATACGTATATGTTCTAAGACTGAAAATTAGTGGTATTATGGTATTAATGGTATTTAGAATTCATGCGTAATTTCGCAAAAAAATCCAAATCTCAACATTTCAATACCAGACGGTGGTTAAAACACAGGCATTTATGGCGGGCATGAAAGCAAGCTGAAATCCGAACGAGGGTAGGTTTCTATTGCGATACCTCTTACGTCGCTTGGGCTTTTGAAAATCGCTTTCAGTTTAATGTCTGCTTTACGTGTGAGTGCAACGACAATGGGTAATTTTATAGCTCCCGTGTGCATACAGACGCATTGTCGGTAGTCGAGATTGATTGTTTTTTAACGCCTTGTAGGTACGTATGTTAGTTTTTGTTTTTATTTCAAATAAATAATACGTTTTTGAGTGAACTTTTTTTTTAATACTTTAAGTTTTTAGATTTATGTATACATTATATTTTCTTTGTTCAAACATTGTTACTTTGATTATGTAGTAGATGCTATCTAGCAAATAGGTGGTGGCTTTTTATTACCTTAAAGTTATCTTCAACCCACTTCAAAAAGGAGGAGGTTCTCAGTTCGTAGCTTATTTAGAAGTCGGCTTATTTTGTTTTTAATCTTAGTTATTGAAATGTGCCTGTAAAAGTGTATTTATATAAAGGTATTTTAATTTCGAATGGTTAATTTTTCGCTAGACAAAATAACAAACCTCTGTATAGTAATAGTTATGTTTTAAAAATATTTAAATAATTATATTAATATTTAGCAAACTCAATATAATAATTTCACGACATATTCAATTTAGTGGCATTTAAATGTGATGAATATTATTATTTTATATACGTTCAATGTAACGGTATTAGCGAATGTTACCTATTCAGACCTGCAAAGAAATCAGTGTTTAAAAAACGTTATGATTTTCTCTATATCGTAGTTGATAATTTAAGTTTAATAGAAATAATATTAGATTAGTAATTTTGAAACTATTATCAGTGGTAATAATAATGTAGACCTGAATAGAGTCTGCATTATATATTGAATATTAAACTAAGTGGGATGTAGAGCTCCAAAGCTAGAATGGATTTTGCAAACTTGGGCGAAACTTAGTGAAATAGTAAAGATAAGAAGCTAAGCATTGTGATAGCTTGCCGTTTATAAGATGAAACTTATAATTGTAATAACTTATTAATTACTGCATGAATAAATAATTTTTATCACATTCGCCTTTAAAGATTTCGACCAGGGGTCTAGTTATGGTAAACGATTGCTATAAAAACATGCCACTTTGTCAGTTAAAGAAGCCGTTTCTGTACAAAAATCATAAATAAATTAGCATTTAAAAACAGCAGGAGTTGAACCCAATTCCCCAGCTGATAAAATTGTACCTTAAACGAAATTATCAAATGATTGTCTGCTATGATATATTAATCTAATATTTATGTACATACGAGTATATACATATATAAATTAATATTTGTTTGTTTGATAGTACCGTTTATCTCACATCCGATTGCCACTTTGCCAACTTATTGTTTGCTTTTCCACAAAGGTTATAGCGATAGTACAATAAACTTATAGTAGGTGTCGCGCGTGTCGTCGCACGGAAATGTTTGTAAACAAATTTTATCTACAAATCTACAAAGATATTATATGATTTTGCCAAATTACAACCATGATTGTTAATTATACATATTAAACTGTCGCGATTTATACATTCATATGTAATATAACGGGTCCAGGACGATATCACGACGAATGCAACTTCGTTGAAACGTCGGGCAATAAAAAGGTATTACTACCATTAGCTATCGCGATAAGACCCGTTATATTAAATATGAACACGATTGTCAAGTCGGAATAAATTCTGTTGTTATACTTGTTGTTTTCCTGTTAATTCGTGCGTGTCAAAAAGATGTAATATTTAAAATTATTTCAAGTGTAAAGCAATGACAAACATCTTTTGTAAATTATAATGAAAGTCTGAGAGCAAAATTAAAAAGTGTAATGCTCACCTTATGCAAACGCATTTGCAGGTGAAAGCTAGTTTTTTTATAATCAGAAATGTACAATTGTACTTTCTAAATTTGACAAAGTAAAAGAAAAAGAAAACTGTTAATTGTACTTTTCGATGTTTTCGAAAATTGTGATAGTCTTGTGTATTTTATGTATGAATTTGTTTTCCCCAAAGACAAATTATAAATAGATCACGAATATCTTTACGAAATATTTTTTATATTTCAATACATTTATTATATATATTGTTTTAACGCCTCCTGTCACATTTTACGTTCTTCCGTTCTTTTAGCAGCAAGATCCGGGACACCCACAGCTTTAGCTGACGTCTTTCCGTTTCCGTTTACAATTTACGGCTAGATCTTCACAAATTGTGAAAGTCGCAATAAAAATCTTCACACATTTAGTAGAATCATAAAATTTAGAATTGAATTTAATTATCTATTTCTCAGTACGATTTCATGGTATAGCCTTAAATGACTAAGGCTCATGGGCTGACTCGCCAGGGCAGTACCACATTTATACAGGAAAGCCATCTTCTTCATTATTTCCTATTGGTCCCTTGTTTCTCCTTTAACCCGACAGCACGTAAGTGGCTCTTCTGGTGCTGCAAGTATTCACATGCTGTGGTGATTGCTCAACATCAGGATCTTGTTCGTTTCTTGAACATTATCATAAAAAAGCTAGCTTCTGTCTTCCACTTCGACAATCTTAAATTTTAATAAAAACTGTGGAGCCTGGCTGTAACTAATAGCCATTTAGAAATGTATACGGCTGCTGTATAGGCTGTTAACCGGTATAGTGTCACACTCTCACAGAAAATTAGCGTTAAGTAACCATTAAGCTACATCTAAAGGTAAATGAAAAAACCGAATTTTCGAATGAAAGAAAAATAATATTTAAAATCGGTTCAGAAATGACGAAGTTCAGAGGTAACAGCATTAAAGAACGACGCTCTGGAATGAGAATTTCCCCTTTTCGAAGCCGGTTGACAATAGAAATAACTTTGTTAGTAGAACAGGTAAATGTTAGTATAGCGTAAATAAAATAGTACCTAAAATAGCTAATAAGATAGACAGATAGAATTTCGAAAACAATTCTACATTATTTTTGAAACTTTGGTACAGGGTCTGCTTACTAAGTATTCGTTTTGAGAAAATTCAGAGTTCGAGCGTTGCTTGAACAAGTTAAAAGTTCTGTTGCAAATGAAGCGTTACAAAAATGAACGCTCCTTGACTCCTATTTAGACCTTCGTTACTGTAAAATATACCTTCGTTCGTTATATTATCGAGTAACTTCAAAAAAGATAAATAAAAAAAAGGTTTAATTTAATTTTCTATTAGCACTCGCTACTTCTATTGTAAAGATTAAAAATATACTATACCATAAAAATTAGATAAATTTTGAATTTAATAACTGTTTTAAATAATATTTTATTGTTAGAATCAATTATCGTTTCAAACTCATATCTGTCAAGAAGAATATTAAAGTGAATAAAGCGAAATGAGAAAACTTTATTCTTAATCGAATGCGTCCTTAGTAGTTCGCCTCGCGACAACTTCTCGGGATCTCGCCTGATCCCTGAAGTCACTTTTAAGCCATTACTTACTCGCTTGTTTTCGATTTGTTTTTTTCTGGGACGAAAAAAGACAGGACGGAATACAAGTGCGACTAACTTTCTGGCAATCAGCATGCTTAACTTTTGGGAGGGTTAAATCAAAGGGTTCCGGTTTTATGAAGACTTATTTCAGACTTACCTTCAAGTTGAAATTAGATTTAATCTGGCTCGTAGCTTTAGGATTGAATTTTGTAAACAATTTCGAATACCTTTACAACTTCAGGCTTTGTTGAAATACCAATGGGAACTCGGGATACCGTTGTTTAGAATTTCCGCTAAAATTAATTCATAAGTACTTGTATGAGGTCGAGTTTTGCGGATTCGTCGGCTTGTTCAATGCCCGGTGCCTATTTAATTGTGAGCGTTCGTGTTTTATTGTTTGTTCGTTAATATTGATCTCTTTTCTTTTTTCGCGTTTTTTTTATCCTTCTGTAAAATTTGTGATTTTATGATATGAACATTTATTTTTTTGACCTGAACATATAACGGTAATTAGTATTATGAATACAATATCATTACTTCAAATATATGGTCTAAATGTCATTGATCACAGGATGATATTTTTAAGTGGATGTGGATGGCTAAATCCTATGATACGTGTATACTAACTTTGTAAATAGTAGTAGCAGTTACCTAGGTAGTCTTAAGAAAGCAGTAGTTGTAAAAAATAAGGCACTTGTAGTAAATTCTTTCAGGTGTAAAGCGATAACAAGCAGCTTTTGTAAATCTTTATGAAGGTCGGAGAGCAAAACTTATAAGTGTAATTCTCGCCTAAGGAATAGCGAGAAATACTTAAAGGAGTGTCGAGGCAGATTTTGATAAAAACTAAAACGAACTACTACTGTTTTGAAAAAAATATTTTCCTAGCAAGGAACGCGCTGATTAAAAAAAAATAATTTGTTGTTTTAGTTATTATTCTTTTAGTTATCCGCATACTATTGTTTCTTAGAAGTAGATAATTATGAGTGAAACTATCATTTGATAGTTTGCTGCAATAATAGCTGCAATAATATGGGGTTTATATATTTTAAACTTTCGCGATTTATACTATTCATATTTAATATAACGGGTCTTATCGCGATAACTAATGGTAGTAATACCTTTTTATTGCCCGACGTTTCGACAAAGTTACATTCGTCGTGCTCATGAGCTGACCACGGCTGAGATGGGGTTTGTTTTTTTTTTAATCAGCGGTTTATAACTTCTATTTTAATTATTCATTACAGTTAGACAAACAGTGGTTTGTACCAGTCTTCTTACGAGTCTTATGGGATATTATTGTTCAAAAAAAGTACTTACAACAAGTATATCAAAACATAAAAAATAGAGGTTATATTCAACGGTTTCATACTATTTTCCCGAGGAATTCTTTGTGTAGAGTTTCAAGCCCGTTTTTTTCTTCCATTGTCCAGATTGCTTGCCGGGTAGGAAATCGATGACGTGCGTTGAATTCACAATTGCTGTCAAACTATATGGTTAATTCGTTTGCTCTTATTCTGCCATATTGTAATAATGTAAAAGTAAAAAAGTAAAGTCTGGAAGCAGCCTGGAAATGTCCCACTGCTGGGCAAAGGCCTCCTCTCCTATTAAGGAGAATGTTTAGAGCTTAAACCACCACGCTGCTACACTGCGGGTTGGCGGATATACACGTGTCATAATTTCTCCCGGCACATGCTGGTTTCCTCAAGATTTTTTTCCTTTAAGCCACCGAGAAAGAGTTGAATTTAAATATCAATTTAGCATTTAAAAACTGAGCGGTATTAGCCAGGGTTTGTATCCGCAATCATCGGTTGACATAGACATGTTCTAAGGACTAGGCCATCTCAGCTCAGCAGTAATAATGTACCTAAATTGTTCTAATATCAAATTTAACAGCACTTAAATATTTTTATTTCTATTCTTTAAACGTCTTAATGATAACTTAACCTCATCGATGTAGTTACACTTTGGGATTATCAAATCCGCTTCGTTTGTTTCTTAAATTTCAATAAGTAAAAAAAAAAAATACAAAACTGAGCGAAAAATGTAAATTAAAAATATTAAGACGAAACAGCTAATTACAGCCCGAGCACCGTAATCTTTATTTTGCTGAGTATTATGTGAGAAAAACCGCATGAATCGCTCGCTTATATTTATGAGGATAGGAGGGTAACGACGTGCTGAATTAAGCCAACATTTTTTCTAAGTGGGCATAAACGGGCTGCTTTCACCCATATATATTGGAGTGTCGTATATTTTACGATCCATCCCGCTCGAGGGCACTTCCAGAGGGCGAGCATCAACATCGAGTGGACAAAATTACCTTGCTCGTGTTTTACAAACTGGATTATTTTGTTTTAAGCCGGTTCGTAATTCCCTATTTTTGCTTATGAGGTTGTTTAAGGAAATTTTATGGCCATACTTGTATCCTATATGAGAGATATTTTAAAATATGATAGTTATTGTTTATTAATTAAAACCATTTGATTTTGTTTAACTAATAAGACTCAGTAATTTATTTAGTTTTATTTGTTTAATCTAAATGAATAGGAATTATAAGGTTTTACTATTACATTACAGTTTTAAAATATTTTAAAATGAAGAAACACGTAAAAATGTTATCTATTTTGATAAAATTATATTAAAGTTTCTTTTACTTTCCACATTTTAAAGTGCAGAGACAAAAGAATTCCCTACAACCGAATTGAAGCTATTAAAGCATTCCTGGTCAAATGCATGGAATGTTGTTGGTTCGTTAATTTATTTTAAAGTGGAATATTTCCGACGGCAGATCTTTCGCGGACATGCGAACAATTAATTACGGGGGATATTAATGTGAGGCATTAGTCAGAGCGGGCTGTGTCAGCGGCTCGGACCGCTTAGGGTATTTAAAATTTGTATTCAAAATATTGATAATGCAACCGCGATGCTGAAATTTTGCTATAAAGAGCTTATTTTTGGGTTTCTCTTATTATGGCAGCTTTGTTTTTAAGTTTCTAATTTAGAACAGTAATGAACTTCTGCTACAAAGCAAGAGTTACATAATTATTTGACATGGTAAACGGCCTGGTAAATGATATGTCGTCTAGCATAATATATCTATTTAGACATTGTTATTATTTGGATGCTGATAAGCAATAATGTGTCAACCCTCAAAAAGTCAAATTCTGAGATATTGATCTATTTTGATACTCTGTCATCTATTTAACATTATTTAAAAAATATAGTCATCTAAACTAAATATTTATGGAAGAAAGTGTCTTAATTTAAGGTTTTGAATTTCAGGTGCATTCCATATTTTGCAATTTATACAACAATCTCAAATATTTAAAAAACTTATTGTTAGATAACATATTAAATATATCCATCTGGTCTTAATTTATTATATTTTTTATTAAAATAGAAAACTAAACATGGATATATACGTCTTCAAACAAATTGATTAAAATACGTTTGATATCTTTAGACGCCATTTTCTCAAAATGGAGTCCGTGTGGCTTGACACAGTATTGCTTATCAGCGTCCATTTAGTCTAGATTTATTTACTTTTTAATATTTTAAATTGCTCAGTTGTAATGAATTGACTCCATGAAAAATTAAAAACCTTTTGATTTTTTGAAATCAAACGAAAAGGTGATTCTAAATAAAATATTTTCAAAACACAAGTAAAACACTTGTTCTAATATTTGACGTGAATTTAGCTTGTTTAAAGAAAATACCACTTTTACAAAGCGTTGCCGCAGGCACTTTTATAACCCCCGACGACGTGCATCGGCTGAAAGCTACCTATAATAAAAATATGAAGAAAAAGTATTATTCTACTTAGACACTCCGTCTAAGTAGAATAATACTTTTTAAAAAAATTATAAAGGTTAATAATACGTTTTTAGAAGTATATAATTTTATCTTACTTTTGTTGGAAAATGTAATAAGAGTTAACATATTACAATAAAAATTAAAACAGTACATATTATACTTAAATAAGACTAGAAAAAAATCTGTAAATTGGTTATGAAGTCGACCTAAAAAATACGAGGTTTGGTTTATTATACATATTTTTAGAAATGGAATCAATGTATATACCTACTCCAACTTTAAATACAAACATTTAATTTTTGTTTCGAAAATACATTTTTAAATTCCATCCCGTCCGTATTTCTAAAAATATAACAGAAAACAAATACAAACAAAGAGTGAATACAATATCAATATATATTTTTTAATATTGCTTATCTATTTTCTATTGCATTGATCTATTACGCAAACAGCATCAAACACAACACTTTTTTAAAAAACGATATCGACTTCAAAAGCCTCTGACAAATTGCATACCTTTTTGGAAATCGGTTGAAAAGTCGGCTCGTTACTCGACTACATCTTACTCGTAAATTATGTAATAAATTCGTTAAGACTTTTTTATATAATATAGTTAATGGGCCTACACCGATTATGATAAAATTGTTTCGCCAGCTTTATGTTACTAGTTAATTAACCATCGACAAGCTCGGGTCCGAACGTGTACGGCTAGCGTTGATAACGTGCATGTAATCCGATAAAATATACGCACCTATTGCCTCCCGCGCCGCTCGTTATTTGTAATTACTTCTCGTTTTTAGAGATCCGCTTCGGGTGGCACAGTAAAATGACCATGTTGTTGCTTCGTTGATAAAAAATCTGACATGACAGCACGTGACTTCCTTGAATAATACATGAAATGATTTTTTTTTAGTTACGTTGATTAAACTGGCCAGAATTACGTGTTTTAACAAAATATGAAAATTTGAACATTCGATGAGTAAGTTCATACATACAAAGTCACGTAAGTATTTTTATAAAAACATATTAATTTAGCGCATTTTAAAACGAAAATTTTCTTTGAAATGTAGAAATAATATATTTTGCGATTATGGATTTCGAAGGAATATTATGAAGGAAGTATTTATTTCACATCAAAAGATTGTCTTCAAGCAGCCTTGAAGCCTTCAACTTTTCAGATTAAATTAATAAATTTAATCTGAAAAGTTGAAGGCTTAAAATATATAAGTTGTACTATTATATGCACGCAGAAGAGTATTATACAAACCACTAATACTTCAAATTAATTGCTAATAATTTTTAGTTCTGCAAAATAAAAAGTAATCACTTGTTGACCACGATATTTTAATTCAATTCTATTCTTTAGTTAATGGGAAAGATATTTTATAACTTTAGATAAATAAATAAATATATATATATATAAACGCATCTCACTCAATTACTAATAACGTAAGATAATTTACGTTTATACTATTTGACGTTTAAAAACTATATCCAGTTCCAACTTTGACGAGTTTGTCAAATGCCTTGTTCATCCAAAAATACTCTAGCGTGTCGTACTAAGTCACTAGCTATTTGCTTACAAACGTCTTAAATGGTAGGATTATGGGTGTTAAAATTCATAAGCTTATTACATATCTATAGTTTATATGTGACTGTTTGTCGACATAATTTGTTGTACACTTTTTTAAAAGTATGTATTTCTGAAGTTTATTATGAGAAGAACTTTGAATAATAGTTGTTATGATCAACATCGCTTAGCGTGTCGGAACTCAGCTTTTCAAACATCCGCACTACTCTATAACGTAGATATTAAAAAAGAAACAAAAGTATTCATTCAACAAAAAGAAAATATCATACAAAAGAAAAAGCATAATTCTTTTATTTTGTTGTAACCGAAATGACAATGGGTCGCATAAAACATTAAAATATGTTTTTAGACGATAATAAAACGACCTATATTGTGATTAATCATTCGTGAAGTTTTCAATGATATTAATAAGTTTTAACGAGTAAATGGACATATTTTAGAAAATGACTCAGGTATGATTGTCTTTTATTGATGATTCCATTTAAAACATTCATAACTATACTATACCTACTATTTTTTATAAGAAAAATTAAAATCAAAATATACTTTATTCAAATAAGTTTTCACGAGCACTTTTAAATTTTCAAAAAAAGGAAATAATTTAAGTGTATAGGATGTTACCACCTGTTCGGAATGTCGATTTGATGAAAATTAACTTGTAGAGCTAAATATTTAATAAAACATTCTACATTCTCAAGAATACTATTTACATTCAATAAACCGATGTACTATAAAAAATTACGCGTGATGAACTTGCAACTTACACAGTTATTCCATCTGACCGTCACTCATATGAACATCTTTTTCTTCGGTCCTATCTAAGATGTGACAGTATAAAGGCCGTTGAGATATTTTATAGCGGAGGCAAATAAAATGGAATTGAGTGTTTGCGACCTCTAACTCATTTTCATAGCAAAGGTTTGATTTTAACGCGATTGCCTTTATGAATTTTTTAGTTGGTTGAGTCGAATATTCCTTGGACTTGGTTTATACTTAGATCTATGTGATTCGTTAATCGGCTAGATTAATTGATGTTTATGGTTATTCCTTCGCTCCTTTATGTTGTAGCGTGATATTCTAAGCCTATAATGTTACTCAAGTTGCGTCGGTAATATCCGAGATTCTTTGATTGAGCTCTAGGTATGTATTAATGTAGATAGGTATTATAATATATTAATTTCTAGGAACTTAACTATATTAATGTTTAAATTGCATTAAAAAAATAAATATTAAGATAAATCTATCAATAGTTAAGTGGAGTCTCTCATATCATCAGACGAAGCGAGGAGCTCTAGTCGTGTCGAGTGGTCGTCGTACGACCGGCTTTAGGTGCCCGGTTCTGGAGCGTAGCCGTAGCTTCAATTTCGCCTCGTTTGATGTGTTTAATTACTTTGTTTGTTCTTGTTCACCCCGATGCTTGCTGTGGTCACTCCAAGTCGAAAACGCTTCCAAAACTGTTAGTATTCCATTAAATGTAACCCACGTCAAACTCAGCGCATAGTTTTATACTGAAAACGAAATAATTAAACTCGTATTGAAGAGGTTAAATGAAATATTCACCATGTTCAGATTTCGAATTAATCTATTTCGTGCTGGTTTCAAATATTTTAGTATATTGTTGTAGTGACTCCACATTTATTTCACTTTTTGATGTCAAGGTTCTTATGAACAAGTGATGGTTTAATATTTTTAAAATATTTCGATGTTGCTTTTAGTTGTGATGAAATACTGATATTTTATTGATGTATGATATTTTTTTTTGTATTCTCTTTTACATTTTCTGATGAAATTTTGCTTTTACCGTATATTTACCTCTATTAAAGAAGAATTACTTTACAATCATCTAACATAAAAGCACGATTCGGGAACAATTTATCCGTCTTAGTAATTCTATTTTCTCTCTCGCCTCTTACTTTGTTATTTATCCTATTTGTAAGACACTCGTACGAGTGTGTCGTGAGTTGACCTTCAATTCACAATTGACCTCGTGAGCTCGTTCCATTTTGTAGCGATTTAGCTCACAGTCGAGTGAAGACGCAACAGGGTCTCGCTCGCCTGTCCTGTTGCGCGTTAATCGCACTAGGCTCTTAGTTTACAATAGCTTTTAACCACTAACAGAAGTAAACATACAAAAAGTTACAATTTTTTGTTATCGCAAGTACAGTGATCTATTTTACATTTTATGAAAGTATTTTTTTATTGTATCAAATATAGAAGTTAGATTAAATTAGTTTTTTTGGCTAAATAGTAGACATGAAAATTAAAAATCATCGTGTGGGGCTTCAATGAAAAGCTCTTTCACTCAACACTTTATAAATATGGTATCATTTTTTTGAAATTTAATTCAACATTTTTAAAAATAAACGCGATCAAATTGCGTTACTGTATTTCTAAAAAAATCACAATTATGGATCAACAAAAATTATCACAAAACTAAAAATAAATATTGAATCCTTATGGATGTTACGAAGCCAAGGTGCTAAAACTATGACCACATAACGTGAGAGGTGATATACGGAGATAACACCAATTGCTGTCTTTAACCGGCACGTGGTTGTGTAGAGATCCCTTCAGGACGTCTAAAACGACCTATATTTTTTTAAATAGACCAAGACATTAATTGTACAACTATTTGATTGCTTTCATTCCAATCAATCGTCTATTTTACTGTATAGCGGATTTATCTTTTTACCCGACTCCTATGGAGGTTTATGTTTTACGAGGGTATTATTCCCTGTAATGTCTAATTCTTTGCCAAACGCCACAGACTGAATTTTTTGATGGATTCCAACATATGAGGTGTCAATTAATTCAAGTCGGGAGTGACATACGATACATTATTTACCAGAATTTTCACGGGAGCGGGAATTACGCGGAAAATACCAATCGCCAATACTACTTATCCGACTTCAAAACGTCTTTCACCAAAGAAAAGTTAGTTTAACTAATGAAATGGGAGGAGTATAATGGTGTATAATGTAAACTGGCTTAAAATATTTTATATTACTCAAATATAGTTACTCATTGTAAAATAAATTTGATAACGTAAATACGAGCTATTAAATGGTTAATTTTAAAGTAATTCGGTCTGGGGGTTTCGCAAGGACGAGTCTTGGGTCCACTATATATCTTGTGGGCAGGCAACCGCGATTTGACTGACGGCGCACTCTGAAAGGACATTTATCAGACTCACTAGCGGGTTACACTAAACCAAACAACAATGAATCCTCATTGACAAATTATCTCTACATTTCTCATTCGCCATCTTTTGACTAATTATATCATAGACCGTAAATGTTTCGATTTAGATATCTAAGTCTCAAAAAGTTTATTTTTTCTGCTGTAACGTGGGAAGTTTATAATTTGTTATACTGGATTCGTATAACATCGACTAAGTGTGTAGGACTTCAATTTTTGTTACCTACAAAAACATTATAAAATGTTTTAATATTTTGAATCCTTGGCATTATAATTAAAAAGTAAAGTCTAAACAATGGTATGGTAATGGTATATTAACATTTACATTTAACTATTATAGTTTTTAAGAAAAAATGATACAAAAAAACTACGCCTACAACTTTTTTCTTTGATTTATTAACTCTAAACGCAGGTTAAAGTTCAAAATTATTTCAAATGAAATAGCTTGGCAAACAATAAGTTGAAAATAATATTTTTTTGTTAATTTCAAATACATTGGGTTGTGGAATTATGTACGTTATGAAAATTAAATTTTTTACTTAGAAGTCATTGTAAGAAAAGTTACCACTTTAATATAGAGATGTTAACATTAAGAGCATTTTTATCGTATTTTTTCTAACGGTATAATTAAATTTTGTACAAAAAAACACATTCGAGTTTAACCTCGTCGAAACGAAAGTTCGTCTGATCATGTCCCGCGAGCACCTCTGTGACAATGTTGAATGTAAGCCACTTATGAAAATGAGTGTAAAGCGTGGATAAACCAAAGCCTATTTTCCGCGTGAAGTAGAACGGGCGGTTACAAATTGCTTTGGGCATAGCGTAAATTTTAATTTTATCTCTAATACCCAAATGAGCACCGTGACTCGACATAATAAATGTGCTCTTCCCACGTTAGCGGTGCGGTCGATTCAATAAGTTCGCGATTTGTTACAATACGTCGGCTTACGAGTGAGCCTTTTGATAAAATAATTAAAATAAACAAGGCCTTTGTAAATATCGGTTTATATATTTATTGTGTTTCAATCAATAATTCAAAGGTTTTCTACAATAAAAATTACGTTTGTTCACTCTATACAAGACAGTATATATTTTGATTTTGGTAAATACAAAATTATATATTTAAGGTAAGGATATGTTTTATGGATTTTTAATATCATATTCATATATTCTTTACAACTCATCTTAATTCAATATGGAGACTTAGTCAAATACCTAAATAAAGTAAGGGTAAAAATTTGTAATTCAACAAATTTTATATAAAAAAGTTCGTAAAAACGGTCCATTCACGCATGTAAACCACATCCAGGCTTCTTTCGCTCGCTCAGTGTGCTAGTCACGCCGAGCCAGTTTATTTCAACTCCTCAACTTCGACAACACGATCGAATGGGGTATAATTTTCATAAGAGCGCGCTGCTGCTGCTTTCCAGCGCAAAAATTAGATTCATCAACCTCGCAGGCACATTTGTTCGAAACATTCGCGTATCTAATTCGATTCGAATCCATAACGAGTACGTGAACAATGTGGTACCAACTTCTACGTAGCGTTCCATTTTATTTAACGTTGTACCAAAATTTTGGTGCCATAAAAAGTTCTTGCCAATAAAACGAAATAAGCGTCTCGGTTAGTTGATTAATGGTGAAAGAAAAAGTGATAGATTCGGAAATTATACCGTCATCATTCGCTTGTATAATTCACTCAGAAATGTTAAGTAACAATAAAATACTCCGCCATCTTTATGTCGGAGTAATTTGGGAGGTTTGGTTTATATTTTATGGAAACACCTTTCTTACATTGTAGAAACGGTTACTTTTTTTAAAGACTTTAATTAAGTAACAATTGTGAAAGTTACATTTATTGTTATATTTGTGTATTTTCATAATCCACATTTCTCTCATGAGGATTATGCTTTTTTTTAAAAGGTTCACAAATTTAATTTAAAATTTTAGAAATCTTCTATAATAAAAGTGTTAGTGGTTAAAAGAAATTTGCAAATACACTCCCACTGGAAATTGTATAATTTTATTGCAAGTGTCACGATTCATTTTCAACTAGGACTTGGTATTGTGGAGAACATTGAATAGAAAATGGCGTTTGGGTCACAAACATAATTTACTTATCTCACGCGAGACCAGAAAGTTTCGTTCAAACAAATAATATAGGTTTCCATCGTGCGGGGAGCACCTGGGCGGCACTACGATCGGTGTATCCCTTGGGAAATAAAAACTTTGTCGCACGTCGCTTGTCCTAAAGCCTTCTTGCAGTCTTCCGCTTCGCTACACGTTCGTCGATTCGCTACCGACCTACACTTTATAGCTTTGATTCTCAACTACCGATCACACGCTTACTAACATTGATTCTTATAACATGTTGCATAAAACACCAAAACGAGTTGAGTTTTTTTATCAACGAAAGTTGCAGCTCAGAATTAAATCTACGGAAAAAAAATATAATGAATAAAAAAAATCTACTAAATTAACCCGCTCGGCTTCATAGTGTCAGAATTTCTTGAAATGTCTTCGCTAATATTACTACGGCACTAAAAGTTTTCGACGTTCCGAGTTCGATAACTGCCGGGATCTCAGCAGGAATTTTTAAATTAATTCAAAGGAAAAATAAAATTACTGAACTTGGTGAGGATTAAATTACTACGACGTAATTTGTGTCAAGAAACTTGGAATATGGATCACGGTATTAAATTGAGTTCTACGAGTGGCAAGATATGTAAATGAAATATTCTCAGTATTTTAAACGGTTTCGAAAATTCGCGAAATACTCGTATTATTCATTTTAAATCGTATAATTTATTTGATATATTTCAGCTTCCTAAGCTATTAAGCAAATATACATAAAGTATTATGTTTAATATTTATATTCTTAGTGAAAATGTCGAGATACTGATGATAACTAATTTCTTTATCAAGAATTAATTACATATCATTGAAACTATGAAATGAATCAGGCTAAGTTTTACTCAATATAGATTCAGTGCAAAATCTATAAAGCTATTGAATAAACATTTGTTCCTTAGCCCTTTAGCAATCGTAAAGGGGATCGGGAACTTTACCCTAAACTTGTTTAAACTTTTATCCTAAAAATCCTTTTTGAAAGGAGTTCAAACGCATAAGCTAGAGTACAGTGAGTCTGATTTATTGATAAGGATTTAGCGTGATAGTAAAATTTAATCAATATTTCATGATAATAATTCATATAGCCATGTTGGTAAAATAAATTTAAATGTCGCTCTTTGTTTTTAAATAAAACAAGTCATAATTTCTTTTCGAAGTAGGTATTTTGTCGATTGGATTAAATAAACTATAAATATGTACACACGAATACCTTGCAACAGTAACACTTTTTTCATAGGCCATGTTTAATCTGATAATATTTTCCTGCACTTATTTATATATTCCAAAATATTAATAAAAAAATATTACACTAGGTTATTACACTCTTTAATTTTTTTATCACTTAACTATCTATAATAGTCTGTTCTTGCTTCACGTATACAGATTATAAAATTCTCTGCAGCGTTAAAATGTAACAACTGATGCTAATGGTAAATATAAACAAAACGAGCGACCTACAAGATCAGCTTTTCACTTTTCAAAGGGCTGAAACTTAAAGTTGGCCTCAAGGTGTTTTCTTAGAACGTCAATCTATATTCCAATTTTAACTTTTCTAGGCAACGGTGGCGATTTTAGAACAATTTTTGCTTTGATGATCTTATCAAATTTTGTTGATCTTTCAAAGAAAGGCCTTTTGAATTTCAGTGAGGCCGATCAGATGTTCTATTCAACGAGTCATGTCTTAAAAGACATTAAATGTTATTTATTTGTTAATTTATTGACGTAACCTTTTACATCAATATCAGCAATCAGTTACGTATTTGAAACAATGGATAAAATACGCGCGCTTAATGTTAGTCCACGAATAAGTAACTAAAAAAGGACTGTAAAATATTATGGTTTACGAAGTAAGATGCAGTGAGAGAGAAAAAAAGTCCTAATAAAAATTATAGTTGTATTCGAGAAAACTTAAAATAAAATTTTATGCGTAATTAAAATAATAATAATAAAGTATTTTAAACACTTTAAACGAGTTTAACTTTAAACCTTCATGATTGTTAAAAATCTAAATAGAATTACAATTTGCAATGTCAACGTGCTATGCAGGGAAATCTAAATTTGGTGCAAGGAACCCGTGTCTGTGTGTCATTGTTTAGAGATCTGGGGAACGTCGCTGGAGTCAATATGCGGAACATTTCCTATTACACGCCCACTTCTTCTCCTGAACCGATGGATTTACACGGAGTGGATATTACACGGAGTGGATATTACTTCATTTTTATTTTGATTTTTGTATAATCAGTGTACATATTTTTGTACGCCATTTGGTGCTTAAACTCTATTTAAAATTTATGATGATTATTAAATTTTAAACAGGATTACCTATACAGGATTTATCCAACACGTTTTTTGAGATACGTATTTGATATACGGCTAATTTATTTTTACGAAATCTGTACTTTTATTTTACAGAGAAAAAAAGATGTGATCATACATACATTATATTAAGCTAACAGAGTTTTGCTTATTTATTTATCAATTATTTTGAATAAATTAAGACGTTTACGGTATATGTTGTTGAAAGGATTAAAACTTTGGATAAAAGTATAAAACCAGTTTACCCTACCCTGAAAAAAGTCTTTGTTCGAAGTCTATTTAAAATTTAAAAGTTACGCAAAGGAGCGCAGCTGTAATAAATCTGCATTAGCAACTCCATGGAGTTCAGAGCATATTTTTATTCCAACACAATTTGTAATGGAAGCGACACGCGGAGACAAGAGAGCAAGGGGGAGGGAAGGTCGGAGGCGGCAAAATTACTTGCAAATTCCATTTACGAACTCGGCTAGGCGACGTCAAAAGAAACTGGTGACTTCGCTGCTTGTTACTCTATGATTTTAGCTAATTCCCCTCAATTCCTTCTCGTTGCGTTAATTTTGTCTAAAAATTTAAAGTTAAGCAAAATATACTATATACATTTTGATTTAGTAGAAAAAGTAATCATCTATTTAAACATTTTCTTGATAAAATAACGAAATAAAAAAAATATGAGTTTATTCTTTTGCATATTAGAAAATTATAAGTCTTGAAGGTTTATTAAAAAACAAATCTTCAGTACTCGCTAAATTTATGTCAGACGCGTTTATGCAATTTTTCAGACTCAGAGTTAATTATTCTTTTTATTTTATAGGAAGAATATAACTTTAACTCTATTGAAACTTTCTTTAGTATTAGTATCATTGTTTATTATAATTGTTATTAAGAGAAGAAACTAATAAATTTGTTATAAGCATTTATACAAGTAGTAATTATAATTACATTTTATTAAAAAAAAAGAATAATAATTTCTTTATAGCGGGGAGTTTAGATGTATTTCTATAATTAAAAAAAAAAACGATTTAGTTTGTGATGAAAGCGAAAATAGACAAGAATTAAAAACTAAATTTATTTTTTTGCTTCTATTCGACCCTACATTATCTTCAAATAATGTTTAGCGTAGTTCGTGCCAGACACTGTTCCATTATGTGTAAGATAAATATAACTAATGCAAATTCAAATTAAAAATATATTTTATTTAAGTAGTCCCTTACTCTAGTACTTTAGATATCTTGAATCATTACGTCAAAATGGTAATGAACTAAGGAGATTTATTATACTTAGGAAAGGTTTTGTCTAAAAGTCAACATTATGGATGATAGTTGTGTAAGAAATAAAAGAACTACAAATAAATAAAATAAAATACGTAAAATAAAATCCTACAAAAATATATGGACATATCTCGAAAAATTGCAGGTAGTTGTGAGAATGTGATGTAAATGGGAGCAAGATATTATATACCCAAATTACCATTAAATAATAGAATTACATGCGGACGAAGTCGCGGATTAAATGCTAGTTGTCAATAATTAGTCTAGTAAGATGCTGTATGCAATACTGTGTCAAGCCACGCGGACTTCATTTTGAGAAAATAGTGTCTGAAAATATCAAACCTATTCGTAATATATTTCTTATGAAGTATAAATAATCATCTTTTCTATTCTATTTTGATAAAAGCTATAATTAATTAAAAGCAGATTGGTATAATAAAAAGTTTTACCTAATAATTAGTTTCTAAAATATGTACGATTGTATGAGGCTATTGTATAAATTACAAAATATGATACGCAATTAAATTTCGAAACTTTAAATTAAGAAACATTTTCTTTTGTTAAGAAAATTTTTTGAATAATGTTAAATAGGTGACATATTATCAGAATACATCAATATCTCCAAATTCGACTTTTTGTGGGTTGACACATTATTGCTTATCAGCATCTAATTAGCATGCATGTCAATAAATTAGACATAACGGTTAGATTATGACCTGTATATACTCGGAAGGTTATTAGTTTAACTGAATATGTCTAGAAATAGAAGAATTCTTAAGAAAAAAATAGTAATAAAACGTCCACGTCTATATTTCTAAGCACGCCGCATTAGTCCCTACCTACGCTTGCTAATGCTTTAAGTTAAATATAGAAAATAAATTATACTAAAACGAAAACGCAACAAGCTTTAGTGTTAAATATTATTTTACAATTTACTAGCTGTGCCGCGCGGTTTTTCACCCTCGTTTATTTAAGGAAAAATTATATTTCTATTATGTGGTACACATATTCACTCCCTACTTGGATTACTTATTGAAACCAATAAAATAGTCATTGGTTTCAATTTTGTTTTCGCGGAGCCTTCTTTTTTATTTATTATTTAAAAATAATAAAAAAAATATTAGTCTAATTTACTCCTTTTAACATTAGCTATCTGTGAGTGAAAGTCCCATCAAAATCGGTCCAACCGTTTCAGGTATTAGCCGGAATAAACAGACGAACAGACAGACAAAAATTCAGACACTTCAATTTTATTTATTTGTAGGTATAGATAATTATGAGCAATAACGAATTAAAGAAAAGTATTAATAACTATTTATCGTATAGGTGCTAGAGTACATAACCATAACAGACTGTGAATATCCCATAGATGCGCAGACGCCTCTTCTTGAATTATAAAATTAATGTATATTTAATTTGGTCATCTTTTTTAAATAATTTTTATTTTTAATTTGAAATATGAATATTTAATCAAAAATATACCTATTTCGTTTTACTTAAATCAAAATTTCTTTAAAAATAAAAATCTTAAAATATCACGATCAACAATATTTTTTTAATAATATCAAATAAAAGCGAGTTTAGAAATTGAATTTCTCATTCTTTATTATTATTGAAAGCTGAAATCGTTCAAGAACAAAGAGTTGGCATCGGGTGAAGTAGGAAAATTCAATACGAAAATAACAAACCGCTTTCAAGACTTGCTTCTACACGTCCGACACCAGCTAATAAGTGTAGACGCGAATGAAGTAAAAATTTCTTCCATTGTCATTCGAGGAGCGTAGCGGTGGTAATGAGCTAAGTTCGCCGTTACGTCCCGTAACTTACATACCAATCGGACTTGGCTTCTTTCCCCGCTATTGGTAATCATGGCGCAAACATTGAAAACAGAAAACTTCTAATTATGTTGGTATTATTTGCAACATTTTATTATATTTTTGACACTTATTGGAATATGAATAACGCGAAGATGCAACTTGTTTATTTATATAAAATGTTAAGTAGTGATTGTAGTGTTATAAACGGATTTTTCTCTGCGGATAAAATATTATTGAAGTCCGTTTCTCCGTTTCACTATAGTCATATAGGTAAATTTCTTATATGAAACTTTGCAGACAAAAGTTGTACTTGACCTTTCTTTAAAAAATATATGCAAAACTTACAAGTTTATATATATATATAATATATAAGTTTATATATATATATTTATATATATATATATATATATATATATATATATATATATATATATATATATATATATATATATATATATATATATATATATATATATATATATATATATATAAGTTTTAAGTATATAAATAGTCATTCGAATTTATAAAAAGACAGTGGCAGACCCAGAAAACATGTTTAAGATATTCGTTTTGTTCTGTTTTATTCAATCTATGTAATAAATTTTCGTCAAGATATTGGTTTAACGAATCTTCGAATGGTTTTAATAAATTTTAAAATTCAATCCTCTTTTATGGCAGTGGATCAAAAGGTTAATTGTTAACGGACTGGCATGGCGCCGTGAGTAAAAATTTTAAGTTAAAATTTGCAAATAAAAAATCTTTTTAATAATCTTGATTAACCGTAATAGAAGTAATATCATTAATAGATTAGAATTGTTTTAATACGTTAAATACAAGAATAAAATATTTATAGACTGGAGTTTTTGTACTTTGTGTTATTTTTTTCTAAATTAAAAATTTTGAACTATTTATAACATTTTCATAAATCTACTACAGATCACAGATACTATTCTTATTGTCGTATATATTTTTTTCGCTTTTTTTCTTTCCTCAGAGAGAAAGGGCAAAGGTATTTCAGTGTACAGCGTTTGATAGCTTTAAAATTTTTCTTTTTCGACACTTCTCTTTTTTTTCTTATGCATGCATCCGCGCTACTAATGCGCAAAATAAAAAAAAAATTGCCCTTTCTATTAATCCACGCTTGCAATATACGTTTTATTATTATTATTATTTAATTCAGTCAAAGGACTGACAAATAATAAAATAATAATTTAAGTGTACATAATTAAGAGTATAAAAATATTAGAAGACATGTATCTATGGAATTTTCGTTTTGTGCCGTGTGTTTGGAAATTCTTAATTTTTTTCAATCACAAGAACAATTGATCTATGAATGTATAAAATTGGCAACGTGTTTATTTAACAGTACGCTCCACTTAACATGACAACAATCGTTTCGTATGAAATAAAACACCTAGATTTTCCTCTCGATCCCCCAAAGGTACGTCTAGTAAATTATTTAAATTAAAACGTCATAATTGCTTCTTTTCTTCGTACAAAATTGAATCATATACTCATCTTCATACATTTCATGTCGTGTGGTTTCTCAAAGCTACTTCAGTTGTGCGCTTTGAACGTGACTTTGAGGATGTAAGGAGTTATAACTGGGCATACGATTATAGCATTATGTACCTTAAAGAATAGACGTGTAAGGTTTATAATGATTTGTATCATTCGTTTCGTTGGTTAGTAAGAGTCGGAATTGAGGGAAGGTGGCAGTAAATAACAAGCGAGATCGGATTATTTCGATAAGATCGTAAAATGAAACAAGGCGTGCCTCCACGGGACGTTTTCTTGAATACGTTACCCCGAGCACGTTAAGCAAGCATCAATATTTTACGACAATATTTAGTTGCGGTAGGTATTTATTTTAGGTTTAACAATGTATCTCGTTTAAATAAAACGTATTTATTCGGTTATTTGTAGTATATGAGAGATTATGTTTATTCAATTGTAATGCTATTTATTCATAGCATTATTTATACAGTACAGAGTGTGATAAAACAATATTTAATATTATTTTACTTAAAACGTCGAGTATTCTATTTATATTATTTGTACAAATAATTAGAAAGCATTTATGGACACATTTAATAATATTTATTACTTTTTATTTTTTTTGATTAATTAATTAAATGAAAGTTTGGATTATTATATAAAAATACAGTTACAGCAAAGTAAGCTTAAACTTCTAATTCATACAAATTTGCTATGCTTCATTCCTGTTATGAAATAATATTTTTATAATAATAATAACAATAAATATAAATAAAAAAACATTCGTAGTCAAATGTTCCATATAAATAAAATACCTAATTACCAATCTAAATATGGTATAAGCTCCGAGCGCCTGGTCCAGTGGGTATGTGAGAGCACGCGCGGGTCCAAGTGCAATCTTATTTTTCAGGGCGGCTCGCTGGCTCGCTGCCGGCGGCTTATTGCCTACGTGCCGGCCCGGTCGCGCGCCCGTCATATTATTCTATCGAACGGCTATCGCCTGCGCCCACACGACTGATATTAGTATACCCGACGCTGCTTTCTTCAGATATTGGACCGGATCGTAAATAAAACTGCCACCGTGCGGTTGAGACGCCGGAGCTTATTCTGCTTATCACCTTAAGAAGTAGCAACGAAATATCACTACTGGCCACGTTGCAGTTTGTCTTGTCGCTATTTTTAAATATATTATTAGAATTTTTGTTGGGAAAGAATGTGTTCTTTTATTTGGTTTTATTTTTTTAAATAATAGATTTATCTATTATGTATAAAAGCGAAAGGTCACTCACTCACTCACCACGGTATCTCAGAAATTACAATGTCCCATACATTATAATTTCTGAGATATGTGAGTGTTTTTTTAGGACGTAGTTGCTCACTATTAAGAGATTTAACAAAATTCGACCCCTAATGGGCTAGAATGGGGGTTGGAGGGTTGTATGAAAGTCCTATATCATGCGCAAGTGAAACCGCGGAGGGCCGCTAGTTTAACACACATACATATATGTACATAAGTCTGTAAACGTTACTACTAATTTATTAATATACGTATACCTATTTCCGTATTTTTTTAGAAAAAAAATCTTAATTAAAACTTCCAGTGCAGTTTTAAGGTAAACAATAATAAGCAGCATCGGGCACCGGCATCGCCGTGGCGAATGACGCCGCGGAGAGTTGGAGGAAAAAGCGAAAGTTTTTATCTGCGCCGTCCTCGGTCCGTTCTCATTTCCACGAAGTCGTTTTTGATCATAATCGCGACAGGGTTGAACCGCTGGATAATTGCTGATCTCACGATACACTTATCGCTTTACCGAGATGGGTAGATCGATTTCTCGTATGATTGTGGATAATTCTGATTCTTGGTTGTTAATTCTGTACGCATCTAAGGCGTAGCACTGTAATCGTACTCTATTATTTTATTTTTGTTTATTTTTGAGCAAAATAATAAAATAGCGTTGTCGATACTTATTGATTAATAAGGATAAAATATGTGAGAATATCACATTTCATTGCCCAAAATGAAGAAAAAGTTAAGTTTTTGTCTCGATATAAAACATTTTAATAGGTTATCTTATGTACGTTATTTATTGAAACTCACAGGTTTCAATAAATAAATCACTGACTAGTAAATTATTTCACTTTTAAAATATTTGATAAACAAGTTTTGGAAATCTTACGTAAATTCGTGACAAAAAATTACAATTGTAATTATACAAGTTAATACTGTTATCTTTATTGCGAAAAAAAGGAAAGTAACAGCCTGTAAATATCCACTGCTGGGCAAAGGCCTCTTCTCCTATTAAGGAGAAGGTTTAGTACTTACTGGCTGCTCCACTGCGGGTTAGCGGTCTCCTGGCACATGCAGGTTTCCTCACGATGTTTTCCTTTACCGCCATGCTCGAGATGAATTTAAACACAAATTTAACACTTAAAATATCAGCGGTGCGAGCCGGAGTTGGGCTCGCGATCATCGGTTGAGATCGACGTGTTTTACCTACTATGTCATCTTGGTTCTCACACAATAATAGCACATCAAAGTCATGTTTGATTTTATTTAGTATCTCCTACAAATATTTATTCCGGAATGAAGTAATTCATTTTGATTACTGAGCTATGATGATTCTAAGGTGATAATTGGATGCTGATAAGCAATAATGTGTCAACCCACAAAAAGTCAAATGTAGAGATATTGATGTATTCTGATAATGTATTTCGTACTTTACATTATACAAAAATTTTTCAAGTCATTTGAACTAAATAAGTACGGAAAAAAGTTTCTTAATCATTTGATTAGAATATTGAAGTAAGTTCCATATTTTAGATTATGCAATAATTTAAAATATTTGAAAAACTTATTATTAGATAATAATCTTTACTAGCCTATCGGCTATAAATTAATTATACTTTTTATCAAAATAGAAAAGAAATGATGGATATATGCTTCTTCAAAAAGGTGTGTTAAGAATAGGTTCGAAATCTTTAGACGCCATTTTCTCAAAATGAAATCCGTGTGGCTTGACACAGTATTGAATATCAGCATCCAATTATACTTATAAGTTTTACTCTCAGATTTTCATAAAGATTTACATAAGTTATTTCTCATAGCTTTATATTTGAAATAACTTACTGTAAGTGCCTTTTTTTGACAGCAATAGCTTTCGTAAGGTTACATAGGTAACTGTAACCAGGTTACAGAGTTGTTTTATGTCAATTACGAAAGTAAAACTTACTAATATAAGTCTCGTCTAATAAAAGACTAACAAAACGAGCGTAACATAAACAAGCGTCAGTCGCTATATATATTATAAAAAGGTATAATTTCTTTGTGAGTTTGTACGTAGAGGGCAATGTCCGAAATTTTTTTTGTAGTGGATAGTTCGCTTATTGATGAAGCTTATAGGCTATAATTACATCACACTATGACTCATAAAGTAGTAACGATGAACTCGACTGACGGTGTTCTAGGTATTAAATATATGGCTCTAGGTTCTGAGGCCTAATTGTTGATAAATGTGGCTATTTAAACATTCTAATCGTTGATTTTTAATTATTGTACTAAAATCCTATCACAATATGGCATGTATTGATAGCAATAGCTTTACGTAATTATTATTAACCACTTGGATCTATTTTTTCTTCAGTCTTCATTGTTATATATATTAATATTACCATTAAAGTACGTAAAACGCTTTGCTATAGGTACTTCAAACATTTTTACCGAACAAACCAAAAATAATTGTATAAACTGAAATTATTTTCTTTTAAGAATATAAAGACGAGTAGTTCATTAATACATTCAAAACATCATCTACATTCAGACATACGACGTTAAGAAAATTTGTTTTAAGTTTGTATGTACGGGACAATCTCAGAAACTATGTGAAAAATTCTTTTAATGTTAAGTAGCATGCTGATTTAGAAAGGCTATATTACATCACGTTACCACTTGTAAGAACAAGTGATAAATGCGAGCAAAACCGCGAGGGGTAGCTAGTTATAACTAATTTATTTAAAGTTTTAATACATTCTCTAATTCAAGTGTCATCAAGTTACGATATAGTTTACAAAACGCACTTATACACGTTAAGCCCTTAGAGAGAACCCTGATTCCATTTTATTAGCATATCGTGTTAGTGGTTGGCGTGGACCCCTAATAAAACGCGTCGCGGTAACGGCGTGTTTGCCGTGACGCCCCGGAGATGACAGATAGGGCACGCTGGCCCCTTTCGTTCTTATAAACTAGCGCCAGCGAAACTAGACAACCAGAAATGTTTTAAATTTCGTTAACTAATTATTATTTGGTTACTGCTTTATGTAATTAAGAAGAATTTTTATTATATTATAATATTATATTATGAATATATTTCTATTTATATTATATATAAATAAAACTAAAATTAATAATAAATATATATTTCTTAAATGTTTTTTAAAGATTTTATTATATTAGAAATTGTGATGGGAATTTATAATATAAGTTAGTTTGAAAATAGCGTCAATATTTTCATTTAAACTCGATTGTATTAAGCAAGAAGAATTGTTATCTCGCAAAAATTGAATGAAGTGCCGACATCGTAATCGTTGTTTTCTTTCGTTCTTTTTACGTCGCAAGTTGATAAGATATTAATTTTACCTTAAATAATGTTATTTTAAAATATACGTTGGTTGTCTTAGTGTTATGTTTATGTGAAAATAAAAAAAAGCAATTAAAAGATAAAGTGAACGCTAATAAGTAAGATTATAACTACTCATTTATTTTATTTTTTATTGAACTATTTTATATAATCTATTTTCAGCGATCGTAGTCACGGGTAGACTTAATTTTGATCTACTAAACTTTAATAGTTAAATGTCAACGTGGTTTAACCAAGAAAATCGATAAAAATACTTGTTTAATAATATAATTATTTTATGAATCGTAAACTTCTTTTATCTTCTCCAACATGCGTGACATTGGCAGAAAATTTTGGGTATAAGTAGCGCGGATGCACGCCATACTATAAAAAAAAAAAACTTCTTTTATTAATAGTACTGTATCTTGGTTATAATTCAAACACAGTTTCCATTGGAAACTAACACGAATTTTACTCCACGGAACCTTCTGTACATAAATCAACAGTTTAATATCATTAAGCGGCTGCGCCTAAAGTACGCTTTAAAACTTCCCGGTTTTAATTCGCTTGTGAGAGATTTTAATTTAGCGCGAAACTGTTTCCTCGAACTCATTATTATGCATTCATATATTAACAGAAAACTGACATTTAACTCTAGGCACGTTTTGTTCTCTATAAATTACTTATGAAAAAAATATACGCTTAAGTTTGTGTATTTGTTTAATTAAATTTCTATTTAAGAACTATACACTTTATGTCTATGATACTTATTTATTAAGAGAGACGGTAAATTATATGTTTGACGATGAATAGACGATATGGATTAACGATATCAATAACATATATTTTTTATATTTAATAATATTTTAAAATTGAAATGGGGTTATTTGTTTAAGATTTTCTAAGGTGTTATCCGAATATTGTGTATTATCTACAAATATTCATTTGTAAGCGTTTCTTGTCTTCAGTGCAAAAAACTACAGCCGTTTATTTGGACGTTGATAAGCAATACTGTGTCAAGGCACACGGACTTTTTTTTGAGAAAATGGCGTCTAAAGATGTTATCCTCTATCTGTCATACTACAAAAGACGCATTTAAAACCATGTTCAACACGTGTCTAGCTAAACAGTGTTTAAAAATTAAACATTGCTTCGCTGTTAAGCAATTGAGATAATATTTTATTATCTCAATTGCTTAACAGCAAAAAAACTCATGAAAAAACTTATTGATAAAATATTATACGTTACATTTGACTGCTGAAATAGATTTTAGACATTTATTAATCTATATCTAAAGCGTGTTTAAGTCAAAAATGTGCTTAGACGCGGATTTGTAGTAAGGATTTTTTAAACACGCGTTTAACGTCTGTTTAAATCTTTTGTAGTAAGGCAGTATAGGTTTAAACCTATTTTTAATTAATTTTGATTGAAGACGTATATATCCATCTTGTCATTTTTGTCTATTTCGATATAATGTATACTAAATTAAAAGTCGATGAGTATAATAGTTTTATCTAATAACAAGTTTTTTAAATATATTAGATTATTGCATATTGCAAAATATTCAGCGTACTTGAATATTCTGAACATTAAATTAAGAAACTTTTTTCCGTACTTATTTAGTGTAGATGACTTGAACATTTTTTGAATAATTTTAAATACATTATCAAAATACATCAATATCTCCGAATTTGACTTTTTGTGGATTGACACATTATTACTTATCAGCATCCATTTATAATATTAGTTCGAATAGTTTAATTATAAGCTACCGTCATAACAAGAACGTCGTAAAAGTTGGTATATTATTTAATCCCCGGAAAACGAAAAATTAACAAAACCGTCGTAAAAATTATTTTAATCCTATGATAATAAAAAATAAATTACCACAGAATTCGCTTAACGAAGATTGAAATTTCGGAAAGAGCAAGTAATGAAGTCCGTCTTATTTCAGACTGTTTTTAGCATTATATTAGTTCATAAAAACTTGCGGCGCTGCGACCTGTTTCCAGAACAAGAAAGCATTACTTTACATTGCAGTGACATTTTTCTTTATGAACTTTCTCGCCCTGTTTTTATTAATTCCTTTTACTCGGGAATAAAAGCGGGGAGCAATGTTTACACGTTTAAAATGACTTTGAAGACGAATATGTATTTACTCCTAGAGGAATAATATACAAACTGGCTTATTATTATTTTAAAGAAGCCGGAAGGCACAGCTTCAAAACTCGCTGTGTTTGGCGATTTCACTCGCGTATTTTGTAGTTGCTTGCAGTTTAGTAGATTAGTAAACTTTTTAGTTATCGATTCACTTCTTTGAGGCGTAGTAGCATTTTTGTAGCGTTTTCCAATAAGTTATGTAACGCAAAAGAATTTTTCAAATCAAGAATTTTTTGGGGTTAGCGCGTTAAAAAAAGAAACAATTAAGCAAGCTTTTCAACCGTACAAGTTGTATACATTTAAATTTTACCGATTTATTCTTTATATTATAATAAAGTGTGGTAAGGCCTAGCTGTAGCTCATAGACTGAAGAGAAAAAGCTGAAGAGATAAGAGAAAGCTGAAGAGTTTGTTTGTTTGTTTGAACGCGCTAATCTCAGGAACTACAGGTTCGAATTGAAATTATTTTCGTGTTAGATAGTTTGTTTATTGGCTATAGGCTATATTACATCACGCTACGATTTATTCCTATAAATTGCGAAGCAGTATCCATAAACGCGAGTAAAACCGCAAGGGACAGCTAGTAGCTTACGAGTATAAACGTGCTAGCTGCACTGGAGTATTACCACATTCTTAAATCGGCGCGAAGTACGGTGAGTGAAAAACCCGCAAACCTGACTTCTTCCCCCATTTCATTCCTTATTTCCTACTTCCATTCATCACTTTATTTATTTAGCTGGCTGAGCATTTCTGGCTCCTTCGGTGCTGTAAATACTCATGGGCGCTAGTGGCTGATCAGGTGAATTACCTTCTCAATTGCCTGCTATTTTTATAAAAATCTAACTTAATTTTAGTTTAGGTGTTTGTATTTTTTCTATATATATTTTATTAGCTGTGATGACTTTTGGGTATTTCAATTTAGATAAATTCCATTTTAAGTATTTCATTTTATTCGAACATTGCAGTTCTTAATTACGAAGTTGACGCTAAATATTTAAATCATTATTATAATAACTTATTAAAATGATGTGATAATCTATACATTTACAACTATTTGTAAATTATGTAAGTAATTGAAGCACACTGAAATAAATAATAGTTATGTACATAGATTATTAACAATAAATTTTTAAGACTTTTAAAAAAATTAAAATTGACATAGGTTGAAAAAAAAAGAGTTTTTAGATTTACAATAATTAACGAAACAACAATATAAGAAATAAATAAAAACCTGACTGCATATAAAATGTTAAAAACTATTAACTAAATCTATGTTAATCGTACAATTAAGACATAAGACGTATCTAAGAATACTTCACGCAGGCTACATAACGAGTTACAAATAAACATACTCAAAAGTACATTAAAAAAATATAACCATCTCACTGGAGCAGTCGGATACCAATTTTTTTTGTTGTTTATTTTGAAATTTTTATATCTACGTACGGACCACTTATCCTCGATTACTCCCCCTATCACGATTCCATTCGAGTAATAACGGGGCTCAAGACGAATCGATACGACAACTTAACGACTCATTCAAGAAGTCGTAAACTCCGAGTGTCTCACTGTTTAATATACCCGCGTTGCAAGAAACAATTAGACACGGGAGTACTCATACAGTTTCATTTGAATGTTGGAATAAATTTTATGAGTGGATGTGGCATTTAGAAGCGTATTGCTAAACATGAAGAAACAGTAAACATGAAGAAAACTCTAATGTAGTCCGCTGTCTGTAGTTTTTATACGGGTTGGCTTGACTGACCGAGGCAGCACCTCACTCTCATAGAAGATCGGCATGAAGTAACTAATATAACTGCGTTGCATACGATAAGTGAGAAAGCCTAAACGTCTCCCCAATTCCTCTCCGTACTTCCTGTTCCATTTCACCCTTTATTCTTTTTTAAGGTGGCAATTCATTGGTGGCTCCTTTGGTGCTCATGAGCGGCAATTAACACGCGGTGTCCTACCTGCTCGTTTGATAGCTTTTTTTTATAAAGTATAAAAGCGCTCATACGATGATATACTACGAATAACTTAGCGCTGGAATTTCATAATTAAATAACAGAGTCGTGCTATTCAATTGACTTAACAGTCTTTTATTTTATATATTTTATATGTAATATGTTTTCAGAAAAAGAATGCCATTCTAATTTCGTAAGGAATTGTATTCTGAATCACTTTAGTTAGTATGCAATGGGATAGATATAGTAAGTTTGAAATACATATTGAACGATCAAAACAAAATGGCAAAGTGAAAAAGTTAATTATTCGCTTTTTTCGCACATCCTTGTAAGAACACGGTAACGTGTCGAATGACGTGTAATACTCGGATATAAATCCTGGAGACACGGTGACGGGAGGCGCTTACACACAGAATGAGAGATATCTGCTCCCAATGTGCGCCTTCTCTGCTAAATTTCCTTTTAATTGTTCCCTCGAATATACGACTCTCCCATATTACCTAATACGGTTTCTATTTGTATCGTTATTCCCAATATCAATTAACGCTATTCACATGCTAATGTCGCTAAAGATACTACTTTTATGAGCACTTTGTATTTAAAGTGCTTCAGTTAGGGCGATAACGCGGGATAACAGTCGACTTGCACAATATTCAAATGAAATTGCATCTTTGCCAAAACTAGCGGGAGAATGGCGTCGCTAACATTACATTAATATATAATAGCATATCTGACCCTCCTTGTATCGCGGCCTTCTCTTTGTTTTTATAGATCGTTGGATAGCAAAGTATTAACAAATAGTAATTGTACCTGGGCAGGTACGGTTAAGCCTTTCATTTATTTATTTAAAAAGGGAATTTCAACGGAAGTACGTATAAAATAAAAGATTTAGACAGTTGTTAAATGTATTTACAGCTGCAAGAGAACACAATATTCACTAGAATAGTGTTGATATTTCATATATTTTTTTAAATTAATAAAACTAAACCAAACAAATAACAAAAGCAAAAACAGATGTTAATTAATTTAATCGTGAAGACGGCATAATGTTTCTAAAAGTATTAAATGTGTCGAAACCTGCTGCTGTTGGTATTCCATAATATACGAGCTATTGGTGGATTTTTTCGATGAATTATTTCTATTCCTTTCGTTGTATTGTTTTGTGTATCTAAATGGCATCTAGCAGATTAAGGTTACAATAAAACATGTGTCCTTTGTTTTAATAAAAATATATTCGTAATATAATGTCTTCTCTTTGAGATATTATACAATAATATTATAGAGACTGACAATAAACCTATTTGTATTTAGCACAATACATATAATAATATCTTTTTCTCGTAGCTTCATTCGCGTGAATGTAGATTTTGTTTTAAAAATAGTACACATATGTATATACATATGTACATAAAACAAATGACTGATTTAATTATTGTACATTATAAAGGACACCATGTTTTGAATTAAAAGATCAGAATCTAATGCGAATATTTTTTTAGTTTTTTCAAATACCGCAAAATATTTAATTAACTCAAGAAAAATTCTTCAGCATCGTTCTAAGTAGACGTTAACCATTATCAGAAAACATTATTTATACATTAAAACATGTATAAATTCAGAAAGACAGTAAAGTACTAAAATAAAGGAACTGTTAAAATAAAACATTCTATCGACATTGATGCTGTTCTATTTGAATCAGCAACGAGTGCTTTGGGCTAAAACTCTTATTACGCTAATAATTTACTAATGTAGGCATTCGCCGGACCCGGCTTTCATTGCAGTAGGCTATAGGTCGGCATCAATAGTAAACGCAATTAGTTGGAGTGCACCGTTTTTGATGTAGTACTGAGCGCCGACAGCAAAGGACCATGTGCAAATTGAAACCGAATCTATAATGCATATAAATAGATTTTATTTAAATAGTTTTTTTAACAAGTATGAAATTTTATAACAACGTTGTAGAGAAAAAATACCAGACATTGTATATGTCTTTGAATCATTAATATTAAGGATTTAGGTACTTATTTACAAATACTTTTACATCAGTAGAGGAATAATTGAAGGCAGGAGATTATCAAGAAACGATAATAAAAATAATTTTCAGTTGGCGCGATCGTGGCAGTACCTCATTCTCATGAAAGATCGACGTAAAATAATTTATAGGCTAATAACTTGTGTATCGTACGGCGAGTGTAAGAGTCGGAAGGCTTAAGGCAGATAAATTTAAATAAATTTTAATTTTTGAAATTAATTAAGTTTGAACCACAATTCTCGACTATTATATAAGTTGGTTAATACTATTGCGAGGTAAATAAGTTATTTTTTTTATTTTACGTTTTATTAATCAAAATAATATGGAAAAAATATTAAAATTAATTTGTCGGTAAAGTTTTAACAAAACCAGATTTGCCTTGTGCAAACATATTGTATTACAGAGTCCTATTTGCAATAAAATACTTAATTTCGTAAATTAAAACTAAAATATATTTATACGAGTGTATTCACGGGTTTTTGCGTTCCATTTTTGTCTGTAATAACTAAACATAATTTTAAACGCTTATGAAATTGATTAACCATAGTATTTATTAATAAATAGTTTCGATAAGCCGAGAGAAATGTTCGAAAGCGAAATATTTTCCAGTTGAAAATCTGTCGATATATGTTCTGCGCTGTTGATTTACGATTTCATTAGTTGCGTGCAACTCGACGAGACAGAAACAATACGAACAAACATCTATTGAATGCATACATGTATGATGTGTGTATGTTAAATGTTAACATTGGAAAAATTGTGTCTGTGAATTTTTCTTATTTTTTTCCAAATATTTTTCTATTGTAAGCGTCTTCCATAAAGAGTAGATAGTCTTTAGGATAGAATAACTTTGTCATATCCACCTTTCAAATTGAGTTCTGTTTTCTTGCTTTTACTGGATAGTTTCCAAGAAAATAATAGTATTACGTTTTGGCAACAAGTACGAATGTGTATAACTATTTAATTATACAATTCTTAGATAGTTTCTTTTGATAATTATTATTTAAGTTGATTACAAAGTAGGTGACGTATGTTCTTTTTTCTGATTTGAGGGTACTCTACGATCTTTTTTGTATCATTGACAATGTGTATGTAAAATTCATAATGATCAGTGAAATGGATAAGGCGTGAAAGCGAACAAATAAACTTAAACTTACATTCCTGTATACATTTGTAATACTAGTTAGTATATAACAAACATAAAACTACAAAACAAACAAACAAAAGAGACAGACACGTTGGCGCAGTGGTTACTGCAACTGACTCAAGCGCTAACGGTCGTGGGTTCGATCCCCGCTCACTGCAAAACGTCTGTATCGGTCATATGGATGTTTTTCGTGGTCTGGGTGTTTGTGTTAGTGTTGTGAGTGTTTTCGGACCCCCGACACAAGGTCACGCGATCTTAATGGGGGCCGTTGAGTGTGATGCGTTTATTTATTTATTTTATTTATTGAAAAGTGCATAACAAACATAAAAGTACAAGCGCATACGATCAGGGTTTATGCCAATGAATGTCACGTCTCGTAATGTTAAGCCTCATACTTTTTATCGCCAGTTGGGGAGCCGTTATGTCCAAGGCAGAGTAACTAGGTGCTTACTTGAAATGGTGCGATTCATAAGAACCCACGTTGTTCCGACTTAAGAGGATGGGTATGGTGATAAATGGGTTAAGTAGGTTGTAGTGTGGAACAGGAAAATACGAGACAGACCTTTTACTATTTAAAACAATATTCCTTTTCTCCCCAACAAAAGGTTGATTTACAAGTTCATAACATCTTTAGTTCGACGAATAAAAATTTTTAAAGTCGTATGACTTTATATTGAAGTTTATTATGAAGTAGTGTTTCACAATAGCTTTTATATCGCTCCAGTTTGCTTCAGTTTTCAGTTTACAGAAGGTTGCTTATTGTGCGGTGTCTATTATCATTTAAAATTGAACGGATGTGCAGCGGCATCAAAAGCCCCGAAGGCAGCTACCTCAAAGGTGCTAATGATCTGTTCAAGACTGTGGCCATTATAAAGCTAATACTTTCTTTGTTACTTTATAGCTGTAATAAAGGGAATGTTTTGAGTTTTTTCTTATGAAATAATTTAATTTTTACCCATCTTTGATTTTTTTTATTTAAAAGGGTCCACTTTTAGATTGGTCCCACAGAAATTTCAACAAAATCACCTAAGTAGGTTGGTTTTTAAACCACCATAATCGAAATTAATATTTCATTTAAGTAAACGAAATTTGATTTTCTATTTTTTTAAAGTCAGTTACCATTTTTTCAAAACTTTTTATTATTTTATTATTAATTGGGCGCTGACACTGTGTCAAGCCACACGGACTTCATTTTGATAAAATGGCGTCTAAAGATGTCAAATCTATTCTTAATAAATTAGTTTAAAGAAGTAGTTATCCATCTTTTCTTTTCTATTTTGATAAAAAGTATATCGAATTGAATTAGATCGGTATAGTAAAGAAATTGATCTAGTGATAAATTTACAAATATGTGAGATTATTGTTGAAATTGCAAAATATGGGAGGCACTTGAAATTCGAAACATTCAATTAAAAAACTTTTTTCGTACTTATTTAATTCAGATAACTTTATTTTTTTTTAAATTTAAATTTGAATAATGTTAAATACGTACTGCATTATCAGAATACACCAATATCTTTTAATTTGACTTTTTATTAGTTGACACATTATTGCTTATCAGCATTAAATTGAGGTACTCGCTTTATAGGCGTATTTATAACATAAGTACAGTTATTCGTAGCTCTACCTTAAATATTTTACGGGATTTGAGCTAAATGAAAAAATATTATCTTCGAAAATGTAAGCGTACTTGAAATGAAATTGCATTCAGCCAATAGGTGTAAGTATTCATCATCCGTCATATTATTTGTCAACGGCCGTCATCGGCAGGCGCCGCCGGCCGTCGAGTGCGAAGGACGCATAGCGTATCCAATTACGCATTCGCAATATTTTCTATGCCATGACGTTTGTGGAAATGCAATCAATCTATTTTGGGTATATATAGAAAATAGTTTATTAAGCTCTTTCATTTGTATTTAACTACAAAAAGGGCGATTAGGTAATTATTATGTTTCGTATTCGATTGAATAGCCTAGATCGGTCTCAATTCGAATAAGTTCGAGCGAATAAGTAAGAAGAAATATGATTAGTTAGTTGATACTTACTTTCTGTATTATTAATGAACTTACATTTTTTCCTTTTTGTATACCTCTCTATAAAGATCAAAAAGGCTTAAATTCAATGCTGACCGCTAATAGGTCAAAACAATGATAAAATTCTTTTACCACAAACTTAAGTATACAATCACATTATTAGATAAATGTTATAGCTATTTCTAAGATAAATATAGATCACATATAGTTCGCAAGCAGAAAAGCCACTTCAGCAACCAATTTAGCTTCCGAGTAAGGCGCGGTGCACACGAGCAAAGTAAATATTGATATATAAGCATACAAGTGAATTTAGAAATATAACTTTATGAGATATATGCAATGTAATTTATAGTTTTCATTTATAAAGTAAATATCATAGATAGATAATTTATTAATAATAATTAGTTTATGAAAAAACTCTTTTAAAGAATTTTTTTTCTCCTTCTACAGAGCTATAATAAAGTAGCAGCCTCTCGTAGTTTCACTTATGCTTACTGCTTCGCTCCTATGAGCCGAAGCGTGATGTAATATAACCGTCCTCAAAGAACAGGCTATCCAACGCAAAAATATTTTTTCAAATCGGATAAGTAGATTTGGAGTTACCATACATACAAACTTACAAACTTTTACCTTTCAATAATATTAGAATAGATTAATTTCGGTTCCGTAACAATAATGAATATGGTTCTTGTTTAATGAAACGTGTCTGTCGATATAGACTTGTACAGGGTGACGCAAAAGTAATGCCGTAGTTTGAATTGGAGGCGATTTTGGCAGATGGCACCAAATGTCAGTGTGCTTTAGCATTTATGATGTAGATATATAGTATATAAATCGTGATTAATTACCTGAAAATTTTAAAAGTAGATTTGTAGACCTTATTTACCTGCATATACTTTCATTTTAAAAATAAATACAAAATATTCGAGACGATAAAAAAATCTCTCCTTCAAATAATAATTATTTGTTTATCTTTTCTATGTTGCAAAAAATAAGGACAAAAGGTGGTAAGTAAATTATTAATATTGTTTGGAAACCTCGGTGGGTTGTTTAGCTATTCGGTTGATTTTTTTTCTATTTCGCGCGCATTACCCGCGGACCAGTGTGTCCCGAGTGTACGATAACAAAAATAGCTCTCTTACACTGAGGTCGATTGAATCGAATATTCGCCAGTTGTACACACAGATGTAGTTGACTGTACCGACTCGTTATTTAGACGGGAAAATTCGATAGTAATATATATGGTTAAAACAATTTTAAAAATAAAGCGCTTAGAAAGATTAACGCAAACTTAATAATTTAAGAGCCCGCTCCTCTTGTCCGACTTGTATATACAAAATTATTTTAATGCATCACAGGATACTCTTTCTCAAAAAGTTCCAGGCTACGGAAGTTTTGTTCGATCGGATTATAGAATGTTGCAAACTCTTAATAATCCGACGAATTCGGAGGTAGAGCTTAGCTGTAGCCTACCGATTATTTGAGTTGACTCGACTTGGACAATACCTCACTTTCTCAGAAAAACAGCGAGAAATAGACACAGTGAGCGAGAGAACCGGAAGTCTAATTTTCTGACTCTCATCATCCTTTATTCTTTTTTCAAGTTGGCAACGCATTTGACTCCTCTGGCCTTGGCAGTGGTAATCACTTCACATTAAATATCCCACCGATTAATTTACCAGCTATTTTCATAAAAAAAAAAAACGTTAATGCAACAGCACTTTGCAAAACAACTAATTACCGGGGTAACTAGAGTAATATCTCTGATAGTATCTATGATTTTTGACATCCATTTTGAGTGATACTTTTAGTGTTGTAAGTTCAGTAAAATGTTTTCAAAGCACCGATTCTGCTTTACATTTCTGGCTCCCCCCGCCCGCATGTCTCGGCGCCGACTGCCATTGTGGAAGCAACTACAATCGCGCATTATTGTTTCGACGACGGTACCTACGTATTCCTTTTTATCCCAGCTTCTATGCAAAACCGTATCTTTATACGCTTGAGTAATGGAAATGAAATTAAAACGGGCTTTTAGTCAGGTGTATTGTTTTCTTCATCGCGATGACTTGTGTATAAGTAAGCACTAAAATACGAGTTCGCGTAAAATGTTTTAATTTACAAATGTTATGTTATTACGTAACACGTTTATTAATAAATTGAAGTAGGCGTAATATTAGTAACGGAGTTATAAAGTTTTAAAATTCAGTTTCTCTTTAATATGTAACATGTTGAAAATACGGTGATTTATTTGATATGAAAAAAAATCTGATACTTGAAGTCACGCTTTATAGTCTAATATAATAAAATTAATATAAATAAATTTTTAAAACGAGAGTAATTGAATTTTGTTTTTTTCAATTTTACATAATTTTATAACTAGCACGTTTCACGCATATATTAGTTTAGTTTAGGATATTTCTGTCCGCAGGTTTGTATAGCTGCACTGCAAATCATTAGCTGGATAGAGACGGCTGCGGCCGACCACACTCGCTGTTTGCATTTGTAATTAATACACTGTTTGCACTCCTGATTTACGATACCGTCCGTTCTACACTTCTAATGTGTTAATAGCCTTGATAATTAACTCTCGAATACTAAAATAATGGATTCTGCGATACATAGATCAGCGATGTAAGCAAAAAACGTTCAATGAATTTGTTTCGTAAAATCTTGATGATATATCAGATGTTTTTCTTTTAATTCTCAGCTTATTTTTATGATGGTTGATTGTGATGGACGGGTAGATATCTCTTATAGTGAATAAAAAGTGTTTGAACTTTGTGTGACCCACTTTATAAAGCTTCTCTAATACTAAGCTCCTGTGTCAGTCTAAATGACGCAAATTGATTCAATATAGTAATTGTTTTCGTAGAAAAATATAACCGACTTCAAACAACTGTGTTTATGTTTTATAAATGAATAAACGATGCACGCATTTGCTATTAGTTATTGAAGAGTTCATTTGTAAACCTTTCTTGAAATGTTTGGATTTAAATAACGAGAACTCCGTCTAAATCGGAACAGTGGTTTCTGAGATAATCGCGAACATACAAAGGTATATACATACATACATACGTACGGGTCAAATACAGAACCTACTTTGTTGAAGTCCGATAAAAATAATGCTACGAACGATACATGATTTCTATGGGCGTGTTTGTTCATTTTCGTCAGTGAAAAATTATCCTTTCTTCCCCGTCTTCTGTCAACTGTTGGCTTCGTATCGTCGAGGGCGTGGTGGCAGTTCGAGAAATTTGCATTTTTAGCGTAAGTACCGAGACGCACGTCCCGACCAGACAGATTGTGCACGAGACGAATGATGCTGCGAACATTGACGACTTTGCTTTACATTTTTTCAATTCAAAGTATTTCTTACGTATTTTTACCGACTTCGAAAAAGAAGGAGGTTCTATGTTCGGCTGTATGTATTTTTTTGCATTAATTTAGTGCCATATCAATTAGTTGTTTACATTTAAATTAGCTTAATATCTTTCTACTACTAAAAAATAATACGTAAAAATTTCGAACACAGAATTGGGAAAACGTTATATAAAATATAAACGTTATAAAAGTCTTTATAAAAAGGAATATCAATTTAAATTCAAAATTAAAGTCGAGCTTGTGTTCTTCTTTATACTTTAGATCGCAGTAATATTCATGCACATACTCAGTGAAATATTAATATTATTGCGTCTCACGTTCTCTAAAAGCAATAAAAATCTAAAACTTAGTTTTGCGTGGAAAGTTTTGCTTTGCTTTCAGCTTACACAGGCCGGGCGAAGTGGAGCAGAACCCGAAGCCCTACAAGGAGTAGGCGTGTATAGAATGCATAATAAGACGATTAAAAACTACAAAAAAATTGTCAATACCATCTCCAGTTTTGTTGGCAGGCAGAGGTTGATGGACGTCTTCTACGAGATGACTAAAAAAATAGTATCAAAGTAATAAATTCTATATTGTCGCAGAATAACTCTGACTTACTTTTTCGATTACAGAATGCTGCATTAGAAAAGGTTTTATAAATATTTGTATGTTACGATTTATTGGTAGGTGAATTATACCACAGAACATTGTAGACTGTCTACCTGTCTGGTGTCCGTGTCTGTGTCTATTCGTGACCACGATTGCTGTCCGAATAAAGTGTTTGAAACGTCAAATTGATTAAAATAATTAATACATACGATTTAAATCCGTTTGAAATAGTTTCATTTCAGTAATATAATTTAATTTATTTAAAATTATATAATATTATATCAGAGAAATAAGTGAAATTCTATTATCATTATAAATTGTTATCTTCACATAAAAATATAGTATTATATAAATTCCATGTGCATAATTGCCACAACCAAAAGTCACTAATTAAAGAATAAATTGAATTAAAAATATATTATATACCATTATCATTTATCACACATTATGATATAAATGAGTCTAAGAACAAAAATTTTCAGCGACGCTGGTGCTAAATTAGAATCGATTACTGCACAGTTTAAGAATAACACTATATCGGGCACATACTCGTGGAATGGCACACAGGAGTTCTTCCGGACACTTGATCAGATGAATTTTTAATCTGTCCGCCAAAAATTGGAGCAAAGTACCGTTCCGGTTCTGGAAACCATTACTTTAAGTGCATGTTTCGTATATCGATTCCACTACACCATTGTCCCTTTTAGGTGTTAAAGTATTACTATTTATATCCTTTTTCACACTCGTATAAAGAGTTAATATTTTATCTGGATTCGTGCTATTTTTCAAGATTTATTTCAGTTTTTAAGAGTCGCCGTGACTTTTTACCTTCATGTTAAATATGTGTATCAAATATTATTATAAGAGTTTACTGTGCTCAATGATAAATCAGATATTTTTGTATTTAGGAATGTTTTATTTACTATTAGTTTATAGTGACTGCGCGGATTAGCTCTAGACAAGTTATTCTTGGACTGACTTTTCTGTTCGGAATTATTGTTTATTGTAGCTTATATAGAGAATTTAAAAATATATCACTCATTGAATTCAGAACGACTGTATTCTTCAAATAAAAAAAATATATTTTTAATTTTCCTACCCCGCTTTCATTATTTTGGTTATAAATTCATAGGGTCGTTACGTTATATAGGAGTAAAACTGCGTTTCATTTACGAGAAAGCAATATAATAAGCAAACTGAAGCGCGATGTCTCAGGTGTTGGCCCGCATTTGAATATTGAAACGAGTGTGATCAGAATCGAGATGCAGTTTATTGTCATTCCGCCTCAGTAAAGCTATGAAATTTTATTGCTTTTCTTAAATTTTCAACGTACTTCGTTTCCACGTATCTTTTAACTTAGTTCACGAACCCTCGTTTCATACACATATTTAGAGCTACGGGGTAATTAAACCGTCGCTATCACAAAATATGACATTCTGATAGTTGATTTCTGATAATTGCACTAAAACTCCTTTATTCTCAGTTAAAATGTGGTAAGTTTTAATCGCGACAGCTTAACATGATTTGCTTGCTGGAATAACCCTTATTGCGGTGTAACGTTACCGATAATGCACTGCGATACATTTTGACAGTTGATTTGTTTCTTATTAGTACAAAGATTAGAAATCAACTGTCAAAACATACCGCGATGTGATAGCAATAGCACGCGTATATTATTGTCCTACATGGTATATATTTTTAGTAATAACCTTACAACCCGTGTAAGTTAGAGTAATCAGTAAAACAAAGAATGAATCTCGAACGAACATGTAAGACAAATCGTCAATAAACGTTTTTCTTTCTTTCTTAAAATTCTAATTCTATATTTACAACTAAGTGCGGTGTACATATAGTATATTTTTCTTTACTTGTCCTATTTACACGAATTTTCGAGTATTATTTATCGTGATAATTTTCATTATAAAAATGATTCAGTTCAATCATTCGGTCGACAATTTCTAATCTCTAATTCTTAAGTGTGGTTTGAAATATTACATTTTTGTTTGCTAAATAAGGCAAGTAAATAAAAACAGACTATACATGTTTTTAAACATCATGCTAATGTTACAGCGTTGGTAATTAAAAATATAGAAATTAAAAAATTAAATAAAAAGTAAATTCCTTATCTATACATTTAGCATTTCATTTCTGTAAACCAGACTACTAACTATTTAAAATAAACTTACAATCGGGCCTCTGATTTGAGTTATCTTGTTTTTAAATTTATTAACATTGGTTACAATCAGAGAGCTATCATCGTTGAATTATTTATTCCTGACAATTAACGGTTTAATTATTAAAAATTTAAGGCGTTCAGACAGTGTCACACTAAGAGATCTCATTTATAATATTTATGGTTTATTTTACTAATAATGACTTAAATTAAATTGAAGTATATTTACTTTAAAATTAATGTAATCAATATTTATACATTTAAGAATTTATTGAGCTTTATTTAATGTTTAATTCTTAATATACCATTAATATTAAATTGATTTTAGTTTTCGTACCTCAAATGCTATAGTCTCGTCGAGGGAGTTATAACTTAAGTGTCTAGACGTGATATAATTAAAAGCTTATACTCTTCGAATACAAGAAACTAGATTTTTTATAGTTTAAAAGTAACGGATGGTGGAATATTTTTGCAGTAAGCACCTCTTCCATAAAGATTTGGAACTAAATTCACGACACTTTTCAAGCTCGCTACTTTTAGAATAATTTCTGAAAGTAATACAATAGTAGACTTTATATAACAATTACAACTCTAAGTAAGTGAGTTTTAAAGAATGTATGAATAATGACAGTAATATAAAATAATTTATCAAGTGATCATTTTTTTTATCACTTTATACTTATTTTATAAAAATATTGTAAAATTATTTAGCTGTACTGTTTGCTTTTTAAATGTACATTTATACATACAAACATACTTAATGTTATTTATACACTTCAAGTAAATAGATTTGTTTAATTCATTGCGTCGACATAGTGAAGTAATATTTGAAGTTATTAGCAACGTATAATATTAAACTAGTAGCTGAATTCGGATTGAGGAAATGAGCCGCTGTATCTTCGGATTCACACGCGACTGAGTCACCTTGCAGATTGTTACGAAATGTGGCGTCACTAATGTAGTTAATGTCGTATGAAAGGGGCCGTTTTATCGACATCGCGACTTTTCATGTGTCGTGTGATCTATAAATTAGTATACTGTAGTTTTATGTGCGAAATTATCTGTAGAATATGTCATTAATATTGGGAAATGAAAACGAAAGTGTCGTGATTATTATTTTAATTTACGCACCCATAAAATATCTTGATGTAAATATATACATTTGCAATTGCGTTAAATTAGTATGCTTTCAAAGATATTTTGTCGATATTGAATAAAATTCAGAGTTTGGTAGTCGAAGATTGATTGAGTCTGGAGTAATATAATTTGAGGCTTTCGAAATTTAATGATCAAATTTTATAATACTTAACAAAATATTCGTGGTGTATCCATTTCTGTACATTAATTGCTGCCATCTTTGACAACGGGTAGCTCGACGGCAATACATCAATCAGCCTGTTGTCGTGACGGGTTCGCAATCAAATAAAATTTAACTCAAAACCGACCGTCAAGCGCTCGCAAAAGCTGTTTAATGCAGGTGGTTCCATCCATTTTTAATATACATATTAATATCAATATTGATGCATTTCTGTAGGTTGAATACATATTGAGTTATATAAATTAAAAAATATATATATTAAAAAAATAGTGTTATTACGCATATATTACGTACATGAATTAGTGTATGAATAAAATAAAATTTAGAAATATATATTAGAACATTAAATTGATTTCTAAACTATACATTAAATTTTGGCTAATACTAAAATAATGGAATGCAGATACCATTTTGTTTTGGATAGCAGGATATTATAATTAATTGAGGTAGAGCCTAATTGTTCCCTATTGACTACAGCGTATACGAATTGGTCCGACCGGGGCAGTACCACACTTTCACAGAAGATTGGCTAACGTAGCTAATTTATTTGCGTCACGTACGGTGAGTGAGAGAGCTGGAAGCTTAACCCCTTCTCCTATTTCTTTCCTCACTTCCTTCCACCTTTTTGCGGGCTCGATTCCCGCCAACGGCAAAATATCTGTATTGGCCATACGGATGTTTGTCGTGTTGTGGGTGTTTGTGTTAGTGTTGTATGTGTTCCCGGACTCCTGACACAAAGGACACATAATTCGTTCCGGGGGCCGTTCAGTGTGATGCGTTTATTAGTATTTAAAAAATCTGTATCATTTCTTATTCCTTTTCCTAGTGCTGCAAATGACCATGGGAGCTAGTGATTACGTAACATCTGTTTTTCTTGTCTTCGTTCGCCAGTTATCTATACTTATAATAAATCTGTAGAGAGATCAATTCTGTACATGAAATATATTTTCAAAATAACTATCAGGGGGTGATTAGTGATCGATACTGATGCCAAAAATGCAATCAGTAAAATTTTTATCTGTCTGCCTGTCTGTCTGTATGTTCCTTATAGAAACAAAAACTAGTCGATGGATTTTAACGAAACTTAGTACAATTATTCTTCATACTCCTGGGCAAGTTATAGTATACTTTTCATTACGTTTCATTCAATAGGAGCAGAGTAGTGGGTGTAACTTTGGGAAAACGGGAGACGTTACTCCAATTTTTAACCTTCCGTCACGTATGCAGCCTTAATGTTTAAAGTTACATTGAAATCATGTAAGACAGATATATTTTACATAAAATTTTCTAAAAAATATCCCACAACAGTATAAGTCTATCTTTTATGGTCGACTCACATTAACACGTGTAATTCCTGATAGCTTAGCAGTTCGGAGCATTCTGATTATATTTGTTTATTCGTACGTTTATAAGACTTTCACTCATCCCTAATTAAAAAAAAGTTACGTTATTCAATAAAAAAAAATCATAGAAATCACGTATTGTGGACTGACATATTATATTTCCCTACCATAATACGATCTGTCTGTCACATCAAAACCACTGAACCCTGAGAAAGGACATACGCTACTTTTTTACGAAAAACGACGAAAACGCGGACGACGTCGCAGGCAAAAGCTAGTTAAAAATAAATGTGTGTGTATATATGTGTCTATGTATATTTTCATCGGCGTCTGTGCGTCTCTGCGCACAGTACACGCAAACGTGCATGTATTTTGTGTGTCCCAGTGTGTTTTGAAAAAAAATATTCACAGTCGGTCGGTGCATTTGCTAATTATTAATATTTTTTGTTTTCCAATACTCTGATAGCAGTCTGTTCATCGCCGCCCGAAGGGTGCAAAGCCGATTAGCTCTTGCGAATTATGAATAATTACATTAGTATCACAGGTAGCATGTGTTATGGTTTGATTTCACAATGAACTATCAATAATTAAACTTGAATATGGTGTGGAATAAATTAATAAAACTGTTTTAGGTAAATATTTTTGTGGTATGTGTGTATAGTGATAGGTACATTATACTAACAGCCTGAAAATGCTACTACTACTGTGCTCTTTTCACTCATAGGTATAGCCGGCTCAAGGGTGGGGCTGCCAGGGCTTAAAGGGCGCCGCACGCGCTGACTTAATTTTACAACTTTATTTAATACCTATTTCGCTCAATCTTTATAAAAAATAAATTCAGAGTTTTAACTTTTACAAACTTATCTCGTCGGAGTGATTATGAATATTCGCACTCAACTGATATATTTACTAATATAGAACGAGAGAGGCACTGAACAACGACAGGTAACGCGTATTACGCGTATATTAGGTCTCCTGGATTAAACATTGCTTTCGTCGTTTCTTACATATTGTTAAGTTTATAAGCATATGTTTTTATCATTTGAAAGAAATATGCCTAAAATATAAATTATTTCCTCTTTTGGAATATCAACTCTTAAGTGGCGAATGTTGTTACATAAAAGTTAGCAGGGAGTCCATCCTCCACCTGGCTTGCTACTGATATTATGATGTCAAAACCAAACCGCTAAATATCGGCTATCGAATGTGTTCCGGTTCAATGACATGTAAGCCAGCTTCCCTACTCCTATGTTGATTTTCCTGTTAGCCCTTGATTCTACACTAGCTCCACCTCACAATTTACCACACATTATTGTAGTGAAAGGTGTGACTTTGTCATGAGGCTCAAGGAAATCTGATGTAAAGATTCGCTGCTGGTCGCCCAATAAATCATAGCGGACCCAAATCTTCAGTTGTCTCTGCTTGGGAAACTTGTTTGTAACCCGTTTTTCGACTATCGTACTGTAGTGGAGACTGGAGTAAAATCTAACTAACTTTACAAAAATAGTCCGCAAACGAAAAAGTAACGGATGTACTGCGTTAGAAGGGTGAGCCTTCTACGTTTAAAGTAGATATTTTCGATATAAATCTTGATACAAATTAAAACCTCCACCTTGAAATGCTGCAGACAACATTACCTAATGTGCTAGAACATTCGTCTTTTATGAGTTGCCAACCCAGCAGGCGAAAAGAACTGTATTTTAAGCATTATTCTATCAGAAAAATAGAAAATATCTTCGAAAACCACTGGATAAATAATTTATAATATCTAAAATGAGGCAAAAGTGTCATATATATAAATAAATGGAATATGGCACTTAACGATTTTTATGCAATAATCTTATAATGTCGAAAAAGTTAACATTTAAGTATGTTATCTTGCTAAATAATATAAAAATCATGCAAGCGTATATTAATATATAAATGTACCAGTCTTCAAACAATGTAAGTTTAAAATTTTATTAACCTTAATTTTCACAAAAAGGGAACCCATGTCACTGGCTTTTTATTTAAAAATTACAACTGAACACTGCTTAAACTCGCATCTACACTGATTTGTGCCACCTAGGTGATATTGTTAGAGCTAGAATCTTATTTTTTTTTCACCGCCATACATATATTAGGCACTATTATGCACTATAACCTTCAATTTCAAGTAGACGGGTTCACCCCCTTTACGAAAACGGAATTAGACCCCTGGAATTTACCATCAAAGTAATCAGACAACAATTGATCACAGCATTGAACCAAAAAATATGAGTGTCACGTTTCGGAGAATCGGAGAATAACAAAGGCCCATCCATACTTTTCCACATACTTTACAAATTTCCACGTTTGTAATGATTCCTTTAGCGCCCTTTTATTGTCTAGTATTAGTACTATTAGTAGGCTATTAAAGGGCGCCAAAGGAATTACTCGCCCGGGGCGCTTAGACGGTTAGGGCCGGACATGCTCATAGGTATGTTTGAAGCTAAACTATACATAAAGGCGTATAATAACTACTTGTTTTACAGTATGATTTGTTAGAAACAATGTTTGAAATTTCATTATATACGTACATATATACCTGCCCTCCTTCTACAGTCGCCGCGAGCGAGGATAACGGACATCCTTCTAATCATGGACTACCTCGTACCAAACTAACTTAATTGTTCAAGTTCATATGAAACTTTTCGGCACCGAATATTTAACTAGCGAATAATCGTGCGAGCGTGGTAATTGTTTTTGCTTTGATATTATAATATCAGTAAAATCAATAGTTGAATGTGAAATGAGAGAATACGATGTAGGAAGTAGATTTGATTGGCTCACGAATTATAAGGCACCTTTGGGTTCATTGTTGTTTACTTAATAATATCCTTTGTTAGATTATCGAATAACCGAAATTGTTTTATTGTATACTAGCTAGTGCTCGCGGCTTTGTCTGCGATGTCTACGTCATAACAACTTTATACATGCCAAAGCTTAGTACGATCGGTTTAAAATTGACAAAGTTTCATACAAACTTTCATCACCTATTTTATCCCCTTGGGGATAGTATTAATCAAAATCCTTTCTTAGCGGATGCCTACGTCATAACATCTAACTGCATGTCAAATTGCAGCCCGATCCGTTCAGTGGCTTGGGCTTTGCGTTGATGGAACACTATGTCAGTTAGTCAGTCACCTTTGAGTTATATATATTTAGTAAAAGTAAAGTAAAGTAAAGTAACAGCCTGTAAATATCCCACTGCTGGGCGAAGGCCTCCTCTCCTATTAAGGAGAGCTTAATCCACCATGCTGCTCCACTGCGGGTTGGCGAAACAAATAACTGCCAAAACCGTGGCGAACTCGCACACAGTGGGTTATTTATAATGTATTGCATTAGCACCTTGCGTCTTACCCTACTACACGATGCAAAGGAGAGTAATGTGTTTATCAGCCTATGTATGTATGTATGTACATATGTGGAATTGTACCTTTTCGGCACTATTTAGACAAAACGCGAGGGCGGGATTTTTATAAACGATACGATATTTGATTTATCATTACTGCGCAAAAGAAAACAGAGATTTTGGGCGGCATAATGTGAAAAAGAAAAAATTGAAAATCGATGACTTATGTCCAGTGGGATATCATTGAATAGACATTAAAAAAATGTTTTTTTTGGGTTTCCCATATGGTTTTTCTATCGGAATTACCAATATATAATGATTTAAAGTGGGTTAGTAACGATTCTGACTTAAACGCTTTTAGAAAGAACTATAAAACTATCATTAATATCAATTAATACGGTATTACTGATTGCAGATGGACTTGTTACGCAGTCGAGTTTTTGATTTTTCTCAATTAATTACTTGTTTTATAAAAGTATTTAAATGTTCACCCTTGTGAGATGTATAGATGTAATAAAACTATAAGTAATACAACGATAAGTGTTAAGTAAGTAGGAAATAAAACTGCCAACTGCGAGTAATTGTGGCGTGCGCTTCAAAAATCGTTACAGTTACACGTATATAATCTATGATGGAAATATTTTTCTTTAATAATCCCATAAAAAAGAGTCAGCCTTCTTCGCCAAAACTAATCCTGCGCAGACGAAGTCGCGGGCACCGGCTAGCAGTTTTTCTATAAGCACAGATAAGAGAAAATAAAATGTTTATTATTAAAATGGTAACAAATATTAAAAAAAAAAGAAAAGCAAAAACAAACAATACGAGTATTTCACGCTGATTAACTCCTTTCAATCCGCGGTTGTAATCGACAAAGTCGCAATTCATCGAGTTGCGCGCATCACTGCTCTTAAATGTATATTGCACGCATATTATCGTCAAACGTCAGATGGCTGTCTGGCACACTGGATCCGATGAGAGGTCACGACGAGTGACATTAACTACCATTAATGTGTGCTTACATATATCACAGCAGTCATATCGATTTACCTATGACCTACTATATAATTATGTCCTTATCCTTCTATTTAATAGAAGAAGCCTTTGATCTGCGGCGGAACATTAACAGAGTATTATCTACTTTATTTACATTATTGTATAGGAGCCCTTTGTCTAACAATAAAATATGTATGACACTTAATGTAAATATATAGTTTTTATAATAATAACCCAATAAATCAGCAAAGTGCGTGTCGGGCCACGCACAATGTAGGGTTCCGTAGTTGTCAGAATTGTCAAGATCGGTCAAGCAATCTTCGAGTACCTATTTTCGTAAAAAAGTTTACGACGAACTGGGAATTTCCTTTTTTAAGTCAGTTTATACAATATACGTATTTACAATTTTAAACCTTTTATTATTATAACATTATTTTAAATTTCTCTTTATATTTCGAGACTAAAATATTTTTAATGTAAAATGAATGTTTGAATGTGAATTATACTAACGATTTTGAACTTTATATGTTTGTCGATTATTTATTATTCTAACACTTGTAAAATATACTTAGCGCCGACAATTTTCCTTCCTGATTAGTGCCTATAAAATCTATGGAGATTTGGTTGAAAACTTCATAAGCGCGATTCAGAATCACTCGCGACATGGTTTATTGAGACATTGTTTTATACCTTATTTTATATTTCATTTTAATTTAAACTTATTAAATATGTATTTATTTATTCATTTAAATTCATATATTAATTTAAAATTATTAATATTTATATAATGTGATGCTTTAAAAAGTGAAATATTTATTTTTACTTAGATCATCTATAACTCGATAACCGTAAGAACCCACATAGCCGTGATAATTTTCCTTTTAAATTCATTATATGTACTACTATCGTGAATTTTTTCATATTTTTAGACGCAGCAGTTTAGTGGGTAGAGCGGGGGGACACTTGACTCTAAGAAAAATTAACACTTCAAAGCTTAATATTTCGGAAACAGTTCGTCGTTCGGAAAAATGGTTTTCCAACACCTATAACATTTTTAAAAGACCTATCTAACGATACCCCACAACATGGGATAAATCAAAAAAAAAATTTTTGGTCTCTCTTAACACATAGGGAAGACACCCTGAAAAAAAAATATTTTTAAGATTTTATTGTACGACTTTCTCGTCGTAATTCATATGTATACTCATACCGAATGACAGCTTTCTGGTATTAAGGGTTTCGGAGCAAAGCCGCGGATAGACAGACAGACAGACAGACGGACAGACAGACAGACAGACAGACGGACATGGCGAAACTATAAGGGTTCCGTTTTTTACTACGGAACCCTAAAAACGAACAAGTTGGTATCTTGTGTCCTTCGTGCAACTTTTTTAACTACTCGAATGCGGTAAAGAAAATGCAAATTTGTATGGGATTGAATTAGCGCCATCTCGTGTTAACATAGGATTATATATCAGAGATATGACTGAAAGTGATTGGTACATTGAAACAAAAACGCATGTGATTGCTGGATTCTTATATTTTGTAAGTGTTTACAATTTTTACAACGTTACGACAATTTCATTACGTCGAATAGTAAATGTTACTAAATTCATTATAATCAAAACTCCATCGAGTATTGACATACACACTAATGTTGACTGATCATCATCATCCATGAATATTTATGTTTTGTCGATTTAAAAGGAAATAAAAGATGAAGGGGAATAGGAAGTAAGGGAAAGAATAGGTATATAATAAACCGAAATTCATTATTACACTCTGCTAAAAGTACTAACACGATTAATAAAGTTCTTGTTAGCCATAAATAATTAGCGTATATTTCTTATATCTAAGTTTTTTATTGTTGTAAAGGAGTGTCGTTTAAATTTGTTCTAAGATATATTCGCAGTCGAGTTAAGAATTTTTTCACATAGGAACATCGCAGGCCGATCGCAATACGCCATTTTAAGGAAACCAGTTCTGGATATAGCCCCGCAACGTTTGAGTTTAGTTTGCTTCATGTCTTCTTTCATAGGACTCCATGACGCGTATCCAGCATCGTCAAGAGTTTCACCTATAATATAAAGTGATATTTTTTACATCTGTAATGAACATGACATACTGTAAGTTGTTAATTCCTTTAAAAATAAGAATTTTGAGGCTCTTTATATAGAAATCAATTGATTTTTGACAGTTAAAGTTTTCATACAAAAATCGAATATGGACTGTAATGATATAGCTTGATTTGATAACGGTAGCTTATCTTAATAACTCTCGTATTAAAGTCAAAAAAGATATAAAAAGATAAAATAAAGATATAATAAAGGGTCAGCTAGTATATATATATATATATATATATATATAAAGATATTTATTATATCTTTATTTTATCTTTTTATATCTTTTTTGACTTTTTTTGAAAAAATTGATAATAGAATCGTATCTATTTCGATTTAAAATAAAAATATGGATCTTTATATATATATATATATATATATATATATATATATATATATATATATATATATATATATATATATATATATATATATATATATACTAGCTGACCCGGCAAACGTTGTTTTGCCATATAAATAATTTCCTAGTAAAAAATAAAAATAAAAATTTAGGGGTAGACTACCCCTAACATTTAGGGGGATGAAAAATAGATGTTGGCCGATTCTCATAGATACCGGATAAGCACAAAAAATTTCATCAAAATCGGTCAAGCCGTTTCGGAGGAGTATGGCAACGAAAACTGTGACACGAGAATTTTATATATTAGATATATATATATATATATATATATATATATATATATATATATATATATATATATATATATATGTATATATATATAAAGATCCATATTTTTATTTTAAATCGAAATAGATACGATTCTATTATCAATTTTTTTAAAGTAATTGTTAGTTAAAGTTAAGGTTTTATTGTCACATTACCTGTTATAGTTCTATATTGATACGGGAACATCAGGTCACTAAATCCAAGATACAATATGTTAGGGTCTGGCGTGTTGCTATTTAAATGTTCACCGAGAAAACCGACGATTATACTCGCTTCTTTTGCTGAGTTGATTATAGCCAGACGTCCTTCTTCCAATTTACAAGCCAAGTAGGCGTCATGCCAAGACAATGGTTCAGAGTGAAACTTATAACATTTACCACTTATAGCTTGATGGGGAGCGTATCCTGTGAAAAGATTTATGGTTAAAGTTCATATATTATTTGGTGCAAGAAAAGCTTACAATATCTAGTTAAGATATAAGAACACATTAATTACTGACCAATTCGAATGGAGTAGATGTTTAAAAAAATTCTTGAAATTTTGATTCAAGCCTAAGATTAATTTGCTACTCAGAATTTATAAAGGTTGAAAAATAATTAGATATTATGGAAAAAATAAGAAAATAACAATGAATTGATTGAATAGTTTGAAAAAACTAACTCATTTTAAAAATGGTAAAAGATGACACGAATGACTGTACTTCAATTACTAGATTTACCTGTATCAAAGTTATCACATTCATCGTTATATATCGTTTCATTTCCTAGTATTTTACATACGAAGGGATATATGTCGGAACAAGGCCGATCATCGAATAGACCTTCTCTAGTCATAACAACACAATGCTCTGTGCCATTGACATTATCTGGACGACCCTCCGCCCATAGGAATTGCAAGATTGTACCAGTTATTGGCTCTCCTATAATACCAGTGAAATGATTTAATCTTAAAAAAAATTAAAGAAAAATTTGGTTTTGGCGAAGATGTTACCTTATGTTCAATTCAATTCTTTGGTTAATGGCTTCTAGTTGTGCCAATTACCTTATGTTAATTTACCCATTACAGTGACAAGTTAACTTGTTACTGGTTTTTTTTTTTGTATCTCAATAAAATAATTTATTAGAGTTATACACATTCATAGAAAATATTCTTCTTTATATTGATAAAGTTGTAATTTACCTCTAACAGTAACATAGTTGCCAACAGAAAATTTGTCGTGTATCCCAACAAATATAGCGGTGTAATGCGCTTTCATGTTACTCATCAGTAGTTTTAAGTTCTCCATTTCATCCAGTGTATCGGGAATGAGTAATGTCGTGCCTTCCGCCTCGCACATTTGCCGGGCTTCTTGCCAATTGGTGGCCAAGTCGTGCAATCTATAGAAAGTCTTGTAAGAGTGAGCCCACATATAATCCATTCGAAATTTCTGTGCTGATAAAATATATATTTTTTATTTTACCAACTTTAACTAGGGTAGTATGCTAAAATAAATAATGGCAGTTTATCTTACCTCTTGAATAATGAACCATATTCAATTGGTAAAATAACGCACATAAAAATATTAACATAGCACAATATATAAAAATAATTTCTTTACAAAACAATACAATGCAACTTTACCGTAAAATTTAGTCGCTACAAACTCTATTACTAAAATTAATTTGATTCGTTGATTGCTTGTATACCTTAGATTGTTTTATTATTTCATTAATTTCTTTAGACAAATTATTTTTCAAAGAATACAAAAAAGGAATTAATTTTTATTTCAGAAAGGTTTGCAAAGAATTTTGCTAGAGTTATCGGGGTATCAGTTATTTTAGTGAGAGGCCGCGCGGGCTCCTCGCCTCACTTGGTCCTTCGACCACGCTTATTTGAATCTCTTTCTAAAAGGCTTCCTTTTCTGTGAGTGTCAGGTAATTATCTGTGTGGCATTCCAATTTTCCGATCGAACGGTTAATTCAGTTTAAATCTCTTCTTGTAATACGTAGTCGGCTGTAGGAATTGCCTAATCCTAGTCCCTCGGAGTCAGTTCAAGAGTTTGTAGGCTACAGTTAGCATAATATGGAGAGGGATTTTTAATTCTGTACCATTGACTATATTACTTTTTCTATTTACATATAATTTCTTTATCTCAATGACTAACACGGGTTTTTGGAATGCTATTGGTTGCAATGTTAATGCCTACATATTACAAGACTTTTTTAAAATACTAAATCAACTTCAAAAGCAAAATAAATAATTTTGTTTTATTGTCAAAGTTATTTTGACAATATAATTAAATTACTAAACCGATTTTGATTGTATCAGGATCAATAGGAGAGTACACTTTTTTAAACCAACATAAAAATTAATAAATTCGGTCTAACCGTTTTCAAGTAATCGGTGAACATAAAAAGTCCCCGATGGATTGAGAACCTCCCGCTTTTGTTAAAAAAATAATTTCTAAAGGTTTTTTTTACTATTTTATACCAACAAATATTAAGATAACAATTTTTAAGTTACTTTAAATATTTTAATTTATTATTCATAAAATCAGAATAAAATATATAAGACTTAAAAAAAGCAAAATACTATGTTATACTTAATAATTAATTAATTAATAATTCGTTTACTTTAATCAGAGATTCCAGAGATTTTGATAAAAAAAAACTAAATAATTTAACCTATTTTAATAAAAATTAAATAAGACTAATATGAAAGTATATGCTTTCAAATAAAACTTTTTGAACTCACGATACCAATTATTTGAACACTATAAATACACTAGAGAATTGACCCTTAAAGATCTATAAATTATTTATTTATAGATATCTTTTTGATTTTACAGGCGCTAAGTTTGTACGGCTTCATAACAAAGTATGGAAACTCAAAACCTCTCGGTAAGAACTCCGATAAAATTAAACTTAAAGGGTTATTTAATTAAAACTCTACGAGAACGAAAAGCGAAACGGTGCTATTTTCTTTCTAATGAAATTGGAATTGATTGTTATAAGCTTTGATTTTGCTATTTCAAAAATAATTAACAATGAATGTAAGAGATCCGTCTCCATGAATTTAGATCATCGTTTAGGGTTGGTTAATAAACTTCTGTACAACTCATCAGCCGCAGTGGGCGGATCTGATAAAAGTTGTCGAAAACTTTCTTTTGCGATATCGCCACCTTCGTCATGTAAATTGGACAAGTTGTGGTCGTACTGATGCTTGTTTCATTGGCAAATATAGATTAGCTCTTAATCTCAGCACTTTTCCCACCAAATTGTTTTCAGATGAGCGGAGAAAGTTTTAATCAGTAGAGGATTCGTACGTTTAGGTGGATTTGCTTTATTGAAACTGAATTGTTATCTGTGTTTGATTTTATATGTTACATATATTTTAATATATATTATTTTTGTATAAATAATATATTTTCCTTCGTCTTTTATCGATATCTCATTTTATGTTGGCTTTCTTGATCTCGTCAACAGATTGAGATTTATCTAAAATAACGTTTTAGATAAAATGATCTTTTAATGTTGAAACGCCTACTGGAAAAGTTTATTCATCTCGATGTCTAATGGCGCGAGTGTCTTCAAAGGATTTAAAGTTTATATTGAACGGATCCAAAAAGTAAATAACTGCTGATACTTTCAACCTTTTCAGCCGGGTTAACCCGTAAACCATCTCAGTTTAAGGAGGCATTAAATCGCAACTCAAACAAGAACCGTTACAGTGAAGTTAACTCACATATTGCTTTGTGTCACGAACGTTAAAGCGAACAAAGTAGAGCGGAGGAGATGCGTTGTCGGAGAGAGATGGTGAATACTGATGGGAGAATGGGTGTGGAGGGTGTAAAAGGAGAAAAACTACATCGCTAAAAGTGAATGCGGTCGAAAGGCGCGCTTATTTCAGCACTAAGTGCATGGATTTTTTTCAAGTGATGCTATGAGTGCAAAGCGTCGTGACTCGCGGTCTTGGCGTACAGGTGATGTGTATGATAACATCTTTATTAACTATTTACATTACGCTTTTCGGGTAGTTGTAACATAGATTGTAGTATGTTGCCTCCGATTATTAATGTTTTAGTTCGAAATTTCGCAATAATTATTAATATCTACATACAAAGTGCGTTACCGCCGCGATAATGTTATAAAAGCATACAATTTATATGGAATACACAATGTACATGTAAGTTACATTGTGACCGCGAATTTGTCATCCGGATATTTAACGTAACGCGACGGCGTGTTAATAAATTTGAAACGATTATAAAATATTTACAATAAACATCTATACATATGTAATCACGTGTCCTGCTTGACTGCCTGACTGACTGATCACTGATCACTGATCTCATCAAGGCAGGGCTAAAACCGTTGGGATTACAAAGTTGAAATTTTGGCAGTAGATGTCTTATAGATTGTAAGTATTGACTAAGAAAGAGTTTTCTATATTCTTTGCCCATCAGAGTGACAAGGGGTGAGAACGTTTGTATAAAAAATTTTATGCCGTGGTCGTTATTAACTTAAAACTTAATACACTTATTTTTGGTATAATATTATATTAATATCATTCCGTATTGGGGTACAAAGGAGTTGTGAAATTTGTATAGAGATTATTCTTAAACTTATTAGTAAGGGTGAATAACTAAATATATGAATACCAGAATTAACAAGTCATCCCTTATAGAGGCACTAGTGAGCATTAGAGCCTGGAATTAAAAAAAAACGTTAGTAAATCTATTTAGCGAAAATTTTGATGGTGTATTTCTCTAAAGATATAGGGAATAATTAAAAAGGAGTTTTTCGATTTGAAAAGGGATGAAAACGTTTGGATGTAAAATTTTATTCCGTTGTCATATTTACTTAAAACTTCATACACACACACACACACACTTCTTGATGCTAATAATGAAATAAAAAACAAAACGTATCAATATTAACCCCTACAGAGACATAATGAGGTAGTTTAGTTTAACGAAGAAAATATACGTTTGATGAAAATGTATATTTATTCTAAACGTTTAGTAGTTTAATGCCTTGAAGGATAGTATTTTATCAGGTTTCTAAATCGCTTTCATCAAATTCCAAACTATAGGCGGGTGAACCCACGAGAAATAGCTAGCATGTTATATTTATATTTTCCACAATGTACTAAGTATGTAAATGATATATGGCCATAATAAAATACCTAAAATTTGTTGCGCCGCGGTTAATAGAATGGAACTTCGTTAAATATTGTATAATTTTTAATATTGTATAAAAAGTTTTATGTCTTTTTCTTTTAAAAAATGATTCAGTCGTTTTTGAATTTACTACTAAACAAAGATACAAAAAAATGTTGTATTGTCACAAGGAGGATATACTTTTTACTCAATTCTAAATAAAACTTTATTATTTTTTTTACATAGTTTCAGCCAATTTCGTTCTTATTATAAGTATAAAATGAATAAATTATATTTAACAATTATATCAGTACGACGCGACATGTTTATAAACATGTTTATCCAATATCAAGTTAATTTTATCTAGTTAATTACGTACAATGTAGGCTGCGGTCAATCGGCTGTGACGTCGGTAATTATGCTTTTAAAGTTGTATCAGATACCTAATTGATCAGTCATTAAAATGCGCGGCTTCATGCATTTACGAGAGTGCTACTCAATTACACGAGACTCATCTATAGTATTATTATATGAAAGGTAAACAGTAGAAGGGATGGTATGTCGGAGTTAATTTAAGTTTTATTAAAACCTGTAGGTATATGCAAACGAGTTTTTGATTGTGCATTATTTATCAGATTTTTTGTTTAAACAAAATTAAATAAATGTAGTATTATTTATTATGATAAATAAACATGTAAGTATAAAATATAATATATAGTAGGTATATGAGATATTCTGAAATCGCTTAGTCGTTAGAACGCGTCGATCTCAAACGGTGATAGCGAGTTCAAACGCCGGTTAGCACCGCTAAAATTTCAAGTACTAAATTTGTATTTAAATCCATCTTGTCTTCAGCCGTGACGGAAAAAATCATGAGGAAAACTGCATGTACATTGAGAAATTCTGACTTATGTACATATATCTGAGAACCCGCAGTGGAGTAGCGTGGTGGATTAAGCTCTTAACCTTCTCCTTAATATATGGAAAGGTTATTACTTTATTTATGAGAAATTCTATTTGTATATAGAGGAAGTGTTTTTGGTTATCTCTGCTCATGTAAAGATTTCATTAAGATTTTCTGGTATGTTTCTTTACGATTAATAAAATCATTAAAACATCTACTGCAATCATAAAATTATTTGATTGAACTGTTTTCTTAATATTTTCTTCGACGTTTATTTACATTTGGTTACAAAACGTTATTCAATGTAAATAAAGGTGAGTATTTTTGACATTCATAGGGTTATTTTAGGTGAACGGATAAGGGCCGCACCTGGGCCCGAGAAGCTCACAATAGCGCCATTCAACGTTCCCGCAAAGTGAACTGAATAACTTTGTTTAAGAACACAATAAACCACTTTTCCAATGAAAAGTGTATTTTCAGCAAAAAATAACAGATAACAATGGAATTACCGTAAATATTAAAACGATTAACTTTTTCAATTATATATTTCTGCTCTGTTTTGTTGAGTAAATTTGTTAGGAAACATAATGAGGCATAATAAAATTAACTCTATTAACAATAATGATGATGGATTTAATATTTTTGAATACCAACTTATACTATACTATTATATCTACTGGTATTACTGTCATCGGTATCACGAGTATGCGAAGTCAGCGTGGCGAAGTGGCGTTTGTACATAAAGTAGACGGTAACCTTTTTATATTCTTTTATGAATAGTATCTTTCATTTTGATACCTTAATTTAGATTTAGTAAACTATTATAAACTAGGCGTGAAGGGTCTGAAACATAAGGGAATAGCGAAAACTAATTAGTAAGAAGTGTCGGAACCGATTTTCATAAAATTAACTGAAATAATTAATGATGTACATCAATAGTTTAAAAAAAATACTTTGCTGAATAGGAAATTAACTTGCTGATTGAAAAGAAAACATAATCACAATGTGTTAATTTAACATCACATAATTTCATTAGTAAGGATCTAAGGTAGAGGATATAAGACGGACAAGGAACGAAGAACTTCTGGCAAGTGAACCACCTGTATATATGCCTATTACTTAATTTGCGTAGATGTCGAATATGATGGTAAGTTTCTGATTGTCGATATCATTATTATTTGACCTTGAGTACTTCACAAAGTACTTATATATACAATATATACATTTTCAATTTAAATATTTCAAGAATCTTCTTTTTTACGTTGATATCAATATCAGCAAAATCTCTCGATCATTTATATTTCCCTTTTCATTAGGATATGAATTACGAATACGGCATTACTATCCATCTGGGGGGCGGGGAACTGCAGGCGGCATTGTTATGCAGATTGCAGCCGGACGTCCCGGTAAGGGTATTCCCGGGACGATGCACTTGTAAACAAATATACGTCAATGGCGATCACTATGTTCTGTGAATATTGTTACGGATAATGTAATTGACGATGCATTGGACGGAATGCGAAGTGGATAATCGAATATGTAGGCTTTAAAGTTGTCGAAATTTTTAACCGAAATTAGTCTATACATATAAAATCACTTGTCTTGACTGATTCATCAACGCAGAGCCTAAATCACTAAGGCTACGAACTCGAAATTTTAGCAGTAGGTGGCTTTTAAGTTGAAGGCATCCACTAAGAAAGGGTTTTTTGATTATTCACCCCTAAGAGGGTGAAAAGTGGTAAAAACGTTTGTATGCAAAACCTTATTCCGTGGTCATATTAAATTAAAACTTAATATACATACTTCTGAGTAATAGTAATGAAATGTAAAATAGAAAACGGGGCACTATTATTTCACACTGGGGTGCAAGGTTGTAAAGTTTGTATGGAGAAAATGTATTTTTTGGCCGATTATCCTTAAATTCAGGACAAATATTACTTAGGGAGAATAACTAAATATATGTATCCCATAATTTCAAAATATTTTCTTATAGTGTCAATAGGGGGTATTAAATTCTGGAACGGTAATAATTTCGCTGGTATATTTATTTAGCTGAAACTTTTACAGCGTATTTCTATTAAGACAAAGGAATGCATTAAAAAGAGCTTTTTGATATTTCACCCCAAAACGGGTGCAAAGGGGTAAAAATGTTTGTATGCAAAATGTTATCTTGTGGTCATATTTAGTTAAAACTAAAAACTCATTCTTCTTTAAACATGACTTATTTTTAGATTTTAAAAATTAAATATAAAACACAAAATCATCGTATCAATATCAACCCCAACCCACAGAGATGCAATGGGATAGTTTAGTTTACGAAAGTGAAGAAAAAAAATTCTTTAAGGATCAAAGGCAAAAATAATTCAGCATAAATTAAATATTTATTATACATGTTTAGTAGTTAATAATAATTAATAATTAATTATTTAGTAATCCCTTAAGAATGGTGTTTTACCAGTTTTTTTTAATTCCTTCTATCAAATTCCAAAATATACGCGGGCGAAGCCGCGAGCAACTGCTAGTGATGTTATAAATTTGATACTTCTGTTTGTAATAATATTGGAGTTGTACTATTATGCGCTTAGCATTGGACTTTTATACAATCTTCCCACCCTTCTTTTACCCCCTTAGGGGTTGAATTTTGCAAAATCCTAAATGTCCACCTACGTCCTAAAAAGAATTCCTACATAAAATTTTAAACTCCTAGCACTAATAGTTTCTGACATTTTGTGATGAGTGAGTGAGTGATCTTACGCTGTTATATATTAGGGTTTCTAAACAAATGTACAACATTATCTATGTATGTATGTTTGTATATTTGTTCACACATTTCTCCGAAACTAGTGATAGAATTGTGAGTATAAGTTTTTATTGGCTTATATTTTATTAAGCTTAGTGAATGGGTAAAAGTCACACAGTGAATGTTTCACCAAAATCAGTTTAATATCAGTAATCAGTTTTTCAAGATATGGAATGATGCGTGTACCAGTCTGGTATCATAGGAAACGCATCCTACATAAAACCTTGAGTCAATTTTTAATTGCCACGCCATCAATGCTATAGATAATAAATAAAATAATTAACTTAAGCATAAAATTTATTTTCAAATTATAAAATAATATGTTTTGGTTATCTGTGTTAGCACTTTAGAAAGTAATAACCAAGTTTAAGTTTTATGTTCTTTTTCTTGTCGATTCCATTTTTAAAAAGTACATTTTTCTCTATTTTTTAGTGTTTTTATTTTGACCTTTTTAAACGCGCATTGAAACGACGTTGCAGCGCTCGTACGCTGAACTGTTAATTTTACAAAAAGAAGGTGTTGACATGAATTACAGGATTTTTTCGTGTTTTTCATCGAAAAATAAGAAGGAAAGGAGATGTTGTTAATTATGTTTTTCGGCGTCATTTTTCAAATATAGCGGTGCATTCAATACGATGTGGTAAAATAAAAATTCGGAAAGAATACGTCAAAATCTATAAGATCACCAATTTTCAAAACTCCCGGTAAACTTTCCGAGTAAAACTAATAACATATGACTTTACTGTTTTCACATTGTTTTTAAAGTCTTAATTATAAATATGTAAAATAATCTCTAACCTAACCTCTTTGTTTTCACACTTACACCAAAAAAAATCTTTTTATCAATAAAATAATAATACTCATATTTAATAACAAAAGCGTGAAATAATTGTTTGTAAATTTCATGCAACCACCTACCTAAACAATATTGAAACTAAATACAAGATATCCGTCCAAGAACTAAACACTCGAACTACTGGAAATTCCGGCTATCAATACGCTTTGAGAAAATTACCTTCCATCTAATTCTCCGGCCGGCGATCCTTTGAGTATTTGTATAGTACGGTGAGCCGGTGAGTCGGATGCAAACTGTGGCTGGCAAGCTGTACTCCGGGGACATTCGGAAGTGTACGCCTATATTGGGTTATCGTGGCTCTATTCCCAGTGATGACGATAATTGTATGTGTCTTCCAGAATTCTCTTATTGTATCGCTTTATATTGATATGCTCGTGTGTATGTTGTACTTATATTCGATTGTTTTTCAGATTTCCGTCGCTATTTTTGTGTGTTAGAAGTATCGTTAATAGTGATAAAAAATAAATATTTAAGATACTTTAATGTTGTTTACGTTAATCAAACTTTCAGTCAATAATAATTAAACTGATTACGTTTGTTGTTGTAGTTATTTTGAATAGTAACTTCTCGTTATTACAATATAACGAATGGTGTTTGTTGTACATGAATACAATTTTTATAATTAATATAATTTTAATGTTTCGTTCTCTTTTCTTGTTATAGATTGTACATACTTTCTTCTAGTCTAATTATTTCAAAGTCATATATCAAAATTAATGTTTAATATATTAAAACTCGATATCAAAAATAAAATATACTTGTAAGTACAACATAGATATGAAATTGCTGTGATATAGAAACGATTTAAGTCAAAAAATATATGACTTATAATGTAAATAGACGCTTTTAATTACTTTTCGATTTGAATCATTAGTAAACCAATAACAGAAAGTGATTAAAAATTATATCAAACATTATTATGATACTGAAAGGTTTTTAAAATGTATGGATTAACGAGATATAACGAAAAAGGTAATCTTTGCTTAGGTTCTTTTTATTTACACGCAGTGATTGTGAAAATTGGATCATATTTAGATTTTTAGATGTTTCGCTTCATAATGTAGGAAATCTATGGCACTAGTTAAAATTTAAATTACACAAAAATATGCCTAATTTCTTGAAAGTAAAGCGTACCAACTATTTCTTTATTCATAACAAAATAACATTTCTTATTTTAGGATGATGAAATCATTAATTATTATAAAGTTATAATCATATAATTATCTTTCTTTTCCGTGCAATTATTTATAATGTGACGATTAATAGTTGATTACAATTTACTATATTAAAGAAAGTGTGATATATGTAAAACTATTTAGTTACCTTCACCCCTTTTATTACCCAAAACTCTTAGCTAGGGATGTCGCAATGAAAATAATAAAGCCTCAAGTAATTTCGCTAATGCAAGCGGTTTTGCCCTATCTAGATCACACTTACATACACTTCCCCACTCGAAGGTACCAATTAAGAGGGGCGCTTAGTGATACGTATAATGAAATCGTTGACGTAAGTGTTGTACGTAAGCTTATCGCGTTGATTCGTCGTAAATAATTTTGATTGAGTCTTTATCTTGATCATTATCTGTGGGACTATTATTTAATCGATCAAGCTATTTATTTAGTTGATTGGAAACATGTAAATGATTTAAAGGAATGTATAATTGGAATCTCGTATAGTTTTTTTTTAATAATGAATTACCTCTTGATAACATTTTTCCATTAATTAATTGTTACATATCCATTTATTGTTTTTGTGTTCATTAGGATATCTTATATGAATTTATAGTAGCCGGTATTGTGATATCGATTCCGTTATTATTAATTTATATAAGGTACGGTGTATTCGATGTTCACTTACAAAATTTAGTGAAGGTTTTGTAATTGAATTACTCAAGATGTACCTTCGCCTTAATGTATCAATGTTATTTAATTATTCACCCATGGGTATTTTGTATTTGTATTTGTTATGTGAGTAATAAAAATATATAATTTAAAGTGAGAAAGATATGTACAATCTGACGTACATATTATATTATACATATAAAAAATTTAATGTCTAAACTGGAGTGTAAAGTAAAGTACCAGCCCGTAAATACCCCTCTGCTGGGCAAAGGCTTCCTCTCCTATTAAGAAGAAAGTTTTTAGAGCTTGATTCACCACGCTGCTCCACTGTGGGTTGGCGGATATATGTCAGAATTTTTTCCGGTACATGCAGGTTTCCTCACGACGTTTTTCTTCACCGCCACACATATTTAGCACTTGAAAAATCATCGGACCTAGCCGAGGTTTGAACCAGCGATCATCGGTTGAGATCGACGTGTTTTAATGACTAGGCTATGTCGGCTCAAACTGGAGTGGTTTGATAGCAACTTTTAACGGGTTCTCTTATCCATTTTTAGGAACTATCACCAGATCTTTGTCTCCAAAAATGTTATTTTGAAATTAAAAAACAAATTAGATAGATAAGCCCAAACATTAGGGTTTATAAGTGGGCTAAAGTTGAAGAATTCCAATATCCTCTTTAAGGATTTTTCATCAGTTCAGCTCGTTTATTCCTTAATATTGTGTGGTCATTTGTATTATTTACATTTACAAAGTTTTATATTGATAAGTTACTAGTAACGCTAATAAGTGTGTTAGACGAGAATTACATTTGTGAGTTTTACTCTTAGTGTTTCTTTAAGATTTACATGAGTTCTTTCTCATTGCCTTACACCTGAAAGAATTTACTGTCAGTGCCTTATTTTAACATTCACAGCTATCGTGCCTACTTACGACGTTATGTTACTAAGTTTCAGATATGTTTTATATCGCTCTCGAGAGGGAAAATCACAAATTTAATTCTTAGTTTAAAAATATTTTAATAAAAAAGTATTTCTAACTAACACTAAAAACAAAATTAACTTGACATTATTCCTGAATTTATAGGTTGTACATGTTCTTAGTCTTTGTGCCTGTGTATTTCCGAGCGTAGAGTTTTTGTAGCGTTTCCGAGTCTCAACTCTACATTTAATAATGAAATAAGTCAAATACGTTTTAGGTTTAAAAGGTTTATAATTAGGTTATATACATCACTATGTTTTTAATGAAATGATGACAGATGGCTAATATAATACTACGCATTTATGTACAAAGAGACTTTTAAAATTCTTTTTTTAAGCCCCTGATCCAAAATGAGAGGTGTGTGTATTTATATTGGCATTGTAGCTTCCTAATGAATGAACCAATATTGATAGGGTTTTTTATTGTTTGAAAGCTGACGACACCGATATGGTTTTTAGCTATTGTTTATAAGATATGTTCAGACTTTTTTTCAGATAGTTTGAAGGTCATCAACTCTTTTCTAGTTGTTAAAAGGATGTGATCAACTTCCGCTGGCATGATCAATTCAAAATTGACTATACTATGACTTCAATGATATTAAAAAAAAAGTTGTGTAACCTTGAGCTGACGCTGCAACATCTGGAATAAGTAGGATACATAAATATTGAACCTGCAGAAACACCTGAAAGTCATGGGGCTCGTTGATGTGGTCTCAATGAACATGTATTATTGGAATAGTTCTTTTTTGAGTAGGTATATATTTTTTTAAATTATTTCTGTATGTTATTGATTGGAAGAAACATAAAAATAAAACTACGTTTTGTAGGTATGTATGTTTATAATGGTTTGCAGGCAATATTATACATTCATTATAAGACTGTACGTAGACACTGGCAGCAAAAGTACATATGTTTCTTTACGTGAACTAAAAAGAAGAACAATTATCAATTCACAAATCAATAACAGATTGTCTGAAATTTATACAATTCTCTAAACTTAACTAATGGCTATTTTTACTTACATTTACGATAGCTTAGTTACAAATGGTTCATAAATTCAACAATATTATGTTTAACAATTACTGTATATCCTATATTTTATAGCTTTTCAATATACATTAATACCTATAGGTATGAGAATATGAGTACTATATATTTTATACATATACATTTTACAAAAAATACTAAGCTACATAGAAAGCTACTCGCTCAACGTAACGTATATACAAATATATTCGGTACTTTATCGATGTGATTTTAAATAAATAAGTATTTTTTAGTATTTATTTAAGGTATAGTCAATAGTCCTAGCTTTCAATTAGACAGAATTGTTTTATTTCAAACGAATCTATAATGAGAACAGTTCTAAAATGAATTAAAAAAAATCATCAAACTGCGAACAATTTACTTACAATATTTTTTTTGAAATAGTATGAAGTCGTTACATGTTTCAGCAAAGTAGTAAGTATATTGAGGAGCTAAATGGTATATATTTATTGATAACGTTATCTGGTTTGGTTGTTATTATTTCATAGCTTGACAATATCACATTTATCTAAGCATTTACAACAATTATAATTTAGCTGGGCTTTCTATACACAGTCACATTCACATCCACCATTGAATTGCCACTAAGTCCATATCAAATATAGCAACACTGACGTATAATTGAGGTATTCTTGCATCATCCGTGGCGCTATCGCTATCGCAACGTGATACATTCTCACACTTGATTTTTTTCGTTTTTGTAAATCAAAAATGAATCGTCAAAATGTATTGCGTTGCGATAGCAATAGTTCACCGTAATTAGCCTGTTGGTCCTTGTTAATAATAACCCGTAAAACCGAATCCTAACAAATTCCGGAACTCATTAGACATTTAAAGATTAAAGATTAATAACGATTTTTTATAGCAAATTCATTTTTAATCTTATAGCGTGGGAAGACGCAGTAACGAGAAAATCATGTTTTAAACTCGGAAGAACAATAGATACGTGATATACCGTAGTACTTTTGACTTGCATGCGGCTTTAAGGTAGACTCGCCATTCATTTCCTTTTTCCCGGATACTATCTTGTTTGTAAAGCACATTATATAATGTATATCATTCTTTGAGTGTCGGGCAATATGCGTGCCCAGTCTCTTTTTAATTTTTTTTGGCAACCCTATTATGAGGAGAAAGTTTAGTAGATGGCAACCTAAGACTGATATTTAAAAGATTGGGTACGGCGTGGTCGCTCAGTTAAAGAGAATTTTGAAGACTAGATCGAATGTCGTTCGTCTCCTCCAGATCTGAATCGCGATCATCTTCTGGCCGATTTTTCTAAATAGTTTCCAGTTATTGGTGCTACGGGTATCCAATGGATTTTCAATTTTATGGTAAGACTATAGCAAGGAGAAAGTTTCGTACATGGCGAAAACAAGGACAATATTAAAAGATTGCGTACGGTGTGGTTGCGACTATTATTACGGAGTCAATATTGACGGTTAATTTGAAGGTTGTTTGTCTCGTCGAAATTTGAATCGCGATCATCTTCAGGCTTTTTTCCAAATAGTTCCCAGTTCCTGTATGGTGCTATGGATATACAAGGGATTCTAAATTTCATGGTCACCCTATAGCGAGGAGAAAGTTTAGTGTATAGGATAAACTTAGGACGATATTAAAAATATTATATACATCGCGGTTGCTCACTTTGAGGAAATTTTGAAGTCTTGATCGGATTATTAAATCTGAATCGCGATTATCTTCAGGCCAGTTCGCCGACAGTTCTGTTCTTACGCTTTGGACATCCAATAAATTTTAAATTCCATGGTAACCCTATAGCGAGGAGAAAGTTTAGTACATGGCGTAAACTAAGGCTGATATTAAAAAGGTTGCGTACGGCGCGGTGCGGCTCGCGGCGGCGGCGGGCGGGCCTCCTCCCCCGAGGAAGCCCGCGTCCTCTGCTCGGCCGCCCTCGCGGAGGGAATTCTGAAGACTGGATCGGACGTCGTTCGTCTCTTCTAGATCTGCATCGCGATCGTCATCGGGTCGGTTCTTGCGATAGGGCAATTCCATTTCTGTCAAGGATAAATCAATATCTATATATAAAGAAATGAAATGCTGTTCGTTTGTCTCGCTAAAACCCAAGAATGGCTGAAACGATTTGGTTGGACCTTGAAATATTTGTGTAAGTTTAGGGAAGGTTTAAATGATGAGAAACATACAGGATCTAAAAGCGACATTTTAATTTTCCTTTATAAATTGTTTTGTCGCTTGGTTGTTAAATATCTTTAGGTGCATTGAGAAATTTGTCTGTTTTATAACTATAGTATCCGTTCGATATATATCAAATAAGTAGTGTTTTATTGGAATACAGAACATTTCTGTAGTTTTTCAGAAAAAAAATGTGTGTTGAAAAATAAATCATTCAATGTAGATACAATTTTGTATTAAGTTTTGACCACATTGTACACAAATATATGAAGGTAATACGAAGTTCACCGGGTCATCTAGTTTAAAATAATTAAAACTTAAAAAAAAAACAACCGACTTCAAAAGCGAAGTACGCAATTTTGCTTATATGGACAACACACTTATACTAGTTATTTCGATATTTTTAATAACCTACTTAACCGATTTTGATAAAGATTCTATGAGTCTGAAATCTGAAAGTATAACCTTTCAAATAGAAAAAAAATCAAAATCAGTTAGGAAATGACGGAGTTATGTAACGAACATTACAAAAAACGTACATCATGATTTGTGTTTGTGTGATTTACTTAAGGGAACTATGTAGTTTAAAATGTGTATAAAACCTCTTTGTCAATTCTTAAAAATAATATGTAATATGTCAGTCTGAAAAGTGATTACACGGATTCCACAGGTTTTGTTGGTATTTTTATTAATAGTGCGTACAGTTTGGTCCTTCGAACTATCGGATTGTTATGATTGAATCAGTGGCTTAGTGGAACTGCTTATGTGTGGTGTTTGGGACTTGGTAACCGTGAGTAATAGACAGTAAGAACTTAGAAAAATAGTGTCAATATGGAGGATGTTAAACAGCTAATAGCCATTCAAGAAGATAGAAATTTTAAAATTAATAAAGCCTTTTCGAATTTTCGTAAAACTCCAAAAACAAGAATTACATTAGATTATTTAAATACTCGTTTAGAATCTATAGAAAGCATTAGAAAATCGTTTATTAATACTCATGAACAAATAATTTCATCCATCAATAAAAAAGACATGTCAACTTTTGAATATTTTAAAGATGACATTTATGATCAAGCGGAGGAATTATATTTTGCATACAAAAGCGAATTAAAAAGTAAAATATTCGAATTGACACCACAAGAGCGGCTACAATCTACATTGTCAAATACTAAAGATAAAAATTTTACATCAAATAAGTCTGAAAATTGATTTCACAGATTCCACAGGTTTTGTTGGTATTTTTATTAATAGTGCGTACAATTTGGGAAACCGGTTTTTTTAGCTGGCTTAAAAAAGTTTGATTATACTGTACACAAGTTCCTTATTGTCAATGATTTTACAAGGACGTAAGAATTATAAATATTGATGAAGCGTTTTATAAAATAATAAGTATTAGGTATATCTTAAGCTTAATGTACCATTGTGTTTAAAGAAAGTTAAATAATATATTTTTTTCTTGATATATCGTAAGAAATAAGCTTTACTTTTATAATTTGATTACCTTTTACAATTCGTTATATTTTCATAGGATTTGTTGTTGCATGTAAATAAAACTCTAACATTATTTTTATTTTAATTTAAGGTATTACTAAATAGTTGAAAAGATAATATTATTTGCATAAATTTGTATAATCATAAACAAGTATATAAACTATAAATACTTATTATATTATAAAATACTTACCTTTTAAAGTTATTTCTAAAATATAGTCATTGGAGTGTATTATTCTATAATAAATTTCGCAAGCAACTTACCATACAACCTAATATTTCCCTCAGCATCTCCAATAGAGTTCTTTGAGATGCACTTGTACCCGCCGAGATCAGTGCCTTGTATATTTCTGATCACGAGCCGCATTTGCACGCTATACGCGGAACTGTTGATTTCGCTCATGTGGTATTTGTCGTTCGATATTATCATTTCACCTGAAATCAATTAATTCAATAAATGCTGGGAAAAAGGACTTGATATTGATTGATCCTGACAACGATTTGCCCTGCTACTTGGGGATTCAATTCATTTTAAATCAATCAAGTATTATTTGGATTGAAATAAAACTATTCTAAACGGATTTAAATTGCGTATATTAAACTATTTTTAAAAATATGAGTAATAATAGCGAAAATCTAAGACAACGTTATATTATTTGGATGCTGATTAGCAATAATGTGTCAACCCATAAAAAGTTGAATTCGGAGATATTGATGTATTTTTATACTGCATCATCTATTTCACATTATTAAAAAAAATTGAAGTCATATAAACTAAATAAGTACGGAAAAAAGTTTCTTAATTAATTGGTTAAAATTTCAAGCGCGTTTCATATTTTGCAATTTTATACAATAATCTCAAACATTTAAAAAACTTTTTATTAAATAATATAATAAATATATCACTCTTATTTTTATTCATTATACCTTTTATCAAAAAATAAAAGAAAAGATGGATATATATTTCTTCAAACATATTTGTTAAGAATAGGTTTGATATCTTTAGACGCCATTTCCTCAAAATGAAGTCCACGGACTTGACACAGTATTGCTTAACACCGTCCGTTTAATAATATCGCGCCAAGTGATGATTTTTAACAGACTTAAAAAGGGTTTTTTCAGTTCGACTTTTTTATGCTTTTTCCACGAAAGGGTATAGCAGTGGCGTATTTACCGACAGGCAGAGTAGATTGGAGTCTAGGGTGGCGGATTTTAGAAGCGGCAAATTTAAGGCCCTTTGTATGTCTTACGACGATTCACATAAAAGAGTAAATGAGTAATGTGTTTTGCCATTAGTTGTGTTTCAGAGGCGAAATTTGAATTGAGCCTACTGGTGGCTATGAATAGCCACTGGCGTATACTTTACGATTAGTCTTATCAGCGTTTTAATCAAAATCGACTCAATAGTCTGGTATTTAAATTAAAGTAACTGAAATAGGTATTGCATCCAAGTAAACGAATTTACGCATTTTTTACTTATAAACTATTTTTTATGATATCTGTAACAAGTTCCTTAGACGCGTTACTTTACACCTTTTTATTCTTTCTAAAATATTTTATCCAATATCTTCTAATATTTCAGCAACACTCCGAAGTAAAAACTTTCCATTATTATTGAAAGCAATTCTCGTTCTTCCGCATCCTGCCTGTCCGGCTATTTCTAAATCATGACCACATCTGGATGGGAGGCATTCTACGCTACACTCGCCCATTCACGTTAAAGGACTCGTCTTCACCAGTGGTCATTGGTCCAATATTTTTTGATTTTTATTAAAATATAAAATGTCGTCATTAAGTTTCACAAGCCTTTGTACAAAGTTTTAATGTATTTTTTATTATTTCAAAAGCGCTTACGCTACTAAAGTGAGCAGTCAGACGATTTTCACGCTGTGGAATAACCAAGTTGAACTCCGTTGACATAATATTATAACAACTTAATGGGATCAGTAGTTTTTGTATGAATCTCCGAAATACAAACACAATATAAAGTTTCCACTTTATAATATAACTGCGTGGTTGTTTTCTACATATTACATTTAAAAACTTTGTATCCTTTTTTTACGAATAATTCGGGGAGGAGTATGAAATTTCGAACACTTACTCCATTACTACAAAAAGTTTAAGCATACGTTAAACGCGCGTCTATCCAATTCTGTACTACAAATCCGTGTCTAAAGACAATTTCGTTTTTAACATATGCTAAATAGGTTTTATATTTTAGCTGTCAAATATGACGTGTGATATTTTATTTCTTTATAATTTTACACATGTGTGTAATTGGCACAACTAAAAGCCATTAACCAAAGAATTCAATTAAATTATATTTTTACACGCAGTGTAGCAAGTTTGACAATATTTTGAATAATGTTTAATTTTTAAACACTGTTTACCTAGACACGTGTTAAACATGGTTTTATTTCATCTTTTGTAGTAAAGCAGTTATATTTTATACAGAGGAGAGGAATGCTATTTTTTTTTACTCATGCATATAAAATACATTAAATCAATACAAAAATTTTACTCATACTACCACGTACTTGACACATACGTATATAGCTTTTATTTGTTGTTAAAATCTGTGATCAAATTGAGAATAGATTCTTTTACTTTATGTTGGTAGTTATTTATTTTTCACTGATTTAAAGGAGGTTCTATTTTCGACCTGTACGTAATGAAACGTATGTATGTACGTAAGTTTGTAAGGCCGCGATTTTCTCAAACTACTAATACGATTTGGAAGGAATTTTCGGTATTTAAATACATATTTTTATGGAAGGTTTTAACATATAACATACTAGAAACTGATCGTTAGAGATAAGTAATGAAACTGTAATTAAAATTGAAATAGACAATGAAACTAATCGTTGTCTAAACAAACATTTTATCAAACGTGAAACAGTATTAATGAATAATATGTATAATTTTCATCGGTACCACTATTGGCTTTCCCTTTATTCGATAGGCACCAGCCTTTCCGATCATTTATATTCGGGCACTTCCGACCATTGTCCGCCCGATACCGAAGTGAAATATGTTGTTTCGACATGTTATACGAGTAATATTGCATGTGACCACATTCTATGGAGCCAGCGGGGTAATTGTCGAACTCTATCGCTATCAAAATATGAGGATGTTAAAGGTTAAGAAGTGTCAATATTTATTATAGTTATTACATTTTATAAATGACTAACATTTACATAATAGCAGAATATCAGAAACACTCTTACATTTTAGAATTTTTCTCCGATGATCTTTTGTTAAATTATTTTTATGTGAGTAATATCTTTATAGGCATAAGCGCCCATGTTTTTGAAATTTTAATGCTTTTAATTTGGCATTTATCAGCAATTTATTGAAATTATTTTATGATTCTTTGTACACACATTCTTCACTAATTGCGCACAGAACGAATAACAATAGTCTAAGGCAGTAGGACTACGATTTACATATATATTTTGTATTTTCGATAAATTAATATATACTTAACATTTTTTTTATTTCACTAATTTCAAAACTATATAAGCAACAAGAATTAAGCTTAAAAAAAAAACTAGACAAGTAGACGCTTCATAAACCTGTAATGTTAATCTACGAGTTCCGATTTGAAATGTATACTCTATCGAGAAGACCCAATAAGAAACTTAATACTTTGAATATTTTACTGCTTATCATGCTATTGTATAAACAAGAAATCACATTTTAATACGGCATTACAAACCAGATTGCTATTTATTTTTAGTCTCATAAATATCATAACGGGAAGCTTCAGTAGATCATCTTTATCCACGATATTGTAAGTACCTCGTTACTTTATCCGTTGAGAACGTTTAAAATGTGTAAAGCGCGAGTCGGTGGACCGATTTCGCTGGATTTTCGTTCTTAGGTACATTATTACCGCGGTCGAGGGTCACGTAGCTTTCTACTTGTTTCATATTAAAAATTGCTTGCATTCTTCTTATCTTGTTTATATTTGTGGTTGTTTTTTTTTTTTCTATTTTATTCATTTACATTTTATCGTTGTTTTTTATTAAAAATATATTTGTTCGAGTTTTGGCATTCTATAAGATTGAAATTCCATATTTATTACTTTTATTAAGATATTTCTTGAATACTTTTAGTACACGCGGTTGTGTAACGGAACTTCGCTTTAAGAAAATCAGAAAATGATATGCAAAATATAGCATAAGTAATTCATCGAATGTCCGTTACAATTCTATGCACTGATTTATACTCACAATTGTGCTGTGTGTTCTGAATCGTTTATATTATTCAGTTTACTACCAGGACAATAAGATATAATCATTCAAACCGCAATCATCATTTTAAATCACTGTTAAGAAAAACAAAATAAAAATTAAAGATATTATTTATTCCTAATTGAAAGGTTATTTATAAGGCAAGAACGTCGACCGGACGGGCTGTGTGGCTGAGTTCGTATGAATTGACCACAAATCTGCGGCCCGCTCGGTGCAACTGACACCTTGCTTGACGTTGGTCTGCAAAGGACACACCCTCTTTTGTTTATTACCCGACAAGTTTATTAATTAATAACCATTGTCGATAACTAAACTAAGTGTTGTTAATTTTACTTTTATTTTGCGTAATACAAAACCCATTTTTTTAATTTCTTTATTTACTGTTTTATTTAATAATTTGCTGTTAAATCATGAACTACCGGCGTTATATAGGTTAATACATCAGGACGAATATTTTTTAACTATTTATATCTCACATGCCATATTAAAATATTCGTGAAAATTATATAATATGTCACAATGAATTACATTAGGTTATGTTTAAGCAAAGAAGTAGTCTTTGTTTTCTAAAACTTAATATCATGGTAGGTCATAATAAATTCGGCGTTTGAGCGAAAATCGATAAGCTGGGAATTTTAATTAGGTTTGACAACAAAATGATGGCAAAAACTGCAGAGGCTGTTTTGGTCGCTTGCGACACCGGACACACCCATTCCATGTCAGCTGCGGCCGCCCTGCCGCTTGTCCCTGCTCGTCACGCCTGTGTATTACCTAATTTAATTTGTACTCCTCGCAATTTATGGCCTACAGAGCCGTCTGACCGTCCATCACCTATATTTGTGACTATTGTAGACCGGCCATAAACAAATCAGCGTGCGTATATAAATGAACAGCAGAACGCAACCCATCAAATGTTTTCATATATTGATAAGTGAGTATAAAATTGAATTTTATTTGTGCGGATATTGTGGTATGTGTGAGTAAATATCGCGACTGTAGCCTAAAGCAATTTGAAGCGGGTGGGCCAGCGGTCTTTGTTGCATATCGGGCGGTAATAGAATTTGGTCCGCTTTTTGCGCGGTCGGTCGCTCTGGCCGCGTAATGGCGAGCTCGGTTGCCTTTGTAACTGCATCTAAATCTGCCCCAACTACGGATCCGTCTGGTTATGGAATACGATTATGATGTGTTTATTTGTTGGGACTGAAAAACGTACAGAACTGTAGAAAAGTTGCAAAATAATAAAAACAAATAAATCGTTTCAGTAAAATTAAAGAAATAAAGCGTACGTTAAAATAGCGCCATTACGAGTTGAAAAAGAGTCAGGGTAATAAAATTAAACAAATCTTGGAAAGCACTTATGCAAACGGCCCGAAACTCATCGGTTTAAAAACAATTTAAGGACCGCATTGCGAATAACTTTTGTACGTTTTGTCGGTTAGGGGCAGCTGCTTTTCGCCCACACATGCCGTGGGAGCACTAGCGAGCAACGTAAATCCATTCCTAACTCGACTTTAGTGGCCAGGCGTTGTCGCGTGCTGCAAAACGCACTATCCGGGGATATTGGCGCCTCTGGAATGTTTCGCTGTTTGCATTAGCCGTATTCGAAAATTGTTTCACTTTCAAATTTGGAATGCATCTCTTTGTCTAATTTACATAAAACTGCGCATTCTGTTCAATGAAGGTATTTATTGAATCTATATTTATACATACACCATAAATATGGATTCAATACATAATGAAAACAAAATTTTCATTACGTTTATTTTATATGTATGTACATTGTATGAGTTATATATTGTGTATTGAGTACAAAAAAGTATGGTTTTGTTAAAATCATACTTTTTTTCTTTATAATTGATAGATGGGTTTTATAAAAAAGGAACATTGTACATAACAATGTTTATTTTATATCAACACTAACATTTAGTTTAAATTGTACTATTTTAACAATATAAAATTACCATAATTATATTGGTTGTACTCAATCAAGCAGTAACCACATTTAGTGCAGTTATCTCTAACTTCTAAAATTAAAACCACATTTTGATACAGTTTAATATACTTTTCAGCGAGTAGTATTTTCGTCCATCTGTCACGTGGGCACTAAATAAACAACTTTCATTCTTAGGGTGTCATTGTAATGAGAAGTAATGAAGTTGCGGACCCCTCTACGTTTTCTTAGGCCGAGATCCTTATTTATATTAGTTAGCATGTGTTTTCATACAATTTTCTTACTTTAATTAGTTTTGTTTAATATAAAAAAGAACTTTGTGTTTTATTTTTAGACAATTTACAATCAGAAAAGTTAATATGATTATCTCGAAGATGAAATGGGTATATTTTATCTTACCTTTATTATATCAACAATAAAAATCTTTGAGTATAACAAAAGTAAACTATGGTATGCGAATCGTTTCAAAAAAATGTAATAAAGTTAATTTAATATTAGAATATCTTACAGGTTATTAATTTTTCCCGTTTCAGCAATATTTTACGTTGTCATCCCTTCGTATAATTACGGGGCCGTTAATAAGTCGTAACATTGACGCCATGTAATCAAAGTCAAAATAAATCGTCACAAAATGAAAAACTGACATGAAAACAGGGCATATTTTATCCTTTTTAAATACAAGCATAAAAATGTAGTATCTCGTAAGCAAGCCAGCCCCCGAGGCCTGTCAAGGGAGATAGTAGAAATATGAATAACGTTCTCTTTAATGACTACTTTAACGCTTTCAATGTGCTTTATGAATAATGAAATTAGTTGCTTATTCCGTTCTTGAGTTTCGTGCCCGAGACTTAATAAGCTTTATGAATTACGAGTAGCTCGTTAAATATCGGACCGGTCTTTATGCTTAGCGTTATCAAAGATTATGAAAAGTTTTTTCTTCGTGTCAGTACACGCTTATTTTATTGACATATGTATACTACGTATAAGCTTCTGACAGTTCCGTTGCGTCCATTGGGATAATGAAATTTGCTTTTAATGTTTCATCGCTCTAGTGTTTATAGAGGACGGTGATTTTTTATTAATCGTTTCATGTTATTTATTAATTTTTATATATAAATTGAGGATTTTTATATTCGTTATATTATAATGATGATTAAGCCTATTTCGCATAGTATTTCTTAACATACAATGAACGTGGCATAACTGGAGATGAAAATTTCCAAAGAAAATATAAATACGCTAGTAAAACGATTTTGAATTATGTTTTGATAATGAATTCGTACATTTCTTTCACGAAACGCAAAAACCATTCTTCAAGAAGGTATACGTAGTAAGTTTCTAGGAGTACGAATTTAATTTAAAGACCAAAGTATTTAGTAGTTTCATAATAAAACGCCAATGCAGATGGATTTTTAGGAAAATTAATGTTTAAAAAAACGAATGATGCGATTGTCGTTATCATCAAAATGGGCCCGAGACTCTTTGAAGTATTTTTCGCTATTACTTATTTCAGATTTGGCCATTCGCGCCTAGTAAATATATTCAGCCTATATTATACACACTAACTGTGTCTGGCGGTTTCCCCTACGTAAATTTGAATTTGAATGTTTAACTCCCCTAGTTGAATCGAATATTGTTTAATTTCATCGATTTAAATTTTTGTTTTAATAGAAGTAGTCTTAAGTTACTTCTTATAACATTGGGTATCTTTAAGCAAGGGTCCCGTCGAAATCAGTACAGCTGTTTTAGGGATCACAAAGAGATAGACAGACGAAAATTTTAGAAATTGTATTTTTATAAAGTACCGTGAACACTATAATATGCATTTAGTTAAAAGCTGTTAATTTGAAATTACAAATAGATACTTCAATTTTATTTATTTGTATTATTATGTTTTTTACTTACCATTCTCTCTCGTCCAATAGTTTATAGCTTTGGGCGAAGCCTCCACATGGCACTGTAGGGTGACATCTGTGCCTGTCGGCGCGCCTACCAGCTGATTCGGTACTTGAACTAGAGGATGAACTGTGAAAAAAATATCAATTTTTACATAAATTTCATATTTTTTTTTATGAAATGTAACAACAGTACGTTTTTGTCATCCGTGAAGTGTAAAATTAAAAAAGGAATCTCTACTCTAATTGTAGGTATGGAATTAATTTAGTGAATGATTTTTCTTCATAATTTTACATAATTAGTTTTAATCTATATAAAAATACATAGCTTTTTTATTTAAACAATCAATATCTCATTAGCTTATACATATAAGTTCGTACAATATTTAAAATTGAAATACGATTTTCAACCAACTTCAAAAAGGAGGAGGTTCTCTATTATCTATAATTTCTCGTAGCCTATATTTTCTTAATGTTAGCTGAGAAATTGGCCCCATAGAATTTTTATCGAAATCGGTTCAGTAGTTTAGTATTTCAATCAAAATAACTAGTATATGTATGCTATCCAAGCAAACGAAATAGCGTATTTTGTATTTGAAGTCGGTATATTTATTTTGTGTTTATTTATTTTAAATCTTAATTATTCGTGTTTATTGGAACCCTAACGCAACATAAAAAGCATACACTACATATGTAATATGTTACATTCTTTGTGATGAAGCTTTTGTATTTGAATAACTATGTATGCCACGACACATTGTAGACTTGTGAGTATTCGTATGGAAAAATAAAATTTATTTACAAAGAGTAAACTATGTAACTTCAATTCCTTAATAGTAAAAGACTAAGATTTGGTATGTGCCCGTATGTTGCACATATATATTATTTTTATACGAACAGCACAGCATGATTCTTACATATAAGGTATTACACAAGCCAACAAAGTTTCCACTTTTACTAGTGTCATGGCGTGAACTTAAAATTAATAAACTATATAAATATGTATGTATAAAATAGAGTATTGTATTATATATTTTACATATGTAATAAACCGATGAACTTAACTTCAACTTCAGGCTAGTATACCACATGTGCTGGTTTGAATTCGAGGCGAGTTCGAACTCGCTAATGGTACAGTCGAGTAAACAAGACATAAAACATTGAATGTATATGATTAACTTATCGACTTATTTAGCAAATGAACACATCCCGAAACGAAAATCAAGAACTTTCCAACAATTATACTTTATTATATCGTTTAGTATTAATGTTTTCAGCTACTTAATTAAGTAGTTAAGAAGTAGTAATGATTTAAAAACATTTATTAGAGATATATAATTTTTAATCATTAAAATTAAAAAAAAAAACGTCTAAACGATTCTCCTGGTGCCGAATTTTGTATTCTGCGCAGCGTAATATGCATAGTTCAGACCATCACTCTTACCTGAATCGACGTATATATACTATTTAAATTTATATAGCTTAAGAAATGACTTCATATCCTTCTTCTTAAAAAGAGGCTTAGCTCAGCAGTAGAATATATTTAAGCTGTTACATTACTTTTTAACTTTATATACTCAGTCTCATATACTATGTACCTAATAAGTTTATACTTTATTAATTACCACAAGTATAAGGAACAAAAAACATTTATTTCGTCTTAAGAAAAAAAAATGATAGAATTTAATTTAAAACCCGGGAAACAGCCGTTCACAATTTTTTTTTTTCAACTTTAATTCCGAGTGTATGAAATAGCCAGCCGTTTACAGTAGCCAGCGAGCGGTTTGCGATGATGTATACTTACCGCAACGTACATTCAAGGTTTTTGCCCGTACAGTTTTCATATTTAAATGGCACATAATACGGTTTATTATTCACTGGACAGTATTGACACATGGCACGCGTAGTGCAGTGTTGTAAATACGCAGCTTAACCCGCATTTATGTTTACACAACTTTTCATTTATTTGCACTGGTGTTTGCGTTGCTTCCTAGATGCTCTGGAGCCTTTTGCATTTCACAGTTGAGCTCGTCTATGTTCAATATAAATATTTGATGATATTTGTTTTAAGATAAAAAATTCTACATGCTATATTTATTACGCCATTAAGAGGACATAATTAACTAGAGGCCGGTTGCCGAAATTAATAAAGAATAAAACGTAATAAAGTTTCTTTGTTACGTTATTTGCATACATTTTATTTCAATTAAGCTGTTAATTAAAATGTTAGTGTAAAGAGAACGATATTGCTCATAGTAGTCTTATAATTTTATTACAAAGGCTGCTCTTAATCTAATTTTGTCTCCAACGTAATTTCTCTTCAATATTTTGCCGAATAATATTAAAAATATCAGCTTTATTACACTAGCCTAATGCATCAATTAAAAATAATATAAGGGTCAATAATAGCGGAGAGAAGATTCTTCAGTATTTAATGTATACAAAAATCAAAAGAATCGCATAAGCTTATTTTATACCTGAAAAAAAATTACAAATAAAAATTTAAAAATGTGGGTATACATAAACTTAGTGGACGATAAGTCTTATCTTAGTTATATTGCCTCTACTTATCTATACTAGTGGTCACCTAATAGTTGCAGTTCGACCGTAGTTCATTGATTAAAAACTACAAGTTGATTAATTATATGTTTGACATTAACAGAATGAACATAAACGATGGCTGTTTTGTGTAGCTTAATATAATTAATTTATTTGGTATTTGTAACATATTTCGAATACAGAATTTTGCCTTCTGCATTTCTTCTATACTTATAATAAATCTGTAGAGAGGTCAATTCTGTACATGAAATATATTTTCAAAATAACTATCAGGGGTGATTGGTGATCGATACTGATGCCAAAAATGCAATCAGTAAAATTTTTGTCTGTCTGTCTGTCTGTATGTTCCATATAGAAACAAAAACTACTCGACAGATTTTAACGAAACTTAGTACAATTATTCTTCATACTCCTGGGCAGGTTATAGTATACTTTTCATCACGTTACAATCAATAGGAGCAGAGTAGTGAAGGGAAACTTTGGGAAAACGGGAGACGTTACTCCAATTTTTAAGCTTCCGTCACGTATGCAGCCCTAATGGTTAAAGTTACATAGAAATCATGTATGACAGAAATATTCTACATAAAATTTTCTAAAAAATATACCGCAACAGCATATGTCTATCTTTTATGGTTGACTCACAATAACACGTGTAACTCCTGATAGCTTAGCAGTTCGGAGCTTTCTGATTATATTTGTTTACTCTTACGTTTATAAGACTCTCACTTATATCTAATTTAAAAAAGTTAACATTATTACCTATTCAATAAAAAAATCATAGAAATCAAGTATTGTGGATTGACATATTATATTTCCCTACCAAAATACGATCTGTCTGTCACATCAAAACCACTGAACCCTGAGGAAGGACATACGTTAATTTTTTACTAAAAACGGCGAAAACGTGGACGAAGTCGCAGGCAAAAGCTAGTCTTTAATAAAACTTTAACTGTGTGAAATATCATAATCACCCGCGCTCGCAATATGTATTAAAAACATTTATTTTCACGTATTAATATAATAAAGATTCTTTGTAATTCAAAAGATTTTGGTATTGGTTTTTGCTGCTGAGGTTTTCTATATTGATGTCTGTTCGGTTCATCCTCTTTGTGTATACAGACTATATTAATGAAAAAAAAGAAATACAACAACATTCAGGAGTTTTAATAAAATACGCGACAATGCGATAGCGCATTCCTGCATTCAGCATATTTGCTCAGAACGCTTCGCTTCGCCACTTCGCGGCGAAATTCTGCAGTTGTCAGGTGTTTATTCCAGAAACTTACCGTTATTGGTATTCCCTTTTATTTAAATTATTTTACGCTATTATACAATATTTACAACAAGTCTCGATGAAATGATTTACCCGAGACTTGGTAAAAGATAATTTGGTAAAAAGTCCTATATTTTATAAATATGTATTAAGAAAAATGTAAAACTTTTACTGATATTACATAATCGCTAATGTAAATTACAAAAATTATTGCAGCTACCAACTGTGATGTTATTGAAGTCGTATTTTTTTAATCCGTGGGTCGTTTTTTGATGCAGTAAAATTTTTAAACTTAAATTCAATTATACTCATATAAATTTCACCTTGGCCAGCACTGCCTCACTGTGACGTCGATAGTTACTTAGGCATAATAAAGTTATTTTTAATTTCTCTTTCTTATTTATACTTTTAATACAAATGTTTGTTTATGTTAGAATGTATTGTATTTAAGTTATATTTTACAGTACAAAATGTTTGTTTCCTGTATTATTTTAGTTTTAAGTTTATTGGTAAATTTAATCTTCATAACATTCAAAAGTATTTGTACATGAAATAAATTAATTTCTCATTTAAATAAAAAAATAATAATAAAGGAAAATATGACACTCGAAATTTTAATTAAAATAATATAATGTCGAAGTTTTACTCGCTGTGTTTTCCAACGTCGCTCTGCCACTTCGTGGTAAAATTCCATTGCGTCTGTCAGGTGTTTACTTTGAACATTATCCGTGGACTGGCTTCCTTGTGTTTGGATTGTGTTTCCATCGGACTAACCGTTTGTTCGTGAAATAAACTTGCGTCTCATAGCTATCACATCTTATGAATTAGATCGGACATATTATGAAGCTAATAGCGAATATATGTAAATAACATCATCTTATTTCAATCTCCTTAGTATAAAACGAAGTTTGTCAATTTCTGTATTTCAGTGTGTTTTATATTTTTTTTCTAATATTTAATAATATTTTAATTAATGTCAAACATTAAAGACGCTTTTTGGATTTAAAACATGTCTTAGAATTTAGTTTACACATAAATAATATATTTGGGTAAAGGATAATTATACAGAATGGGATTGGTGTTAAGTGTAATAAAAGCGTGTATTTTTTTGGCGCCAAAATATATACATGTAAAAAATTAATTTTTTAATTTCATATACACGTATTCATTGAAAATATTTAAAGTGAATAAAAACCAGAAAATGTAGATGTGTATTTTTTTATAAATTTGATGTACAATTGTCGATTGATTTTTTAAGTAGTTACTGCGAACTAAAAGTTCGACAGACGCGTTGGTGCAATGGTCTCTGCAACTGACTAAAGCGCTAAAGGTCGCGGGTTCGGTCCCCGCTCACGGCAAACGTGTGTATTGGCCATACAGATGTTTGTCGTGGTCTGGGTGTTTGTGTTAGTGTGGTGCGTGTTTCCGGACCCCCGACACAAGGTCATGAGATCTTAATGGGGGCCGTTGAGTGTGATGCGTTATTTATTTATTTATTTATCTAGCTTTAAAAATAAAAATCAAATCAATATTTAAAATGTTCCTTTTACTTAATTATTATCCTTGTACTTTTAAAAAACTCTCTAAAAAATATTTTTGGTCATTAAAATGTTTTACAAATTTAAAAAAAATTAATCAAATTTTGACACTAAATAATACCCATTCCTATTATTTATATCCGTGACTAAAAAATATTTTTGTTAGATGTGTTCGAACTTCAGGGTCGTTTTAAAACTAGGTGTGTTATAGTAACTTATTTTCAATAAACAAAAAAAAGATACATACAATATTTTTACTTCTTTTGAAAAAAGTTATTGTTTTGTTAATAGTATGCAATTATGTATATTTGTTATAAATATGAAGAGTTTTTTTCATATACAGCTTTAGTGCACATATGTGTCGTCCTCCTATTAGTATTAGTAACATATCGTATTACCTAATTAGAGGAACTATTTCAGTACAAATGTAAGCTATGTTCTCGATAATTCTTAAAGCCTGTTAAGAGTAAATTACTGAAAGAATTTTCTTTATCAGCCTTAAATCGCAGTTTATTTGCGGTTATTCTCTTTGACCGTCGTTATGATCCTTTGGACGGCTTTTACGACTTCAAGTGGCCAATTTAGCGAATGAAATCTGAACGATTAGAATTTTTGATCTAATTAATAACTTTAAGAGCCAATAAGAATAGCGTTTTGTTTATTAAATAAACTGGAATAATGGACGGTAGAAGTTCAACTCAAGCTTGATGGTTATTGATTTTGAATTGCCAATAGATTTTTAATGCATAAATTGAAAACAAGTTTGAATTGATTAAAAATTTTCAAAGATGTAAGTAGCATAGGATTCTCCGCAGCAATCAAAAGTTACGGGAGTTTTCTCGAGAAGGATTCCGCGCGGAATTCTTGAAGTGACAGTTTGATTAACAGAGCGGCGCACACGCTACGCCATTTTCGGATCTCGGTGTTTTGTAGTCAGCACTACCTTGAGATTTTATCGAGATTTCTTGCTAGCTTAACGAAAATGTATTTGTTGGTTTGAGCGCATTTCTTTACAGAAATTCACAGCTACGAAGAGCTCCGAATATTTTTATTATCTAAAAGTTAAACCATTTGAGATCTAGCAACAACAAACAAATGTTAATAATTAAATATTATACCAATTTTTGAGAATAATGTTGTCGACTATAAAAAGCATTATAAATCAACATTAACAACAGACCAGCATACCTTATAATCTCCAAGAAAACGTTTGTTTTAGATTAAACCAAGAGACTCGAGGTAATTGATTACGATTTGCTCACTTCGTTGGAGCGTTTCTTTTCTCTAAACTCATTTACCTGCCCTCTTGAAGGCTCCAGTGAATCAACTAAAAGAAACTCACCGCGTTACGAGGCACTTACTGTTACAAATGAATTGCTTCACTCCTACCGGTTCAAAAAGTGTTTTTATGTTCGCGCAGGGCGGCCGCAGGTCCGCTTGATAGGCTGTTATCATTCGTTTTCGGGGAAGGAAATTTAAATTAAATATTTGAGGGCGTTAATTTTGTCTCCTCATCGAGCGAACGCGACGCATTCTTTGCGAAGTAATTAAACTGAGTGGAAGGGTTCCCAGGCAGTAGTTTGTTTGTTCGCTCAAAATTGCGTTTCCTATGAAGTAAATTTCTCTTAGTTGTCACTACAGCGGCGTACCTTTATTATATGTTTTACGCGTGTGAGTATAGTGTCGGTAAACGTTGATTTATCAATGTAATAACCTAGTCTAAATTATAGTACTATATTATGATCGTAGTATAATTGGATCCTGATAAGCAATAATGTGTCAACCCACAAAAAGTCAAACTTGGAAATAGTGATGTAATCTGAAAATGCGTCACGTATTTAACGCTACTAAAAAAAACAACAAAAATCAAATTATCTAAATTATACAAATACGGAAAAAAGTCTTTTAATGTAATATTTAGAATACTATAATGGATTCTATATTTTGCAATATGGAATAACCATATATTTGAAAAACTTATTCTTATATAAAACATTTTATTATAACAATCAGCGTTTAATTTATTATACCTGTTATCAAAATAAAATAAAAAAAAAACAAAATTTACATCCTTTGATGCCTTTTTATCAAAATGAAGTATGTGTGGCTTGACATAGTATTGCTTATCAGCGTCCAATTAAGACTTTGATATATAGCTGCTTGGCACTTATATGTGAATAAAAAACGTGTTTTCTTATTTTCTCAGTACAAAGCCTTAAATAATAAAAGAAGATTGCCCACACATAAGGGAGGTATGTGTACTCAATAAAGGCATTTGAGTTGTTTAATGAAATTTTCATTTTACTAAGGTAAATTAATTGATATGCGTAAAACAAAGAATTATTTTCAATATATGATAAAAATAAAATTCTTTAACATATGTAGGTTAATAAACAACTATGTACACATGCCAGTCCAATCAGTCGAGTGTTTACATCGGTACTGCCAATAACTGAATGCAAATACCTAGCGGACGACAACGTTCGAATCGGCAGCGGCTAAAGCCTCGAAAAACTTTTACACATATTGAACTAAAACCGAAAGTGGACAGAACCAATTCATGAATTTAGAACAGTTAATTAACGCTGAAAAGTATGCCGGCGGTTAATTGAATTAAATGAATGACCAAAGTTTAGATTTCGGTTTCAATTACAACGACGGGATGTGTTCGAATTTTATATAATGGAATCGAGAATGGTAATGCTTGATTCGTTTGTATATTGGTTGAAATATGTATAAGTGCTTCGTTTGATAAAAAATGGGAATAAAACATCAGTGGTTTTATGGTTTTTACTCGACCGCCGAAGGAGGGTTATATTGATCGAGCGTATGTACGAGTAGATTGTATATCTAAATATTTGGCACGTTCGGCAGCTTTGACGGATTTCAACAAGAACATTGAAGCAGGGTGGTACCTATATATAGCAAATTTGCTGTGAAAAACAAAGAACAAGACTAACGTGTAATGATGGTTTTTTTCTTTAATTATTAGGCAAAGGCAGCAGGCAGCCTGGACAAAAAAAAACGACAAAATTGAGAATTGTAATTGAATCTACAATTCACCTTTATTTATTAATGTCAAATCTAACTTTTAAACTCGCACGAGTATATTTTTATGTGGTTACCACTATGTTACTTGATATAATCTGTGAACGTTTAATTTTGTTAAAAAGGTTAGCGCATTTGCCCTACATAGGGTTTTATCTATGAATTCCTTCCTTCTTCGAACGTAGTATTGGTTACTCTTTGATATGAGGTATCATTAAATTTGTCTCAGTTGTAGCAGTATCATTGGAAGACCCTGAAAATCACGGGAAATAATATACTTTACATTTCCCGGGATTTTCACGTGATATGTACGCAGATACTATAATTTCAGTCATCAAAATTAATAAAAACAACATTATTATTTTGTGTAATGTGTTTATTGACTTATGTGTATGTATGTATGTGGGTTTGTAACTTTGTGCCACTTTGTGTGGTGGATAAATGATACGTCGTTTGACTCGTCATGACGGCGCGAATATCATAGAAAGCATAGAAATTTGGAAAAAACGTATATGGCTGATTTTGAACTGTGATAATCGAGGAACTATGTCAAGTGGGGGTAAAGTAGAATAGGTATTTCAAAAACATTTTAAGGTTTTTTATATCGTTTTTCAATCTGAATTAGCATTTAGGATTTATATGTAATTAAAGTTGGCTAGTAACGATTTTCACTTATAGGCTTTTAAATAGAGCTGTTATCGATATGGTAATACTCACTGTAGCTGGTGTTTCTACGGAGTCAGGTTTTTGAGTTTTTTTAAATTAATTACTTGTTTATATTCGTAGTCCGACGTGACAAAAATATACATAACGGGAGCGAAGATGCGGTCTAAAGCTAGTATCGTATTAATATTAACATTGACTCGGTTCAATTTCTCGAATTTATTTATAGAAATTTAAAGAATAATATATCTACGAAGATAATTTTAATAAACATCTACATATGTGAATGACGCACCCTTGAGATTTCAATGCAGGTATGATTGAACGCTTTGTTGAAATTAATATAAAAATTTCATGAATTTCATACACAACAATGATTGATCGTTATACTGGATGGTTCCGATAATACATTTTGTAATTTAAATTTTATTGGATTGATTTCTTATTATTTTCTTTCAATCAACTACGGTCGCTAAAATTTATGATAAATTGATGTACGCTCGTACAAACAAAAATATGTTTTATGTTATAAACTGTTTAAAAATGTAGTTTAAATGTAGTATAGTTTCGATGTTTCCATGTCATGTTATTATTATTAAAACTGGCTGGATGTACTTTACTTGTCTCTCGTTAATTATTTAAAAAATATTTTAAATCAGTTATTTCAGTGAGATTTATTTTATTAAGAATGATGACCATTTTAATTCAAATTTTCACTCTAATATATACAGTGTGATTTTTTTAACTGGGCGCGGAAGCCCAATTTCGGAAGTATACAGAAAATACTTAAAGGATCCTTGGGCCGATTTTGATGAAAACTAAAACTCAACATTCGTTTTTTGAAAAATGAATTTTCCTAGCTAGGAATCATATCTAGGTTCGACTATTGTACCAAGTTTTCACTTTTGAGTTTTGATTTTTTTTATTTAAATTGACTACTTAGACTAGTTTTGTAAAAAATAAGCCAATTCCTTTGTTTGCTGTTACTTCTCAGAAGATGATCCTTATAAGTAACATTATAGCATGGTGCAATAATATAGAGCGTGTTTTTTTCATAATCAGTGGGTTTGATTCTTGGCTAAAAATATAATAATGAAGCAGTTTTAGTTTTCATCAAAATCGGTTCCCAGGATCCTAATTATTTTTCGCTATTCCTTATACTTTCAGATTTGGCCTACCGCGCCCAGTTAAAAATCACAGCCTGTTTATATACAAACTTAAATTTTTAAGTTTTTGTGTTTATACTTACTTTTTATTATTCACTCAATCGTTTCGAAATATTTAAAACAGTAAAACTGTAATGAAAAAATGTAATAATCATTGAGCCGTAGAGTGGTCCATTGAGAAATTTGCATTTGATTAACGTTTTTAACGAAAATTAAAATACATGCGAATGTGTATTATTTCATTTTCACAATCGTGTAATGAACGAGAAGTGATGTAGGTCGAAAGATTAATTTATTTTAGTGCTCAACTATCCGAAAAGTATGCATTTATCATTTGTTTTCATACAACTGAAAGTTTTGTTTCATTATATACGATTTTATGGTATTATAGCGAAATAAAAAATATTTATAGGTGATATTTATTGTATTATTTACGCTTTTTAAAGAATAACTTCTTTTAATTGTTTGATGGTACTGGCTGTGTTATACTCGTTAACGGTAGTTTCTTAAACTTAGTAAAATATCATCTTATTAGCTTAGTGAATTAGCTTTTTTTCGCCAATACTAAAACTCGTTTCTCGTTTAGTTAAAATAAAGTTTTTCTATAAACGTTTCAAAATAAATATTTACCGATATATGTATATTGGGATAAACAAACATTTATTTAGGTTACTATAAAGTTTTACGTTATACAATAGATAACATTTATACATCAAAGAATACGGTTATTCTTATTTAAAACGAAGCTAGCCATAAATAACTATCGTAAATATACGCATAAATACATTACTTTTCAATTTACGCAAACATCATTCAAAGATGCTATACATCAACTCGTAATAAAGAATATATTCAACGAAGTGATATCCAACAGCAGTACTAAACGCGTCGACTCGAAACGGCCCTGATCCAATTCGTATGCACGGCACGCATCGAAGATGATACGTGATAACACGAAAATCTCCCAATTGCTTACGTGTTTGAGATGTCGGGCCCGGCAGTTCCCGACATCCCGACCAACCGAGCATTGAATAACTCTGTTATAAATTAGCCTTCGAGATCGTCTGATAAGTGAGTTCGCGAGCTTTTTGCTCATTGGTACTACACGCAGGTGAGTAGATTTTATCGTCGGATGAATTGATTCATGTTCTGAATTCATAATGTTCGAATTCGTTTTCTCTCCCAATGTTTAAGTTAAAAGTGACATTTTACTGATGACGAATTGAACGTAGCATTTAAATTAAGGATTCAATTAAAAAGATATGGCGCAATTTATGATAATTATAGCGATTAGTATTTTATGATATTTTATGTAATATTTTGTCTTTGAAATTTCGTATATAATATGTAATAATACAGCTACGCCAAATTAAAACTCATGTTAATACATTACTCATCAGTAAAATAATCGCAAAATAATAAAGTTTTACCATTTAATTTTGAATTTAAAATTGAATAAGCTAATGTAATTGCAGGTATAAAGAACCTGCCATCCTCGAAAATTATAAAGGTAATATCAGGCATAGCAACTTTAATTCCATAGTTGTTAGTTGAATAAACAGCAAAGTCAGTGCCACAATTTTCTTAAACAGAGCAGGATCTAAAGAAATATATATTTACAATTCAGTTTAATTACAGTACAAATCAAGTACGCGTGGATTGGAAGCAAGAATGCTGCTAGCATTTTCGCTTTTGTTTCTTATTTACTGGACGAAAATGCATCAGCCCTTCTGTCACCAGTAAGGGTTTTTGGTATACTAGCTGCGTCTTACTTTAAGTTTTAGCGTTATGTTTTATAGCCTATATCCTTCAACAAATGGGATAGTAACGCGAAAAATATTTATTCAAATCGATTTGGCAGCTTCTGCTATATAATATATAACAGATATAGATTTTTAACATTATTTTCTAATACCGTATGTACTAGCGGGTTAAGTGGGCGAACATTTTTATATTACAGTAACCTGATGACCTGAAACTCAAACTCAAAATATACTTTATTCAAATGGGCTTTTAAAGCACTTCGAATCGTCAAGTTATATGTCATATTTTCATTTTCGATTTTTATAAATCACCAGTTTGAATGTAGTCTCTACCGAGAAGAACCGGCAAGAAACTTCATAGTAACTCTTTTTAAATCATTTATACATAATGTATTTTTATTACATTTGAATTATGTTATCCGGATAGAAAATCAACTCGTATCAAATCCACGCCCCTTTGTCGTTAAAATATTCTTGTATGGTATATTATGCTTTATTTATTAAAGATTTTTAATGTAGGCTTTAAATTTCTTAAGTGGCAAATGTAAAACTGTTTGCGGGTTTTTTTATAAATGCGAAATAATCTGGATCACCGCAACAGCGCCTACCCGGTCCAATTATAGCTAAGAACCATCCAATACAAAAAAGGGAAAAAAAATCGAATAGACGCACGGGATTCTTATATAAATATAAAGATATTCTGTCATACTACAAAAGACGCATTAAAACCATGTTGAACACGTGTCTAGCTAAACAGTGCTTAAGATTTAAACATTGCTTAAAATATTATCTAAATTGCTTAACAGCGAATAAACTCATAAAAAAACTTATTGATAAAATGTTATGCGTTACATTTGACAGCAAAAATAGGTTTTAAACATCTATTAAACTCACTTAAACGTATATTAATCTATATCCAAAGTATGTTTAACTCATAACTGTCTTAGACGCGGAGTTGTAGTATGAATTTTTTTAAACACGCGTTTAACGTCTGTTTAAATATTTTGTAGTAAGGCAGATTATGTTTAACATTATTTACTTACAATGGACGTGTAGCATGATCCTCTTGCTGACGGAAGGCGGCACGCCGTTGGCCGCGATGCACAAATACGCTCCCATTTCTGACCTCGTCACCTTCGTCAGATTTACTATTTCCCCCTCGAGAGACATCACTGTTAAAATAATTTATTACATTCAATAAAACAGTCTTAATGTTTTTATAACGAACTAAACTAGGGCAAAAAAATTAATGGATTTAAAAAATTGGAACTTTTAGCGATTTTTCGAATGGCTGTATTTTTTGTTAAAAATGGTGGCAGTTTTTTTGTTCTTTAATTTTTTCCACTAGTTTATATACAAAGGAAAAAAAAATAAAATGATATAGACAGTTAGTCTTTCATACATACTTCTATTTATTTATATTAAATTCAACACTTCAACTGTTATATTAACCACTGTAAAACGGAAATAAAAAAATAAAGTAAAGTACGTTCCGAACGAGAAGTTATTAAAAGAATTTCATTGGCAGCATTTATAATACTTTACATTTTAAAAAGTAAAAAATCAACAGGCTTAACTATTCAGTATATAAACCAATAGAGACTTGAGTTAGTGTAATATATTAAACGTTGACGGATTAAAAAAAAGAATATGATATAATTGCTGTAAATAAACATTTTCACAGCATATTTGTATTACAAGGGAAGAATCACCATTATCTTTATATATATATGTGGGGTACAAAGACAAACTGTCTAATTATTTTTTTATGAAATGAGGAGGAGAAGAAGGAGGAGGAGAAGAATGAAATTTCGCCACATTTACAGTTTACTAGCTGTCCCTTGCGGTTTCACTCTTGTTTATGGTTACTGCTTCGTTCCTATGAGTCGTAGCGTGATGTAATATAGCCTATAGCCTTCCTAAATAAAAAAAAACTTTCTAACATTTAATAAATTTTTCAATTCGAACCAGTAGTTCCTGAGATTAGCGCGTTAAAACAAACAAATAAACTCTTCAGCTTTATAATATTATAGTATAGAAATAGAAGAAGAATGCTTATATATATTTTTGATGATAATAATTTTCTTCATTGACGTATGCTAGTGGGCTAAGGCTAGTTCTATATATTTTATCGGCTTGCGGCTATTGCTACCCTTGGATTCATGTCCGCGTCTCGATGTTCTATCTCTAAATGTCGAAAAATATAAAATAATTATAAACATATATATTTTTATTTGCTGTTAAATTTTTCATACATTTTTTTTATGATTAGATATATGGTTTTCAGATAAATTGTCGTAGAGTCTCATTGTACTTCACTAACAATAGTTCGTATACGTACTGTTTGACCAGGAAAATATTACACTTTCACAGAAAATCGGTATCAAGCTATTCTACGCAAAACTATCGTAAAGTAATAAAGCTGCGATTTGTGCAATCAGTAAGAGGTTAACCACTTTATTTTTCATTACGAATTTTCACCATACATCCTATATATTGCACATTAATTTCGCGATTCCGAATAAATGTTTACACTATCGTATGTAGTGCTTATTTTACATTTCACCTCGGGGTCCCTGAAAACACTTCCAAACGCCAAAGTAGACGGGCTTTGATAAACAAGCGCGGTTAGTGGTTTGTACTCAAGCTGTTTTCCTGACACCTTGCTCAAATGGCGCCGAAGTACGTTTACAGGCATTATTCAAACAGGAGGATAAAAAGAGGGGCAATATTTTTCGAAGGAGCTGAAGAAAGTGATGGTTCAAAGTGTAGAGCTCTCGGTCGACCGGCGCGCCACGCTTCGTTAGCAAACAATAGCGGACTTATATTTTGATGGAGATGTTCGTGTTTGAACTTTACTTTGTTTCGATAATAATATTAAATAAGGAAAGGAAGTAAAAAACAGTTTACGTTGTAGTGCATTGCAAACATATGTATAAAGTACGGTTGTATCAGGAAATAGTTGTCTGTCTGTTTGTCCGTCCACGAGACACGAAGATGTCATTAGGTGACCCTAAAAAAAGAATATTTAAAGTGATCTATACTTATAATAAATCTGTAGAGAGGTCAATTCTGTACATGAAATATATTTTCAAAATAACTATCAGGGGGTGATTAGTGATCGATACTGATGCCAAAAAGGCAATCAGTAAAATTTTTGTCTGTCTGTCTGTCTGTCTGTCTGTCTGTCTGTCTGTATGTATGTTCCTTATAGAAACAAAAACTACTGGACGGATTTTAACGAAACTTAGTACAATTATTCTTCATGCTCCTGGGCAGGTTATAGTATACTTTTCATCACGTTACAATCAATAGGAGCAGAGTAATAAAGGGAAAACTTTACTCCAATTTTTAAGCTTCCGTCGCCTATGCAGCCTTAATGGTTAAAGTTACATAGAAATCATGTATGACGGAAATATTCTACATAAAATTTCCTAAAAAATATCCCACAACAGCATATGTCTATCTTTTATGGTTGACTCACAATAACACGTGTAACTCCTGATAGGTTAGCAGTTCGGAGAATTCTGATTATATTTGTTTACTCTTACGTTTATAATACTCTCACTCATCACTAATTTATAAAAAGTTAACATTATTACCTATAAAATAAAAAAAAATCATAGAAATCAAGTATTGTGGATTGACATATTATATTTCCCTATTAAATTACGATAGTTAATCTGTCTGTCACATCAAAATCACTGAACCCTGAGGAAGGATATACGCTACTTTTTTTCGAAAAACGACGAAAACGCGGACGAAGTCGCAGGCAAAAGCTAGTACGTAATAAATAATGTACCTATTATATATACATACTTTGTATATTTACTGCTTATACAAAAACGTTTTTGAAATAAATTATTGAAAGAAAAGTTCAAGTTTGTTAAAAATTAATTTAGAAAAACAATGTTTTGATTGTTTCAATATGAAATTTCAGTTTAAAAAATAATTTATTTGAAAAATCGTCTGAAAAAGTTGGCCAAAGCAAAGCCACTTCTTGTATTAGACATAATTTTTTAAAAAGGAAATAAAGATGAACATTTTTTTATATTCGCTACTCTATGATGTTCATGTTCCGTCTTCGAGACGGGTCGTTGAATAAACTTGGCCTGTCGATGTGTCACAAGTCAAGTGACGCTCAAACCCTTCGGACACGGTGCGAAGTGTTTCCACAGACAACACAAATTTTACGACATTGTCATCTCATTGAATACAACTTTTTTCTTAGTATTTTAGATTTTCCCGTCTACTATAAATTGAAGTAAACTAATTTAAATCGCTTAAATTAATTTGTTTATTATTAGTAATTACTCGGTATTTATTACTGAGATAGAGATTATCTGTAGTCCACGGACTACAGCTTGTAAACGGCTAGCTCGACCGGGGCAGTACCTTACTCTCACAGAAGTTGAGAGTTAGAGAACTGGGAGTCTACCTATTTCTATTTCATTCCTTATTCTTTCTTAAGTTAGCAACACATTTGTGACTCCTCTGGTATTTAAAAGTCCATGGACGGCGGTGACCTCTTAACATCAGGTATCCCACCTGCTTGCTTGCCAGTTAATTTTATAAAATAATAAACTTCCCCCACGTGTACGGTTATTTTTTATCAAAGGTCGTGTGAGATTTTATGTCCTATATCGTTCCTTAATAACTAGGCTAATTTACGCAATAATAATGTTATAGCTCAGATTTACTTCTCTGAGTTTTAAAATTATACTACATACTTGTAATTTTTAAGAACAGCGTTAAGATAAATAAACTATTCAGTTTTATAATATAATATATTTATTTAGATTTTTCTTATCCTCACGTTTCGGTTTAAATAGATCAAATAATAAAAATATAAAACTTAAATATACTTACATAGATATTTTTCTATAATTAAAGTTCGTCACAAAATCATTAATTTTACCTCGACGGAATAAATAATTTAAAACAGCCTCAAGATAAATGAAAAAGCAACATTTACTCATTCATCCGGCCTTTAAAATTAAATTTTATAATTACTTCTGAATTGAGATATACCTACTTATTGTAACTTACAATTACTTTAAAATTATTTATATTTATATTTTAAACAATTAAATTTGTTAATGTAACATACATTTGGACGCTGATAAGCAATAGTGTGTTAAGCCACGTGGACTTCATTTTGAGAAAATGGCGTCTAAAGATGACAAACGCATTCTTAACAAATCTGTTTGAAAAAGTACATATCCATCTTTTCTTTTCTATTTTAATAAAAATATATCACTTTAACATAATAAATTACTAGCAGATAAGCTAGTAAAGATTTTTATCTAGTAATAATTAATCAAATATGTATATGAGATTATTGTATAATCCAAAATATAAAACATATTTCAATATTCTAAGCATTATATTAAGAATCTTCTTTGCGCACTTATTTAGTTTAGATGGCTTGATAAATTGAAAATTTTTTGATAAGAATACATCAATATCTCTAAATTAATTTTTTGTGGGTTGACACATGATTGCTTATCAGCATCCATTTAGTATATATTTTTGATTATATATTTTATAATTAAGTATAATTAAAAAATCAACAAGATTGACAATTCTAATCTGTAAAAGATCGACTAGAAGCATGCGCTAAATAAAAGAATCATTAACTGGTTTCTGTTAATATCATAGCTAAGGAGTGCAGACATGTATGCGCTTGCGTCGCTTCGATTAAGAAGCGTTGTATTGTACGACTGTCGATCAGTAACTTTCAAGGCAGATTATAGCAAAGTTACAATTGGCATCTTTGCAAATGATACGTATATTATATAGATTGACCTATTTAGTCTTGTAATGTTATTTATTCAAGTATTACATTTCACATCAAATTATGAGTCCGTATCTATTTTAAAGGTAATTTACCTGAAAATTTGACAAAATGAAAATTTCATATAATAATATCATCTGTTCGAAACTCTGAGCGGTAGATGAAAAGCGTTGAATAGTAGGAAGAAGGAGTTAATTTGCATCAGTCTCAGACTAAGTTTCAACCATTCATTCGCTTATCTGCATAATTTGTTGTAGAACACGAAACAAATAGGCACGCGACATTCTGTTGTCACTAGAACATGTTTTGTGTGAAACAATAAAGGACAAATTATGAATAATGCTCCATTGTTGGTAACCAAGTCATTGTCATTACAATTATTACCTAACGTCTAATGTTTGTGCATTTAAATAAAGCGGTACGTAATAATAAATATATACCTTAAATATTACGAGCCAGTCGGCTTTGTATCATAACTTCGAAGTCCAAATAATGTATTTTAAATCTACTTCAAGTTGTAAGTGATTTATGCAGCCATACTTCCTCGCAACTTGGGCATAACAAATTCGAAAGTGCCGCTCGGCATCGTTGAAAAACTATATTTGTCGTGTCGGACACCCTCGAAGTTTCCTCATTGGAATATTCTGAACGTTGGCCCACGTAATGGATAGCCTGTATTGTTTCCTGCTCAGATTTATGGAGGTAACTTGTAACGGCTTCTTTAATTAGAGTTCTTCACACAAATTGATGATTGCTACTGACATTAGTTAATTTAAAACTTTTCTATAGGAAAGTTCACATAGATCTTATATTTTAATAAAATTATAATGAATGTTAACGTCACTTAAGTAAAGAAAGGCCAAATTGGAAGTCGTACTGCAACACTTTGATGTAGAACGTGGTTCTTATTGAAACGAATTAGAATTCTCTAATCTTAGCAGCCATATAGCTGTGCTCGTTCCTCTGTAGAAGTCATTACCGGTGGTACTTTGTTAGCTTAATGAATTGACTGATGGCAGAAGGCGGTCTGAACAGTGGTGGGGTTAAGTAGGAGCTGCCGATTAATCACCCTGTCAGTACAGTTTCCAATTGCCACTCGTCACGAATTCCCCTTTGTAGTAAGGTATAATTAGAGTTTCTTGTATCGATAATATTAATTTCCCCGTGATTCGTTTAATAAATTTTATAATCTGGGAAAAAATGTGTGAAAACAGCTGTGGGAAATATGAGGTACCATTCTAATAGGGTATATTCATAATTAAATTGGTTGAAAATGACTTAAAGATAGCTAAATCACTTTATTTACCTACAAGGGACTCGTTTTGCAGTTATTTAGTATTAATTATGTAGTTTTTTGAGAATAACAGTATAACATATCGATACTATTACAATTTACAATTAATAAATATAAAAACAATTACGTATACTTTACAGTTGACACTTTTCTTTTGGTAATTGTTCTATTAGGAATAAAAGTTGTGTTTATAAAATCCTTATTATGTATAACGAAGTTTCCTTATTGGAGAATTCTGTTAAAATCACAAACCAAAAGATCTTATATGTATATATTAAAAATTATTACTGTGCCTTTGTTTTACAAATGGTTTAGGATAAAAAAATAGAAAAAAAGTATAATTTATCGAGAGACATGTAATATTTCTGACTACTATATTAGGATACGTTCAGTTGTAAAGCATTTCATAAATTAAGTAGAAGTAAAGACGAGGAATTAAAATTAAAACTTACGCTCTTCGATATATTACGAAACCAAAGTATATTTCTAGCATTAACAATTCAACAGATGACACAAATTATATCTTGAGATACAAATATTAATTACTAATTTGCTTGGCAAATATTCGGTGGCTCTTTTAAGGTTCTTTATTTGACCAAGTACAGAGATGAGTAGGTGAGTAATTATTCCCGGGCGGTAAGAGATTGTAATCCCGCGGGATTAGAAAGGGCGGTGTGAATGGTAATAGGAGCTCCCCGAGGTACTGTGGTCTGATTTACTGCTAAGATTCAATAGTGAATATTTTAAGCGTTGATTTATTCCTTGCTCATTTCTTAAACTTCTTCAAAGTTTAATTATAAGTTTTGTTTTTGGTATCCGGTCGCGGATTTGGAAGTATGTTTTTTAATATAATAATTGTTTCGAATTTTATACTGAAGTACGTAAAATTGTTAAAGATAATTGTGATTGAATATGTTATTTTTATTAAATAGAATCTATGCTAATATACCAAAGATATTTTTGAATAATGTATACCCAAAGTAAACTTCGGAACCACTGAACTCATTTTAAAAATCGTTTTATCATTTGAAAGGGACACTATTTTATCGATTTTTATAGACAATATTTTATGTATATATCGATATTATTTTAAAACAAAATAAATCTAAATTAACGCTATTTATATATCAACAGAAATTTAAGGAATTTAGAGGCCGTACGAATTATTGAATACGAATATCAATTTGTAATTTGTTAGGTAAATTTTAACAACATAGCGTTTGCAACGAACTAATACATAAGTACAGTAGTAAATAAAACGAATTACTCTAATTATTTTATAAATAAAACAATAATGGTAATATAGCAATCTCCTTTTCAGGTATTTTGAAAATAATATAATATTAATATTAAATAAAGCCACAATTACACACTAGCAGCGTTTTTTTTTAAAGACTATATAGAGAAGATGATAAAAATTTGGCGTAATTTCTCGTTTGCAGCTGTGAAGTCCTAATTCAATGTACGTTATTATTATTATTATTAGATTTGAGATATAAAAAAAAAAAAAAAAAAAAAAAAAAAAAAAAAAACAAATAAAAAATCCAGATTATGTGTAACAACTTAATAAATATTTTTTTATGTACCGATTAAAAATTATATTTAACCAATTTTATTTAACACTTCATCTAATAAAGTTCAAAATGACTGCCGCGTCCTTATTTAAAATGATATGTGATATAAAGTCCATAAAAATATACAAAACAATATATAGATTTAAGATCCATAATATTTTTCGGAGCTATTTATTTGTTAGAGTAAAGACATCGTAGCTATTTCCTTTTATTATATCACCGTGTTAATATTTTTACAAAGGATAACCAACTAATTTCATAACAGGTTCCTTATCAAGTACTGGATTAACCTATTTAATATATGCATAGTGAAGCTCTCGCGTGTTGAGGTTCAAGCTCTCTCATGTAAGTTGTATGAGTCTGCATACTGTACACGTTTTCAAGTTTTAATTAAACAATCGTTATAGATCGCCGATACGTACTTATGACATTATATGATATATTATTTTTAACCAAAATTAAATAAAGAAGGTTATCAATTTATAGTGTATGTAAAAAATATGTTTTTTATCTCAGAACTCCGCCATTACTTAACCAATTTTGAATATTATTTTGTTTGAGCCTATACTTTCAAATTTATCTCATAGAGTTTTTTATCAAAATCGATTTAGTAGTTAGATTTTTAAATTAATATAATTAGAATTAGTTTTTATATCATTCGATCAAACGAAATTTTGTTTTTTCTATTTAAAGTCGATTTAAGTTTTTTGGAAAGTGTGGAAAGCTGTAGTTTTCCAAGGTAACTGCTCGCAGTTTATATATGTAATTAACATTACATATATAAACTGCGAGCAGTTACCTTGGAAAACTACAGCTACCAAAATATTTGATTTGCAACATTTCGACAGTTTGAATCTTTTTTTTTGTACTAAAATACTACCTTTAACTATCGAAATATATATATATATATATATATAGCCTCGGGCCTCTAGTTGGAAGCTGTCGCTTACAATATATGCTACACTGTGATTGTAGATTTATGAATTTTATACTGAATCTTTTCCTCTATATTGTTTAAAATATGACTTGTTTTTGTAACGATAGTTAAAAACAATTAGCCTCCTGCTGATATTCAAAATATAATTTCAATGTATGTAAGATTTACAAGATATTAAAATTGTAACATAAATAAATACAAGCACTAAAGTAATGATAACGATCTTTATAAACATATATTTCCTTTGGGTACCTTATTAATAATGGCGAAGCACGCAAACGGTTAGTCATAAAATTTGCATGATATTCTAGACCTATAAATTTTATGTTATTTCGTGATTTATTTTAAATAGTGTTTGTTTCCCGTGTTTATACTATTTATATTTATCTATTAGTGCTAAGTTGATCTTTTATTTATTGAACATGGTAATAATATTTTTAGTATTTCAAACTGTACACATCTTAAAAAAAATTGAAAAATACACGAATATAAAAATTGAGGAACACAAACAAGTTTCGTCAAGGATCATAACTCTGAAAACAGGTGACGCTTAATATGTAGTATGATTTAGACTCTCACCTTTGGTTTTGCCCTGTGGTCCACCCCTGGATATTAAGTCTCCGCCATCTTCCCGCCTCCATACTATTTTAGGCGGCGGATACCCTCTTGCTTTGCACACAAGTTTCGCGGAACCTCCTTCCGGAACCATCATATCTCCAGATGTCTCTTCGTATATAATGTCTGGAGGTATCACCACTTCTAAAAAGGCTGTCTGTAAAAAAATGCAGGTTAACAGTTGATTATATTGAATATTAATAAAAAGTCGACAATATACTCCTTGAGACGATTTCAACGAGACGCAACATGATACTGCTGTACGTTGGTGAGGAGCTGTATGACTGTTGATTCTAGATAATGCTATGTACGTAGCTATATATTTTGATATCACTCTTAGATAACTACAAAAGACCTGATAACTTTGAAAAGTCTTCATAGATCTTCATGAATTATACCCAATAACCGTCTCGATTCAATCAGCTTTGAAACAAAAAAAAAACGCATCAAACTTGGTCTATTCGTTAGGGAGCTACGATGCCATAGACAGACACAGAGATATACACGTCACGTCAAACCCTTCTTTTAGGATAGGGGGTTTAAAATAAAACAAGTTCTGCTTAGTTATTAACCTTTCATTTTTTTTTCAAATTAATTAATTAAATTAGTTATTATGTAATAGTAATATGGAATATATTTTGAAATAGGACAACAAATACCAAACCTAATTTATTAAATATTCAAATAACCAGTTAATAGAGATTAACAGTGTTTTTAAATTTTGGCAAATTCACCATTTTAAAAAAGTGTCCACAAAAAATACTACATTAACTAATATTAGCTAAATAACTGTTAATGAGTTCAATAAATAAATTTATAATTTTCAATATTCATAATATATCGAGTAGTTCCCGTTTACATGAATTAAACTATTTAAGATTAGTTTAAATAAGCAAATCATTAGATCTTTCGAGATTTAACGCTTAATTAATTAATTTACGAATATAACCCTTAAACTCGGCAAGCCGTTTCATGAAAAAAACATATATGAAGTTCCCGGACGCAATAAGACCTAACATCGCGAAAAATTTATATTAATTAAAAAATAAATGTTTTCATATTAAATAGAAAAAAGAATAATCGTTAATAGAAGAATGCGATGCGATAAAATCTACAAAAAAAGCTTATTAGATTCGGTGTACAAAGGGCAATTATGGTAAAAATTATGTTACCTGCATCTTCATAGGGTCTGTATTAACTTGGCACATATATTGTCCCCTATCCTCCCGCTTCACCCCTCGGATGTTAAGCGTCCACGTGTTGTAGTCGTTGTGTGTTACACTCAGCCGTGCGTTGTTTGTAATCACGTGTTCGTGTATCGCCAGAATCGCCTTTGTATCCGCTTTGATCCATGCAACCTGTCTCGAGGAATATCAAAGAATATTCTATAGATGTTAAGGCTTCGCGTGAATGAAATAGTTTCGTTGATATTTTGTCAAAACGTCGTTTCAGGGTTGAATAAAAATAAAAACCAGTTCCGATTATCTCTGACGGAGAACCTTAGCGGTTGTAAAAAACGTAAGCGATGAAGACTTTTATAGCGAACAAGTCTAATTACAAGCGAATACTTCCCAAGAGGCAGTCATGACAACGATCCTCGAGCGCCGGCAACACTATCTTGTTGCTAGCGCCTCGCAAAATGCTCTCGGAATTTTTAATTACATTTTCGTCTGGTCGCCGCTATGAGGCGTACTGCGGGCGTACTGTGAAAACGCCCTCGTTTTGCCCGCTTTACCAAAAGCGTCGACATCGCAATAGAAGCTAATTTCCTGCATAGCGCGTAACAAAAAAGGAATAAATGTCCACGAAAATATGGTATAACAGATATATTCTGTCGGACGCCACGCTGTATTTCACGTTAAGGAATATTAGTAGTTAGAGTATTTCGGGAAAATAGAACCTTTTCATGTTTATAACTTTAATTAAACAGGACTTTAATAATTATATGTATATCCTATAATATTACTATAATAGGGTGCAAGGAAGAGTGCTCTACAGGGGGTGCTATGAGGAAAGTAGACTACACAATCTTAAAACACAGAGTGCATGTGCATCAAACACTAATTTGTGCACTTCACTAAGGTGAACGTTGTCGCTACTTGTTAACTCTCTATCAATAGTGCCATAAGGAAAACACAATTTGTACAGAATGGAAAGAAAAGTAAGGAGTCTTTCAACCTTTTGTCAAAAATATTTCATTTTAATAAAATTTCACTGTAATATTCGAAAAGGTTGAAAGCAGATAGGTTTTGATGCAATTTTCAAAATTATTATATAGAAATAGCCACTACACTTCTTTATTAATATCATTTTACTTTTTATATACGTTTATGTAATGCTTGTATTTTCTTTTATCTAAAAATATAGTACAATATAAAAACATGATAACGAATATATATAATTAAAATAAAAGTAAAATCAAGTAATATGCTACCTTCGTCTGTATGTGGCTTTTGCACGTTACTTCAAAAAGAATTCATATTTTTAAAGCAAAAAATATTTCGAAAATTACATCAATCATTTAACAAAATAAATAAATCATAAAAATATTGAATATATATTCCAGTATTTACCAGCGTCCAAACTCATCCATACCAGCGGTGCATATCGGCGTAATGTAATTTGTTTTTTGATTATGAAAAGTGTGTTATTGTATGGAATAACGTTTTATTAAAAATAAAATATAGATAATATTATTTGTTTTTCATCTACATTTATTTACGTTTTTCTTATCATCAATTTCACTTATTTTAAGTGGTTAACTGAATTTAGAATTCCTACAATACCATTACGTTTATGTAATATTTTTCAAATTGCTTCATTAACAAGAAAGCCCACTGGTCGTCATCTTATTATCGGAAAATATCCAATAGCAATATTAATGTTTGATTTACCAGTGCTGTTCTTGTCTTTAGGGAATCCATCGTATTACCCTATGATTGTAATTACGGATGACCAGTATGAGCGAGCAAACGAATGTATCGATGTCTACAATATACTTCGGAAATCTGACTTGTTCCTTAGCGAAAGATACCTGCTCGGTCTCAGTGATTCGCAGGGGAATTGATCTAAATGATTGTGTCGGAAGAGAGAAATTGTAGGATTTTGCAGTTTACTTCGTAGTTGGATTTTATCGAATTAAATTCGTTTTATTTTCATAGTCAGTAAATATAATTAAATAAATTTTATCAGGACTGAATCGTTTATTTTTATTTAAGCATCAGTTATCATATAGAATACTAAGTTAGAAATAGCTGTATACGCTTGCCTCAGCGTTGCCTCGGCAGTTATTAGCCTCATCAACTATATTTTTTTTTAATATTATTTTTACAAATGTCTCGTTCTTTATTATTACGAATAACTCAACAAAAAGATACCAACTGTAGATTAACTGTGGGGACAGTTGAGAGCGCTGCCTCTCGAAATGATTGAACGGGGACTAAGGGGGTTTGTCCTGGCTTTATTTTAATTTCGTAAAGTGACTGTTTTGCAAGGTCTCCTTGCCTAAATGGAATAGCCTCGTAGTGGATTAGCGGTTTCGCTTTGCAAATTAATTGATGCCTGAATGCATGCTCTGTTTCCGCTTGTTTGATGGCTTTTGTGTAACATTCCAATTTGTTTTTGTATATTTATGATTTATTCGACGTTTGCTTAATATTCATGTTTATTTTTATGTAACTTATTCATTTATTTTTCAGTGTCCATCGAGTAACTATTGTTTGATTTTGTTTTCTAATATTTGTCCAATTGATTAAATGAAAATAATTAACGAGAAAAATAATAGTGTTGGTGCATCTTAGTATCCATGCTTCGTTACTCGTCTATAATCGATATTGCAAAAGATTTGTGCATAATTATTGTAAAACTCAAGAATACGTTTTAAATATTTTTCATATTCTTAAGTCTTTTTATCTATCTGCAAGTGTAGGTGTCAGTGCAAGTTGTGCTTTGTATTACTAGCTATGCTACAGTGAACAAACTCATAGACTGTGCAAATTCAGTTCCAGTGTTACTCTATGCTAGATAGAGATAGTTTCTATTAGGTGAGTTATAGAGGTGCACTGAAGATCGTGTACTAAGAAGTGTTGAAGTAGGTGCAGAAGTCTATTATGTTGAGATCTATAATTTATGATGCCTGAATTGAGATTCCGCGATGAATGCTTAATTTTTCAATAAAGTGCAAATTATTTGACGCAAGTTTTTTTATTAAGTTTATGTTATGTAAAAAGTTACATTTAAATTATAAAGTTACTAATAAAATTGATAGATTCTTTTATGGAAAGCCTTATATTATGAATTTGAATTAATAGTAAACTAGTTTTAATTTTCTTTAAAATCATTAAACGATATTGAAAAAGAATCGTTTCTTAAAAATGGTAATAATATGTATATTAAAGTACAGGTGAAACCTTTGATTTACCGTCTTGTTAAGGAATCGCCCTCAGACCTTCATTACTATTCTGTTCATTCTATGCAATCGAGACCCCGCTGAAAATCAATTTGGCTTCTGAATAAATCATGTTAAGAGATTTCCAGGCGTACAATTATAGACCTCGATATCAAGTGCTGAGTGAGGGTGCTCGTCTATTGGATCTAGCTGTATTGAGTAGGTTTGATACACACCCTGGCGGTGGCGGAGTCGCCACTCACCCTATAACCACCCAGGTTATTGACCACGCAGGTGAAGGTAGCGTCCCTCCCCTGCGCTATCGTCACGTTCTCCAGGGGGTACAGGAAATCCGGCTCCAGACCTAGAGCTGGAAATATTCACTGTGTTATTGTGTGCTGAATATTAAATAATAATAATAATAATAATAGAATACGCTATACGTCTATTCTAAATCTTTATAACTTTTTATTATTCTTAACTATATTATAATTATTAAGGTATGCATGTGTTGACATACTAATATTATAAAGAGGTGTACCTCTTGTACTTAGTTTGTTAGTTTGTATTGATTTCATTCTGATCAATTATTTTTGCATCGGCTCGTTTATTCAGGTTATATCCTATATTACATCACGCTACGACACGTAGGAGAAAGTATTAACGCGAGTGAAACTGCGAGGGTCAGCTAGTTTCTTATAATAATGAAAACACAAATGAAAAACAATTGTTTTAATTGACGTAATCTGTATAGTACATATGTTCGTATTTAAATAGGCGTATCTCCACATTAAGGTAAATCGAAATGAGCGCAATCGCTTCCGAATCGCCGTGTCCATCTGTTAATTTATTGTTATTGCTTTATCTCTTTAAAAATCAGCTTCTCGGTGAGGTAGTAAAAGAGTAATAGCACGACTGAAAAAAATTATATAAAATGTTTTACAGATGATAAAAAAGTGAGTAATAATATTATTAGAAATAAAATATGTGCACATACCATTAGTATTATACTGTTTCTGTAATATACGTAATATTAAACATATGTTTCTAGTAGTAGATTATTAATAATTATTTGTAAATTCCGACACAAAAAATAAATAAACTAAAACGAAATTTTATATACATTAATCTTTAAAAATGTTTTGGAACAAAACAGATTTAATATAATTTTAAAATAAATCTTATAAAAAAATGACGATATTACTCACAGTATTAACCACAAATAATAAATATTTATTTGAAAATCTTGAGTTTAAATGATTTGTACTACTACTACTAAATTATACGAACGACTGCTAAATCGATTTTATAAAGAACCACTTACAAAATAGAATAATAATAATGTTTTCGTATTTAATAGATTTATATTATAAAAGCAATATCTTTAAATTTCGTACTTGTAGAACTACAATTCACACAACACAATCAAAGTCACTATCAAAACACATTATGTACATCTTAATGTGATCGGAATCCAGAATGGCGATCATTTTGATCGTCGTTGTTTGTAAACCATCTATGATAGGCGAGAGATCATTGGGCCAAGAAGTCAATTGACGAGTTTGTCAAAGTTCAATTCAATTCAATTCTTGTGGCTTTCAGTTGTGCCAATTATACACACATTACTGCCAATGTCACGTGGATTGGAGAACGGAAATTTGTTCCGTGGCGTGTTTGTCAAAGTTGAAAATGGTTAAAGACGTTTAACGTCAAATAGTTTAAACGTAAAATATTAGTTATACTATTGGCGTTTTAGTGCAAAAAATACTCAAACTGTCAGAATATTTCATAATTTAGTAGTGTAAGTTTTCAACAATTAGCCCATTAGCCAGATATATTAATCGTACACGTCCTCGTCTTTGTACTAATATGTCCGTACATACATACGAGTACGTGAATGATTAACGACTCATGCATTATAAATCATGTCACATGTAGGTAAGGACGAATGCAGATCGAAATATATCTGCTGAAAATTAGCAAAACAGTTTATATCTAGTCCAAACGCTTATTACTAACTCTCTGGGGGATAATCTGTCCTGTAATCGGTACATACCGTTCGTAACAAAATTTATTCGTAAGATAAATATTTCTAAACACTGATTAACAGTTATGACAAATTAACATATATAATCGTATCAAATATTTTTAAAACATTTTTGCTTTAAGTATTGTTTATTTTAAGCAACGTTTTAAACATTATGAAAACAAAAATCAAACGTTAGATTTTTAAAACCAAAAAATAATATATCTTGGCTGAGATAGCGTATTTTGTTCGGCAAATGGATAGCTCGAGGCGTCAATATTCTACGTGACCAGTGCCTTGTGTCGTGTCCGAGGAAACATGTGTCGGAAGTGAGGACTATCTATTTGCTCATAGAATAGCGATGGCTGAATTATTTGTAGACACATCTAGCGGAAGATTGGCTCTACATCCATTGACTCGAATGCTGCGCTGACTTGCATTGCTCTTTGTTAGTGGTAATAGCTTTTATAATTGTATTTTCTTAATTTCAATTAAAATAAAATTATTTGAATCGACAAAATAATTACACGGAGCTATCGCTATTACAACACGACACACTTTGACACTTGATTTTTTTTTGTTATAAAAAATTTAAAATTTTCTAGTTGCTACATATTATAGACGATTTTGAAAAATGCTTTAATCGGATTTTAAATGTCACGTAGAACAAAATAGGAAAATACAAAACATTTAGTTATTGACTATTTATTATTGATCCTTCGAGAAAGATTAAATACATTAAACTGTTTTCAAAATAAATTAATTAGTTTAAAAGTATTATTTTCCAAATATTTTTCACGAAAACAAAAGAACTTGTGATAAAACGAGAACCGTTTAGATGTTCCCTAAATATTATTACAATTTCTTAAACTTATTATGAAAATACGCTATAGAATCTAAATTTGAATAAAGTAAAATTTAATTTAATTTTAAGTAATCGTGTTAGTGACAGGACCTGTTAAAGTACGGTGGAGGTTTTTAAATATTCCTTTTATATAATATTTTTCTAACTTAACAATTTTACTAAATTGTGGTAATATATTTTTCTTATATATAAAAATATGTGAATCATTTAAAAATATGATGTGGCGTTGTGCTTTTGAAGATTTTAGATAGAAATATAGTTTTAAAAGTATCTTAAGAATACCTGTATTAATTTTATTGATGCTTGGATTCAATTTTGATAGTTTATTTATATTAATAATTTATTAAATAACAATTTTAGTTTATATAGTTAAAGAAACTTATTACAGAAGGAGTATTTTAACATCAATTAACCCTAATGTTAAATAATTTAGGCAGAGCATTTTAAAAGTAAACATATTAATAATTTCAATATTTTGTTTGGTTCTATATGTGGTTTTATTTGTAAAAGGCAACTTAGTAGTAAACTCAATATATCGGCGTTGAAAGCACGTGGTGAGCCCAAATGGGTCAATTGAGGCCTCAGTGCAAATGTCGCCACGTTCAAATGCCAGCACATACCTATGTTAACCATATTCTATATTGGGACCGGACTAATTGTCATTTGGCCCTTATGAATATTGTTTTCTTTAATGAGTTTCCGTCTAATTGTTTAATATGTGTATGAATATGCTCACATAAAAAATATGATATTTCATTTTAAAATACGAAATAGGTTTCAGAGTTTAACTGAGGTAGAGTCTAGCTGTATCCTACAGACTGTAGCTCGTATATTGGCTCGACGAGCATAGTACCTCAGTCTGACAAAAGATCGGTGTTATGTAGCTAATATAGCAGCGTTTCACACAGTAAATGAGAGAGCCGGAATCGTTACCTCTTCCTTTTTCTCCTTCTACCCCTATTCTTATTTTAGCTGGAAATATTTTTGTGTCTTCACTGATGCGACACACGTCCATGGACGGCTGTAAATACTTAAGAAGTGCTCGTTTGCTAGTTTTTATGTAAAAAAAAATCCAAATCCTAATGATCCTTAGACCCGACTACTATTTACTAAATTTATGTTTAAATTCACCTCGATCTCGGCGGTGAAGGAAAACATCGTGAGGAATACCATGTGCCTACATGTGCCGTAAGAAACTTTGACGTATGTATACCCGCCAACCCGCAGAGTGGTGGACTAAGCTTTTAACTTTCTCCTTAATATTAGAGGAGTCATTTGCTCAACAGTGGGATATTTTTACCACAAATTCTAAAATACAACTAACATGCTATTGTACATATTCCCTCACCGTCATATTCATTACAAGTGGCGAATCGCGCTTGCCATAAAGCAAATAACAAATCCGCCATAGTCTACTACTAGTAATACTGGATGTATACATACAAATTTTATAACAAAAAATTTACCCATTTCTATATTTTCTTTACCCGGAAATTGATGTTTTCCTTATTAATTTAGATGATTTAAAAATATTTTGAATAATGTTAAATACGTAACGCATTATCTGAATAAATTATCATCTACCTAGCGTTTTTCCGGTTAAACCACGGTCTGCTTATTACTCTAGTTTATTTATTGGCAAGTTACTGATTTTTACACAGAGCGATTGTCATCTGACCTCCGCAACCCTTGAGGACAACCCAGTAACCATGTGGAGTAACGATCATTATCAGGTGATTGTGATAACGATCGGGATCGACAGCTTTACGTGCTTTCCGAGGCAAGGTAGGGAGGACCCACAAGGACAAGGACCTAGACCTAGGAACAAATAATTAATATTTGCTCCGAGTGGGAATTGAACCCGCAAACCATTAGAAGTACATTCAGTACCACTACACCAGAGCGGATATTATTGCATTATCGGAATACACAAATATCTTGTTATTTTTTTTTGTAGATTAACACATTGTTGCTTATCAGCATCCAACTATATGTGAAATATTTTATTGAATATCTGTATACACAACACAAGAGTTCTATACTTATACCACGTATACAAGAATATAAACATTTCTTCTGTTCCAATGTTGTTTGGAAGAGATTACTTTTGAGGGATAAGATCGCCTTTGTTACAATACAATATTTTTGTTTCTATTCATAGTAAGTTTTGTCTTTATGAATAATAAAATGTATTAAAAAATCACTACTATTACTTTTATTCCATTACAATTATTATGTATACTTAGGTAACAGTACAATTTACTAAATTATCGTTCATCTGTCTATCTTGCCACTTCATATCAAATGTAAAAAATGAAAACTTCGAAATAGTTATAAATTTTGATATGATGATCGTCTTCTGAGCACAAAGAACTCATTTATATATATAATAACTGGATAATCAAAATTGTTTATTGAATGACTTTACAAACAAAATCGCGAGCATAGTCAGTTATTCTACTACTAGTTGATCCTTGCGAATTCATCTGCGTCGAAATTTTCATCTTCTATTATAATGCGAGGAGGGAATTAATTTTGTGACAAAATGTATACTTTTCCAAAATTTAACATATCTATGTACTAAAATGTATCATAATTGCGATTTATGCATGTAACCGTAACAGACGTAACAATAACAATATATGAATTATTTCCGATTGTAAATCAAATTTAAATCGAACATAGAGTCTTAAACTTTATCAGGGTCATGTGAAACAGCACAGTTGAATATATTGAGTGAAAATAGAAGCTAAAAATAAGTCTGTTTGAGTCGGATCGTTATTGCAAGTGTTGCTTTACGTTTCCTGAACACATTTCTATCGAACGAAATGATTCCGGATTCCTGGGTGAATAGTAAGTGTCCGGGCCTTGGCGACGGTCTTTGTAAATAGAGGATCAGGGTGTTAGATTTCTGTGTTGGATCAGAATCGTAATGTTTTGGTTGAAAGTCTCGAGTTTTGTAGTCGATGTACTTTTTTCTATATACAGATATGTATACTTGTTTTGGAAGTTTACAAAATTTGTTTAAATTAAGTATCATACATAATTCTTTTAATGGGCTTTTAAACTCCGTGTGGTAGGCCAAATACGAAAGTATAAAAATAGCATAAATACTTAAAGGAGCCTGGGGAATGATTTTGAGGTTAACTAAAACTGCTTCATTAGTTTTCGAAAAAATATTTTTTCTAGCCAGGAATCGAATCCGTTGATTTTGAAAATAAAAAATACACTATACTATTGCACCAACTGATACTTATAAGAATCAACTTTCGGGAAGTAAGTAAGCGATAGAGACAGGAGCTTCTCAATCTATGCTGTATTGCAAAAGGATTTTTTCTTAACATTGTTAGGCGTATTCCAAAAAATATCGATTTCTTCGGCATTCTTGTTCGATAAGCGACACATATGCAGAATTGGTGAATTAGCACCAAGTAGAGTTCGGCGGATTGGTGGCACGAGTATAATGAAATAATAATCACGACGAAATAAGTAATAATAATTATATGTACATACTATACAAGGAATTGTTATAAGTAGCTATTGATTTATGCGACTTTAACTTTCATAAAGTAATTCGATTCAATTCTTTGGTTTATGTCTTTTAGATGTGCCAATTAGGCACACGTTATTTCGCCAATGTCACATGGAATGGAGAAAATTTCATAAAGTATATAAAAAGTTATTTCTAACGAACGATATGATTCGATTCTAGGGATAATAGTAAGTGTCCGGGTTCAGGCGACGGTCTTTGCTAATAAAGGATCAGGATGTTAGGTTTCTGTGTTAGATTAGGATTGTAAACTTCTGATCGAAGGTTGTACTTTTTTTTAAATGTATTTAAGTAAAATACAGATAAAGAATTGATAATAATGACAATGATATAATTGTTAAAAAGTTTATTGATTTACGCGATTTTAGTTAAAATAAATTAAATTATATGCATATAATATTATATTTTACAATGAATGAAATTAAACGTTTTATTATCTTAACATATAAAATTTTAGATGCTATCATAGTTAAATACCGTCTAGACATATAAAATATAATACAGCAATAAAAAGATTTTTTTTATTATAAACCGCACTTTACAGTTTTTAATGATTATAAAAAAAATCGTATTGACGTATATAAATTAGGTATTTGAAAAAAACAGAACTACACGCAGACTTAAAGATCCGATACGGGAATGACTACTGTTTCATTTGCAATTTGGTTCAGTGATTCCGTTCAGTCTCTCGACGGGGCGGGAGCAGTGAATTATCTCCTATTGTTGTTCCTAGTAAACGATGGCCCACTGTACATCATGAAGTTACGACTAGGAAAACGTTTCACTACAGAAAATATTTTACAAAGGTTTAAATTTAACGCATATTTTTTATTCAAATTGTCTGCGTTTTAAGTCAAAAATGTAAACGTAAATGTTAAAGGTACATAATTATAATAGATTATACATACGTGTAGTTCTTATTGAGAGGCTCTAATTAGAATAAAATCCCGTTAAATCGATAGAATTTATAACGAGCACTAACACGACATTTCTGCTGTAAGTTGGCGAGGTGTTGCTATCCTGATGATTAGAAAAGATGTTTCCGCTTTAGGTCAAGTATTCACATCATAGTAAATTTCGATGACACCAATTGAAGTTGCTCAGATCTTTTCACCAAACAGAAAAAAGTTGATAACATTCAAACAAAAAAAAATATGCAGAATCTTTTATCTTAGAGAAGCGTACAAGAAAAAAAAACGCACCAAAGTTAGTTTATTCGTTAGGGAGTTATGATGATACAGACATACACATAGATACACAGGTCAAACTTTTACCTCCCCTCTTTTTTAGTCGGGGGTTAAAAATAGTAGAAGGAATTAATATTAAAATACTTTTTTTTAATCTTAAGGTTTAGTTACAAGCGTGTACAAACGAAAATTAATAACAATCTTAAAAATACAAAGGTATTTAAAAGTTTATTTAAATTCCTTAAACTTTGACTGCACTGGAATAATTAAAAAAAGTTTTTAGTTAAAAAAAAATCAAAACAAAAAGTCAAAATTAAAATAATTTCCTTTTAAAAATTATTACCACCTGTATTTAGACACTAGTTTCTTTAAATATATTAATTGGGAAGAAAATACTTCCAACTTTCCTTGAAGTTAATAATTTTTCCTAGAACCATGTGAAGGCTAAGTTTCAAACGATATGAATTTATAAAAACTTTTTTGAAGTCGTTACGCTGTTTGAAGGAGGGCAAGGCTGCAGTTCGTGCCACTAGAGTCACACTTGGATTTGTTTGCCACAACTAGTTAAATGTTCGCCGAAACTTTATTTAGGATACCGAAGTATAAGAGATGTCGTAGTCTAGTTATTGTTGTGAAGTCCATTTTGAGAGGCACTAGGGAAAAGTTTATTTATCGCCTATTGTAAAGGCACTCTGTCTATATTATATATAGGATATAGGTCGAATCTTGAATTGAAGTACTGTTTATTGAATAATTTGAATTAAACTGGAATAGTTTTATCACTAAATTGCATTGCTCGTTCTTATCAGAATCTGTAATTTTAAAAACGCGTTTCAAGGTACTTTTTGTATATAATATTTGAGTTTGGAAAAATATAGCGTAAAAGCTAATGTAACAAATTGACTTCAACTGATTATGCCAAAAAAAAATTGTTATTTATGTTTTATCTATAATCTTGTCAAGAAGGTAATTGCTATTCTTAAATTCGTTCACTGAATACGTTAACACGAAAACATCCAAGTTTCGTTATTTACTGAAAAAGCAAACCACATTCGAGTTTGCAAACATGATCGTGTTAAAGACTCCCGCGGGGGAGCGCTGCGCAAAAATAAATTGTAAGATCAGAAGGCAGGCAATAAACCTAAAACAATGTTATACAAAACCAAGAATTTTGGTTCTGGTTTGCAGAGCGCAGTCGAAGTAGGGAAATTCTTCAACAACATTGTTTCTAAATTAAAACAATCTCATAATTGCACATTCTCCAACTTCTTTGATGCAGCATATTGTCCGAGGGAGGTTAGGGTGCGAGGGGCGAGGGGAGGGGTCGCTTGGGGTAAGTTTTGAGGCAAAGTTAAGCCGATTAAGTGTCATTTCCGCCGCGGAACTAGCACTGTTCATTAAATATTTCGAGCGACTTAATTGCTGAGGTCGTAGTCTACTCGGTTTTGAAATGTGGACAGATTCGATTGAACAGCGGATCATGGATTTATTTCGCTTTAAATTTTCTACGCTACAAATATTTGATATAATATTAATATTTAACAGTACTTATGTTGGTACCTAGTTGTCGTTTTGTTTCTAAGAGACACCGAGATGTACCTTTAATTATTATATAAAACAAATATAATACCGTCTAGATATCTTTAGAATGTATTGTTTATTTCTTTGCTTTATGCACACACAAGTGACAATTGCTAGGATTATTTTTGATATTCTCAAATATATGACTGGACAATATTTGTCGCTTGTTTGTATAGAACATCACGTCAAGTAATAATCCAATACGAGAACAATTATAGTAAACCAACTTTCCTCCGTAAATAAATCGAAAAAGCCGAGAAAGTCCATTACAGTCAATTGGTCTAGACAAGGCACGTGTTGAAACTATTCTCACGAGAAAACGAATTACTTGTGTAAGATAAATAAAAGAACCACGCTACGGATAAACTGAATACCAATTAAAAGGTAAAATAATTTTGTTTGACTCCCCCTTTCTCTACTTCTATTGAAATACCGGGGTGGAAGGAAAACAAAAACTTCTAAATGCGTTATTTGTTAGCTTTCGATTATTTATTTTTTCTTACGTTCCATTGTTGACCCCAGACTAATAAAGAGGGATGTTATAAGTTTGACGGGTGTATGTGTGTAATTGTGTGTCTGTCCGTGGCATCGTAGTTCCGTAACGGTTGGATTTAATTTAATGTGGTTCTTTATTTAAAAAGCTGATGTAATCGGGATGGTTCTTAGGTGTAATTTATGAAAATCTGTTCAGACATGTGAGAGATATCAGCACTTTTATGGTTTTTGAAAGGATCTGAGCTACTTCTACTGGTTTGATCAAATCGAAATTTACTAAATAGTGACTTAAATTATACTAAAATAATAAAGTAAAATGGTTTCAACGAATAGATTGTCAGGGTTTTTTTGAAATTTTAATTTTTTTTTGTCAATTATTTTACATTAAAACTTATAATAGGTATCTTTTTAGGTTTCAAGTCTTTTTATGCGATATCGAGATAAAGTGATAAATAATATTTTTGTGATATATGTTCAATATTCTTAATATTGCTATGCTTTTACTATAATACAAACATTACGAAACTGTAAAGATATGTTTGTAATTTATTGAGACTGTATAAAAAATAAAATTATCTATAAGTATTTGTATTTTTGTTTATAATATTTCAGTTATTGAATAACCTTTTAAAACTGTAATAGAATTAAAAATAATTAAAAGCGAAATTAAAATATTTTAATTAATAAATTTATTACTTAATAATATAATGTTCGCTATAAAATCGTATTCACAGTTAACACAAAAATTTTACTTATTATACTATTTTATTAAACACATATATATAATAAAGTCTATTTCGTCAATGTGAGGGCCTAAGCAGCGTGTCTAGCATATCACTTTTTCAATATCCCGATCCCGGACCTAATGGCCACCAGATGGCAAGTTTCAAAAGTGATGCTATCAAAAAGCGATAGGCCGCGGTTTCGCCGGTTATCGAAGCACTTTACGCCGCTGACGGGGGTCAACTTACAACATGTTGTACGCGTGTAAAGGTTCACATAAATCTATTTGATTCGGCTGCAGGTTTGACTTCGCTATTGATTTCGTGTTCTATTTAAAGAGAATCGAGAGACTTTTAATGGTTATAAGAAATGTAGAATTTTGGTTTATATCGTGTGTTTTAGTATAATTAATGTAAAATGATATGTATGATTAATGTAAATGATTGTTTTATATGAAATATGTGAGTGGATATGTGATTGAATTTTTTTTCTATTTCTATTGTATGAAAGCGTTGTTTTAACATGGAAATGAAAGTTGAAAACGTGACACTTATGCGTTAGTTCTAAATAAAAAATTAACTACTACTTTAGTATAATAGTTCGCCAATAAAAAAGGAAGCTCAATTAGGAAGCAAATTTCATTTTCAGCTCCATAGCTTAAGCTTATCTTTAGTATTTTATTCCCGTTAAGATAGAAGCGACTTTCTTGTAAGTGAATTCTTTTAACGTAATTTCGTTACGCGTCAGGCGTGCGTCAAAGTATGGCGAGTCGAGTTTCTTGGTATACATAAAATGTTGCGATGAAAGTAAAAAGTATGAAGTCTCTCCGTGGAGTTATATGAATAATTTTCTTAAATAAGGGCAACATTTTAGCTACCCGTATGCATTGTTATTCAGTCGACGGTGTCTAAGGCGCGCACGCCCCTCAGCTTATCGTCGGCTCGCAGCCATTGTAAATTAAATAAATATACGTCTAATGAGCGGAAATACATATAATGCATGACTAGGCTAAATAATTATTTAAATAGTAAACATTCTTACAACTCAATCGAGTTCTTTGAGCTTGCTATTTGATTAGTGGTACAAAACGCTCGAGTCCTTAGCAAACTACTTTTACATTTTATTTCAGTAACATCGAATCAACTATTTCTAAAATGGCAAAAAATGTAAATGAATTTAGTCCGAGCACAATTTAATGTAGTCTACATTACTTATTATAATGTGAACGAATTCTGTTAAATGTGAATTTCAAATTAATATTAACAGTTTTTATAAAAAATAATACAATTGCTTTAAGCGAAAAAGAAATTGGTATTCTTATTATTATTTTTTATTCTGTTAACATGTATTAGTACACGCTAATATCAGAAACTACCAGAGTGATTTAAAAATTCTTTTAGCGTTAAATAGTCTATTTACTGTGGAGAGTCACAGACTATAAAACATATACGCTACAAGTAACAGTACAGTCAAACAAAAGTACAATAAAAGTCAACCAATCCAGGTTGGTTGACTTTTATTATTATTATAAATTTAACGTCAGTGAACTGCGAGGGGTATCTCTTTTTATAAGAACCCAAGAGCATAATTTACTTAACGTGTTAATATAAAACTATTCTTAACTATTCTTATAACATTATTTACTTTGTTTTATTCTTAATACATTTCAGTGACGCTATAATTCAGTATTATTTTTTAAATTCCAACCAATTCCGTTATTTGTGACATTATTCGCGTGATATGCAGATAAGATTTTAAACAGACTAAAAAAATAGGAGGTTCTTTATTTGTAATATTTTTTTCATGTTTGTTCCCACATAACTCTGTCATTTACTAACCGATTTTGAAAATTCTTTAAAATTTAATTTGTAAACATTCACTTTCAAATGAGTCTCATTTAATTAAAAAGAAGTTTCTTTACTTTCATTTTAAAATCAAAATAACTGGTGTAGGTACATATGTCACCCAAGTAAACAAATTTTGCTTGGAAGTCGATTCTTTTTAAAAAGTCTTAGTTATATATTATCTTAAGCCCTAAAATTTCGGAATAAATAGTACTCCATTTTGTGATCCAATGATAAATTGTGCCGAATTTTACATTCGTTTGCAGAATAGCTTTAACAATTATGAACATTATTTCATAGTTTACCAGTAAATGTAGATTAAACTAACTATATAAAGTATGAAAATGTATCATGTATATAAATTGTATATTTTACATTAGATGTCGTAGAAGGATGTCCCACGTCCAGTATTAATCTGAGAACGTAGGGGTTGTTTCGTACGAAAGCTTTTGAAGCGGTCTGGCGGCCTCCCTTTGACTAGAGCAAGCGCATTTTGATAGTGCTATCGATTCCAAGTACTCTGAATAGAGTTCCAGTTTATTCTTATTTCTTTTGTTGGTTTCGTCGGTGTGTTGAAAGATTCTAGCATATCGTTGTTTAAGCTCTCGGGATCACTGAATAACATTGAATATTTTATTTGTTTAGAAAACATTTATTTTTTAGAACGAATTATTGAAATGATATATGTGAAAATATTATATTTTGAATAATGTATCACTGTATATTTCTAGAGTAGCTAATACATAAAGGAATTAAAACACTTGTAAGATATTTTACACAAGTTTTTGTTCGTGTGAAATATTGTTATAAAATAGTAACTTCATATGTGTCTAATTATTTTTTTTTCTTCTATTATTTTCGTTTAAAGATAAGGCAAAATGTAAAATAATAATATTAATGAAATATTTACGAGAATCTTGTGTTAATTATTTTATATGTTATATTTAGAATTTGACTGTTTTGACTTTGAGAAACACGTTGCCGCAGTGGTCACTGCAACTGACGCAAGGGCTAACGGACGCGGGTTTGATCCCCGCTCACGGCAAACGTCTGTATTGGCCATATGGATCTTTGTCGTGGACACAATGTCACGCGATTTCAATGGGGGCCGTTCAGTGTGATGCGTTTATTTATTTATTTAGAATTACAACGAAGTTTACAAACGAATTCATCAATTTGTACGGATTTTATCTACAACTACAGGATCGTCCATAAAACATCATACTTTAACGTTAATAACATATGAACGCTGATATGCAATACTGTGTCAAGCAACACGGACTTCATTTTGAGAAAATGGCGTCCAAAGATGCCAAACCTATTCTTAACAAATTGTTTGAAGAAGTATATATATTCATCTTTTCTTTTCTTTTTTGATAAAAGGTATAATGAATTAAAAGCAGACATATTTAATATATTATCTAATAAATTTTTTTTCAAATATTTAAGATTATCGTATAAATTGCAAAATATGGAACGCACTTGGAAATCGAAACAATTAATTAAGAGACTTTTTTTTTAGTTTACATGACTTGAAATTTTTTTAATAATATTAAATACGAGTAGGTGGTGCAGTATCAGAATATATCATTATCACCAAATTTGACTTTTTGTGGGTTGACACATTATTGCTTATCAGCATCCATACGAGTATTAAAAACATCGCGTTCAATTTAAGAACATTATGATAATAATTACATGAAAAGGTTGATGCGAGTACGCTATGTAAGAGTAATGTAAATTGCAACGGCAATGTAGCGTTCCACAACCACAACAGGTGTAAAATAACCACAATAGCTATGTGTGATTAAATTAAAAACATAATTAATACGCGCAATAATTACATAAGTACGAGAATAATATGCACAACATTCGTAATGCTATTATTATATTAGTTGAAAGTTTTGTTTGTTTATCATTTTATTCACGTAACGTTCGGTTTTGTTATAATTATTAACTAGTGCTGAAATAGTTTTCGGGAGTTTTGTTAATTGGTGATTGCATAGATTTAGATCTTTTTCAAAATTTCTACAATATCACCATTTATATGTATGTGTATTTTTAACACTCGCGCCGTTATTTTGGAAAAATGGCGCCTAAAATAGATTTTTTTAACATCTCTGTTCCTACACAATGTACAAATAAAATTATTATACAACGAATGAAACTAGACAATATTTCCTACAGTTAAAACTTTTTATTTGTAAATTTGTTAATTTTAGCGTACGAACGCCGCAATGTCGAATTAAAATCACATTTAGACTGTTTGTCAAGTTCTATTTAATTATATTATAAACCTGCTCGAAAGCGTCTTTTAAAAAAATAACTAAATGAAATAAATGAAAACCATAACATACATCTATACGGTGTAGTTATTCTCACTAAATATTTCATCGGTAGGGATTCATTGAGGCTTATCTGGGCAGGTGTATTCGCAGACTATTCATTCTACCATCAAACAGAAATGCATTGATGTTTTCGGACATGAAAATTGAATGAGCGAGAGTAATTAGAAACGTATAAGACACAATAATTTAAGCAAAATAGCAATAAATAAATAGCAATTTCGAAATGGCGAATGTTTTTCTCGACAAAGATCCGAGTGGTTTTTTATATCCAAAAACTAGTAAATTTAATTAATTTGAATGGAAAATATGTAATCTATACAATTTAATTTATATATTATTTAACACGTTTTCAATAACAGCGCTTCTAAGCAAATCTATAGACTTATAATTTATATTTCCTATAGGTTGACCGTTTCACGTACATGTTGAACTTAGATGAACGATTTCCTGCTACAAAATCCTTATATCAATATATAATAATTTAAAAGACAGAAACATTTAGTAAAATTTTTATATTAAAGATGACAAAGACTATCATTATTTGTTATATAATTTAGATTTACAGCATTATTTTCAACATCTCTTATTCGTACTTGAATTAAAATATAATATTTGATCGTAGTAATCGAACATTCTATTTGTCTTTTGGCTCATGACCCCGTCCCGTTTACGAAGGCAGAGCGTTCGAGAATTTCAATTTAGGAGAAGAATGTGCCGACATAACGTGTGGCCCGAGATATTTTGATAGGACATGTTCTCCGTGAATAAATCTCTTTTAACATATTAAAAGTTTTAAACGGTTTTGTTTAATACGAGTTAAGAGTGAACTTTCTCATAACTACGTAGGTGATAGTGCGAGGCCGTATCAAGCGTTAAGACGATTAATTAATTCTAACAACTTGATTTAATAATGAGTTTACTTCCCATAACTCTGAAAAAGCTATTTTTTAGGTCTATCTAATATTAAATACATATATGAAAAATAAATATGAGAAGTTTGTTGTTTGAATGAGCTAATCTAAGGAATAACTGCATTATTTTATGATTAATAATTATAATTTGTAGCAGTAGTAATCATAAATGATAATCATCTGGAAAGCAGTGAAAGAACGCGAGTGACTCAGCTAGGAACATTTAGTTCTATAACTTTAATATTGGATAAGTTTATAATTATGAAAGAAGTCGTTTTTAGGAGAGAATTACATTTGTAAGTTTTACTCTCGTAACTGATATAAAAAACAGATACGTCATAAGTAGTTACGAAAGCTGTATATGTCAAAAATAAGCTACTGACAGTAAATTCTTTCAGATGTAAAACACTGGAAACGATCTTAAAATTTGTAAATCTTTATGAAAGTTTGAGAGCAAAACTTATAAGCGTAATTCTCGTCATTAAAAAATGATATGATTGATACATTTAAATTACGATTGATTAACCGCGTATACATGCGGCCGCTAGTGTTGTATGAATATTCCAGGATCTTGTTAACAACAGAGTGATAAAGCAGTTCGGTGCGACTCCTGTTTGCACTGTAACCGCAAATAAACGTGGGTTACTGGTTGTCTGTAGTGTGAACCCGTACTGTTCTTAGATGTGATCGAACAAATGAAATGTTTAAACGTCTTGAAACGATTTCTTGTTCTTCTCGATAGAATAAATCATTTATTAAGTCGTAAAGTATGGTTCGTATACGTACATTCATGTTATGCATTAAGTTATTTAAAAAAAGTAAAAAATTAGACACTTGTTTTAAACGTTAAAATGGACGTTTTGATATGATTTTCTTTTTAACCAACTATATTATACAAAAATGATTACTCGAAACCCATATACTAAGTATGTTTTATTTGTATGAATTTGAAAATTTTCAATTTTACATAATAAAAAAATAGTGTGGTCAAATAAAATATATTTGTCTTATTTGGTAACAAAAACTCTAGGTAGTTATAACATAAAACTATAACCATATCATTTATTAATAAATAAATTATAAACGTCCAATTGTTACGATTCAATTATTCTTCTTAGAGCGGTCGAGGAAAACATTCTTGAATTTTAATATATTGACTTCGTATCGAGTATGTTCTGTTATGTCTTTAAGGATAGTCCGTGGAATTTTCAATTTGATCACGGTATGCGACCACACAGAAGGAAAGGCTGAGATCTGCATTTGGGAACAAGCCACAAAATGGGTAAGAATTCAATTTGGAAAAGCTATTTTGTGTTAAGATCAAGTTTAATAGCTGAGGCGTTCTCAAACTTAGGAAGGGTCTTTTAGTACCTGCAATTACGACAGCCGTAATGTGATATGTGGAAATAGAAAACTTTACTAATTATTTTTATTATTTTGAATATATAAAAAAATATATATTTGCCACTAAGTGTCAAAGTCAGATTAATATTTTTATTATAATTATTTATTGGTGTATTTGGCTTATTAAAATCTTTTCACGTAGGCAATACTATTGCAAGTTGCAGTAATATACAAAAACAATTTTCTTAGCGTATAAATAAGACAAAACCACAATAGTCCTCTCTGAAAAAGTAGCACGGGGAATTTAATGACCGATTAAATAAGTATATACTTATGTAAGCGGTAATTTAATTATTATACACTAAATATATGAAGTCAAACGCGACTTCGTTTGTAAAATTTAGAGAAATCACACAACAATTTTAAAAATTATAGCCAGTGGGTTATTTAGACATGTTAACTTTATGACTGTAAAGTTTCATTAAAACCTGTTCAATAGTTTTCACGTGAAAGAGCAACAAACACCGTCCATCCATTGTCACAAACTGTGATATTAGTAGGATTATATATCTATCAATGTTCTATTTTGTAAACAGAAAACAATATATAAAGTATAAATTAACTAGCAAAATGTAAAGATAAGCCTGTTTTCATAAGCCATATCAAATTCATTACGACAATAAACTCCCAAATGTATTTACAAGGGATCACTTCATGAATAAATTTCGTCAACGAAAAGTTTGATGCGTGAAATAGCGGTGGCAACTTAGACAAAGCTTAAATAAACATTTATGAGCCCTCTTCGCTTTGTGTAAGTACTCACCCATGCTTGCATCAATTATCTAAGCGTTTTAATAAAAAGCTGATTTTCAATGAACCGAAATTCCGAGTATTTTTAGTGGAAAATCTTGCTTTGATATTTTCTTTGGTGGGTTATTTTCTCTTAGTTTCGCTATTAGCATAGACTGAAATAAAACTATTTTAAAGGGTTATAGGTTCCATTACTTTGCTAAAAAGTGTTCGAAACATCCGCATCGGGCTGATGAAAATACGGAACATATTCGATTAAAATTAGTTTCATTTAAATTTGCTAGGTATAAAATATTTAAATACTATGTTGGTGATCGAGTGCGCTACGTAAAAGTAATATGAATTCGTTTTGCGCGGGTTTTGGATTTGAGGTTACAGTTTTTTTGTCTTCCTCATGGGAATCCTTTCATTTCCTGTCGAAAAAATATCCTTTATGTTCATCCACACTCGTGACTCAGCATATCTATTTCATGATACAGCTTTGCAGGCATTACTAGAATACGATAAGCGAAAAATTATTATATAAAAACTGTCAAAGACAATCAGGCCCGGACTCAAGTTACTAGAAATCGTAAGTTAGATTCTAAGGTAGTTCAAAGTTTCTTGTTACTTTTAAGAATTAAAAAAATAAATAAAACAGGCATGGGTATCTATGAGTCTATGGATGTCGTCATTTATAATAAAATTAATACAACTCTACAGCATGTTTAAAAAAAATTAGACGCTGAACGTAATGATAACAAGTATAATCATAATGATAATTTGAAATTGTTTTTACATATAACTATTTCTGGTATCAAATATTGATTCCTTTGTCTGGTATGAAATTAAAAAAAAAAACAACGTTAATAATATAAGAAAATAAAAAATATATCAAAATATCTTTTTTATTAAAATAAAGTATTTGAAATAATGAAAGGAAATATACAAATTAAGCCAAACAAAAAGAAACATGTACGTAAAATATTCGTAAGATATTGTTCATAAGTTAATCTTTCATAGCATATTACCAATAAAGATTTTGTATCGCTTTTATGGTCGTATTCTCTAAATTCCGCTTACGTTTGTCAATCCTATAACCGTTTAACATAAAGCCGGTTGTCACAATTCGCAGTTTATTAACGCCATAAACGATGGAGCGGACGAGAGTATTACGAGTATGAGCTAGTTTTTTGTGGTTTTGTATTCATAGTCTATAAATTGTCTGATATGTGTGTAAGTTAGTAAAATATGGATAAAAATAATTTCAAATATTTATTAAAAATGATCTTCATACTCGGAAAACGTTTTGAGATGAGCGTATATCATATCTATAGACGATATCCATAGTAAAATATCATTGATTGAAGAAAACCAATAAACGCAATATTTTTTTTATAAAAATATTGTTATAGTAAACCTAATTTTTCGTAAATCATTACCGAAACTATCATTATCATTACTATCTATAAGTACTTTCACTATAATTATTATACATATATGTATTTTGAATATGTAGAATTTATGACGTTAAAAATATTTTTATATGTGATTTACGGTTTAAAAATGATGTATTAATTTATTTAAATACAGTATTTTTTCTTTAAAAAACAATAAAATCAATATTTAAGAAAAAAAAAAAAATATTCGCGCTGTTTGCGATAAAACCATATGTCAATGTATCAACTTTTATTTTACTTTTAAATTAACACGAAAGGGAGTTCGTTTATTCGTTCTGACTTTTAAATCTTACTGTCAATACAAAATATTGCAATGAAATATTTTATCGAATAAAACGAATACCACATTAGCAAAATTAACTAATAGCTAGATAACACTGCAACTGACTGAAGCGCTAACAGTCGCGGGTTCGATCCCCGCTCGCGGCAAACGTCTGTATTGGCCATACGGATGTTTGTCGTGGCCTGGGTGTTTGTGTTAGTGTTGTGTGTGTTTCCGGACCCCCGACACAAGGTCACGAGATCTTAATGGGGGCCGTTGAGTGTGATGCGTTTATTTATTTATTTATTTATATAATATGTAAAAAATGATTAAAACTATAGATATATGATCTAACGTTAGCTAAGTCTTATCCACGTACAGTCAAAATCATCTAGCGACGCGTTACGGATAGCAGAGGTAATTAAAAACGTGACCGTCGTCACTTGTCGTCCACCACCCTGGGGTTTTATCTTCTTTGCAACACCCGCTCCGATGTGCCATGTTTATTAGAAACAAACTTTCATGGTTCGTTCAGAATTTTGAAAGGGTTATTATATTCATATATAGATATTAAATATTAAATAGTGTGAGAGTAACAGCTTTGCGAGTTGAATTGTATCGTGGCAGTTTCTATGATAGGTTTTTGCAATTATGTTTTTTTGATTTTATTTAATATATAAAATCTGTTGTATTGTGTAAGAAAAAAAAAAAATAAGAAAACCCGTTCGTTTGAATTTAAATAAGCAAATAACAGCTTAAAAACATACGTATTACAATTATCGTAGTATGGCGATGACGCGACGGTCAAATGTGAAATCGTAACGTGCCACGGCACGAGATTTCGCATTGTGTGTATATTATGACCCTAACAGCGTACGTTAAAATTTTATTGGTTTTAGGGATATGTAAAAAAAGTGATATATACTTTTATATATAAGTAATAGCCAAAGATTTATTCTATTACATTATACGGATAAGTTATTTATTCGCATAATCAGCGCTAAACGAGATTAAGAGGAAAATCGCAGAAGGCTGTTAGTAGTGATTATTGTCTCTATAGATCGAAAAGGAATTCTGAAATCTCTTGAGACCATTTTTAAATTTTGTAAAAATTGCCACGAGCTACGTATACTGTTTGGTCTATCAAAAAATATGTATTATTTTAATATTAATGTATTTTATAACTACAAAACAAAAAACTAGTCTTGTTAATCTAAAATTTGTCAAGACTCCACAAGTTAACAACGCTTTGCTTAAAAAAAACATCTTAATTTTATACGCTTTCATTTATTTTAAATACATTTTAATATAATTGATTGTGTTACAATAAATTTTTCAAAATATTAAGTTATATAAACATAAAAGTAAAAGCAGAAAAATACAATACTGTTGTCTTCATAAAGAAAATTGCTTGGGAATAGCTCTTGCTAACATAACATAAATCTTATTGTCTTACTAACCACCATTTCTCTATAAAATAGCTTATAGCTCGAGGGGAAAAATCTTAAATAGACCTCTCACTTTACAGGGAAACTTTAGAGAGAATAAAGCATTAAGAGCAACAGACTAATGCGAAATATGTTGTTATGAAGCGTTGAGGCGCAAAACTATTTTCCAGATTATTTGTGTAACTCCTAGACTTTGCTCGGAGTTGTTAAGAAAGAATTAATCGCGCTAGAATTTTTTAAAAGCTTTTTATTCCCGGCAGATAAAGTAGGCGCATCTTACTTACTTTTCAGTCTTTTAGAGAATGCAATATCTATAACATCTTTAACGTGAAAATTTAAATTTTATTACAGCGACATCATAAAAGTAAATGTTTTTGTTTCGCCTCGTTAACGTTCTTGACTTGTTAGCGTCATAATATTTTGTCTAAAACATTAAGTGACCACTTTACACGCTTAACTTTATTTTTTGTAACATTACTTATGTTACAAAAAATAAAGAAACGCAAAATAAAATTACGTGTTTTTATTTATTTCAATATATATTTGAAAAATAATACAAAATAATGTTAAATAAAATTATATAACATTGTATAATGCATGAGATCTGTAATATAAAAGAGTTTCATATCCAACCCTCACTACAAAACATTATTTTTACTCAGGAAATAAGAAATGTTAAAGTAGGTACTTAGATAATCATAAAATACGTTCGACAAATATTTCAGTTCAAAACCTTCATATCATCAAGTATAAAAATATAGCAGTTACATTTCCAGCAGCAGGGGCCTTATATCCTTTGTTTTTGAAATGAATCACGAACTGGAAAACGATTCTTATTTTATTTATTTACGCTCTCAATAATCAAACTTGTGAGATATTTACTTCGACTAGGAATGGAAAAGTATTTTTAAAATGATGCAATTGTAAAAATACGTATTAATGCTCTATGTTTTCGATGGTAAACAACTCAAAATCTATTTTAACTTAATGTTTGTTTATTCGTACACCAATGATAAGAGTTGGATTTAATAAAGTATTACAATTTAAAGAAAAGGATGCTATTGATTATGACACCGTAGAACTTGAATCCGCACTCCTCAGGCTTAATAAGGGAAATGTATATTATGTGCGCAAGTGGCATATAATATGTGACTTAGTACTTGCAGTGGGGTGTATCATGACACAATGTAACCTAATCGGACTTATATAACAATAGAATTTTGTTTAGACTTTTAGTTTTTAGTTTCGATATTTTTGTCGTATCTTTTTTTATTTGATTACATAGCTATGATTGTATTTAGTGTAGGAGCGAATGTATAATATAATAAAATGCTGAATAAATATGCGCTCGACCGTGCGTCGACTCCCTTTGTGTACTAATACGTGAAAGGTTTCTTAATTGAATGTAAAAATATAAACTTTCCGAACACAAATAATTAAATATAACAACCTAGTGTGAAAAAGCCAGATATCATCGTGAACGATTCATGGGAAATACTTTTGTTTCATATTGATCCATTAATATACTTTAATATAAAATAAAATGAAATGAGTAAAAAAGTTAGTTCCTTAGGAATCATTGTCGACCTAAAAAATAAGAAAAACTGCATTCAAAGATTTTTAGAAACACTTTTTGAATCGAACGAATCGATATATATATTAAATTATATTTTATATATTAAGCTTTACGTATATAACTTACGTTCATACTTATATTTTTTTTCTATTAAGAAACTTCAATTAATTATCGGTAAAAGTACCAGTGGTAATATTGGCTGCTTAAAGAGATTTAATTCTGAAATGCACTCGCAGAAATCTCTCATTCTGACGCCGCACCATGTCAAGTGGGCAATAAATAAAATAGCTCCCCTTTGCCTCTTTTACATAAAAACGCGTCCCACCCGCAATCTGCATGTTTATGAGTAAATATTCTATAAACAAGTCGGGAGGCAATACGACTCATGGTGTATGTTGGGAGCAGCAATATTTTGAATTGTATGCAAATAAGATAACGGCAATAAATACTCGCATTGTTTCTACATTTTCCTTCTTACAGTTTCCTTTTGAACTGTTTCATGAGTACGTTGAACTCACTATATTTACAATACAGCGTTTTACGTAAAAAATTCGTAATATTTTATAGCAAGTATAACTTTAATTCAACGCAATGTTCCTGCGTTATTCGCTGGGGAAGGATGGTTCATCAGATATGTCCAAACAAAACGGCTCATTGACTTTCTGATTAATTGCGAGTAAAGCCGCAGTGACATTCTGACGAAGAAAAATATGCAGAAGTTTTCTAATAGATTTCGACAACGAAAAATGTTTTATGATAATTCGCGCCTCTGATTTTAATAAAAATAAAATTCGGTGGAAGGCACATAATTACGGAATTTGCATAAAAAATCTGAACACTGTATCATGTAGCGTATTATCAGTGGTATCACGTAGATACTTGCTTGGTTATTTATTTAAATTACCCGAGTGTGTCGTGTTTCACATAGACGTAAGTAGGGATTTTCTAAAAAGGTGGTAATAAGGTATGCAAGCCCTTTTTCCTTTGTCGGCCACTTGCTTACAACGTGAGCAGAATCTTCACAAGTCTGCGTGAGATTTCTAGTCTCACACCCGAGGAATTCCTGGGGAGTCATATAGACGAATTCACAAGAATATATGTGTATGTATCCCCTGAAAGCGTATTCTTTTATATGTTTGTTTATGATGGTACTTGGCTCGTAATTCAAATTGAGTGAGGGTGATGTATGAAAGCTGGAAATTATACGGGACTCTTATTATAGACAGTCAAATTTGTATCATAGCGTAAAGGTAAGGGCGGGCGTACACGGGCGGGGTCGAATGGCCGCATCATTGTGCGGACCAGCCGCGGGCGCGCGATTACAATGCCGGCGCTGTGACATTTTCGCTAATGGTTTCAGGGGTAGGCACAATAAAACGACAATACGACGCGAGATAAGGTGGCAAGTGAAAATTTTACAACGAGATTAATTTAATTCTGCCAGTCGCGGGGTACGCTCTGCTGAGCTAAGCAAAAGCTTTTCAGTGACTATTTAGATATCGTTCGCTGTAAAATCAATACAAAAATGAATATTCTAAAGAGAAAATCCAGTAAAAAAATGATTTCCTTTCTCATTACCATGAATGATTTTTTCTGAGTAAAATAAAAATGGATTTTTGTAAGGACGAAGCTATCATGCGTGTTTTAAGCGATCTGATGTTTTGACCGTGGACCGTTTTTCAATGAGGATTTCAAGCAGCCAGTGCTTTGAGTTCTGAAAGGGTTCATCCATGTACTCTGTTGCTTTTATATTTTTATCATCGTAGAATGAATCGCTTTAAAATATGGCTAAATATTCATTTGCAAATGTCTCGTTCAACGCATTGTATTTATTCATACAATTTTACTTAGAATAACAAATAAAAATATTTTTCAGATTTTTCAATTACATTTGAAGAGACTTTCTTAAATTATTTTTGAATTTTATAATTATCAACATTTAAAGTATCTAAAATTTATAGTGACAAAAGAGATGTTTGGAATACCTACTTTTTCATGCGATATAAAAGAAACAAAAAATTAAATAAATAAACGTACATTGTAGATTTTGATACTTTTGTTTTATTTTTGTGTAAATAGATACATACGTATATTAATATTATTTATATATTACTTAATTACATAAATAAACGAGAAGTTACTGTAAAGATTAAACTCCATTTTTAAATGTAATAAAAATAAATAACGTGAAATTGGTTGACAGGTTGACATACGAGGATACGAATCCTCCTTTTTAGTTTTCATATTCATATTTTTATAGCCCATTCTATATCTGTGCTATTTATTCAAACATGTTTCTAACCAAACATATCATAAAAAAAGAAATTATATCACTCATAAATAAACTATAAACTTAGACGGAAAAACAAAAAGTTACGCGTGTACTGAACTGAGTGTTTTTAATTCAACTTGACAGCTAAGGTTTACCAGCTCATATCATAACTGCTGATGGTATCATCTTTTGTGCGAATGTTTTTATAACCGCGCAAACGGGCCGTGTATTGTCATAAAGTAGAAATTCACGCAAACGCTGTGAAAGCTTGCACTTTGTTAGATGAAAACTGCAAAACTCTGGACGGACTACACAAATGTCGTAAATGTACGGTACTGTATTATTTGGCAATCTCGCTGTTGCATTTACATTTAGCGCTATCTAAACGAACGCGGGTAGTTTTATAAAGCGTTAAATGTTTTAAAGTTTTTTTTTAAATATATTTGTGTAATTTTATCGTAATGTAATGAAGTAAAAGCCGTTTCAATGATTTTTTTAATATGTGTGTGTGGACCGTGTCTTATAATTTTTTTTATTTAGATATTTCTTTTTTAAATATTATATTTTAAGTATATAATTAAATCATGTTTATATAGAGTACAATGTATTTTATATACAATGATCTATAAATATTTTCTGTTATATATAAATAAATAGTGGTAGTAACAATTGTTTTTAAATCTCTAAATTGATAGAGATAGGAATTTGCTCCAATCTTATAAAATATTTGGATTTGACTAGGAGTTGGCATTCGGCCATTTGTCTTGGCAGATGGACAGACAGATGGCCACGGTGAATGAATTTATACGAATACTGGAACGTTCAGGGTAGAATACCAAAACGAATAAAGCTAGTCAATTCATAAGCAAATAAATGTTTAAATTTACTCGAAATTTTTATCTCTCTGCGGAAATATCCGACAAATACTCAAACGTAACTTAAGAGACACAAGACTTAAAAGCTACTTAAAGTTGAGTACCTATAGTAACTCTTAAATCTCGTGACTCGTAAAACAAACATAATGAATATGATATAGTAATAAAATTTTAAAATTAAGTAGCGTTTGAAAAATATCCGTTAGAATTTCAAAGTACTATACGGTATAAAATTTGAAAATGAATAAATGTTTGAGTATTCTATTTAATACTTGGAATAGACTAAAAAATATATTTTACCTATAAAATTAACTTGTAATACAGCCAGCACAAGGAGGCGCGCGAGAGGACCCCCGCCTCGCGCATGCGCGCCCGCAGCCATGTTGTTTCAGCGGGCTGCCGTCCTGCGCTGCCATCTAGCGTCGGTCTTCAACTTCGTGCATCTTAACTTTTCCATTCTATTGCATAAACGAAAGCGTCTACTTAAATCCATTGTTCACGGTCTCCTGCGAAAAGAAAATAAAAATGTGTTAATAACTTTGGATGTTTTGAATGTTTCACATGAAAATTTATGTCTATCTTAAAATCGGTATACAGGGTTTTTTCATGTAATCAGTCTCCTGTAACTATTTTCGCTTTTTCTCATAGATTAGGATTTGATCATCCACGCCTCGTTCATAAACCTATTAAAAACATTGTTTAAAAAATATGTGCATTTTTAATCACTCGTATTGTTACATTAAATTCGAAATACTCTTTAAAATACTTATTTAATAATAATAAAAGCGGTTGTATTCTTTAAATTGTTAATATTGTTTGCAATCGCAAAAGCCAACGCAATGAACGTTATATATAATAACTACATATATAAGTAAAAATGCTATACATAAAAATAATTTAAACAAAATCGATGGGTAAGATCTGTGTACAATAACATCATGAATTCTAAAATACTCTCAAGATATGGTTATGGTAATGTATTTTTATTCATATACCGACTTCGAGAAAACAGTCGAACGTTATCTAAAATATGAGTAAATGCGGCGTGGGAGCTACGTGCGGTCTGTTCTGAAGGAATTTGATATCAAAGATTCGCTCGCGGCCTCATAATGTAGAGTTGCGAGATAAAATTAAATCATCGTTCGCCGAAAGTTATCTTTATTAAAATTCGTTTAATACCTTTTATTAAAATATATGCCTTAAGATTTGTTAGCATAATTTAAATAGCTTCTTGTTTATATTGTGATAGAATGCATTCTTATATTGTAAATGATAAATATCTCTATTTATTTGTAATATTTCTCTCCGAAAATTACTAAAACGTTTTATCAAGTTAAATATGCTTTTAATTAATTATTTCTTTTTTCAAAAAAAGCAAAGATTGAAATATACGTCTTCAAATACATTCATTAAAATCTTTAGACGCCATTTTCACTTGACATAATATTGCTTATCAGTATCCATATATTACAATATACAAATACGAGGATTTGGCATAATTTGCAAGATATAAGAAACATTAACTTCATAGCTTTGAAGTACAGTAAAGAAATAAAACTAATTACAAACCTAGATCCACTCCAGCAATTTGTAATAATAATCTTTTAAACATATTGTTTTAATTAAGTTTGTGACAGACATTTGTCTTCGCATCTTTCAGAATTGACATCTTCCAACTTAGTTTTGGCCCCATTGGGCATTTTTTAATTTTTGTCAATATTTTTGTCAATGTTTAATTTTTCGTTAATTGTGACAAAAACAAATAAAATAATTTATAGAGCTAAAATTTATTTTTTTATAATAATAATAATAATATTTTAAAAATAGATTTGTTTTCTAGTAATATTTTAGGTTACACAATATATTGTTTTTTTTGTTAATATTTAGATTGGTTTAATAATTTCTCACTTTGGTTGGTACACTTAATGATATATTCTTAATATTGTACTACACAATCAATACTACAATCTATACCAAGTAGCGACTTCCAACTATGACAAGCTCATCAATTGTCTTGTAAGTCCCAGAGATGTTTTTCACTTTTTCTTTAAAGAGTTGAGTACTTAAAGATAAATCTTAATGTATGAATTCAATAATATTTTTAGTTTTCCGTATACTATTACTGCCGAAAAATTGATCATTCTAACTGACACTAACAGATGATGTATTAATACAGGTTGTATTCTATCCATCTATCTATTTATACCTCTATTGGTCTGTCAGCGGGCTGTTTCTCATGAACCATTGAATTCGTAAAAAGTTGTAGTTTTCATAGAATGTGTATTTCTAATGTTGCGAGAATAATAAATAAGAAAAACCGGTAATATGCGAGTACTTTATTTTGACATTAGCTGTTATATTTTAACGCTGGTAAGCAATACTATGTTAAGCCCCAGGGACTTCATTTTAAGTAAATAGCGTCTAATGATGTTAAACCTATTCTTAATAAATTTGTTTAAAGGAATATATGCATATCCGCCTTTCTTTACTATTTTGGTAAAATATACGATTAATTAAAAGCAGATTGGTAAAATAAAAAGTTTTATCTAGTAATAAGTTTTTCAAGTATATGAGGTTATTCGATATTGCAAAATATGGAACATATTTCAATATTCGAAACATTTAATTAAGAAATATTTTTCCGTAATTATTTAGTTTAGATGACGAAAATTTTGGAATAAAGTTTAATATATGACGTATTGTCAGAATACAACAATATCACTGAATTTCACTTTTTGTCTGTTGACACATTATTGGTTATCAGCATCAATTTATTATTTAAGATTGCAATATTAGGGAGCAAATTAAAACTACTGATTTTCTTTATAAGGAATTGAGAATTGGATTGTAAGGAATTAAGACGCCTGAATCGAAAGTAATGCTTTTTTTTTTAATTATCGTATGTCAATACTTGCATGTGTGAAGTAATTATGAAGTTTAACCAAAAACATGTGGACTTAAAGTACATTTCATGAAACTTTAATGTTAGTGGCCAATCACGGTTTATGGTTACTGCTTTACTCCTTAGAGCCGTAGCGTGATGTTATATAACCTTTAACCTTTCTCAATAAATGGGTTACCTAACAATACGCAACAATCAATACGCATAACGCAAGATATTTTTTTTTATATATTGGATCAGTAATTTCAAAGATTAGTCCCTACATTCATACAAGGTATAGTTTACAAACAAATTTTAGCTCTTAATAATATAAATGAAACTTATTTACTTAGATTTTTGTATAATAATGATACTTGTAAGACTATAATTTTATTTTGATTAAAGATTGTTTTATAATATTATTCCAAATTAATTATATTAAATATCCGAGTTCTCAACTTGATTATAACAAACTTCCTACACAAAAGCTCAACGTCGATAAACTTTTTCTTTAAACAAAAATATTTACGAATTAAAAGCAAAAGTCTTGAGATATAAAGACTGGAGACTTTGTAAAAAGTTTTCTTGAATGAAATGAAAATAAGATGTAATTTTGAAGATAATGTAGAACGTCCGGAACGCGGCATATTGCATGATTATACGGCGAAAAATTACCTTGCGAGGCGTTTATCATTCAGAACATTTATAAAATGTGCATTATTCTTTAATGCATTCATTAATACGAAGATAATAATTCTTATTTATGACCTTTGGTAGTATAAAATACTGCATACAAAATAATATTTAAGTGAGTCGTTTTATTACTTAAGTTATAAATGAAACGAATCATTAAAATTCATTTTAAAACACCTTAATTTTAATTTTTAAAATAAAATTAAAGTTTCATTTTATGAATTTGAATTGTAATTGAGTTGTATTCGGTTTTTTTTAAATATTATATTATTTATATCTTACCGGTATATAATAAGCAGGACTTCGATATCCACAATATATTATCTTATAATATCTTCGAATGTCTTCTAAGCAATTAGACGTTTAATCAATGTGTATCCTTGAAAGCCGTAGACTAACCATAGGAAGTTGTAATTAATGAGAGTGCCATAACGCGTTTCCCTTCCGTGCTGCGTGCATCGCACGACATTATCGTATTGTGTAAAGCCTCACCATGCTCGTTCATAAGTTACTTTAAAGTTATGCGCTTGGACTCGGTGAATTATTTCAATTTGCGAGGAATAGTTTCAAAGTAATAAAGTTTTTAGGGTTGTTTCGCATGACTTGTTTTTGTTGGGGCATAAAGAAGATTAAGATTTCAAATCTTATCTCAGCTTCAGCCGTCTTTTAAGTTTCCTTTTACTTTAGAAATATACAATTCTGTCATTTTAAAGACAAGAAAGGTAAATCGCTCAGTTAGATAATAAATTTAAATATATTAAATAGTTTTTAAATACTATATATATTTTTAACGGCAAATCTGATACCTTAGGTCGAAACGGAATTAAAATAGTTTTTTATGTGATTTTTTATACTGAAACTTCGGTATGTAAATTTTTGTAATCATTATCAAAACGAGTCAAAACAACATCAATGAAAATTACAGCATTATAAGCTATTGATTAATGACATTGTATCTCATTAAAGCACGCATCGAAAAGTAATGTTCTAAATAACAATACAAAATTAGTCACAAAGCCGACCGCATTGATCAGGCAAATGTTAAAACTGACACAATATACACAAATTAATGAATGATCAACTGAAAACATTACAGTATCGGCGTTGGCAATTTCAACTCATTTGTAAGAGCAATTATAAAGCAGTGTAATCAGACCGGGCACGACCGCGATCCCTGATGCTTTGGCGCAATAAAGTGATTAGTACATGCCCGGAAAATAGCTCTCGCCCGTCTAAATATTGACTGTCATCAAAATATATTCTATTTCGTTATTTGTTTCAGATCGTATTTTTATTTATGTTTGAAACAATATCGATTTTCATAACTTGTTAGTTCAAGTGTTATGATCTTTTGTAAATTTTTTCTGTCATTGTATCTGATTTAATATGAGTGTAAAATTAATGATTCTATTATATCAATGAATTGTATATCAACATGTAATACCTACTTCTTAGATAAATCATTATGAATATTTATGTATCCACTTTATTAGATCCAATATAAATTTTATATAGAATTTGAGCATTTGATCGTATAAATAATTATATAGGACTTTCAAAACTCCAAATAATAAAAAAATACTATTTTACTTAGTATGGACTTGACTAAACGTACCTCCGTAGAGTTGTTAATACTTAAATTAAATTATATGATATTTCAATTATTAAACTTTAATTAATTGTTGAATTTGATTTTGGCCGGAGATAAAATAATTTACTTTCAGATTATATTATATATATTTTATATATTATAGACTCGATAAATATTAAACGTAAAATCTATAGCTATATAAAAATAAAATTCACAGAAAACTCGTGTAATCGAAACCAAATTTAATAAAATTCTAATGAAGGATACAACAAAGTGGTGATAGTTGTTTTCTACACTAATTTATAAGACCTACGTTAGTATTTTAGAATAAGTAAAAGTTCTTGCATAGAATTTGATCCTTCATATGATATAACTATATGACGGCGACAGCGATGGCTGAGCGATAGTAGCGTCATCGTCTACGTTCGGTGGTACGGGGTCCATCACGATTTTGTATCAAAACTAAACTGGATGTCGCTATAACAAAAAATACTAGGTAGGTAAACCGATATTTTCGACTTGGAGGTGTAGACTGTTTGATTTCTGAAACGTAAGTGTGCATGACACAGTACCCCACTATCCAATAAGGCTATGTCCACCTGACTCACAACAATGTCACCGCGTTTACCCGTTACTATTAAATCAGTTCAGCGACTTCTAATAAAAATTGCTGTTGTTCCACGACATATATGTACATATACTCTATGATACAATGTTTTTTTTTTTTAAGTAAACGTAAGGTTAGTTTCCGGGATAGACAAATTTATTTTTCAAAAAAAAAAAAAAATATACAATTTTAGTTTCTATCAAAATCGGCTTAAAATATTTTTCAATAGTCCCTATGTTTTCAGATTTGGCCATCCACGCCCACACATACCTAGCAGTTCTCGTGTTCAGATATAGAAATAATACATAAAAATTTTGATTATTTTTACAAAAACAGTAACAGGCATTGTATTAACACGAAAAGAAAGGATAAACTTATAACGCCGAATTTTCGACTCTGCAAAGTCAATTTTACCTTCTTGGGGCAAAATGTTCGTTTTTATAATAAAGTCACGCAGAAAGTGTTACAGCTTACAAAAAATAAATTTAAAGTACATATTAAAAAGTCCTTAATAGCTAAAGCATATTATTCTATTCAAGATTATATAAATGATAAAGATACTTGGATTTAGTTAAAGCTGGATTCACACAGGGTTTTTAATATGTTTGTAACTCATAAATGTATGTATGTATAAAACTTTTTAAAAGAGTAACTATCGAGTTTCTTGTCAGTTCTTCTCGGTTGAATCTACATTCCGAACTGATGATAAATTAATTAAATTATTCTTGAATGAAGTATATTTTGATTTTTTGTTTTATATTTCATTACTATCAACCAGAAGCATGTTTAGTAAATTTTAAGTTAATACAACCACGTAATAAGATTTTATATACAAACGTTTTTACTCTTTTACAAGTTCTTATGGAAAAATATCGAAAAAATCTTTCTTAGTGGATGTCTATTGGCGAAATATCAACTTTGCAGCCTCACCGTATTAGCGTTGAGGAAGGTTAAAAAATTTTGAGTAAGTTTAAAGAAAGTATTTATAAAGAAGTTAAAGTGGGTTTTCTAGTATTTATATAACTCTTTCTACGGATACTGGTATATTGAATGAATAAAAGTTTTATTTATTCTTTAGAATATTTTAGGAATATTTCAAATCATTGTATAAAGTTGTATAGTGATTTTGTTTAATGCCAGATTTAATATCTGTTCACCTATACTTTGCACATAACATTTTCACAATATCTATATTTGAACTCTGTAAAGTTTCCCTTTTCAGAAAGTACAATCAAAGGCGAAATTCTACTTTCGCTTGCTTTTTATACTGTCAGATGAACCATTGCATGCTCAAAGAGCGTTTATCTTCAAAACATTTCTGTTAATAAAAGTTTAAATACAAATATCAAAAGTTAAAAGGTAATAAAATTCATGGATACGTATGTATATAAAAGTAAAAAAGTAAAGTAACAGCCTGTATATATCCCACTGCTGGGCAAAGGTCTCCTCTCCTATTAGGGTGAAGGTTTAGAGCTTAATCCACCACGCTTCTCCACTGCTGGTTGGTGGATATCGTGAGGAAACCAACATGTGCCAGAAGAAATTCTGACACATGTAGGTTTCCTCACGATGTTTTCCTGAGCTGGAGATGAATTTAAACACTAATTTAGCACTTCAAAAATCTGTGCTAGCCGGGTTTGAACCGGGTTTATATATATACATGACGGCGACAGCGATGGCTGAGCGATTGTCGCGTCTTCGTTTACGTTCGGTGGTACGGGGTCCATCACGATTTTGTATCAAAACTAAACTGGATGTAGTTATAATAACCAATAATACTAGGTAGGTAAACCGACATTTTTATTAAATCAGTTCAGCGACTTCTAATAAAAATTATTGTTGTTCCATATATATATGTGACTTTCATAAAAACTTCTCATCCTCGTTTTACCCCCTTAAAGGTCGCCTTAGTGAGCCTACCTAGCCCTAAAGAGAATCCCCAAGAATAAATTGAAACTCCTAACACTTGTAGTTTCTGAGATTTCGTGATGAGTGAGTGACTGACCATTCACTTATATATACATATGTATATATATTTATAAAACTATGACAGCGTTTAAATTAAAAGGAAGACTATTTTGTCCCGAAAACGAGTAAACGGTAAATTCTAACTTCAGAAATAAGTCCACGTGAAGTTGCGGGCACAGTAAAGCAGTATACATACTTAGTAAGCGTTAAAACCGAGTGGCACTCTACACACAGTAAAGAGTGTAGTTAGCACATAATCATTGAAGTAACTGCATGGAAACTAAGAAAAAGGCAAATTATTTATTTCTACAGTTTTAATTCTCTAAACATCTCTCTTAAGTTGATGTGTCTCTAAAGTCTAACAACAGTACCTCACAGACTTATTATAATTATAGAGACCACGCTCGTACAATGTTTTCGCTTTTCATCGTAAAAAGGGTGTATGTTTTGTAAAAAAATATTAAAGCTTATTCAAATATTTTGCTAAAATATTTGTCTAATCGTGAAAACGATGACTGGCAGCACAGAGTCACTTTAAACCTATACTAATATTATGAAAGGGTTATGTTGGTTTGTAAGTTTGTAGGTAATCTCTGACACTGCTTTTTGCGAAAAAATCCTTTTGCGTTGAATAGCCATTTACTGAGGAAGGCTATATTACATCACGCTTCAACTTATATACAATACGTAGTGTATTTATGTCTTTTTTTAATATTTGTTACCTCAGACTTCTGTAATTTCTTAACTGATTTTTAAAATTACTTTTTATATGAAAGTCTATACAGATTAGTCTCATAGAATTTTATTAAAATTTGTTTAGGAGTTTGGTTTTAAAATTAAAATAAATCATCTAAATAAACCAACTTCCAAAAAAGGATTCTCAATTCGTCGGGGACTTTTTTTTAATGTGTTATTTAGTTAACGTTAAAATACATATAGATAAATATTTAAAATGTCAATAACTATACAATCAAAGAAATATATACACACAAAAAATCTGTCAAATGACATATATGTAATAAAATTGGTATGTTTTTTCTAATCGTATGCAGATTAATAATTACCTACACATTGTTAAGAATTCGTTCACATACGAGGTGCATACGAGGTGTTAGTCGTAGGCATCCTTTAATTAATTTGATGGGCACCAAAGTTTAATGAATGGCCGGTGTACCGTGTCGGACAAAAAGTGGCTCGTCATGCAACATGCACGAATATCCACGGATAGCTTTACAGCTCTGTTGCTATAAGCCGCGTACGAAATTCTAGATGTCAAAATGATAGGCACATATTGGCTGGCTATTGATTTTCCTCGGACGTTAACTGACGCTGCGATTTTATTTTAGCTTTCTCCCATTACGCTTTTGACGAGTAACAGAGAATTATACTGTTGCCTGTCGTACTTGTAGCAATTATAGGTATTTTTTAATTCAATACAATATCATTTGTTTATATTTGATGAAATAAAAAATCTTACAATCTATAAGTCTCTAACTGTAACTCCGTATAGCTAGACTTATGATATAAATTAGTAATATGTTATAGTGTAAAATAGAGATTTGTTTTGATTTCACGTGTTAAATATCTTAGTCGATTGACATGGCATTTGGCATATATGCATATTAAATACACAATCAGATAAATTATTTTTTATTTCCATTAAAAAAACATGTAAAATGCCGCTCGAACGCTAGAGATATATAAGGGTGACCCTTACGAACACAATGGCTACATTAAACAATGATTAATTTGTATGTTCCATTTGGTACTGTTTTTTTTAATCGTATCGTATAATTAACTTTTATTTTTTAGCTCGTATGACACGGCCGCTGGGAAGGCAGCGAAATAATTAAAAATAACATGCACGAAAGAACTATGAACAATTTCACACGACTTCCATAGTCTGAGGTAATTGTAAAGAGTGTTATGAAAGTTAATTGTATTTAACTTCACTTTGTGTGAGTGTGCTGAAATTGGCACTATTCCAAGAAAAATATTAACCTCTTAGAGGGAATACATTTAGAGCAGGTTATCTAATTTGAGAAGATTACGATGAAAATAGATATTGCAAAGCTCCGCTCCGAGTGAATCGAGATAACTTGAAATAAAAATATGAATTACTCGGTGACAATAACTTAATGGGTTTTCATTTTAGATTTTATTTTCATTTGTTGATATAGTAGTAAAGTTATACATATGATTTTTGATATTAATTACTTTAAATTTTATCAATATATTCTTTCAAAACCCTTGGAGAATTAATTTTCAAAAATGCTGCCACCAGCTTAGGTTTTTGTGATTGATTCATTATCCTACGAGTAGGTATAAAATGCTTATTATGTAACTCTTATAATTATTATTTTATATTATAAAAACGATACATAGAAATATTCTTCCATCGATCTGTAAAAATTTTATAAATAAGACTAAGTTAAAAACGAATTTCATATGTAAGTAATATCCAACTGGTAAAATGGATAATTCACAATCGCATATAAATTAACGAATAAGTGTAGCTTCTTATAATTTATGGCACACCTCTACCCCGTTGTTGGGGTAATGGATGAGCCTTCAGATATCAGTGGTTGCCGTCTTTAAATTACTCACCGTTCAGGAAATGTAACGTTACTCGTGACTGCAAATCCACTTAGCTGTATTTCACACACTATTAAGATAAGGGAGTTAAAAACTGCTTTTATCGCACGGGGCGTAATAGATTTTTATTACATCCGCTCCCTCAACAATGTGTCAACGTAATTAATGTATGTTGTAAAATATTTCTTTTAATATTTTCATTTAAATACTATCTACATTTAAATTATATATTTTCTAGTTTTTATAATCTGTCATAAATGAATATTTAATTTGAATTTAAACAAATAATATAAAAATAATGAATCTAAGCAACAGTTAAATGATGTTTACACTGCACTATCAATGTCATTTGGGCGAATAGTGAAACGATTGATGGTTATGTCAAGACTAAGATTTTTTTTTTCTATACAACTTTTTAATTTTTTTTACTGCCGTAAGAACCTTCTACGAAGTGGTAAGAAAGTTAAAGACAAGATGAACAAAATTAAGTTATTTTAAAGTTATAGCGTGACCAATGGAAATATTGGGATTCATTTTGATATAGTTAAAATTATAAATTAATAAAAAAAAATTAAAACTCTTTTAGAAACTTTATTTCAATTTATTCTAACAACCGGAATTACGTAGTTTATTTGATACATAATTGATATCAATATCGCGGATATTAATCATCAAAACATGAAACTACTGAGCTACAATAAATTTGTCCTATTTGATATCAATTTAAATTAATGAGCACATTAAAATACCTTCAAACTGTAATATACCAATACAAAACATTATCTATTTTGTAACTCGTATATTATATCTAACGAGCTATCAGAAAAACTTCATTCGAATACATAATCGAATAGAAAAAGCGATTATGATTGTATTTCTATAGTCGTAAGAGTAACGTGATATGTTTTTCTTTGCATGCGCTTAAGGCTAGCTTTAATTTAGCTTTAGGCATAATAGTATACAGTATATACTCTTACTAATGTTTGTCTGTTGTATTAGAAATTTTTGATTGCAGTAAATTTAAAGCAGGTGATTGACACCGAATAACAACTGTTAATGAAATACAAGCTGTTTAATGCTCCATAGTAATACATTAATTATAAATTTTCATATTTTTTTATTTAAAATTATTTAACTTCCAATAATACCAATTTTTTAATGGAAAATATGTTATTTCAAAAACCACACACAAAAAATTAGCAGCGTCTAATATTTTATAGTTAAATCAGTACTGTATGTTAAAGACATTCATATAAATGAAATTAACAAAGAGCGATTTCATTAATTACGTCTTTTATATTGCAGTAAAGGATGATTTTTTTAAAGTGAAATGGTTTTTAACATTAAAGAAAAATTCAATTACATTTTGTAATTTTAGGCCGTGGTGGATTTAAAAAACTAAAGTATGAATATAAAGTATTAGAAATAGCCAAATATGGTCATGAATTGCAATTTTAATTAAACAAATACTTTTAAGGGCTAACTTATATAATACTAATTCCAGTTCTTTTGATTTAAAAATCAAACTGATTTTTATAGGACTTATCTGGAAGCATAGCTTTCGAATAAACAATCAACATAACAATTTCACAATCGGTTAAGAAAACACATAGTTCTGAGTCATCAAAAATAAACTATATGCACTACGAATTAACAACCTCTTAGTATTTTGATATCGCGGTCGGCGGATAAATCACATCATAGCCTTAATGAAAGCCAAGTCAATATTGTTTTATTTATTTATAATAATCGGTTGTAAATTATTTAGAGTTAAGATGTTCGGATTAAAGCGATAAGTAATCGTCTTTTTTTCGAAAGCTTTTACAATTTTACGTACACAGATATTCATACAGAAAATGAATGGAATATTAAATTATGTTGATCCTCATTTTGTATAAAACTGACGAAGCTTCTTGTTGGGCTTTCAAGATGCTTTTAAGTTAATGAATAAGTAAAAAATCTATTGACTCTATGATGTACACAGATGTTTTGAGCAAATAAATTCGAATTACCTTTGCGAATTATTTAAATTTTTATTACGAAATAAAAAAATATATATATATAATTTGTAATTCATCACTTTTATAACAGAAAAAAATGATATTATTTTATTTTGGTTACACTTAATAAATTTAAAAGCATATGGATAACAATTCAATTTGATTTAGTAATTTTATGGGACTAGAACGTACGCATGCTTTGTTTTATATGGAGATATATTAATATACATTTAATTTAAACCACATAAAAAAAGGTAAAGTAAACCTTTAATAGTTCGACTGCAGAGCAAAGGCCTCGTCGCCTAATAAGAAGCAGGTTTTAAAGCTTAATCCACCAAGCTTCTCCACTGCGGGATATACATTTGTCAGAATTTCTTCCGGCATATGCAGATTTCGACGTGAGATCGACGACAATCACTAGGCCATGTCGGCTCTCAATTAAATCGCATCTTTTTTTTGTTTTCATACTAATATGAATTTGCAGACTTTTTACCCCCGATTAAAAATGAGGGTACCTTCGTGTCTTTCTGTTGCCTCGTAGTTATACGAATATACCAAATACAATTTTGATGCGTTTTTTTATGCTAATGTAATCAAGATGGTTTTTAGTTATAATTTATTAAGACGTTTGAAGGTTATTAGCTGTTTTTAGTTGTTGAATCAGAAGAACTGCTACTGATCTAATCGACTCGAAATGAATGATTATACTATTCATTATATAAAAATATCATAGCTGCGATGCTGGAACATTTAGCATCCACAAACATACACAGCTAACAGCAAAAGTATCGCCTTAGGGCTCGTTGAAATTATCGTAATGAATACATACATTGTCGGTTTTTTTATTAATTTTCAATTTTATATTATGTGATTTAGTTTTGTGATTGTGTAAGATTGTGCCAAAGCTAATGTTTTTAAAAAATCAAAGAATTGTTTTGATCTGTCGCATTTTCATGGTCTCATGGGCGAAGAAAAAACTTGCAAAGTTTCGTTTATATCGTAAAACTTACATATAAATTTGGATGTGATTCACCTCCGATTTTGTATATAAGCGACTTTTAAAATGTATTTAATTGCCTATATTTGTAGACTCACAAATACGCTTTCAGATAATTATTACATATTATTTATTTAGTCTTTAATTACAACGCATATTGTCCAACCCATGTTATATAATCCATACAATTCGTTAACAAATGGGATTGATATTATTTATTTGTTATCTATATCTATACTAATAATAAAATTCTAGCGGGTCGCTGTCTGTACATGGAAGATATATGAAAAAAAATATTATACCAACGCAATAGAACCCAAAACAATGATTTTTAGAATTCTTATCTGTTTGTCTGTTTATCTGTGCGTTTGTGCACGATAATCTCAGAAACGGTTTATCCGATTAAGATGCGGTTTTCACTAATATATTGTAGTAAGCTTCACTTGACATTTAGGCTTTGTTTCATGTCAGTCGGTCCATAAATAAAAAAGTTATGTCAATTTAAGGAATCACGTTGAACATTTTTTTGTGCTTATCACTAAATGCATGAAAGTATATACAATAATTACATTAAAAAAACATTTTTTTATTTTTTGTCTGTCAGTCTGGCTGTCTATCTGTTTGTTCCAACTAATCTCTGAAACGGCTGAACCGATTTTGATGGTACTTTTACTTGCAGTTAGCAAATGTTATAAGGAGTGACTTAAACTTACTTCTATTTAAGGCTTTTTTAAATCTATCTATACATATATAAAATTCTAACAGGTCGCTGGCTGTACATGGAAGATATATGAAAAAAAATTATTGAGGGCCTTTACCTACGCAATAGAACCCAAAACAATAATTGTTAGAATTTTTTTCAATTTGTCTGTTTATCTGTGCGTTTGTGCCCGCTAATCTCAGAACGGCTTATCCGATTTAGATGAAATTTTCATTAACATATTGCAGTAAGTTTCACTAAACATTTAGTGTTTGTTTCAATCGGTTCATAAATAAAAAAGGTATGTCAATTTAAGGGTTCACGTCGAACATTATTTTGTGTTTATCACTAAATGTACGAAAGCATATACAGTACTTACATAAAAAAAAAATCATTTTTTTAATTTTTTGCCTGTCAGTCTGTTTCTTACGACTAATCTCTGAAACAGCTGAAACATATTTGATAGGATTTTTACTCGCAGTTAGGGGATGTCCATTAATCACGTAAGGCCCAGAGGAAAGAGGATGGAGATAAAAATCACGAAATATCACAAAGTCTAAAAGTTCTTAAAAACATTACGTGATTAGGCTACTTTTATTTAAAAAATATATTTATTTTAATGAATAAAAGTAAAAAAGAGAATTACGCGATAACAAAATATTGTAGGGAAGGTATACATCTATACAAATAAATAAAATTGGTGTGTCTGTTTGTAATTTTAAATAAATGCATAAGAAAGTATATACGGTACTTACAACAAAATTACCAATTTTAAAATTTTTGTCTGTATATATGTCGCTCAGTTTGTTTTGGCTAATATTTGAAACAGCTGGACCGATTGTGACTAAACATTCACTAGCAGAAAGAACAACAAATGAAATAACGAACAATATCTGATTCAAATAGGGAAGATACATATTATATAAATATAATAATTTAAAAAAATAATAAATTTACTGGGTAATTTTTTTACTGGATATGATAGACCAAATCCGAAACTATAAGCAATAGCGAAAAAAATTAAAGGAGTCACAGAGCCGATTTTGATAAAAACTAAAACAGTATCATTAGTTTTTTGAAAAATAAATTTTCCTAGCCAGAAACGAACACGTTGATTTTGCAAAAAATTAACATTCTGTATTATTGCACCATCTAATACTGTAACATATTATAAGGATCAACTTCAGGAAGGTAATAGTATACAGTTAACTGCAACAAAAAGAAAAGGCAATTTTTTTACAAAATTCTATCAAATTCATACATTAAAACTTTAGTAATTCTTTAAAAAAACGATCATACCTAAAAGTGAAATTTAAAAATTATAACGGGATGTTGTAACGCTAATAGCGGGTGAGTACAATAGCCGAGTCAAACGAAATGTAGATTTCAATAAATCAATTTTTTTTTAAGAATTATCTAAACCTACCTAGGTAACGGAGTAGGTGAGGTGGACCAAACCAAACGTCACATTCTATCAACTTTGTATAGCTCACATAGAAAAAATAGACAAACATAAAGGAAGTTACTGTGAGTTATTCATTTTATATATTTTCGATTGTATTGTTCACACTCTTCCTCACTTTAGTAGGTGACTAGCATTTTGATGCAACCTATAAACAAATCGTTCGAAGTAATGCAGACTTTCTTTCTAAACTTACCGGGACCCGTGATTTACTCACATATTTGTTTATGTCTGTGTAGAATCGATTACTTAACTTCTAATTAATGTAAAGATTTAATGTAATTTTGTAATGATTTTTTTTTACAAAATTAGTGTACTCCATTCCTGGCCAGGAGAATTATGGAATCAAAAAAACTTATGATGCAGTTTTCGATTTCTCAAAATCGGACACGAGACTCCTTTAAGTATTTTAGGCGATTCCTTATAGTTCCAGATTTGGCCTATCAAGCCCAGTTAAAAAAGTCACCCGATATATAATAACAAGGAGAACCTCGGCGGGAACATACTGTTTTACAGTCGAAATTTTGAAGACTAACACCAAACACTTTTCTTCAACATTTATAGTGAAAACCGTGGACGAATACCGTATCTGAGTTAGTGTCTGCTTATAAATACAACCAGAAAGTTCCCAAATCCAAAGTATAAAGCTCCTTTCTGGAGCAGTACCGCAGACTATTATAACCTTGATTTGCAGGAGACATGCCAAGCATTCTGTAATCCACGCGAACGAAGTCGCGGGCACAGCTAGTACTAAAATAAATAATTAAGTCTTTCAATAGAACTTTCTTCTTTTTGTAACTTAAAAAAGCAACTGACTTTATAAGAAAAATACGTAATTACATTTAGTTGATAGACATACTTATTCTAGTTATTTTGATTGAGATTAAAACTACAAATTCGAAATTGAAAAAAAAATTATGGGAGCTTTCTGGAAGCAAATCCGTTCAAACAAAAAATAATTTTCAAAATCGGTTAAGAAATGTCGGGGTTATAAATTACCAAAGATTAAAAAACATACTTATTTTTAAATTCGTTGCAAATTCGTAATTAATTCAAATTAATGATAATTGAAATTTCTATTCTGTGTCACCTTAAATAATTAATAGCACAATATCTAACATTATCTAAATTGTAGTTTAGAAGACATTTAGAAGTTATGGTGGAAATACAATCCTATCTTTTTAACAGTTGTATTATTGCTTTGCCTATTAACCACAAACAAATGCCGTATCACATTAGTATTCCTTTTCACATGTAAAATATTTTCAAGGATAATATGCTAATGGAATTCTGAAAAGGATACGACAGTCGATATTATTACGTGATTCCATTTATAATAATTGAATTAAAAGCGTCAATTGTGAAGGAATAAACTGTTTGACTCTTTGGTAAGAGTTATTCAAAAGCAACAATAATTGTGGCTTGAATATTTGTTGTTGAATAATTATTTTAATAATTGTTGAATATTGCTACTTTGAACTAATAACTAAAATATTTATCAATCGAAATTATGTTATTAAAATTAAAATTATGTTTATTATGTATTGTAGCATATGTTTCTCTATTCACAAACGTTTAAGTGTTTAATGGTAGAAAATTTTAAACAGAATAATTCGCTTCGAAATGAAATTTACCTTTTTTAAACCTGAGTATAAAAAGTGAACGTTTAACAAAATTCTTAATATATTTTTTCAGGCTTTTCTTCGTTTAATTTTTGTCTGACGAAGTTTTATAAAAATAAGAAACAGTTAAAAATCTCAAATATATTTTTATTACACTAAAGGAAAAGATGGCTTATAAATTCTAAACATATAAAACAAATTATTATTAGAGGATTTTCTTTAATCCAAAATTATCTATTAAAATCTTTCTACACTTAAATGAACCAAAAAAATATTAAATGCGATTCGCTAGAGTCTATTTTGGAAATTAATTTA